>CAWUFW010009022.1:0-600000 GCA_963921515.1 Calotriton arnoldi
GTTTCACCCTCTTCAGCCAGGATAGCTTGATTCCAGTGGCATGGAGAGCACGGGACCCACGTCTGGGCATACCCGTCCCACTCGGGTGACAAATGCAAAAACAACAGTTGATGGACAGAATGCAGAACAATGTCATACATTCACCCCAGTACAGAGATCTGGGCCTAAATCCATCATTTTTTTGCTCACCATGCCATTCCAGTTTGAACCCAGCCATATGCAAATCAGTCTTGACCCTTTGCCTCATGGGAACAGTCCAGCCCGAACTGCCAAGCCTGGTCCTCCCTGGACTGGAAGCAAGCATCCAAGGACCGGTTTCGGGTTTCACCCTCTTCAGCCAGTATAGCTTGATTCCAGTGGCATGGAGAGCACGGGACCCACGTCTGGGCATACCCGTCCCACACGGGGTGACAAATGCAAAAACAACAGTTGATGGACAGAATGCAGAACAATGTCATACATTCACCCCAGTACAGAGATCTGGGCCTAAATCCATCGTTTTTTTGCTCACCATGCCATTCCAGTTTGAAACCAGCCATATGCAAATCAGTCTTGACCCTGTGCCTCATGGGAACAGTCCAGCCTGAACTGCCAAGCCTGGTCCTCCCTGGACAGGAAACAAGCATCCAAGGAGTGGTTTCTGGGTTTCACCCTCTTCAGCCAGGATAGCTTGATTCCAGTGGCATGGAGAGCACGGGACCCACGTCTGGGCATACCCGTCCCACTCGGGTGACAAATGCAAAAACAACAGTTGATGGACAGAATGCAGAACAATGTCATACATGCACCCCAGTACAGAGATCTGGGCCTAAATCCATCGTTTTTGCTCACCATGCCATTCCAGTTTGAACCCAGCCATATGCAAATCAGTCTTGACCCTGTGCCTCATGGGAACAGTCCAGCCCGAACTGCCAAGCCTGGTCCTCCCTGGACTGGAAACAAGCATCCAAGGACCGGTTTCGGGTTTCACCTCTTCAGCCAGGATAGCTTGATTCCAGTGGCATGGAGAGCACGGGACCCACGTCTGGGCATACCCGTCCCACTCGGGTGACAAATGCAAAAACAACAGTTGATGGACAGAATGCAGAACAATGTCATACATTCACCCCAGTACAGAGATCTGGGCCTAAATCCATCGTTTTTTTGCTCACCATGCCATTCCAGTTTGAACCCAGCCATATGCAAATCAGTCTTGACCCTAGTGCCTCATGGGAACAGTCCAGCCCGAACTGCCAAGCCTGGTCCTCCCTGGACTGGAGACAAGCATCCAAGGACCGGTTTCGGGTTTCACCCTCTTCAGCCAGGATAGCTTGATTCCAGTGGCATGGAGAGCACGGGACCCACGTCTGGGCATACCCGTCCCACTCGGGGTGACAAATGCAAAACAAAAGTTGATGGACAGAATGCAGAACAATGTCATACATTCACCCCAGTACAGAGATCTGGGCCTAAATCCATCGTTTTTGCTCACCATGCCATTCCAGTTTGAACCCAGCCATATGCAAATCAGTCTTGACCCTGTGCCTCATGGGAACAGTGCAGCCCGAACTGCCAAGCCTGGTCCTCCCTGGACTGGAAACAAGCATCCAAGGACCGGCTTCGGGTTTCACCCCTCTTCAGCCAGGATAGCTTGATTCCAGTGGCATGGAGAGCACGGGACCCACGCCTGGGCATACCCGTCCCACTCGGGGTGACAAATGCAAAAACAACAGTTGATGGACAGAATGCAGAACAATGTCATACATTCACCCCAGTACAGAGATCTGGGCCTAAATCCATCGTTTTTTTGCTCACCATGCCATTCCAGTTTGAACCCAGCCATATGCAAATCAGTCTTGACCCTGTGCCTCATGGGAACAGTCCAGCCCGAACTGCCAAGCCTGGTCCTCCCTGGACTGGAAACAAGCATCCAAGGACCGGTTTCGGGGTTTCACCCTCTTCAGCCAGGATAGCTTGATTCCAGTGGCATGGAGAGCACGGGACCCACGTCTGGGCATACCCGTCCCACTCGGGGTGACAAATGCAAAAACAACAGTTGATGGACAGAATGCAGAACAATGTCATACATTCACCCCAGTACAGAGATCTGGGCCTAAATCCATCGTTTTTTGCTCACCATGCCATTCCAGTTTGAACCCAGCCATATGCAAATCAGTCTTGACCCTGTGCCTCATGGGAACAGTCCAGCCCGAACTGCCAAGCCTGGTCCTCCTGGACTGGAAACAAGCATCCAAGGACCGGCTTCGGGGTTTCACCCTCTTCAGCCAGGATAGCTTGATTCCAGTGGCATGGAGAGCACAGGACCCACGTCTGGGCATACCCGTCCCACTCGGGGTGACAAATACAAAAACAACAGTTGATGGACAGAATGCAGAACAATGTCATACATTCACCCCAGTACAGAGATCTGGGCCTAAATCCATCGCTTTTTGCTCACCATGCCATTCCAGTTTGAACCCAGCCATATGCAAATCAGTCTTGACCCTGTGCCTCATGGGAACAGTCCAGCCCGAACTGCCAAGCCTGGTCCTCCCTGGACTGGAAACAAGCATCCAAGGACCGGTTTCGGGGTTTCACCCTCTTCAGCCAGGATAGCTTGATTCCAGTGGCATGGAGAGCACGGGACCCACGTCTGGGCATACCCGTCCCACTCGGGGTGACAAATGCAAAAACAACAGTTGATGGACAGAATGCAGAACAATGTCATACATTCACCCCAGTACAGAGATCTGGGCCTAAATCCATCGCTTTTTGCTCACCATGCCATTCCAGTTTGAACCCAGCCATATACAAATCAGTCTTGACCCTGTGCCTCATGGGAACAGTCCAGCCTGAACTGCCAAGTCTGGTCCTCCCTGGACTGGAAACAAGCATCCAAGGACCGGTTTCGGGGTTTCACCCTCTTCAGCCAGGATAGCTTGATTCCAGTGGCATGGAGAGCACGGGACCCACGTCTGGGCATACCCGTCCCACTCGGGTGACAAATGCAAAAACAACAGTTGATGGACAGAATACAGAACAATGTCATACATTCACCCCAGTACAGAGATCTGGGCCTAAATCCATCGTTTTTGCTCACCATGCCATTCCAGTTTGAACCCAGCCATATGCAAATCAGTCTTGACCCTGTGCCTCATGGGAACAGTCCAGCCCGAACTGCCAAGCCTGGTCCTCCCTGGACTGGAAACAAGCATCCAAGGACCGGTTTCGGGGTTTCACCCTCTTCAGCCAGGATAGCTTGATTCCAGTGGCATGGAGAGCACGGGACCCACGTCTGGGCATACCCGTCCCACTCGGGGTGACAAATGCAAAAACAACAGTTGATGGACAGAATGCAGAACAATGTCATACATTCACCCCAGTACAGAGATCTGGGCCTAAATCCATCGTTTTTTTGCTCACCATGCCATTCCAGTTTGAACCCAGCCATATGCAAATCAGTCTTGACCCTGTGCCTCATGGGAACAGTCCAGCCCGAACTGCCAAGCCTGGTCTTCCCTGGACTGGAAACAAGCACCCAAGGACCGGTTTCGGGGTTTCACCCCTCTTCAGCCAGGATAGCTTGATTCCAGTGGCATGGAGAGCACGGGACCCACGTCTGGGCATACCCGTCCCACTCGGGGTGACAAATGCAAAAACAACAGTTGATGGACAGAATGCAGAACAATGTCATACATTCACCCCAGTACAGAGATCTGGGCCTAAATCCATCGTTTTTTGCTCACCATGCCATTCCAGTTTGAACCCAGCCATATGCAAATCAGTCTTGACCCTGTGCCTCATGGGAACAGTCCAGCCCGAACTGCCAAGCCTGGTCCTTCCTGGACTGGAAACAAGCATCCAAGGACCGGCTCTGGGTTTCACCCCTCTTCAGCCAGGATAGCTTGATTCCAGTGGCATGGAGAGCACGGGACCCACGTCTGGGCATACCCGTCCCACTCAGGGTGACAAATGCAAAACAACAGTTGATGGACAGAATGCAGAACAATGTCATACATTCACCCCAGTACAGAGATCTGGGCCTCAATCCATCGTTTTTTGCTCACCATGCCATTCCAGTTTGAACCCAGCCATATGCAAATCAGTCTTGACCCTGTGCCTCATGGGAACAGTCCAGCCCGAACTGCCAAGCCTGGTCCTCCCTGGACTGGAAACGGTTTCGGGGTTTCACCCCTCTTCAGCCAGGATTTAGGCCCAGATCTCTGTACTGGGGTGAATGTATGACATTGTTCTGCATTCTGTCCATCAACTGTTGTTTTTGTACGATATTCTGAAGCTGGAATCTGTACTGGTCATTCATCATATCGTCCACCTTTTCCAGTGGGGAAGAGCTGTGGAAAACAACGAGCTTCTAAACTTTTTTCCCATACACTCATGGGAGTTCCTTCGCTTTCTTCATTTGGAATAATTCAATAGTGTTTCCTATCACTTCTTTTGAATGTAGAGGATGTATACTATAATGTTCATAAATTTCTTCACTCCTCGAGTTGTCCACTTTTTCTATTTGGCAAGTTGAAATTTCTCTTTCATCTTCCAAAGATATTTTTGTTCTTCCACATATACATTTTTATAATAAATATTGTTCTGTATAAGATATAATGTAGCCTTTCAAGTTTGGTGATATCTACTAACTCTTGCCATATTTTCCGACTCTTTGTTGGTACACCATTAACTAGAATAACTACAGGTACACTTTCCTCTCTCTCTACACCAAGAGTTTCAATATTTTTCTTAAAATCTAAAGGTAAATACACAACTCTTCCTTTTAAACCTCTTTGTAAATCTGTTGGAGGCAGCTTACCTGTTTTAGGCTCCATACGAACTATAGCCTGAAACGGGTGCACAGATTGAATAAAAATGGACTCATACGTATTTAAATCTACCAGTTCCGGAGGAATAGCTACCAACGCTAGATTATTATGTACAGCTCTAGCTGGCATTTTGTTCTCTTCTAATTTGTTGTAACAATATTTACAAATACGTTGATCACTACCCAACTCAAAACGACCTTCCACCAACAAATAGGCACCAACTTGCTCCCACTTATCATTGTTTTCCTTTTCACTTTTTAAATACACATCAACATTCCTAGTTTGACTTCTATAGTGAGTACGTCGACAACAAATACAAACATAGGGGCCCATTAGGATGGCGGGCGGATCGCCCCCGCCGGGCTGGCGGTAGTCACCGCCGGCCCTGCAGGGCGATCCGCCCGCCAACCACACAGCAAAGACCCCCGCCATATTATGATGGCTGGGGGTTCCGCGTCGACCGGTGGAAAACAAGGTTAATATGGTGGCGGTGTCTGCAAGACATATTAAGATGATTGCGGAGAGCAGCTTTTCCATGGCGGCGTTGCCGCCATGGAAAGGCATATGGTGTTTGCTGTTGGGGGCCGTAGCGGCCCCCAGGAGGTTGGGGGTGGAGGGTGCACATGGGGGTACCTGTGGTACCCCCATGCATTTGTATGCACAAGGTGGCAGGCACCGCGCGGTGCCTGTCACGTTGTGCATGCAAATGCACAACGTGCATTTACAGCATTGTGGCGGGCGGTGCGGTGAGCACCGCCCACCACAATGCTGTGAATAGGGCTTGCCACCGCCACGGTGGCGGTGGCATCATAATATCATGTGCGGGACCGCCGCACTCCTTGCGGACGGTCCCGCATTTCGATGGCGATGGCGGGCGGACTTTCTCCGCCCGCCATCGTAATGATGCCCATAGTTTGGTTTTTCACAAGAAACTACCTTAAACTTTGTAATTTCTTCTGCAAACATCTCAGTAGTACTATCTTCCACCTCTTCTTCAACACCTACACTTATCAAACTCTCACTTTCTCTACACTCCTCTTGAGGACCAAAGAAACAAAACTGTATATCATCTAACCCTGGGTGGTGAACACCGCTCCGCTCGCGGAGTTTGCGGAGTTTTCCGCACTCCGCGTTATGCGGAGCTCGCTGAGTTTTTTTCCTCGCTCGAGTTCACCAACGTCAAGTTGGCGAGCGCGAGCAGGAAAATCCACCTCCGGCGAGATTTTCCTCATTCGCGATCGTCAACATCAAGTTGGCGAGCGCGAGTGTGAAAATAAACCTCCTGGCAAGATTTCTCAACGCTGGGGTCGGGTTTCTCATTGCGAGTGGTCGCGTATGCTCGCGACCGCTCGAATTGAGAAACTGCCCATTCGCGTTGAGAAAGCTGCTGCTCGAGTAAAAATCTACTCGAGCGGCAGAAAGGAAAGCAGCGCCGCTTGCGCTGTCCATGGTGCAGTTCGCGATGATTGCACAGTGCGGACAAGCATCCGGCACTGAAAATCACAGCGAACGCCATTTTTCTACCGCACTCCACCGCTTGTGGAGCTCCGCGTAGCGTGGCAGAGTTTTTTTCCACTTCGCAAAGTTTTGGTTAGCGCAACTCCGCGAACTCCGCCCAGGGTTAATATCATCAGAAACTGTTTTTACATCCAATACTGAACCATGCAAAAGAGCTGTTTTTATTTCACTTAAAGATAATGCAGGACGTTTACATAGTACAATCTTCTTACTGACTTCCGCATTTCTGAGTGATGTACTGCTAACATTCTTAAATGATGAAAAGTACTTCGACACACTTTTCTAGAAAGACAAGCCAGAGAATGACCCGCAAGTTAGTATATTTTCTCACTTTACAAGGATCTAGTCCTTGCAACATCTTAATCTTCTGTTTAACACTTTTTACCATAATCTCGTAAGAAATTTCGTAATATATCAATAGATTCCTGTCGTATACTGCAAATACTACTACAATCCCACTTATACACTGGAGCTTGTGTACGTCTCCCTTGAACTTCTTCAGCTATTACTTCTTCCACATTTCTAGGAACCATCTTTTCTTTTCAATTGGACAACCGTTTTAACCTCATAACAACGACCACTGGTATCAGCTGCATGAACTAATGTATTTTGCTGAAAATAGCTTTCTTCATTAAAAAAGGTTCAATACTAGAAGTGTGCTTCCATTCACCCGAAAATGTTTTGCAAAAGTTAGTTCTATTAATCAGTCTTTTTCTTTTACTTTTCTCCTTCATAAAGTGCATTGTTTTATTCAATGTCTTCATTCTCTTCAATACTAATATAAACAATCTTCTTTTCAATTCAAAAGCCTTTTCGACTACACATTCAATCTGTTGTTTTTTCTTGTAAAATGCTGATTTTCTTTTATATTTTTTGCAATCTTTCAATACATTTTGTAGTACTCTACTTTTATACATTCTCTTTCTAATGTCTTCATATTCTTTCATCCTTCTTTCAACATAGATTGTTTTTCCATAACCTGATTTTCCTTTAATTTGTCCTTTTTTCATTTCCTTCTGATTGGTGGTACTACTTTTCTTTCTCTTTTCCCATTTTGAAAATTCATTATATTCTTTAAAAGTCTTTTATTAAATTCTTTAGTTCTTTTACCAGAAGTCTTTTTTTCAACGTCACATGTTGTACTTCATCTAATTTCTGCTTTTCTCTTTCCTTTAAATAGTAGTGTTTTTTTCTTTTCTTTTCTTTTGATCCTTTCTTGCCATACTCAATCTTTATTACTAATAATGGTGAATATCTGAAAACAAATAAAAGTTTAAATAGTTTCTTAAAATAATTTAATATTATTAAAATAATTATATACAAATATTCTCATGTATAAATAAAGAAATATTTTTAATTGCATTCCAAAGCTATGTCAGACACTGTACAATTCCTACAATTAGAAGACATCACAACTTATACAACAGAATCACAGAGCACAACTAAAGGATTTCTCTACTGCTACCCGAATCAAATCTAAAGTACAGTCTGTCAACTTTTAAGGCCTGCATGATGTTTTGATTAAGGTATGTCTCTACTTTTTTTGTTGTTGTTTTTTTGTCCTCATTCGCCATTGAATGTACACAGAGCTATTTTGGGTTTCTCCGTGGCCCCCTTCTTGGTTGGCGCCAGCTAGAGAGCTCTGCAACCAAATGGATGCACTTTACACAGAACCTCTCTTTTTCGTGCTTCGTTCGTTCTGGCCCTCTCTCTGGGTAACCCACAGAACAACCAGAGGGGTGAAGTATCCCAGTGTAGAGGCATAATCATTGGACTGTATTTAGGTCATTTTCAAGCCTATCTAGCCAATCTATACCTGGTAACCAAAAATCTTTTTCTTACTTCTCTTATTCAATGATACCCTATCAAACTTCATTGTATATTTAACAGAGTTAATCCAATCTAAAACAGTTGGGGATGTGTTTTTAATCCAATATTTACAAATTTCTCTTCGTGCAAGTAAAATCAGATAGAACAATAACTTATTTTTATCTGACGGCATAGATTCATAATTTGGCATAACCCTGAAAAATACCAGCCTTACGCTTACCTGCAAGTCCATCCCAAGCATGGCTTTGATGTCCTTACTTACACTAGCCCAGAAATGATGTAACAATGGGCAGCTTAAGAACATATGTACATCATCTGATTTTTCCTGAGAGCACTTAGGGCATTTCGGTGTGGTTCCCTTCGCAAATTTGGAGAGCTTTAAAGGAGACCAATACACCCTGTGGAGACAAAAGATGTGATTTCTCCTTAGGTTTGCAGCCTGGACTGTGGAATACAAAGTGTTAAAAGATACTTGCCATAGTTCTTCTAGATGGATCTCCGGCAAGCTCTCTCCCCACAGTTCTGATGGAAGTTCGAATGCGCACTCTGCTAAGTCGATCAAAAGCCAGTATAGGTTCGCCACCTCTTTTTTTCTCCTGACTTTTCTCCTTAAGGCGGACTCTACTTCATTTGAGGTGCCGACAGTTGTTCCGACTGCTTGATGCCAGCTCTTCATGTGTAAATATTTGAATTTTGATAGCTCATTATCCGTGATGCTCCGCAGATCTTCCCAGGAGAGCAGAGAGCCCTCTTGTACAAGTTGGTCCCAGCTCAGTATTCCGGCTGTTTTTAGGGGTATTGCTAGGGAGTCTTTAGTCCATTCTGGAGAGCCAGGAGAATCCCAGATAGGAGCCAGTGCAGTATAGTAGCTGGTTTTTAATGCTTTCCTGATTTTGTGCCATGTAGAGACTAGCCCAGACAAAGTCTTGAGACGTACCTTTTAAAAAATCTGGGGTCTCCGAATTTGTATATAAAACCTTGGTCTCCTCCCTTCAGATCTAACAACATCACCTTTAACATTCTCCCAATATCTGAGCCATCCGGTTCATTCAGGAGCATTTTACCCGCCCTCATGAGAAATACTCATGCATAGAAAACTAGATCCGGCAGACACAGCCCTCCTTGTTTTCTTTTCCTGCGGAGCTTTTTCCAGGAAATTTGTGTGCCTTTAGATGCCCATATAAAGCTATTTATTTTTGACTGAAGTTTCTTTAGCCCCTCTTCTCTAAAAGCTAAAGGGATATTTTGAAATAAGAAAATATGTTTCGGTAGGGCCATCATTTTAATTAAATTAACTCTGCCAATTATTGTTCATGGTAAATGTGCCCAAGTTATTAGAGATTCACATATCTCCTTACTGACTTTGTGAAGGTTTATTTCTGGAATTTTCTCAATATTTTGTGAAATCATGAAGCCCAGATATCTTATCTCTTTTTCACTACATGTGGTTGTGTGTCCAAATTCCAGGCCATGCACTCGCCTTGGATGCATTTATCTCATAGCCAGAGACCCGGCCAAACTGTGAAGCCACATTATATACTATTGGAATTGCCGTAGATAAATCTGACGTATAGACCATCAGATCATCGGCGTATAAGGCCACCTTTTTCCCAGTTCTTATACTTAAAGGAAGATATTCCAGTGTGACATCTAATCTTTTCAGCTAGAGACTCAATATACAGATTAAATAATAGAGATGATAACGGGCACCCCTGCCTTGTCCCCTCTGGATTTTAAAGGGCGGACATATTTCCATTAACTAACACTCTGGCTATGGGGTCTGATAAATCAGGCTCACTGTCCTGCAGAAATTTTCCCCCAGATTGCACAGTCTCAGTATCTGCTGTAGATAGGTCCAATTGACCCTATCCAATGCTTTTGTGGCGTCTAGAGTGATAATTGCCAATGGTACTTTATGTAGTGTTGCCAGGTCTATTGCCCCTATCAAATTGTAGGTGAGGTCCTGAATTCCTCTCCCCGAACAAAGCCTTTTGATCCTCGTGCAAAGACCTCCTACTACCCCATTTAATCTTCTCTGCTAAAATCTTAGCAAAGATTTTATAGTCAACATTAAGCAGGGAGATAGGCCTATATGAATCACAGGAGTTTGGTGGTTTCGATGGTTTAAGGATCAAAGCCACTGTGGCTTCATTCCATGATTGCGGCATGCTCCCGCGCTCTTCAAATATTTGAGAGAAAAGCTTCTCCATTATGGGGATAGGACCTCCATCAAACATTTATATAGTTCCGCAGGTAACCCATCCGGTCCTGCTGCTTTCCCACATTTTCCTGCTGTTATCGCTTTCTTCACCTCGCTTCTTATAATTGGGCTGTTAAGATTATAAGATTCTTCCTCGTTGATTTTTTATCGGGACATCTTGGTCCAACCAGGCCCTTATTGCTTCCTCCAGGACGATTGAATCTTCCTGGAACACCTTTTCGAAGTGATTTTGAAAAGTCTCCTCAATCTCTACAGAGCTCCTCAGGATGTTCCCAGAGTGTTAGACCTGGGGGTCTCTAGTTGGCTGAGGTATGTACCTTAGTCCAAATAGGGACCCTTGCTTCTACGTCAGGGTAAGGAGGGACACCTTTAGATAACCCCTGCTCACCCCCTGGTAGCTTGGCACGAGCAGCCAGGCTTATCTCCAAGGCAAATGTGTAAAGTATTTGCATCCACGCTCTCAGTGACACAGTGATAACACCACAAATGGACTCCACACGAGTTTCATAAAAACAATTATATGTTTATAAAAAGATATACGATAAAAATCCAACATATGCGTATTTGTAATATTTTACCATGCCGGTTATTAGGCCAGCACGCACTGGTAGGTTCTTGCAGTATTAATGAGCAATTCTCGATGATCCAATGCAGTCCTAATGCAATGCTATGCAGTTCGTAATGCAAGAATCAGGCACTTTGTAATGTAAAAATAATGCAATTCGTAATGCAACAATCAGGCAGTTCGTAATGCAAAAATAATGCAGTTCGGCACCGATCTCGGTGCTCTGGACGGTCTCTATGCCACTCTTACTTACTCGCGGTCAGCGACTGCCAAAATATGCCCCCAACACTGTTATGATGGAAAACATAGGGCCGCTCCACACTCCGTCCCTGGTACTGCCACTCCTCGGCAAGTACGGGCCGCGATACGGACTTGAGCGGGGCTCGCGCAGCAAAGATGGGAAAGGCCAAGAGCGTTTCTCTCGTAGCTTGCACCCTGCCCCAGGCGGGGACACACGCACGCTCACTGAGCGTTACCTGGGGGGTGCGATCTCACTCTCCTCTCTTCTCCTTGCGGCTTGGGCCTCCAGTGCGACTTCGTTGATCTTGGGCAGTGGAACTCGGACCCCCGATGACGGTGATGGTTCGAGGTCTCTCCTTGGCAAAGGCAGGCTCTGGCCGGCGGCGGTGAATTCCCACAGCTCGTCTGGGGATGCCGGTCCGGGCCGATGGCAATGACGATCACAGCAGTTCTGGCCACGCTGTCGATCGAAGCAGAGAACAAGACTGCTCCGGGACACACAGTCACGGGGCAATTTCTCACGAAGGTCTCAGGCTGCAACAGGGCACATGCACAAAGCGTCGCTGAGACTCACTTGAACTCCGGGTGCACACGATCACAGGGCAATCCTCACGAAGGTCTCAGGCTGCATGAAGCACACGCACACAGCGTCGCTGAGACTCACTTGGACTCCGGGTGCACACGCTCACAGGGCAATCCTCCTGAAGGTCTCAGGCTGCACGAAGCACACACACACACAGCGTCGCTGAGACTCACTTGGACTCCGGGTGCCCACGATCACAGGGCAATCGTCACGAAAGTCTCAGGCTGCACGAAGCACACTCACACAGCGTTGCTGAGACTCACTTGGACTCCGGGTACACACGATCACGGGGCAATCCTCACGAAGGTCTCGGGCTGCACAAAGCACACGCACACAGCGTCACTGAGACTCACTTGGACTCCAGGTGCACACGATCACGGGGCAATCCTCACGAAGCTCTCAGGCTGCACAAAGAACACGCACACAGCGTCGCTGATACTCACTTGGACTCCGGGTGCCCACGATCACAGGGCAATCCTCACGAAGGTCTCAGGCTGCACAAAGCACACGCACACAGCGTCGCTGAGACTCACTTGGACTCCGGGTGCCCACGATCACGGGCAGTTCTTACGAAGGTCTCAGGCTGCAAAAGCACACGCACACAGCGTCGCTGAGACACACTTGGAAACTTTTATGTTCCTGAGTTTCCACAACAGGGAGCCAGCTCTCCTCGGGCCCTTGGAGACCCGCTACTTCAGGACACAGCACACAGCAAAGTCCTCACAAGCAGGTGGATACAGCACACAGCAAAGTCCCTTGTCCTCTCTTTAGTCAAACCAGCAAACTGCAGGCCAGCCCCAGAACACACAGCAAGGGTCAGTCCTTTTCTTCAGTCTCTTCAGCTGTTCTTCTTTGGCAGAGGTTCCTCTTGAGCACCAAGTAGGTTCAATCCTTTTCAATAGGGATTTCAGTCTAAAGTCCAGGGGTTTCAGCTCTCATAGTTATACCCCTAAATGTCTTTGAATTATTTGTGTTCAGGGGCACTGACCCCTGTCCAAACCAGTTCTGGGTGTCTCCCTGCCAGTGACACCTTCTTCCTTTGATAGTGGGGTCTGGATCTTCAATCACTCAGCAGGAGATGGAGCCTTTGTTTTATGGCAGCAGCCCAGGCCTCTTCACCTCCAGGGGCTACTCCTCCCCCTACACTCCAGATGCAGGTCAGCCTGTTGCTGTCTCACCTCCCTCCCTGGGTCAAGACATTTCCCAGATCCTATCACATTCAGATCCAGACAGACAATCCACAACCAGGCAGAGACACACAGAATTGTTAGAACAAAAAAACAGCCACTTCTAAAAGCGTGAGTTTCTAAACACACAATTCAAAACCACCTTCACAAAAAGATGTGTTATTAAATTGTGAGCTCAGGCACACTAAACTTCACCTCTCCATCTTAAACCTATGGGAAGATAGGCCGGAAACATATTACACAGCCTTCCCCATTCTGTCCTATGGGCAAGATGGCCTTGCAACAGTGAAAAACGAAATGGAGAGTATTTCACTGTTAGGACATGGTACACACCTCAGTACATGTCCTACCTTTCACAAACACTGCACTCCTGCCCAGGGGGTACCTTGTGCCTACTATAGGGGTGTCTGATGTGCATGGAAAGGGAAGGATAAGGCCTGGCAAGTGGGTGCACTTGTCAGGACAACATGGCAGTTTAGCAAACTGCATGCAGGCACTGCAGTGGCAGGCCTGAGTTCTCTCTTTAGGGCTACTTGTGTGGGTGGCACAATTAGTGCTGCAGGCCCACCAGTAGCATTTGCATTACCAGCCCTGACACACATAGTGCACTTTACTAGGGACTTTACTAGTAAGACAAACATGCCAAATATGGACAACCAATTACCATTACGCTTTACACAGGCAGCACTTGCACTTTGACACTGATCAGCAGTGGCAAAGTGCCCAAAGCATCTAAGTTGGCAACACCATGTCAGAAAAAAGGTCTAGGGGGAAGGCAAAAAGTTTAGGGAACTTTAGCCAAAAAGGGCCAAGTCCAACACAGAGTATTCACATCTTAGTTATTTTATGAATCCTTTAGCTAGGTCCTGTTTGGTTTTCCAGGCTAAAAGCTTACTGCAGCCTTCCCCATATTTGAAGTGGGCTAGCTTGCTAGCTTGCCATTTCTTTTTTAACCTTAGTTCCATCACCCCTCCAAGTTCCAATTTAAGAGATTGTAGCTCTGCTAACGTGTCTTCTATCGGCAAGCTACTCCCATGGGCAGAGAGCTTTTGCTCCAGCTGCTGGATGCTACGCTCAATTTTCCCAACTTCAACTCTGTATTTTTTTTGTCTGGATATCTGAAGTGACGTTATGCATCCTCTCAAAAAGGCTTTGTAAGAGTCCCATACAATTCCTATTGGAGCACTATCTAAATTAGTTTAAAAGAATTCTTTTTCTCTGCACTTAGCTTCTCTATAACTTCTTCCTCTAGTAGGATAGAACGATCTAACGTCCATCTCCTATGTGTTGGTCTAACTGGAAATTCTAGAACTAGGGTTACTGCCGAATGATCCGAGAGGTGTGCCCCCAAATGTTTTGCATCTTTAACCCAACTTTTCAGATCAAAACTAACTAAGAAGAAATCTAGTCTGGACTTGTGACCATACTTCTTATTGTGGAAGGTATACCCTTTTCTGTTTCCCATTTTGTTCCTCCATACATTGACCCATCCTAACTGTTTCATAGAAGCTTTTATCGTTGATCTCATCTTGCAGTTCTGTGTTGCTCTGCTTTTTAGTGAACGATCTATAACCGGGTCTAAAACTACGTTGAAATCTCCTGCAAGAATTATAGGATCTGAAAAGTTTAATAATTCCAAAAGCAGGCCTCTGAAGGGGCTGGGTCGTCTATGTTTGACCCATAGTATCCTGCCACTATAAATTTATAAGAGTGATATTTAATCTTAACTATGGCCCATCTTCCCATTTTATCTACTTTGCTGCTCTCTACAATAATAGCAGGGTTCCTTTTGATTAATATAGCCACACCTTTTGTCGTTAATTGTTGCATGGTACAGACTATATCCTGGACCCAACTTCTAGACTTAAATAGATTTCTCATCTCAGTGTCTGTTAGGTGTGTCTCTTGTAGTATAAGAACTTGTCCTGGGGCATCTTTGAGATATTGAAGAATATTTTCCATCCTATACTTCATTCTTAAGTCATTTACGTTCCATGACAGAACCCTCAGCTATACATTTAAGTCAATAATTGACTGTGTCATGTCCCTGTTACCGAAAAGAGTTTTAAGGGTCATACTAAGGCGAATCGGACAAGTTTTTAAAACAAAATTCTCCCACTGCTCCCCACCCAGTGCTCCCTACCCTCCCCTCCCCTTTCCCCTCGTGAACCCCACCCAGAAGAACCCCTCTTTTTTCCTTAATGGCCCTACCCTGGCCTGTGAAGCCCCCTCCTAGAGTCAGGAAAAGCTCATATTTCAAATTATCTTGGAACTGTTATGGAATTAACTCATGCTCCTTATCTATCAATATTTCTTGTCTTAACCGATGGGATTAGAGAGAGGAAATATTTTACTTACTTCCTTTAGCTTACCCCTCCCCCGAAATAGACTGCAGGACATTTTCTGCTTCCTCCACTGGTCTAAAAACTTGCATTTTATTATTATGCATCACTTTTAGTGTGGCGGAAAATTTTAATTGCGCAGTAGCGCCCTGTTTCCTGAAGGGATCTAGAAGCTTCCCCAGCTCCCACTGCTTGGTTCCTGTAATAGATGAAACATCAGAACGTATTTCAAAAGAAATACCTTCTGCAGTTAGTGAGCTCATCTTGAGAGCTTTATTCAAGATCTCATCCTTCAGTTTGTATGTTAGGAAGTGAACTAAAATTTTCCTGGGTCTAGTTTTGTTTGGGTTCAACCTAAACGGATCCCTATGAACCCTTTGGATATCTACCATGAGGGCTTGCTCTGTGCTGTCAATTTGGGTGGCTTGCTTGATCAATTTGACTACGAACTCTTTGAGGTTGTTCCCTTCGGCCCCCTCAGGAATTTTAAGCAAACGTATATTATTCCTCCTTTGGGAGTTTTCAAAGGATTCCAGCTTCTCTTGGAAACCCATCTCTTTTCTTTCATCTTAATTATATCTTTTGCGTTTTCTTCTGTTTGGGTGACTAACGCCGTTACAATGGATTCCAATGCTGCTGTTCTGGCCGCTAATGAGTCCAGCTTGGCCTCCATTATTTCGCATGACAACTTAATCTCAGCTTGGTTTCTTTCCGACACTACAAATCTGTTTCTGACTTCAATTGTCAGCATTTGCAGCAAATCTGAAACTGACTCGGAGGCAATCTGGTCTGGAGGTTCACTTCTTTGGACTAACACTGGTCCTGAATCGTTTCCACCCAATTCCTTGTCTCTTAAGAGCTCCATTTCCCCCTGATCTGTCATTGGGCTCATTTCTGAATCTTTATTTACTTTGTCTGCCATTGGAATTTCCTTTATACTCTCTTCTTCTGATATCTTCAAGTCACCTGCAAGTACTTGAAACCTATTAGGCTAAGGATACCTTCCGGATATTCAAAAATTTGGGGGACTGTTAGAAGTAGTGCAGTCTTTAGGTTTTAATATTAAAGTCCTAGGCGCAACCTTAAAGTAGCTCCTTAGCGAGGGTAAGTTTCACTTTATGTGGATGTAGAGGGGGACATTTTATCTTCCTAGATTTTCTCTTTTAGAACTCACCCTCTCCTCTGCTGCTGCTGTTTTGGGCTGGGGGTCGTGTATTTAAATAAATTTTCCGGGTTGAATTTTCTGCTTTTGAATGCTGACCCGGCTATCTTGAGAAACTTGGGGATCTGTATCAGAGGAAACCTTATGCTGATTAGTGCTCGCACTTCTCAGCGCGTATCTCCTTTGTCCCTCTGTGCCCGTGCCACTAATGCCTACTTCCCCCCTCTTCCTCCAAAGCTCCACCAGAATTCTTTATCAAGTTAGTACCCCCTGCCTTGCACCCCCGTGCTGGACTTACTTCTCTGCCTGCTCCTGCTTCACCACCGACAGTGCTATTCCCTGCCGCCTTTGTCCTCCAGAAACTTCCTCGTGGCTCCTGCACTGGGAGCACTGCGCTTGTGCTGCCTCTGCCGCCTTGAACAGGGATCAGGGCCGCGGCTTTCTGTCCTCGTCCCACCTGAAGGGCCACGCAGGACCAAAATGGCTCTCGAGTGCCTCGACTCCCCGGGCCAATCCCTCAGCGGCTGCCGCCACCGCAAACTCCGCCGGACCCGCCACCTCCACCACCAAGACGGGAGACAAGGACGGAAGGACAGGAGCCCGAACAAGCAGCCTCCAATCCCTCACATAAGCTCCTTTTTTCCCTTTTCCTCTCGTCGGTATTTGTCACTTGGTTTGTATTTTTAGTTCAAATTACTCCTGAAATTTTGCACCACATAACACACTCTTTCCAGAGCATCCACACCACTTAGTTAGCGCATATCCAAGGTGTCTCAATTCCTGACTCTCGGAGCCTCCGTGACCGGCTACTCGCTGGCCGCCATGTTCTCAAGGTATGTCTCGACTTGCACATGTATCTCATATGTGTCATACATTTAAAGATGCTTTACATATAAAACAGAAGTATACATATATTTGTATCCTTCTTTCATATATAGTACACTCCCAAAAAGTACAGACTCATGCATGCATGGTTTCAGAAATATGGTGAAACTTACAGCAGAAACATGTGAAGGGTTGCTGCTTTGCTTTTGCCTATACTCAATACCTAACTATTACCTCTTTCTATATCCTTCTTCCCTCTTTCTACACCTCTCTTCCTCTTTCTCCTCCCTATTCTCTCTTTCTGCACTTTTCTTCACTCTTTCTACACCCCTCTTGAATGTTTATGCACTTCTTTTGTCTGTTTCTACAACTCTCTTGTCTCTTTCTGTACTTCTCTTGTCTCTTTCTGCAGCTCTGTTGCTTCTTTCTGAACCTCTCTTGCCTCTTTCTGCACCCCTCTTGCCTTTTGTGCACCTCTGTTTCTTCTTTCTGCACTTCTCTTGCTTCTTTCTGCACCTCTCTTGCTTCTTTCCGTACTCCCTGTTGCCTCTTTCTGCACCCTTCTTCTTTCTTTGTGCATCTCTGTTGCCTCTTTCTGCACCCCTCTTGCCTCTTTCTTCACCTTTCTTGCCTCTCTCTGCACCTCCTTTTCAACTTCTCTTGTATCTTTCTGCAACTCTCTTGCTTCTTTCTGTACCCCTGCTGCCTCTTTCTGCACCCTTCTTTCCTCTTTGTTCACCTCTGTCGCCTCTTTCTGCACACCTCTACCTTCTTTGTACACCCATGGTGCCTCTTTCTGCATCTCTGTTCCCTCTTTCTGCACCCCTTATGCCTCTTTCTGCACTTCTGTCGCTTCTTTCTGCAGTTCTCTTGCCTGTTTCTCCATCTCTCTTGTCTCTTTCTACACCCCTGTTCCCTTTTTCTGCACCCCTCTTGACTGTTTGTGCACCTCTGTTGATTCTTTCTGCACTAGTCTTGCTTCTTTTGCCCCTTTCTTACAAATGTTGACACTCCTCTT
The DNA here is from genome assembly GCA_963921515.1 of Calotriton arnoldi. Classification (NCBI taxonomy): domain Eukaryota; kingdom Metazoa; phylum Chordata; class Amphibia; order Caudata; family Salamandridae; genus Calotriton; species Calotriton arnoldi. Next base: position 18,303 of record CAWUFW010009022.1, read on the forward strand.
GCTTCTTTCAGCATACCTGTTTCTCCTTCTCCACCTCTGTTGGTTCTTTCTACACTACTCTTCTTCTTTATACACCCCTCTTGCTTTTTTCTGCACCCATCTTCTCTCTTTCTGTACCTCTCTTGTCTCTTTCTGCACCTCTGTTCCTTCTTTCTGCACTTCTCTTGCCTCTTTCTCTACCCCACTTGACTCTTTCTGCACCTCTCTTCTTTTTTTCTGCACTTCTCTTGCTTCTTTGTACACTTCGAATACTCCTTCTGCACCGCTCTTGCCTCTTTTTAAATTCTGCTTCCCTCTTTCTAAACCTCTCTTGCCTCTTTCTGCAACCCTCTTGACTCTTTCTGCACCTCTGTTACTTGTTTGTGTACTTCTCTTGCTTCTTTATGTACCTTTCTTGCTTCTTTCTGTACCTCTGTTGCCTCTTTCTACACCCTTCTTCCCTCTTTGTACACCTCTCTTGCCTCTTTCTGCACCCCTCTTCCTCTTTCTGTACCACTCTTGTCTCTTTCTGCACCTCTGTTCCTTCTTTCTGTACTTCTTTTGCCTCTTTCTCTTTCCCACTTGCCTCTTTCTCCACCTCTCTTCCTTCTTTCTACACTTCTCTTACTTCTTTATACACTTCTGATACTCCTTCTGCACCACTCTTGCCTCTTTTTACATCCTTCTTCCCTCTTTCTAAACCTCGCTTGCCTCTTTCTGCAACCCTCTTGCCTCTTTCTGCACCTCTGTTACTTTTTGTGTACTTCTATTGCTTCTTTATGTACCTTTCTTGTTTCTTTCTATACCCCTGTTGCCTCTTTCTACACCCTTCTTCCCTCTTTGTACACCTCTGTTGCCTCTTTCTGCACCCCTCTTCCCTCTTTCTGTACCTCTCTTATCTCTTTCTGCACCTCTCTTGCTTATTTCTGCACTTCTCTTGCCTCTTTCTTTACCCCGCTTCCCTCTTTCTGCACCTCTCTTACTTTTTTCTCCACTACTCTTGCTTCTTTCTGTACTTCTGTTACTCTTTCTGCACCCCTCTTACCTCTTCCTACATCCTTCTTCCCTCTTTCTGCACTTCTGTTGAATTTTCTGCACCCCTGTTTCCTTTTTCTGCACCTCTCTTGCGTATTTCAGCAACTCTCTTGCCTCTTTCTGTAGTTGTCTTGTCTCCTTCTGCACCTCTGTTGCTTCTTTCTAAACCTCTCTTGCAAATTTCTATACCTCTCTTCACTCCTTCTGCACCCCTCTTGCCTCCTTCTGCACCTCTTTTGCTTCTTTCTGCACTGCTCTTAGATCTTTCTGCACTTCTTTTGCCTGTTTGTGCACTTCTCTTGCCTCCTTCTGCACCTCTGTTGCTTCTGTCTGCACTTCTCTTACTTCTTAGTTATTTATTTTGACTATGCTCAATACCTAACTAGTAGTAAAATGGTAAAGCAGCAGCACCAGAAAACGAATATTTAACATATGATGAGTGACAAATTAGTGATAACGATACTTTGTAAGACTGTCAGGAAAAGTTCACTTGAAGTGCACAAAATAAATCTAACTGTCTCTTTGAAATATGAAGTGCACTCTCAACTTTTAATGTCTTCATGGTCTTCTGTTTAAGATATGTATGAAGTTGCACATGTATTGTGACATGTCATACATCTGAACATACTACACATAAAAAACACAAGTATACATCTATTTGTATGTTTCTTTGATATATGATACTACTAACAAAAGGTACAGACATATGCATGCATGTTTTAAGAAGATTGTGAGACTTACACCAGAGACATATGAAAGATTGCTGCTATATCTTTCACAAGGCCCAACACCCTATGTAGTCATATAACGATGAAGCAGCAGCACAAAAGTGAGGTTTAAGGCATATTAAGAGAAGAATCAATTATTACACTACTTTTTATCAGTCTATGGAAAACTACACTTCAAGTATACCACATAATTTTCATTATCTGCTACAAATATGAGCAGCAATCTGTCAAGTTTTAAGGTCTGCATGGTGTTGTAACTAAGGTATATCTCTACTTGCACATGTATTCTGATACATATGCATCTGAAGATGCTAGACATATAAAACACAAGTATACATTTATTTATATATTACTTTAATATATGATATTGCTACCAAAAGGTACAGAAATATGTATAAATGGTTTCCGCAATACGTTAACACTTACAGCTAAGATATATGATGGGTGTACCTCAGTGATTACATGACTCCATGGGTAGTGCCTGGATGATTGTATGAGCGCAAGGGTAATGTCTGTGTAATTGCAGGAGACATTGGATACTAATTAACTGAATGCATAAGTGCAGATGTAAAGATTGTGTGCATGGATAAGGGCATGAATAGACCCTGAATGCATAGATGAGTGTATAAGTACTGCCTACATGAATGAATAAGTACAACAGTAGTGTCAAGGTGTTTGTATGAGTGCAACAATACTAGTTGGGTAATTGCATAAAAGGATGAATAGTAACTGGCTGATTACATGAGCGCATAATTACTGCCTGAGTGATTTAATGAGTGCATCAGTAAATGAAATGACTGCACAAGTCGTGACTGAGAGCATGGATAACTGCATGGATAGTGCCTGAGTGATTACATGACTGCAGGGGTAGTGTCTATGAAATTAGAGGACTGCATTTGTACTACCTGAGTGATTAAAGAAGTGCATAGGTAATGCTAGGATGATTGTATGAGTGCATGAGTAGTGCTTGGGCGATTGGAGGAGCACATGGGTAGTGTCTGAGTGATAGAAGAACTGCATAGGTAATACCTGGGTAATTACATGAGTGCAAAGATAATGCCGGAATGATTAGAGCAATGCACAGATGCTGCCTTGGTACATCGAAGAATGCATGGACAGTGCCTGACTGATTGGAACAATGCATAGATAGTACTTGGGTGATTGCATGAGTGCAAGGGTTCTGCTTGGGTCATTACATAAGTGCATGTGTAGTGGCTGGATGATTGAAGGAGTGCTTTGGTAATGCCTGTCTGATTCCATGAGTGCAGGGATAATGCATAGGTGATTGTATGAGTGCAGGGATAATGCCTGGGTAATTGCATGAGTGAAGAGGTAGTGTCTGAGTGAATGCATGACTGCAGGGGTAGTGCATGTGTGATTATATGACAACAAGAGTAGTGCCTTGGTGATTGGAGAAGTACTAGGATAGTGCCTGGGTGATTGCATAAGTGCATACGTAGTGCCTGAGTGATTTTATAAGTGCATGGGTACTGTCTGAGTGATTGGAGGAGTGCATGGATACTGACAGGGTGATTGGAGGACTGCAAGGGTAGTGCCTGGGTGATTGAACCAGTGTATAGCTAATGCATAGGTGATTGCATGAGTGCAAAGTTAATGTCTGGGGGATTAGAGGAGTACATACGTAATGCCTGGGTGATTGCATGAGTTCACAGGTAATATCTGGGGACCACAGGAGTACATAGAAAATGCCTGGGTGATTTTATAAGTGCATCGGTACTGCCTAGGTGATTAGAGTAGTATTGTGGTTGTGCCTCAGTGATTGGAGGAGTGTAAAGGTAGTGCCTGGGTGATTTTATAAGTGCATAGGTACTGGCTAAGTGATTGGAGGAGTGCATAGGTCCTGAGAGGGCCAAAGGCGCGCCAAAGGCAAGCCCGCCTGCGCCCGTCCACGACCCGACCGCGGCCAGCGCCAGGAACCCTGGACCTCCCACTACCCATCGCTACGACACCTCCACCCTCCTCGCACTCAACCCTGGAAGACTTAGAGAATGACAACAGGCCTCGCCGAACACGACCCACGGCCAGTTCTCCTGCCTCCACTGCCGCCAGACCCTCACTGCCACCCCGGTCTCCAACACCGCCGACGCCAGCACCAGCGACACCCTAAAATGCATCCTCCTCAACGTACGCTCCCTACACAAACACGCTATGGAAATCTGGAACCTACTCGACTCTCTCTCACCCGACATCACCTTCTTCACAGAGACCTGGACCAACGTATCATCCGCCCGACATCAGCACCGCCATCCCAGACGGATACAAGATCCAGAGGAAAGACCGCCCCAACCACCCAGGAGGGGGCCTCGCCATCGCCCACAAGAGCACCCTCTGCCTCACCACCTCCAGCGAAACCTTCCCCTCCGCCGAACACCTGCACTTCCAGATCCAGACCACCCCCAAAGCCACACTCCGAGGAACCCTCCTCTACAGACCCCCCGGCCCCCGAACACCCTTCGCCACCACCATCACTGACTTCATCGAACCCCACGCCATCGCCTCAACAAACTACTGTTGGACTTGGTCCTTTTTGCAGGGTCATCCCTGAACTTTTTGCCTTCCTCCTGTATTCTTTCTGACCTGTTTTTGTTGGTTTTATGATTCTGGGCACTTTACCACTGCTGATCAGTGCTAAAGTGCATATGCTCTCCCTGTAAAGTGATGTCATGGATTAGTGACTCCATGATTGGGTTATTTGATTTACTTGTCAGACCCTAGTACAGTGCACCGTGTGTGCCCAGGGCCTGTAAATCAAATGCTGCTGGTGGGCTTGCAGCACTGGTTGTGCCACCCACCGGAGCAGCTTGTAAAGTGTAGCTCAGGCCTGCCATTGCAGAGCCTGTGTGCAGTCTGTGACTGCCATAGTCGACTTGGCAAGTGCACCCACTTGCCAGTCCCTAAACCTTCCCTTTTCTGCATATCAGACACCCCTAAGGTAGGCCCTAGGGCAGGGTGCATTGTATGTAAAGGTAGGTCATGCCCTGATGTGGCATGACCTGATAGTGAATTACAGCCTATTTCGTTTTTCACTATTGCAAGGCTACCTGTCCCCATAGGCCAGAATGGGCAGTTTGATTATAACATCTTATAATCCTAACTGACCCAGGGAACATGGTAGAAAAACGAATTTAGTATGCCTGAACTCAGAATGATAAAATACATCTTTTATTGAAGTTGGTTTTAACATTCTGTGTTTGAAAATACCACTTTTAGAAAGTAGGTATTTTCTTGCCTAACCATCCAGCCTGCCTCTGCTAGCTTGTGTATTGTATGTCTGGGTTTGTGAATGACAGGGGCTGGGGGACTCCAGGAGACAGGGTGAGTCAGCACTAGGCTGAGTAGACCTCTGCATGAGGAGTGGTGGGAGGAGTAGCACCTGGGCCTGAATAGGGCTGTGCCTGCCTTCCACAATGCTGGCTCCACCTCCTGTGGTGTGTCTGATGACCCAGGCCCACACTGACAAAGGAAGAAGTTGTGCACTGGCAGAATGCACCCAGAACTGGTTTGGACTAGGTACAGGACCCTCTGCCTTCAGAGGACAAAGGATTTGCTAGTATAAATATTGGGGCCCAGACCCCAAGACTTTAGATCACTTCTGGGAATCAAGACGAACCTTTGCTGAGGAGAAGAACCAGGAAGCTGAAGGAGGAGACTACCCCTATGCTGCATGTTGTTGGGGTTGGCCTGCAGTGGTTACTTTATTGCCAAAGAAAGGAGAAAAGGACTGAGTGTGCTTTCATCATCTTGAGGAAGATCTCCAAGGGCTTGAACATTGAGCTTGCCTCCTGCCTGAAGTCTCAGGGATACAAGACTTCACCCCCAGCTCCCCTCCTGAATTCCCTTGCTGGGAATTGAAGTGCCTTCTGCTGTTGGGCCTTCTGAGAGACTGCGTGTCGCTGGGAGCTGGAAGCGCGACTCAACGAAGAGGAAGCGTGTCGCCGCCGCATCAGTGTTGTCGCATCGCAGAGTAAGCGTGCCGCCGCTACCGCTGTCGCATCACCGAGCGCCCTGCATCACCGGAGAAGCGTGCCGCCGCAGCAATTGTCGTCGCATCGCAGAGTAAGTGTGCCGCCGCTGTCGCCATCGCATCACCGAGCGCCTCGCATCACCGGAGAAGTGTGCCGCCGCCACAGAGGACGCCGGCGCATCACCGGAGAAGCGTGTCGCAGGGCCTGTCGCGGCTCAGAAGATCGCAGAGTCGCCGTGCGGCCGTCGGGTGTGCACGCATCCCGTCTACGTTGTCACACTGCAAGCAGACGCCATTTTATCGCATCGCACCGGATCGTCATTGCATCGAAGCGCCATCTCGACGCATCGTAACCGGGCCACAGTAAGAAACCGACACATCCTCCTTTCTGCGTGTAAGGAATCGAAGCATCACCTTCCCTGCAACCCTTTTTGTTTGTTTTGCGTTACGCATCCAAAGGTACATTGAGAGTAAAGTGTCGCATTTATCATCTTTATTGAACTGAGCTATTTTCTACCATTTGACAGTCATATTTTTTGTATTGTATTGTGGATTTTTGTCATTTTGGGTCTTGTGTTAAGTCTATATAAAAATACTTATTTTTATACTACAACCTGTGTGGTGTCCATCTGTAGTGTTGTCACTGGGTTACTGTATGTGTTCACAAATGCTTTACACACTGCCTCTGAGATAAGCCTGCCTGCTCGTGCCAAGCTACCAAGGGGGTGAGCAGGAGTTATTTTAGTAGTGTATCCCCCTTACCCAGACTAGAAGCAAGGGTCCCTATTTGGACAAAGGTACCTACCTCTGCCAACTAGAGACTCCCAGTTCAAACATTGGTGGTCAGCGGTGAGGATTCTGGACTTGCATTTGTGACTCATATATAGTAATTGGTGTACACTACTAGTGAGTGCAGACCAAACACAACCACATACTGTTTTCTCTGTTTTCTGGTGTCCTCCTGGAAGTATTTTTGATACTAGGACTCTGGTTAGTTGTTGCAAAATGGAACTTAACTTCTGGCACATGTTCATCTACACAATGAAGGAGCTACGTGTGTTTTGCAAGAAAAGGGGGCTGCCTGTGAGGAGAAGGTCCAGGAAGGATCTAGAGGCATCCCTATTTCATTATGAGTTACCCCGCTGGAAGGCAACACTACCAGTTGAGTCTGAGGAGGAGGAATTCTCTGAAAGTGAGGGAGAAGCAGAAAAAGATAGCTGGCTTCTGGCTTGTGAGCAGAGGCTGAGAGAGCTTGATGAGGAGCTCGAGAGGGCTGAGGCCAAGAGGGCCTTAACCCAAGAAGAAGAAATTTGTGTAGCTCAGGAAGTGAGCTTGGCTGGGTTGGAGGTGGAGTCCAGCTCAGATGGTGGCAGCAAAATTGAGTTATCTAGTGCTGAGGGAGTAGTACACACACCCAGAGATGCGGCGCCTGACTTGAAGGAGGGGGTTAATATACACCAGGAGGTTCAAGGATATGAGGTAGCTCCAGTGGTGCGCAGTGTCCCTGAGGTGGATTGGGGAACTGGCACAGGGGTTCATAGTCCTAGTGGTGGGAGGGACACTCTACTGACTCTAGATGGGAGGTGCAGGGAGAGGGGTTTCCCCATGGTTGAAGTCCTGGTGTGTGAGTGTGAAGACCGCCCAGAAGAGTGTGGGTTGAGTGACAGAGACAGTCAGATACTGTCTTGCCCATCTCAGGAGAGTGGTGTGGGGTACGTGTGCGAGGCACTGGACGGTGAGGTGAAGGATAGTTTGGTTAACACCTGTGTGGGGCTGTGTGATCCAATTGTGGGAGAGCATATTGTAAGTCCCTGTTTTCCAGAGCTATGCCAACGCCTGGTGGAAAGTGAGTTCTCTGACCCCAGGAGCTCACACAGGAGGCAGACCTCAGGCTGCGTGTTAGAGGATCTTAAGAGGCATTTGGGAGTGATCCTAAAAGGAGTGGCTCAAGTATCTTCCAGACCTGCGTGGGTGAAGAGATTCAGAGTAGCCCAGCTAGGTCCCAGTGTAGTGGGCTCACGTCCTGTCTCTGCGGAGAAGGAGTGAGTGTGGGACTGCATGTCCCAAGGTGCCCAAAACCCAGTCTCAGGGACTGGAGGGTTCCTTAAGGGAACACCAGGCTGGGGGCCTAGGCTGGACTGGTAGGCTATTTGAGGGGATCTCCAAGTGTCAGGAGAACCTGGAGCATCTGTAAACGGAGCTCCAGTGGTTCTGGTGTCTAGCGGTGCCATTCCAGTTGGGAGGGTGCAGAAGTCCATATTGAGGGGTGAGAGGTGAGAGGGGGATGTGTTCCCCAGTAGGAGAGCCAGTGGGTCAGGGGCCAGCCAGAAGGGCTGAGACTCCTAGGAGTGACCATGGTGACACCACTTCTGTTTTTGGGGGTCTTCACGCACTATCAGGTGGACTGGGGTCGGGAGATCAGCGCCAGGCAGACTGTCACACAACACATGAGAGATGTGTTACCCTCGACCCCATCTTCGCGGCAGGAAACAGCGTCCAATTCACCACACAACGCAGCCGCCATGGACCGACCACCACTGCGTACACTTCGCCATCAACAAACCCAAGGCACCCAAACAAGCCCCACGCCCACCTCGAAGGAACTGGAGAAAGGTTACCGACGAGCAACTTAACTCCACTCTCACCCGAGACAACCACACCTGGACACCTGACGCAAACGACGCAGCCAGAGAACTCCACACCTGGATCTCCAACTGCGCAGACGAGCTCGGCCCGCTACGCAACCCCGACAGACAACGCCCCAGGAAAGCCGCCTGGTTCACCACCGCTCTCCAAGAAGCCAGACGCACCTGCAGACGCCCGGAGAAGAACTGGAGTAACACCAAGACAACCAAAAACTACACCACCTACAAGGACGCCATGACGGACTACCACAACCAGATCAGAGCCACCAAGAGGAACTTCATCCACAACAAAATCCTGGCCAACTCCACCAACTCCATGGAACTTTTCAGTGTCATTCAAGAATTCACCAACCCACGCAGTGAAGCCACAGACATCACCCCATCCCAAGACCTCTGCGACAAGCTTGGAACCTATTTCCACCTCACGATTAAAAACCTCTACGACAACTTCATCGACCATCCACCAGGTGCCACAGACGGCCCCCGCCCCCAGAAACACCAGCCAGCCCACCATCTCCAACTGGACACCGATCACGGCCGAAGACACCTCCTCGACTATGAAAAGCATCCACTCGGGGCCCCCACCGACCCCTGCCCCGTCACATCTACCACAGAGCCGCAGCCGCCATTGCACCCAAACTACAACGCACCATCAACACCACCTTCAAAACAGGCACCTTCCCAGATGACTGGAAGCGCGCAGAAGTCAGACCCCTGCTCAAGAAGGCCACAGCTGACCCCACCGACCTCAAGAACTATCGGCCCATCTCGCTCCTCCCCTTCGCAGCCAAAGTTGCAGCGAAAACAGTCAACAGGAAACTGACACGATTCATTGAAGAGAACGCCGTCCTCGACCCGTCCCAATCCGGATTCCGAAGCAGCCACAGCACAGAGACCGCCCTACTCGCCGCCACAGACGACATCCGCACCCTCCTGGACCAAGGCCAATCCGCGGCCCTCATCCTACTCGACCTATCAGCAGCCTTTGACACAGTCTCCCACCGCACACTAGTCGCCAGACTACATGACGCAGGCATACAAGGAACAGCCCTGGACTGGATCCGATCATTCCTCACCGGAAGAAGCCAAAGGATCAGACTCCCACCCTTCCTCTCCGACCCCACAAAAATCACCTGCGGAGTCCCACAGGGTTCATCACTGAGCCCCACCCTCTTCAACATCTACATGGCCCCCCTCGCAGCCATCGTCCGACAACACGGCCTCAACATCGTATCCTACGCCGACGACACCCAGCTCATCCTCTCCCTCACCAAAGACCCCACCACTGCCAAACTCAACTTCCAGAAAGGAATGCAAGACGTCGCAGTCTGGATGACCAACAGCTGCCTGAAGCTCAACGCCGAGATGACAGAAGTCCTCGTCCTCGGTACCACTCCTTTTGTATGGGACAGCACCTGGTGGCCGACCGCCCTCGGAAGCCCACCTACCCCCTCAGACCACGCCAAGAACCTCGGCATCGTACTCGACTCATCACTCACCATGAACCGACAGGTCAACGCCGTCACCTCCAGCTGCTTCAACACCCTCCGCATCCTCCGCAAGACCTTCAAGTGGATCCCCCTGAGTCAAGGAAGACAGTCACCCACGCACTCATCACCAGCAGACTGGACTGTTTCTTATTTAAACATACATACTTTAAAAAGAAATTTAAGGATTCGCGAATCCGTCGCAAATCTGCAAAAGCATGAATTCAATGTACTAGAACACAATACACTTTTCAGGTTTAACTATTAATTTTTAATTTTATATATTTTTAACAACTCTATCTATTGTAATCTTGTCATTAACTTCAATCACAATACCTCTTTAAAACAACTTCACAAATACAACACCACCTTCCAAATTATATACTGCAAAATTATTTATTTGAGGAGGATCCGCGAATACGACGCGACGTTACACGGGAGGGCCGTGCTGAGAGCCGCGTTGAGGTCGCGACTCCAAAATACAAAGAAAAAAACACCCCACTTCCATTATTCGGTATTCGCCCGGGACCCCATCCCTTGGGGCTTGTCAGCCTTTAAAAATATATATATATATATCTATGTGTAAGGAAGGGGAGCCACGTGGCCCCTTCCCTGAGCCACTATTGGTCCCGGGGACCCCATACCCCGGGGCCTGGCCAGACTTTATTTTTTATTTTTTATTTTGGAGGGGGCCCGTCCGGAGGCCAATTATGGCCCTGGGGACCCCATCCCCGGGGCCTGGCCATACATTGGGGACTGTGGGGGAGCCCCAACGCCCCCACAGTCCCAGCCGACTCCCCGACTCCCGCGGGAGCCAGCATTGCTTTTGGGAAAGGGGAGCTGCTAAGATGCAGCTCCCCTTGCCAAAAAGCAATTCTGCTTTGCTTCTTGGAAGCAAGAGCAGGTTTCCTGCTCTCACTTGCAAGAAGGAAGAGAGAGGACCGGGCCCACCCGGGGGCTTATAGAAAACGAAGCGCGAGAGTCTGCGCTTCATTTAAAAAAAAAAATGTGTCCGGATTCTCGCACCCAGCGCGAATTTGGACGATTTTCTTTTAAAAAAGCTTTTTGGTCTCTGGGGGTCCTTGTGGGACCCCTGAGCAGGCCTAGGGGGTCAGGTGTTTCTACCCTGCCCCTTTTCTTGTTTTTTAATGTTTTTCTACTGTTTTCTTGTGACTCGGTTACCGAGTCACAGGATGGCTGCCAACACATTCTGGTTTGGAGTGTTGGCAGCCAATCAGAATTAAGCTTGTGCTCGGGAGGGTTCGCGAATCCTCCTCGGTGCTCAGATATATACATTTTTATTTTTGGAATTTCTCAGCAACTACTGAACGGATTTACACCATTTAAAGAAAAGCACGCTTTCTGGACCAAGAGCTACCTTTTTGCTAAATTTGGTGTAATTCCGTTCAGCAGTTCAGGCTGTAGCTTTGTCTAAAGTTCCTATGGAATTTAACATGGGGAAAATGCATTTTGGGACCCTTTTTTCTCGGCCCCCGCTTGATGAATCACCCCGAAGCTTTCAAGACAGGAGCTGACCCAAGCAAACCATTAGTTTTGAAAATTTTGCGTAGATTTGTCAAACGGCGCCAAAGATATTGGCAAAAGAAAAAACGATTTTTGAATAGAAACAAGGTCCTAACCATAACTACCTACTGGCGACCACCAGTAGGTAATATATATATATATATGAATAGAGACATGCAAATTGGGAAAAATGAAAACAGAAAGTGAAAAAGTAATTTTGTCTAAATGTTATAATGCATTTGAATTCAATTCATGAATATGTCTCCTTTAAGAAACTGACCTTGTTTTTAATTGGTGGTGGGGGAAATGAGCCATGCTTCCCTTTAAATAGCACATCTTGTTTTGCACATGTTGACCCAGTAGAAGGCGTAAGCCGAAACGCGTAGGTCATTTCTGTTTTGTATGCACCCCTGCACTTTGCTGTGACAGGCTTCTAATGCGAGGGGGCTCCTGTAACGACGAAAATTAATAAAGCCCTTCGGAAGCCAGTTCCTGGTAGTGCCGTGCTTCATTATCGCCCTGGAAATCATGCGGCAAGAGCGAAGGGCAATTGTGTGGAGTAAGTGTGGGAATTTGTAACGTAGAATCGGTCTACGAGCAACGAGCACCCGGAAGTGAAGCAGCTCCGAAGTGACCGTTAGACAGGGGCTTGTGAGCGAGAACGGAGCGCGCTCCAACCCTGAAGCCTCGATGGATGGCAGAGTCACAGAAGGAAACTCGCATCGCAATTGATCGTGAAGGTGAGGTGGGGGCCTTGGGAGCGGTAGGTTGCTGACACGTCTGCGGAGGCTGTTTCAGCTGTTTGTGGACGCCCGGCTCTGAACGCTTGTAAGCGCTGATCTCACTCCCCGCTGATCTTGAAACATTGTATCCATTGGTTAATCCGATGCCTGGGGTTTGAATTCCGGTTGACACAGCAAACGGCATGAAGCTGGAAGGAGACTTTGCGTGTGTCACACAGGAACTGGCACTTTACGAAGGGCTTTTTGGGAAATTATATTTTTTATCGAGGGGTGCATACTTCGATAGGCGAGGTCAGTTTGGGAGAGACATTGTCTTCGAAATTAAAGAAATTGTTCGTATTCTTCAAGGAATCTCCTTTTTCTTTTTCCATTTTTTCATAATTAAAGCAACACGATATCTGCTTGTGCAAACTCACAATCTGGAAAAACGAACTATAAATACACGGAACCAGTTCCCTCAATATGGCAGACAGATGGAGTAAACGAGAATCTGCGCTAAAGGATTTGTTCTATGAGAGTGGGGATCTTGTTGAAGGACTAAGACTTAGTCAAACACCAAGTACACTAAGCACACCATGACTGCAAATGAAAGAATTAGAACAAGCAAGAGTAATGGAGGTGAACAAATGGTGGGAAAGCGTAACCCTCAAGAAATACATTGATTGTAAGCGCATTCCGAGAGGATTGAGAATCTTTGTGCTACCCACCCTCAGTGACCTCGACTCTGACCTCTTACTTAAATGGCAGAATGACACCACAGATTGCTCCATGAAACTACTAGAGGACCTGATAATACATGCGGAAAGGCGACTCAAAGAGGCCATGGAGAAAATTGCTGCGCTGGAGAAATCACTTGAGAAATTTTGGGAAACACCAGAGGATAAAAAGTCTTTGGAAGAACTGGAAAAAGACTTGAAAAACATGAGAATGAAATCCAACTTAAAAAGTAAAGAATTCAACAGAGATAGGATCGACTATGCCTCTGGCAGAGTCTATACATTTGCACGTCGGTTTGACACCAATTATAAAAACAAACCATGGAACAAATTCAGATACAAGATCAAACAAGGATGTCCAGTGTGGAAAGCTCTGAAGCAAGCTCGGGGACGAAGGAGCGACACTGATAAGGTCAAGGATGGATTTTCCCGGGAGATGCGATTGTTATGCATGACGACAAGGGGAAAGGGAAGAGGAGCCCCACCTCCATCACCGCCTGGACTGGGAGAACGAAAAGAACAAGGCGCAGCAGGAAGAGGCAGGGGAAGAGGAAAGGAAAAGAAGGGGAAACAATAAACAAAGAACCTACAATGGAGGAGAATTTGGTGATTAATCTTTCCAGTAAAAATCTTAACGTCAAACACATGAACTTGCTGAATAAAGGCTTGACATTTTGCCCCAACTCTGGCATGGACTTGGCTTCTACACGTGTGGACCTATACAAATTTTGCAGAAAATTAAAACTGAAAAAATACTTTGCAAATAGATCCACACATATCTTAAGACCAGAAACATCACTCACGAATCTGACGAGTGAAGATATTGAGTCCCTGAGAACTATGCAGAGCCTGTTAAATGAGGAATCACAACAAGAGTCCCAGCCAGATCTGGCAACAGCAATGAACGTATGTGCCGTTGTAGGCATTGAGACTAACATGACCGCCATGAGTGGTTGTAAAGGAAGATCTAAATTTTGCCCGCAGTTACCACCAGGAAACAGGGTGGATGTCTTTCAGGAATTGGTGGCAGAAGACCTGAGGGACATCTATGTTAAAACATCAGAACACAGCAACCGAATAAACACCGACATGTCGAGGGATGACTGGTGGGCACTATCAGACCTGAGGAAAGATGTGAATATAATCATCAAACAATCCGATAAGGGTGGAAATGTCGTTGTGATGGACCGGAGTAAATATCTTCAAGATGTCAGAAGACAATTGGGGGATGCCACCAAGTATAAAAAACTGAAATATAACCCCACCAACGACATGAAATCAATCTTCCATGAAAAATTGAAACAGTGGCAGGGAACAGGCGTTATTGATGACAACGAATTGCGCTACTTGAAGACAGACCACCCGATCTTGCCGACACTGTATGTACTGCCCAAAGTACATAAGAGTCTAGAAAATCCTCCCGGGCGACCGATTGTCAGTTCTTGTGGTTCTTTGCTGGAAAACACCTCCAGGTTTATTGATATCTTCCTCTTTCCCTATGTTGCTGATCTTCCATCATATTTACGGGACTCAATGGATTTCCTCAATAGAATCAACAACACACACTGGAAACCTAACTACATCATGGCCACAATTGATGTGGTCTCATTATACACCTCCATCATCCATACAGATGGTTTGAAGGCATGTGAATACTTTTTAAGATCGAGATCTTTGAGTTTTTGAGCCATACCAACATGCTCCTCGAAATGATGTCCTTTTGCCTTAACAACAATGTGTTTGTATTCAATGGAAAATTCTACAGGCAGAACCAAGGCACTGCCATGGGGACATCATTTGCGCCCACATATGCCAACCTCACCAAGGGCTTTTGGGAGGCAGAGTGCTTATGGTCAGAGAACAACAACGTCGACTTGGAGAGGGTGGTGCTATGGGTCCATTATATAGATGACCTGTTTCTCATCTGGGAAGGGGAGGAAGAGGAGCTGAAATGCTTTCTGTCATCTTTGAATACAAATTCCCTCAACCTTCAATTCACCTACCTGTATAGCAGAACCTCTGTGGATTACTTAGACATAAGGGTCTACATTGAAAACGAGAAAATCTGCACCACCCTCTTCCGTAAGACCACATCTTGCAATAGCATTTTGCAAGCAAACAGTGCACACCCAAAAGCCCTAAAATGGAGTATCCTCACGGAGAGTTTCTGCGGGCGCGCAGGAACTGCTCGGAGGAGGTGGAGTTTAACAAACAGGTCTCTATAATGTCTGATCGTTTCCAGAGAAGAGGACATCCCTTGATGGTCCTAGAGGATGCCAAAAGAGAGGATCTACTGCTACCGAAAAACATCAAAACAGAATCTGTGTCAAATGAGGAACCAGTGAGATTCATCACGGATTTTAACAACTCGAATCAGAGGATCAGACAGGTGATCAACAAACATTGGAGTGTGCTTAAAAAGATCAGGAGCTAAATTCCTTCATTAAAGAAAAAGCAAATATCACCTACAGAAAAGTACCCTCACTGGGGGCCTATTGACACAAAGCTACTTCTCAAGTAAAACTGTACATCAGCAAAAACAACTTGGCTATCACAGAAGGGCTTTGTGAAATGCACAAAATGTAAAGCCTGCAACTACGGCCGCAACAGGACAGAAATTACAACAATTCAAGGCCTGAAAAAAGTCATTAAGGATAAGATCACGTATGAATCCACCCATGTGGTCTACCTCTTGGAGTGTATATGCAGCCAGAAATATATTGGCAGTACTGTGAACAAACTCAAATTGCGTATCCTCCAACATTTGCGAGCCATATTAAACAAGGACTTTACTTATGCAATGGCCAAACATATCTGGAGAGAGCATGAAGGAATTTTAAACAAGAATAAACTCTCATACTCTAGTATTGAACAAATAACAGCTCATATCAGAGGGGGAGATAGAGAGTTGACACTGAGACGTGCAGAATCGATATGGATTGTTAACCTAGGAACAGAGATACCATGGGGACTAAATGCTGATGCAGAATTATACACCTTTCTGTAAGAATATTCCTGGTTCTCCTCGGATTAATAACTGAATTCCCGGATTTTATTTGCATTTTATGCTAAGCATGTGATGTGTATAGGATTACAAATAATGGGCCTAATGTTGATTATTTGACTCCATCTGGTCTACATGAATTGTATTGTTGTATCCCTTTTAGGACTTTTTAATTATTGTGATTATGTGTACTTTTTGCATTGGCCATTTTTAGAATCGGGTAAACAAACTGTTCATCTATGTGGGCTTTTTAGCAGAAACATTGATGCAGTGTAGCCATGAATAGATGAATTTCTATCGGTAGTGATTTTAGATTATGGAGGAGCGCTTTCCATACAGATTAGGAATGTACTGTAAACACGAAACAGGACAGCAGCTATCTGATTGGGAAGCAATTTGACCACCTTTTGGGGATTAATGTAGGTGGCTAGATTTAGACCATGATATATAATATGGTTTTTTTAACATATAGGCACCCAGCACTTTAATATGGAGTGCGCAATATATAGGGATAAACGTATAGCACTTTAGTATAAGTTGGATGGTAGCTGGGAGGGGATCAGTGATAGTTTTTCAGGATAACAAACATCAATTTTCTTCTATATCCAGCAATTTCGTCCCTATGCACCCATTCCCCATATTCTAGAACCAATGGCAGCTGCACCTCTGCACTTTAATATGCACATGCACTTTGAGGTTTCTTCTGCTATTTTTCACA
The DNA here is from genome assembly GCA_963921515.1 of Calotriton arnoldi. Lineage (NCBI taxonomy): Eukaryota > Metazoa > Chordata > Amphibia > Caudata > Salamandridae > Calotriton > Calotriton arnoldi. The sequence continues at coordinate 34,867 of CAWUFW010009022.1, forward strand.
TATTTGTCTCCGGACTTTTTACATACATCTTGGAGAAACAACACAATGCACTTTTTTAGAAGCATGAGTCACTTTAATTGTCTAGTCCTGGAGGGATAAAAGATAAATAATTGTATCAGAAACAGACTACTAGACATGACCAAAGAATTGGTCATAGGGGACCAAGAGGCTTGGGAGGATTCATCATACAGTAATGACTGAATGTCAGATTATTACTCCAGGGCCGTCTATTTGTTAATCAGTTGGGATAATAACAAAGGGTTGAACTTGGTACTTCATCTATTTAATATTTTAATAAGAATTTGACAGCCTTTGTTTTGTCATGCAATCTGCCTAGCATAAATATAATGAGTTGAGATGTGTACTTCACAAGTGTATATTATGAATAGAGACATGCAAATTGGGAAAAATGAAAACAGAAAGTGAAAAAGTAATTTTGTCTAAATGTTATAATGCATTTGAATTCAATTCATGAATATGTCTCCTTTAAGAAACTGACCTTGTTTTTAATTGGTGGTGGGGAAATGAGCCATGCTTCCCTTTAAATAGCACATCTTGTTTTGCACATGTTGACCCAGTAGAAGGCGTAAGCCGAAACACGTAGGTCATTTCTGTTTTGTATGCACCCCTGCACTTTGCTGTGAGAGGCTTCTAATGCGAGGGGCCTCCTGTAACGACAAAAATGTATAAAGCCCTTCAGAAGCCAGTTCCTGGTAGTGCAGTGCTTCATTATCGCCCTGGAAATCATGCGACAAGAGCGAAGGGCAATTGTGTGGAGTAAGTGTGGGAATATATATATATATATATATACATATATATATATATATATATATATATATATATATTCACTGAAAAAACCATAGGTTCAGACACGTTATAGTTAGAAATTAGCATTTAAAAACCTTTGAAATTCACTTAAAAAACCATAGGTTTTAGGGACAGTTATAGTTAGTTGGACATTTCACTCGTACAAAACCATAGAAATTCCCCGTTATAGTTAGTTCAGCTAACTATAACTCGCGCCCCCGCAAATGACTGCTGATGACGTCACATATTACATCACTCATGACATGGTCAGTGACATCACTGATGACATCACTGATGACATCTCAAATGACATCACTGATGACATCATCCAGTGACTGTGTGTTTCTTTAAAGTTTAAATATGTTTAATATATATAGGGAAAGGCGTATTGAAGAATGAGTGGGTGTATAAGTGTCTGTATGGATGATTTAGTAGGTGCGTGACTAACTCTATAAGTGAGTGATTAAACGTATCTTACTGAATGCATGGGTTAGTGACTAAACTGGGTGAATGTCTGTATCCGTCTGTCTATTGCTGTGTAAGTGGCTGCATGGGTTTGTGAATAGCTACATGAGTGTCTATATGAGTTATTGATTAGTTGTCTGAGTATCTGTATGGGTGCCTGAGTGTTTGTGTGGGTGGGGTGTGTGCGACTCTGTGCATAGATGTGTGAGTGGGTGATTCACTGGGTGGATGGTTTCAAGAGTGCATCTGTGATAGACTGTATGGGTGGGTAAGTGTGTGTAAGAGTGTGTTTGTGAGTGAATGTATATCTCAGTGGTACATGTGTGAGTAACTACATATGTGAAAGGCAGTATATTTGTGTGTTGGAGTATATAAATAGCTATAAGCAAGAGTGTGTGATTGTGAGAGTGACTGTATGGATGAGTGTGTGCTTGTATCAGTGATTGTATAAGAGCATAAGAATGTGCTAGTATTTGTATGAGTAAGTGAGCTGGTGTGTGTATAACTGTATAGGTGAGTAAATGGCAGTGTGTTTAATTATTTGCATGACTGACTAGGTGTGTGAGTACCTCTATGGATGAGTGGCGGTGTTTGAGTGTCTATATAGGAGTATGAATGCATATGATAGTCCTAGTACTGAGTGACCGTAAGTATGAGTGACTGTACGGGTGAGTGAGTGGATGTGTGTGTGTAGACCTAAGAATCAGTGAGTGGGTATGTAGTTATTGGTGTTGGAGTGTCTATGGTTTTGCGAATGGCAGTCTGTAATTTAGAGTGGGTGTATCAAAGGTTATATCAGGGTGTGAGGAGGTGCATCAGATTATCACGTGGATGATGTCATCAGTGATGTCATCAGTGATGTCATTTGAGATGTCATCAGTGATGTCATCAGTGATGTCACTGACCATGTCATGAGTGATGTAATATGTGACGTCATCAGCAGTGCATTGTGGAAGCGCGAGTTATAGTTAGCTGAACTAACTATAACGGGGAATTTCTATGGTTTTGTACGAGTGAAATGTCCAACTAACTATAACTGTCCCTAAAACCTATGGTTTTTTAAGTGAATTTCAAAGGTTTTTTAAATGCTAATTTCTAACTATAACGTGTCTGAAACCTATGGTTTTTTCAGTGAATTTCAAAGGTTTTTAAATGCTAATTCCTAACTATAACATGTCTGAAACCTATGGTTTTTTCAGTGAATTTCAAAGGTTTTGTAAATGACAATTTTTAAATGTATTAATTGTTATATTTATTTTTTTGATACTGATTTACTACATTTTTTTAAACTATTTATTTTTACATATTTTATTTTTTAAATTACATTGTAATTACATTATACATTACATTACAAAATATACTTTCTCAGAATGAATTACTTTAGTTTAAATACTTTGCAAATAGGCAATAGACTTTAAAGTATAGTAGTTACAGTTGTTGCAATGGGCAACACAATTTCAAACACAATGCAACATTGAGCTCAATGTGAATTTCTAGTTAAATGCAATTAGTTACTTTATGGATTACTTTTTAACCACAGGACTGGATCCTAGATTCAGTCCTGGGACATCTCCTGTAAACAGTTGAGTAAAAGCGTTTTGGTTACAGTAATGATTTTTAAGGAATATTATTGTATTTTAAAAGTTGACACTTAGAAACTTTTTCACATAGAATCACCAATGTTATCATATGGGAGGAAATTCACTTAGCAGGTAAGTAGTGTTATCGTTACTTTTTCTTACTCAGTGGTGGATCCTGTATCCAGCACTGGTGCATCTCCTGTAAACAGTTGAAAGAATGCGTTTAAGTCATACAGGCGATTTTTAAGGAATATTTGTAGTTTGTGAAAATCAACACTTTGAAACTTTTCTGCTGAAAAGCAGGCAATGATATCCTATGGAAGGAAATTCAAGTTACTGGTAAGTACGGTTAAAATTACTTTTCAGGATCAGTACTGGGCTGAAAGATGCAGCACTGAGGTCTCTCCTGATAACAGGTGAGTAAATCGGAATTCGTATTTCGGCTGATTTTAGAGGAATATTATAAAGTTCCAAAACTCCACACTTAGAAGAGTTTCCAAGTGAAACCAGTCAATGATATCCTATGGAAGGAAATTCAAGTTACTGGTAAGTATGGCTAAAATTACTTTTCAGGATCAGTAATGGGCTGAAAGATGCAGCACTAAGGTCTCTCCTGATAACAGGTGAGTAAATCGTAATTCGTAGTTCGGCTGATTTTAGAGGAATATTTGTATGTTTCAAAATCGACACTTAGAAACGTTTTCAGCAAAAAGCAGACAATGATATCCTATGGAAGGAAATTCAAGTTACTGGTAAGTACGGTTAAAATTACTTTTCAGGATCAGTACTGGGCTGAAAGATGCAGCACTGAGGTCTCTCCTGATAACAGGTGAGTAAATCGGAATTCGTATTTCGGCTCATTTTAGAGGAATATTATAAAGTTCCAAAACTCCACACTTAGAAGAATTTCCAAGTGAAACCAGTCAATGTTAGCCTATGGAAGGAAATTCAAGTTACTGGTAAGTACGGTTAAAATTACTTTTCAGGATCAGTACTGGGCTGAAAGATGCAGCACTGAGGTCTCTCCTGATAACAGGTGAGTAAATAGGAATTCGTAGTTCGGCTGATTTTAGAGGAATATTTGCACAATGGTGAAGGGAGGGGCGGGGCCTGAGGTGACATCTAGTCAAACGCGCCCGTGGCGCGTTTTGAGTTGGGGGATTAAGTCCCCTTGAATCAGGAGGGTCCCTGGGGTCCAACTAGCCCACCCTGTACCTCCAGTATGCGCCAGGGAGCTGCGTTGCAGAGAGGTGTTCAGAGGCCACGCCCCTTTGCACCTCTCTGCAATGCAGCTCTGTGGCGCTTTCTGGACGTACCTGTTGGGCTAGTTGGCCCTCAGGGACCCTCAGGATTGAAGGGGATTTAATTCCCATCTTAAAACGCGCCACGGGGCCTGCTTGCACACATGTCACCTGAAGCCCTGCCCCTCCCTTCACCACTGTGCAAACGCGCCCGTGGCGCGTTTTAAGTTGGGGGATTAAGTCCCCTTGAATCCTGAGGGTCCCTGGAGTCCAACTAGCCCACCATGTACTTTCTAAAAGCGCCACAGAAGCTGCGTTGCAGAGAGGTGTAAAAGGGGCGTGGCCTCTGTACACCTCTCTGCAACGCAGTCCCTGGCGCATACTGGAGGTTCCTGGTGGGCTAGTTGGCCCCCAGGGACCCCCAGTATTCAAGGGGAATTACTTCTTCTTAAAACGCGCCAGGGGCGCGTTTGCAGAGTACTGCAGGGAGGGGGCGGGCCTCCGGCACGATGCCGGTCGTTTTTTGTTGTTGTTTTTTTAATGGGAGGGGGCTGCGTGGCCCCCTTCCCTTGGCCACTTTTGGCCCCGGGGACCCCATCCCCCGGGCCTGTGCATTTTATTTTATTTTTAAATCAAAAAACGGGAAGGGGGCCGCGTGGCCCCCTTCCCTGGGCCTGTATTGGCCCCGGGACCCCATCCCCCGGGCATGCCCTCGATTTTTTTTATTATTTTGGAGGGGGCTGCGTGGCCCCCTCCTCAGGCCATTTAAGGCCCCGGGGACCCCATCCCCCGGGCCGGCCTTGCCCTTTTTAAAAAAATAATTTTATTTGGGAGGGGGCTGCGTGGCCCCTCCCGGGCCACTTATGGCCCCGGGACCCTATCCCCCGGAGCCTGGCCTCGTTGGAGACTGTGGGGGTCCCCAATCCCCCACAGTCCCAGCCGGCTCCCCGCCTCATGCGCTGAGCAGGCATTGCTTTTCCACATGGGGAGCAGCTAACATGCTGCTCCCCATGTGGAAAAGCAATTGGGTTTGCATTTTGAAAGAGAGAGCAGGTTTGCTATGACAGGACGGGAGCCGCGAGGCTCCCGTCCTGTCATAGCAAACTACAGGTTCCCGGGGGTAGGCACCCCGGGACACTGCAGGAGCCGGCCCTGGGGGGTGGCGGTCCCCAGGGCCATCAAGGGCTCCAGGAGGGGGCCGCGCAGCCCTCCCAACCATTTCACAGCCCCGGAGAGGTGGTGGTCCCCGGGCTTTGGGGGTCCGTAACGGACTGGAGCCCCCCACACAGGTTAAAACATTTTTTTAAAAGAAGCCCCGGGGGTGGCGGTCTCGGGCTGCGGGAGGGCAAAGAGCCCTCCCACACCATTATTTTCTAAAGCCCCGGGGGTGGCAGTCCTCGGGCTTGGGGGCCTTAGAGGCCCCCACATTAAATCTAAACCCCTCACCATGCCCCCGGGACTTGGCCCACCCGGGTGCAAATAAACATTGAAGCGCTGGAGACCGCGCTTCGATTTTTTTTTTTTCGGCAGGATCCGCGCACCCTGAGCGCATCCTGCCAATTTGTTTTTTTTTTTAAATGCTTTTTGCCCAGGGGTCCTTGTGGGACCCCCTGAGCAGACCTAGGGGTCAGGGTGTTTCTACCCTGCCCCTTTGTGCGTTTGCACACTTGCGATTTTTTTTCTCGCGGGATTCGCGCACCCTAAGCGCATCCCGCCGATTTTTATAAAAAATGCTTTTTTTGCCCAGGGGTCCTTGTGGGACCCCTGAGCAGACCTAGGGGTCAGGTGTTTCTACCCTGCTCCCTTTGCGCTTTGCGCACTTGTTTCTGTCCCTCGGTTCTACCGAGGATAAAATGGCTGCCAACACTTCCTGATTTGGAGTGTTGACAGCCAATTAGCATGCAGCTCGTGATCGGGAGGGTGCGCGAATCCGACGCGGCCATAGATATATATGTGATTTTCATTTTGATTTTCACAGGAACTATTGAACGGATTTACACCATTTAACAAAAAGGGTTCTTTCTGAACCAAGAACTACCTCTTGCCAAATTTGGTGTAATTCCATTCAGCAGTTCGGCTGTAGCCGTGTCTAAAGTTTCCTATGGGAAAATGAATGGGGAAAACACGCTTTGGGACCCCTTTTTCTCGGCCCCGCTGACGAATCACCCTGAGACTTTCAGGGTAGGAGCGGACCAGAGCGGGCCATAAAGTTTGAAAATTTCGCGAAGATTCGCCAACCGACGCAAGAGTTATTTCAAATAGAATGTCGCGGATTTCCTATGGAAAATAGGTCCTACCTATAACTATCTACTGGCGACCGCCAGTAGATAATATATATATACATATATATATATATATATATGAGCGTTTTCTGTTTTGCTAATCACTTTGGTGTCATTTGCTGATGTCTTGAAAGTTTTGGGGTGGCCCGTGAAGTTGGGGCGAGAAAAACGGGTGGTCCCAATTTTTTTCCCCATTCAAATTCCCATAGGAATTTCAGAAACAACTACAGCCCGAACTGCTGAACAGAATTACACCAAATTTGGCAGAAAGGGAGCAGTTGATTCAGAAAGTAACTTTCTTGTGAATTGGTGTAAATCCATTCAGTAGTTTGGGAGATATTAGAGAAAAAAACAAATTTAGATATCTAGGGATGCACAGGCTCCACGAACCCTGCATGATCTCATGCTGAGCTCTGATTGGTTGCCAACACTTCAAAGAGGAAGTGTTGGCAGCCATCTTGCCGAGTCCCAGAATATACATTAGCAAAAAAGGGAAAAGGGGCAGAGTAGGAATACCCTGACCTCTTAGTTCTGGTTGTGGGGTTGTGGGGTTGTGAGGTCCTGAGGGCATAGTTTAAATAAGGGAGGGGGGTGCATGGGGCCCGCCTGCTGAGGGTTTGGAGCCCTGGGGACCACCACCTCCCCATGGTTTGTTTATACAAATGGAGGGGGTGCATGGGCCCTCAATTTGCACCTGTCACTTTAAATTTTACTCTTCTCAAAAAAAGCGTCATGTGATCAAGACCTTTCGTAGGTCGAAACGCGTCATGGCGGATTTCAAGGGCGTTTGATTAATAAATACACTGCACCTTACTTTTGGGTCTGTCTTCGTTCATCCAGCACGATTTCAGCAGCGGAGTTTGTCTCATACATATATATATATATATATATATATATATGAGCGTTTTCTGTTTTGCTAATCACTTTGGTGCCATTTGCTGATGTCTTGAAAGTTTTGGGGTGGCCCGTGAAGTTGGGGCGAGAAAAACGGGTGGTCCCAATTTTTTTCCCCATTCAAATTCCCATAGGAATTTCAGAAACAACTACAGCCCGAACTGCTGAACAGAATTACACCAAATTTGGCAGAAAGGGAGCAGTTGATTCAGAAAGTAACTTTCTTGTGAATTGGTGTAAATCCATTCAGTAGTTTGGGAGATATTAGAGAAAAAAACAAATTTAGATATCTAGGGATGCACAGGCTCCACTGAACCCTGCATGATCTCATGCTGAGCTCTGATTGGTTGCCAACACTTCAAAGAGGAAGTGTTGGCAGCCATCTTGCCGAGTCCCAGAATATACATTAGCAAAAAAGGGAAAAGGGGCAGAGTAGGAATACCCTGACCTCTTAGTTCTGGTTGTGGGGTTGTGGGGTTGTGAGGTCCTGAGGGCATAGTTTAAATAAGGGAGGGGGGTGCATGGGGCCCGCCTGCTGAGGGTTTGGAGCCCTGGGGACCACCACCTCCCCATGGTTTGTTTATACAAATGGAGGGGGTGCATGGGCCCCCCTTCCTGAGGCTTTATAAGTCTCACTGACCAACACCTCCCTGGGGCTAAATACAAAGAAATAGGGGGCCTCTCGGACCCCCGGATCCAAGGGACCACAACCTCCCTGGGGCTAAATTGACAGTAATGGTGGGCCTCGAAGAACCCCCGTGCCCTGAGGACTACCACCTCCCCAGGGCAAATAGCTTTAACAAATTAGAGGGGCCATATACGACCCTGGGGACCACCACCTCCCCAGGGCCTGCTCAAGCACAACAAAAAGGGGGTGACGTGGCCCCCTCCTGAGCCATTAATGGCCCTGGGGACTGCCATCCACCAGGGCCGGCTCCTGCTATGTCCCGGGTGCCCACCCCTGGACATAGCTGTTTGCTCTGCTTGCCAGAATCTGACAGCTCCCACAAAGCAAAAGCAAACACTCTGGGTGGAAGCTGTCAAAGTGCTCCCACCTGCTGGAAGCAGAGTTTTCATTTGTTTCTCTGCTTGCAGACATGCGGGCAGGGAAAGAGATGAAATGATTACTCATGCAGGGAGCTGCCTTTCTAGCAGCTCCCTCTGTGCAGCAGCAATGGCAGCTCCCACAGGAGGCAGGGAGCTGTCTGGGACTGTGAGGGCCTTGAGTCTTCCCCCAAGGTCCTGATGCTGCACACTGGGTGCCAAAGGTCACCCAGGAGACATGGTCAGGCCCTGGGGATGGGGTCCCCAGGGCCGAAATTGGTCCAGGGAGGGGGTGCACGCGGCTCCCCTCCCCATTTAATGTGTACACATTTTAAGGTCGGGCCCTGGGGGCTGTGGTCCCAGGGCCGAAATCGGCCAGGAAGTGGGAACGAGCGATCCCCCTCACACATTAAAAAATAATATATTTTAAGGTAGTGCTTTATGAAACCTCTATTAGTTAATGCATTGCAGAGGTCTGTGTCTGTAACCAGAGAGCCACAGAATTGAATCCTGGTTGGAGCAGTGGAGAATATTAAGAGCATAACACAGGCCCCTTCAGCCCCTTCGGTGCAGGGGCCTGTGTTACGCCCCTTTAAACAGCTCAGCTGGTAATCACACTGATGTGCCCACTCACAGACCAACTTTGAGATTCACACACCCACTCACAGAGCCACTCAGAGACCCATTCACCCAGTCACAGACCCACTCAGAGACTCACATACCCACTCACACACCCAGTGAAACACTTATGCAGCTACTCCCAGACCCACTCACACACCCACTGACATACTCACTCAGATACTCTCACACCCACTCACAGACCTACTGAGACACTCGTGCACTCATTCACACACTCACTGTCAAAGGTTACTGGTTACAGATAGGAAATAAAGTTAAACAAATGTTAGATATTTGCTTAAAAAAACCAAAGGTTACAGTGACATTTTAATTTGGAAATAACATAAAAAACTGTAGAAATTCACGAGAAAAAAAACAAAGATGACAGGGACGTTATAGTTAGGCTCAGAATTCACTTGTACAAAACCAGTTAAATTCAGCATTTATAGTTACCTGAGCTAACTATAACTTACACCCCCCAATTCACTGCTTATGATCTCATATATTACATCACTCATAACATGGTCAGTGTCATCACTGATGACATCATACATAGAACCACTCACACACCCACCCACACACCCATGACACCCTCATATACCTACTCCTACTCCTACACAACCACTCATACACCCATTCACAGACCAACTCAAGTACTCACACACCCACTCACTGATCCATGGAGCCACTTACAGATCCACTCACTCATACAGCCACTCACACAACCACTAACTCACCCATATAACCACTCATGGACCCACTAACTCATCAATACAGCTACACACACATCCAGTCATTTGGACATACAGACACTTATACACCCACTCATACACCCATACAGTTACTCAAACTCTGATTCACTCACCCATACAGCTACTCGCACACCTACTTAGTGACCCATACAGTCACTCACACAGCTACTCTCATCCACACAGTTACTACACACCCACTCACTTACTTATACAGATACTAACACATGTACACACTCAACTCTACAGTCACTGACACAAGCCCACACTCACCCATACAGCCACTCTCACATTCACTCACTTACCCATACAGTGACTCACACACCCACTCACTCATATACCACTTATGTACCCACTCACTCACCCATACAGCCACTCACTCACCCCCAACTCTCACCTGTACATGCCTCTCACACACCCACTCCCTCACCCATACAGCCACTCACACAGCCATTCAGACACTGATACAGCTGCTCACATATCCACCCATACAGACACTCACAAACTCACTCACTCACCCATACAGCATCTCACACAGACACTCACTCACCCATACAGTTAGTCACACAGCCACTTACTCACCCATAAAGCCACTCACACACTCTCTCACATGCCCATACAGCCACTCAGATACCCACTCACATACGGATACACACAGTAACACACCAACTCACATAATATATGTTAGAAATAGTATCACTTATTTCTAGTACACAAAGTATACTAACCTAAGTTATGTAGTAGCTTACTATATATATTTATCACTCATAATCATTGAGAAAACACTCACACTCACTAGTTGATGTCATCAGTGATGTCATTTGAGATGCCACCAGTGTCACTGATCATGTCATGAGGGAAGTAAAATGTAAGATCATAAGCAGTGCATTGAGGTGGTGTAAGTTATAGTTAGCTCAAGTAACTATAACTGCTGGCTCACTGGTTTTGTACGAGTGAAATCTGAGCCTAACTATAACGTCTCTGTAACCTTCGTTTTGTAAAGTTTATATATATATATATATATATATATATATATATATATATATATATATATATATATATATATCCGGTCGCTCTGTTGCTCCTCAGCATTCGTTCCACAGACGGAGACGGACCACAAAATCGTGCTGCAGTTTTCTTTATTGCTATTGCTCGGTCTGACGCGTTTCTGCTCAGAAGAGCCTTGATCACATGACACGGAAGTAAGAAAACCTCTCAGTATTTAAAGTGACGAGTGCTTGTTGTGAGACATCACATGTGCAAATCAGCAATAGACATAAAAGAAATTTCTATACATAACTGTGTATATGAATATTGTTATGAGCAGCTCTATATACACTCTACTTAATACAATAAAATCATTTCTTTTCTCGATTTTTTTGAACATATATTTCATATTCATTTCAAAACATACGCTTTATATTGGATCGCTTTGATTTAGCTTTATAAGTTTTTAATCTGCTCGTATTGCCGACTGCTAAGTTAGTTGATGACATAAGAACATGTTTATTTACAAAAAGTGCTAAATGTGCAAAGTGCAGTGAGTGAATTAAAAAAGTTACTATTGTTATTTTCATTTACACTGTTAATTGAGTGAGCTTGATATCAACTCAAAGATGTGTCATTGTCTCTGTGTCCATGCAAAGCTGCCTGTGTTTATATTGCCATTCAATTTGATTACTCGTGCTGATGTTCTCTGCACTATGTATGTCTACTTAATTTGCCAAATGTGAGAGCAATGTCGGTGTAAATACCAGAAGATGTTCCATTGGATCTCTTTGATTCAACCAATGTCAGAGCTTGTTTTCGAATGAGTTCTGTGAGCCAGGTATGTCATGTACCATCTTATTTATTTGGTGACATTTACTGTAAGTACTATTGTGTAAGAGCCTATTTTCTTAAAATTCCAATAAATATTCATTACACATTCTATAATGTATACGTTTCAATAGATTAATGTATAAATATGTATAAATAAATATAAATATATAGATGCTGAAATAAATATTATAATAAATATTCTGATAAATACACAGTGCAAATCAGTGCAATAAATACTTAAACATCTTAAATGCATATATTGTATAAATGTGCTATCTAATAAGCACTTCTCTTGGAATACAACGTATATATATAACATAATAATAAATAAAATCATTGGATAAAAATAATCAAATAAGACTCTTAAAACCCTTTAAAACTATTTCTAAACATCGGACATTCTGTATGTGTTGGTGTCCTGGAGATTGTTTTCTCTAAGTTAATAGTGACTGGATTCATAGACATGTATATAGGTCTTCTGACATGTTGAGCCCATTCGGTTGCTTTGTGTCCATCTCTATGATATACCTAGTCTCTAACTTTCTCAGGGTACCTTCTCTGTTCCCCCCTCTTCTGCTGGGCGGAACAGCATCAATCACATAGTACTTAAGACCCTTGTTGTTTGATAGGTGACACTCTCTAAAATGTCTGGCAACCGGATAGGTATTGTCTTGATTGCTGATGGCCCTCAAATGCTGCAGCACGCGTTTATGTACTTGTAATTTTGTGCTGCCAATATATAGCAGATTACAGGGACAAGATAAGACATAAATTGCATAATCATTTTGCGTGTTAAGAGTTTTGTTATATTATGTCTTCTGGAGCTAAATGGTGTTTGATAGCTAATTCTGTTCTCCCCATGCTGACATGCCTTGCATGTTTTGCATTTGAAGAATCCCTTGTGTTTTTGGAGCCAGCTTGACCCCTCTATGATTTCAGGACTCGCTTTGACCAGCTTTTCCCTCATAGATGGGCCCCTACTGTATGTGATAGCAAGTCTTCGAGGTAGATCAGATCCGATAACCGGATCATTAAGTACCAATGGCCAGTTTCGCTTGATAATGGCCTGCAATTGTTTATGCTGGTTACTATATTGCATGATTAACCTGAAGTCTTTGCCATCTTCCTTGCTATCATTGGTAGTCGACTTTACTTCAATCTGTGTGTCCTCTAGTTTGTCCTGTAATAACTCCTCTCTAGTGCGGGCCAAGGATTTGGTTATAGCAGATTCAATAGTTTTTTCTTGAATAGCCCCTATCTAGGAACCTATTTTTGTATTCTATTTGAGCTACCACAAGATCTTCATGTTTGGTGTGTATTCATTTGAGCCGCAACATCTCGCCATAGGGAATACTGTTGACGAGGTGTCGGGGATGGGCGAAACTGGCATATAGGGTAGAGTTCCCTGATGTTATCTTCCTGAACAGTTTGGTCTCTATTTTTTTGTCATTAATGTACACCTGTGTATCTAGAAATGTCACCGTGATGTTGCTGACGGTGGCAGTAAAGTATAAATTAATCTCATTTGTGTTGATGTCTGTCACAAATTGTCTGGCTGACTCCTCAGTGCCTTCCCATACAACAAATAGGTCATCAATATAGCGTAGCCATGTTCTGATATTGTTGTTAACATAATGAAGATGTGTGGTATTTAGGACCAGCTCCTCCCACCATCCCATGTGGAGACAGGCATAACTGGGGGAGAAGCTGGCCCCCATGGCTACGCCCCTTATTTGCTGATACAATATGCTGTTAAACATGAACACGTTATTGTGTAAACAAAAAGTCACCATGTCGGACAACATTTTCTTGTGTTCACTAGAATGATCTAGATCTTTGTTCAGAAAATGTTCCATAGCCTTCACACCATCATCATGTTGGATGCTCATATACAACGACGTCACGTCTAATGCCAACATGTAATAACTGCTTTTCCATTCAATTATTTCCAGTTTTCTCAGGAAGTCGCTCGTGTCGCGAACATAAGATGGCAAAGTTTTTACGTGATTTTGAAAAAAGTAATCTACATACTGTGATGTATGCTCGAGCAGACTGTTGCGGGCTGATATTATAGGTCTACCCGGTGGTCTGACTGGATCTTTATGAACCTTTGGAATAAAATAAATCGTAGGTATGACTGGATTCTCGTTTTTTAAAAACTTAAATTCCTGTGTTGTGATTAAACCCATACTTTTCCATGTCTGCAGTTTTTTGTAAAATTCAGTATAAACAGACTTAAGGTTCACACTGCTTGTTCTTGCATAGCAGGATCTGTCATTTAATTGAGCATATGCTTCCTTTGTATAATCCGCTTTACCCCAAATCACAATGTTGCCACCCTTATCTGAATTGCATATCACAATAGCATTGTTTTCTTTCAATTTTTTCATCAGTTCCTGGTATTTTCGATCTTGCCATTTATATTTGTATTTTTGTACTTTGTATTTTGTGATTTAGTTCTTTGATTTGATCTGACACAAGTTCATGAAAGACATCAATTGAATCATGTGTAGTCACTGGATTGAATGTAGATTTAGGTCTAAAAGGTGTTTCTTGTTTGGTCTTGGCAGTTAGAGTGGTAGACATGCCAGGCACATTGTTATCTGTTGCGTTATTTATCCTTTCTGACGTCTCATTAGGTTGAATCCATAGATCTTGTAAGGTATTTATTAAGGGTATATCTGATTGTGTTAAGTTGCCTACTAGGTCACCTTGGTCCGATCTGATCTCTGGTGTCATTGTTTTAGTTCCTGCTTTGTTCGATAATTTATGGAATTTCTTTAATTTTAACTTTCTCACATTTTTATATATCTCCAGTCTAGTGTTTACATAGTTGAATTTTTTTCTTGGGCAATAGGATAATCCCAGGCCTAGAATTCATTTTTCTTCAGTGCTTAAATACATTTTGGCTAAGTTCATGATGGTTTTGTCTTTGGTTTCTTTGTTTACCTCTGTTGTCTGTTCTGTCATCGGCCCCCTCTTGTTTTCTTTGATTTTCCGTTGTTTTCTATTTGCCTTCCGCCTTTGTCTCCTCCTAAAGTTGTTGGTTGTTCTGCGTTGTGCCGCGGTATTCTCGGGCGGAGTGTCTGTCTTCGGTCGTAGTATAAAAAAGATAATTCTTCATCCACTGTGGATTTCTTTGCTTGTGGATCTCTTTCATGGCCGCTAGATTCATGTTCAGATCCGCTGTCGACCGTGGAACTGAGTTCAGATAGTGATGTGTTGGAACCTGTTTCCGCAGCTTTAGATGTACCAGCTTTGTTAGCTATGGCCGATTTGAATTTAGATGTACGCATTGCCTCGAACTTTTTGGCAAACGTAAAAATCTGACCCCGTTCGTAATCCATCTTATCTCGATGGAATTTGTATTTCTTCCTTTCTTTGATTGAGTACTCTTCCTTTTTGAGGCGAGTCATCATTTCTTTGCGGAGTTTGTCTCTTTCTTCACTGGTTCCCATACTTTCAAGTTCCTCATTCAGTTTGTTTATTTCCTCTAAAAGGGCTGCCCGGTCAATGTCTGCATATTTGATAAGAATCAATACCAAACGTTTTGAAGAATCTAAATTACACTCCGCCCATTCACGCATCATTTCGGTGTTCAGATTTTCATAACTAGGTGCTAAAAATATATGAAGGCCGCGGGGGATTCTGCCAACGTCGATATAGCGCTGCAGGGAGCGGGACTCCCACCATTTGCTTTGTTCTGCTGTGCTCTTTTTTTCTAGGATTTAAAATTTTTCTCTCAATGTGTTTGCTTGACTTTGTGTCGGTTTAGGTATGGTAGCACTATTAGTTGTTGCTGGGCAATCTTCAAACATTTCCAGAGCCGCAGCTTCTCTGTTTCGCACCGTGTCTGCCGACATAGCAATGTTATAAGTTTATACTGTGGGTGTACTGGCCGTAACAGCAGTTGTGTATCTTCCCCAACTAAGCACACCTCTCCACCCCACAATCGCCCGTGTGTGCCTACCTGCCATGTAGCGTGGGTCATCTGGGTCCTCCGACTCAGGCTCCTCAGTTTACGCTTAGGAATTACGGCTGTTCGAGGGCTGCAGGGGGTCAAACGCTTTGATTCCTTCTGGAAACTTGCTCTTATTCCGGGTTGCCCCGGGACCTGGTGCCTCCTCACGAGTGTTGACCAATTAGGAAAGGGGGTCCGTCTAGAGTTGAAGGAGACTTTTCAACTCCCGATATCCGGTCGCTCCGTTGCTCCTCAGCATTCGTTCCACAGACGGAGACGGACCACAAAATCGTGCTGCGGTTTTCTTTATTGCTATTTGCTCGGTCTGATGCGTTTCGGCTCAGAAGAGCCTTGATCACATGACACGGAAGTAAGAAAACCTCTCGTATTTAAAGTGACGAGTGCTTGTTGTGAGACATCACATGTGCAAATCAGCAATAGACATAAAAGAAATATCTATACATAACTGTGTATATGAATATTGTTATGAGCATATCTATATACTCTACTTAATACAATCAAATCATTTATTTTCTGATTTTTTTGAACATATATTTCGTATTTATTTCAAAACATACACTTTATATTGGATCACTTTGATTTAGCTTTTATAAGTTTTTAATCTGCTCGTATTGCCGACTGCTAAGTTAGTTGATGACATAAGAACGTGTTTATTTACAAAAAGTGCTAAATGTGCAAAGTGCAGTGAGGGAATTAAAAAAGTTACTATTGTTATTTTCATTTACACTGTTAATTGAGTGAGCTTGATATCAACTCAAAGATGTGTCATTGTCTCTGTGTCCATGCAAAGCTGCCTGTGTTTATATTGCCATTCAATTTGATTACTCGTGCTGATGTTCTCTGCACTATGTATGTCTACTTAATTTGCCAAATGTGAGAGCAATATATATATCCAAAGCAATGCATCCAAATACTATTCTTGCATTCGCAAACAGATGCAACGGACTCCGATGTCTTGCTGGTGCTCAAATTTTAAGTTTTATTAACAACGCTCGTGCTGCCCATGACGCGTTTCAGCCACGTCCTGTGGCCTTGATCACATGATCACGCTGCGTCTTTGGAAACCATTTAAAGGAAACACCTCTCCCCACATGATTGCTGACATCATACATCATGGAAATAGAGGACATACTTCAACTAAACTATACCTGGGTAAACAAATTTGCTGTACATCAATTTGATTAAAACAACGTATATAATATACATAGTTAACTTGTTGCGTATGCCTTCATTCCATTCGACATACCTTTTACTCAGCTACATCTATGAATAATGCACATTAATAATATAGGAAAAGTGCAAGTGCGTCATTGTAAAGTGCTACATAGTGTTTTGCTACACGGGACCTACAGTGGAAACCATAATTGTATAAAGCAGAAATTATAGAACCACAAAAATACAGCAGGTATACCGCCCTTCTAATGTTATGAGTCGTGATATGCTGGTCTCCTCATATTAGCCTGCTTATGAACATATAATATGTGGTCCACCGAGGGGTAAATCATTCGCTAATGAATTTCATAATATTGCACAACTGTAACAAAAGGACATTCTAATCTTATGTATGTATAATTTCTGCGACAAGCCCACATCCTGCGGATTTTTATAGGTAACACTCATCATGGTATCTAACATAATGACATGATCAATCTTGCCGTGCAAATACGCAAATTTATATATAAATATATTACCTTCTGGCGGTCGCCAGTAGGTAGTTATAGTTAGGACCTTGTGTCTATTCAAAAAGCGTTTTTTCTTTTGCCAATATCTTTGGCGCCATTTGACGAATCTTCGCAAATTTTTAAAACTAATGACCAGCTCAGGTCAGCTCCTGTCTTCAAAGTTTCGGGGTGATTTGTCAAGCGGGAGCCGAGAAAAAAGGGGGGTCCCAAAACGCGTTTGCAGAGTGGCGTAAAAAGGGGGCGTGGCCTCCTACCACTCTCAGCAATCCAGCAGTGTGGGGCTTACTAGAGGGTCCTGGTGGGCTAGTTGGCCCCCAGGGACCCTCAGGATTCAAGGGGACTTAATCCCCCAAACCAGAACGCGCCAGGAGGTGCGTTTGCAGAGTGATGGTGAAAGTGGGCATGGCCTGCTACCACCTCTCAGCAATCCCACTGTGTGGGGCTTACTGGAGGTAACAGGTAGGCTAGTTGGCCCCTAAGGACCCACAGCAGCGAAGGGGACTTTAATCCCCATCCAAGAGCGCGCCAGGGAGCACGTTTGCAGAGTGGTGGGAAAAGGGGGCGTGGCCTGCTATGAGAACTTAGCAATGCTGCTGTGTGGGACTTACTGGAGGTAATAGGAGGGGTAGTTGGCCTCAAGGTTGTCCTTGGGGCCAACTACCCCTCCTGTTACCTCCACTAAGTCCAGCACAGTGGGATTGCTAAGAGGTCTTCAGAGGCCACACACCCCCTTTCTCCACCACTCTGTAAACGCGCCTCCTGGCATAGTACTGGTTGGGGGATGAAGTCCACTTGACTACTGAGGGATTTTGGGGGCCAAAAAGTCCTCCTGGTACCTCCTGTAAGTCCTACGCAGCGGAGTTCCTGAGTGCTGGTTGGAAGCCCAGCCCCCTTTCTCCATCACTCTGCAAACATGACTACCAGTTAAAGAAGTATTTGTAATTTAATAGGTCTCGCATTTGCAAGAGTTGGAGCTATTGGCGTTGTAAATGTAAAAGTTTTTTACTAATGTTTTTTGGAGTGGAGTGGATGTACGTTGTGTGTAGTGGAATTATGTGGTATGTTGTGCAGTGAAATTATGTGGATAGAAAGTATGTGGAATTTAGTGTATAGGAATTATGTAGAGTGGGATTATGTGTTATGGAGAGCATGTGGTATGGTAGTCTGTGTTGTGGAGTGGTAACCTCAGGTTTAGTCTTCCTCGTTTCCATTGAAGCTAAATTATGAACTCAATGAGAAAAAAAGAAGGAACCACTGAGGAGCACTTTTGGACCTAGTCAGAGGTATGAGCAGGGCCACTAGAATTAAGCAACTGTTTGGATGTACCAACTTTTGCACAATTATACATTTTCCGCATTAGCCACATAATCCATCATGTGCTGCCTAATCTGCAGATTTGAACAGAAAAAGCCTTGTTTCTAGCTCAAACGGCTCAAAAGTTACCAAAAATGCAGCGACAAACAGAAAAAGCCTTGTTTCTAGCTCAAACAGCTCAAACGTTACCAAAAATGCAGCGACAAGTGTTACAGCGTGGTGGAAGGTCCTTTGTAAACCTAGAATGGTCACCTGTTACTTATTGCTAAATGTGGGTGTTTAATTGGTACTAATGGTGTGCAAGCCACTCTTGCTTCTTTCTGTGCCTCTCTTGCCTCTTTCTGCATTTCTGTTGCTTCTTTCTGTACCTCTTTTGCCTCTTTCTGCACCTCTGTTGCCTCTTTCTGCACCTCACTTGCTTCTTTGTTCACCCCTCTTGCCTCTTTCTGCAACTCTCTTGCAAATTTCTGCACCCTTTATCCCTCTTTCTGCACCCCTCCTGCCTCTTTCTGCACCTCTGTTCCTTCTTTCTGCACTTCTTTTGTTTCTTTCTACACCTCTCTTGCTTCTTTCTGCACCCCTCTTGCCTCTTTCTCCACCCCTCTTCCCCTTTCTTCAAGTCTGTTGCTTCTTTCTGCACTTCTCTTGCTTCTTTCTCCACCCCTCTTCCCTCTTCTGTATCTCTGTTGCTTCTTTCTGCACTTATCTTGTGTCTTTCTGTACCTCTATTGGTTCTTTCTGTACCCCTTGTGCCTCTTTCTGCACCCCCTCTTCTCTTTCTGCACTTCTCTTGCCTCTTTCTGCACCTCTGTTCCTTCTTTCTGCACTTCTTTAGTTTCTTTCTGCACCTCTCTTGCTTCTTTCTGCACCTCTCTTGCCTCTTTCTCCATCCCTCTTCCCTCTTTCTACACTTCTGTTGCTTCTTTCTGCACCTCTCGTGCTTCTTTCTGCACCCCTCGTGCCTCTTTCTACACCCCTCTTCTTGCACCTCTGTTCCTTCTTTTTGTACTTATTTTGTTTCTTTCTGCACCCTTCTTCCCTTTTTTGCATCCCTCTTGACTCTTTCTGCAGTTCTCTTGTTATTTTCTGCACCTCTCTTGCTTCTTTCTGTACCTCTCTAGCCTCAGTCTGCCCACCTGTTCCCTCTTTTTGCACCCCTTTTGCCTGTTTCTGCAACTCTCTTGCCTCTTTCTGCAGTTCTCTTGCCTCCTTCTGCACCTCACTTGCCTCTTTTTGCACCTCTGTTGGTTCTTGTGCACTGCTCTTGCTTCTTTCTGCACACCCTCTTGCCTCTTTCTGCACCCCTCTTCCCTCTTTCTGCACGTCTCTTGCCTCTTTCTGCACCTCTGTTCCTTCTTTCTGCACTTCTCTTTCTTCTTTCTGCACCCCTCTTGCCTCTTTCTGCACCTCTGTTGCTTCTCTATGCACTCCTCTTGCTTCTTTCTGCACCTCTCTTGCAAATTTCTGCACACCTCGTGCCTCTGTGTTCACCTCTCTTGCAAACTTCTGCACCCCTCATGCCTCTGTGTGCACCTCTCTTGCCTCTTTCTGCTCCTCTCTTGCCTCTTTCTACACCTCTCTTGTCTCTTTCTGCACCTCTGTTGGTTTTTTCTGTACTTCTCTTGCCTCTGTGTGCACCCCAGTTCCCTCTCTGTGCATGTCTTTTGCCTGTTTCTGCAACTCTCTTGCCTCTTTCTACACTTTTCTTGCCTCTTTCTGCACCCCTGCTGCCTCTTTCTGAACTTCTCTTGCCTCTTTCTGCACCTCTGTTGCTTCTTTCTGCACTTCTCTTTCCTTTTTCTGCACCCCTCTTCCCTCTTTCTGCACCTCTGTTGCTTCTTTCTGTACTTCTCTTGCTTCTTTCTGCACCTCTCTTGCTTCTTTCTGCACCCCTTTTGCCTCTTTCTGTAAACACAGGGCTACTTTTAAACTGACCTCAGGCTCAGCAGTGCACACATGCAAGTACAGAAAATGGCGGCTGGCCTCTAAACTGACATGCCCTATTATATGCTGGGGACTTAGAGGTAGTTGTAATCCCCCTGCCATATTATTTACTAGGGCCTTACAGGAGAGGTCATGCCAATCACAGGGGTACCCCAACCCATAGTGTACCCTAGTGTATGTAGGTGCTTTCACTGTGATCTAAGTGTCTTTCAGCATAGCACTGGCTCCGGGCCTGGTTAGTCAGAGTCAGTTACCACCAGTACCAGCCAGCAAAAAGTTGGGGGCACAGGATGACTTTGCAACAAGGCCTCTTTCTGCACCTCTGTTTGTTCTTTCTGCATATCTCTTGCTTCTTTCTGTACCTTTCTTCCTCTTTCTGGACTTCTGTTGCCTCTTTCTGCAATTCTCTTGCTTCTTTCTGCGCCTTTCTTCCTCTTTCTGCACATGTCCTACCTCTGTAGGCATAATTAGAAATTAGCATTTAAAAAACCATAGAAATTCACTGAAAAAAACATAGGTTTCAGGGACGTTATAGTTAGAAATTATCATTTAAAAACCTTTGAAATTCACTGAAAAAAACCACAGGTTTCAGGGACGTTATAGTTAGTTGGACATTTCACTCGTACAAAACCAGAGAAATTCGTCCGTTATAGTTAGTTGAGCTAACTATAACTCGCGCCCCCGCAATACACTGCTGATGACATCACATATTACATCATTCATGACATGGTCAGTGACATCACTGATGACATCACTGATGACATCACTGATGACATCACTGATGACATCATCCACGTGATAATCTGATGCACCTCCTCATACCCTAATATAACCTTTGATACACCCACTCTAAAATACAGACTACCATTTTCGAAACCATAGACACACCAATACCAGTTACTACATACCCACTCACTGATTCCTAGGTCAACCCATACATCCACTCATTCACCCATACAGTCACTCATACATGCTGTCACTCATCAATACAGCACTATCATATGCACTCATACACCTATACAGACACTCACACACCGCCACTCATCCATAGAGTTACTCACACCTAGTCAGTCATGCAAAGAATCAATCACACTCCCATTTACTCACCTATACAGTTATACACACACCACCTCACTTATTCAGACAGATACTAACACATACTTACTCTCTTATACAATCACTGATACAAGCACACACTCATATATACAGCCACTCTCACAATCACTCACTCTCACATATAGTCATTTATATACTCCAACACTCACATATACTGCCTTTTACATATGTAGTTACTCACACTTGTACTACTGAGACATCCATTCACTAACCAACACACCTATACACACACTCACCCACCCATACAGCCCTTCACAGATGCACTCTTGAACCCATACACCCAGTGAATCACCCACTCACACATCTATGCACAGAGTCACACACCCCCCACCCACCCACACAGACACTCAGGCACCCATACAAATACTCAGACAACCAATCAATAACCCATATAGACACTCATGTAGCTACTCACCAACCCATGCAGCCGCTTATACACCAACTGACAGACTGATACAGGCATTCACACAGATTAGTCACTAACCCATGCATTCAGTAAGACACGTTTAATCACTCACTTATACAGTCAGTCACACACCTACTAAATCATCCATTCAGACACTTATACACCCACTCATTCTTCTATACACCTTGGCATAAAAATATATAAAACATATTTAAACTTTACAGAAACACGCAGTCACTGGATGATGTCATCAGTGATGTCATCAGTGATGTCATTTGAGATGTCATCAGTGATGTCACTAACCATGTCATGAATGATGTATTATGTGACGTCATCAGCAGTGCATTGCAGGGGCGCGAGTTATAGTTAGCTAAACTAACTATAATGGCCGAATTTCTCTCGCTTTGTACGCAGTGAAATGTCTAACTAACTATAACGTCCCTGAAACCTGTGTTTTTTTCAGTGAATTTCTAAGGTTTTTAAATGCTAATTTCTAACTATAACGTCCCTGAAACCTATGGTTTTTTCAGTGAATATATATATATATGTACATACATATATAAACATATATTTATAGATAGATAGATAGATAGATAGATAGATAGATAGATAGATAGATAGATAGATAGATGGATATATGGATAGATAGATAGATTACATAAACAAACAAAGGTTAATACACCACTAAAAAAAACAAAGGTTAAAGTAACTTTATAGTTAGGTGAATTTGTCAATGCCATCATTACAAAAAACACAGAAATTCACCAGTTATAGTTGCTAACTATAACTTGTGCCCCCGCCGTGCACTGCCTATGACCTCACATATGACGTCGCTCAGGACATGTTCTATTACATAATTTATGACATCATTTATGCAACAGTTGTAAAAAACACTATGTTGTAAAAATAGCCAAGATCTGAAGGTGGTAAATATTATGCTATCTGCATCCTTCCTACTATGGTGAAACCTTTACAGATAGCCCATCTTCAAAAGCAAAACAAGCACATGTAGTATCTGGTGCACATAATTAGGCCTGGGCGGTGAACTCCGCTCCGCTCGCGGAGTTTGCGGAGTTTTCTGCACTCCGCGTTACGCGGAGATCGCGGAGTTCCGAAAAACTCTGCTTCGCGGTGCGGAGCGCAGTTTTTCCTCGCTCGCATTTGTCAACGCTAAGTTGGCGACCGCGAGCGAGGAAAATCAACCTCCCGGCGAGATTTTTCCCTCGTTCGCGATCGTCAACATCAAGTTGGCGAGCACGAGCGTGGAAAATCAACATCCCAGCTAGATTTCTCAATGCGGGGGGGTCAGGTTTCTCATTGCGAGTGGCTGCGTATGCTCACGACCGATCGCGTTGAGAAAGCTGCCGCTCGAGTAAAAATCTACTCGATCGGCAGAAAAGGAAAGCTTGCGCTGTGCATGGTGCCGTTCGCAATAATTGCACAGTGCGGACAAGCATCCGGCACTGTGCAATCACTGCGAATGGCATTTTTCTATCATACTCCGCCGCTCGCGGAGCTCTGCGTAGTGCGACGGAGTTTTTTATGCACTTCGCAGTGTTCCACGTAGGGCAACTCCACGAACTCCGCCCAGGGTTACACATAATCATCTTTGTTGACTAAAAATTTCAAGCTAACGCGATTATATCTCATAACTCAATGATGCTTACAAAAGTTAGTATCTACTATGTAGAATCTTTCTTCTGTTGGAAACGTTCCAAAGAATCAAAAAAGTTGTGTAGACCATAAGGAACAGAAGTCAACTGTCACCTGCATACAGAGGTACTCTTGAATACTAATACTTACAATGTGTTGAATACCTCTATACACCTATGGCGGATTAGCAGTACATGTGTTTTGTAAACACTTGCACCCATTACCTGGAACCGGGCGTACAAAATTACGTACACAATTAATATGGTACTTACCTCCCACTATGTAAACTATAAAACAAACTAACACACTCATTGGATGATTTCATCAGTGATGTCATGAGTGATGTCATAAATGATGTCATTAGAGATGTCATGAGTGATGTCATAAATGATGTCATAGAACATATCATGAGTGGCGTCATATGTGAGGTCATAAGCAGTACATAACGGGGGAGCAAGTTATAATTAGCACTGCTAACTATAACTGGTGAATTTCTGTGCTTTTTCTAGTTTAAAATGTAAGTATTGTCATTTACAAATTCACCTAACTATAACATTACTTTAACCGTTGTTTTTTCCAGTGAATTTTTAGGTTTTTAAAAAAGTAAATTAATAATTTTTTAGTGTATCTATGGTAGAATAACTGAAGAATATATCCTGGGTGCGGATGTTATTTTGAAAAGGAATGGCTTTGTATTATAACATAACTTGTGTGCATAGTAGGGCATGGAGATGGACTGGCCTCTCCTTTCAGACCTCTCAATCAGAAGACGGGTGTGCGTAGTAGAGTATGGGAATGGACTGCCCTCTCCTTTGTGACCTCTCCCTCAGATGATAGGTGTGTGTAGTAGGGTGTATATGGAGCAAATGACCTCTCTTTTGAGACTTCTGTTTCAGATGATGGGTGTGCGTAGTAGGATGTGTGGATCGACTGGCCTCTCATTTGAGACCTCTCTCTCAAATGATGGGTGTGAATAGTAGTGAGGGGGGACTGGCCTCTCCTTTGAGACTTCTCTCTCAGATGATGGGTGTGCGTAGTAAGGTGTGTGGATGGACTGGCCTCTCCTTTTAGACCTCCCTCTCAGATGACAGGTGTTCATTGTAAGGTGTTTGGATGGACTGGCTTCTCCTTCTAGACCTCTCTCTCAGATGATGGGTGTGAATAGCAGGGTGTATGGGATTGACTGCCCTCTGCTTTGAGACCTATCTCTCAATTGATGGGTGTGCATAGTAGAATGTGTGGAAGGACTGGATTCTCCTATGAAACATTTCTCTCATATGACAGGTGTATGTAGTAAGGTGTGTGGATGGACTAGCCTCCCCTTTGATAGCTCTCTCTCAGATGACAAGAAAGTATAGTACGGTGTATGGGGAGAAACTGGCCTGTTCTTTGAGACCTCTTTCAGATGACAGGTGTGCATAGTAGGGTGAGTGGATGTACTGGCCTCTCCTTTGAGACCTCGCTCTCAAATGACAGGTATGCATAGTAGTGAGTGGGAAGGAACTGGCCTGCCCTTTCACACCTCTCTCTCAAATGACAGGTGTGCATAGTAGGGTGTGTGGATGGACTGGCCTCTCCTTCAAGACCTCTCTCTCAGATGATGGGTCTGTGTAGTAGGGTGTATGGGGAGTGACAGGCCTCTCGTTTGAGAACTCTCTCTCAAATGACAGGTGTGCGTAGTAGTGAGTTGGGAGGGCCAGGACTCTCCTTTCAGACCTGTCTCTCAAATGTTGGGTGTGTATAGTAGGGTGTGTAGATGGGCTTGCCTCTACTTTGAGACCTCTCTCTCAGAGAACATATGTGTGTGATAGGATGTTGGGAAGGACTGGCCTCTCCACTGAGGTCCCTCTATTGTATGAGGGGTGTACATAGGAGGTTGTGTGGAGAGAGGCTGCCTCTTAGGACAGACCTCTCTCTTGGATGACAGGTGTGCATAGTGTGCTGTATCCAGGGACCTTCGTCCCGCTAACACTCCTCTCTTTGATGATGGGTGTGCATAGTAGGGTGTGGGAGGAGCCATAACAATACTCACAACTCTTCCCAGGTCCAATGAGTGCAAATAGTAAACTCGGATAAAGACCATCTCCAGTAAGACTCCTTCCTACAGTAACAAGTGTGCATACTACAATATAATAAAAAATCACCTCCTCCTTCCTATTTTTCACAATCCCACGAGATACTCGCAAAATTGTAATTTTTTTAAAGAAAGTATTAACCTTCTATTCATCACAGTACTTATCTCTTACACACTTCCTCTCGATAACAAAGAGCATAATATGCATTCCTAATAGTAGACTGCATTGAGTACTCACCTACTTCTGTTTACTATTCACAATACCGCAGAGTCCTGCAAGATTGTAAAACTTTTTTAAAAACAATATACATTTATTTTTATCACTGTAGTTATCCCTTAGAGCATGCCTTTCTCCTGCCCCCTTACACAGCTTTTTTACTTCATTTCCACAACGCCTACAATTTTTCAAAGTAAACAGCAATGGTGGGCATTTCATTTCTAAAACTAACAGCCAGCCGATCAGAGCGCTTGCGAGACTCGCAGAAGACTTCGCTCCAGCGAGAGTGTGATGGCTCACGGGAAAAATGGACCTCTCACCCTATCACAGGGCTCCATTTTTTAATTTGCGCTCTCATGGGATGCTCACAAGCCCAACCGTCCAAATATCTATATTTTTTTTACCCTTACTATCTCAAAAACTACTGAATGGATTTAGTCCCAGTACTGTTCGTGACGTACAGTCCTTTATTGGCTTTGCTAACTTCTATAGGAGGTTCATTGACCATTTCTCAGACATCATTTCTCCTATTACCGAGTTTCTGCGCAAAGGTAGTGTGTTTTTGTGGTCCAATGATGCTGAACAAGCCTTTTTGGACCTCAAGAAAAAATTCACATCTGCTCCAGTGATAAAACATGCAGACAACATACAGCCTTATTTTTTAGAGGCGGATGCTTCACAATATGCAGTGGGGGAAGTGTTGTCACAAAGAGACAAGAAGAAGGTTGCTTACATCCTATCGCTTACTTCTCAAAAACCCTCCTACCCGCAGAACAGAATTATACTATGGGAGAACGAGAGTTGTTGGCCATTAAACTTACTTTTCAGGAATGGAGACACTATTTGTTGGGGTCACCACACACCATCACCATCTATTCTGATCACAGAAACTTGCAGTTCTTTAGATCAGCTAGAGCACTCACACCTAGACAAATGAGATGGGTTTAGTTTTTTAGTGAATACGATTTTGTCATTACATACCGTCCTTGTGCATGACAGGGCAAAGAAGATGCCCTGTCCAGGTTGGTAAAGAACAAAAGATAGTCTCAGAAAATGTTGTCCCTATAATATCAAGTAAAAAAATAATAGGTGTGGAGGATGTAGAAATTGACGAATCTACTGACTTTCTTGATCGATTAGCCTTGGCTTGTTTAGCTATTGATACCCAAGATTGGTTAGTTAACCCAATTAATTGAATAGACAAGGGCTTATTTTATCAAGAGAACAAACTGTTGGTACCTACATCAGAACTACAGCACTGGGTGCTGGTGCCTCGGTGTAGCCTGTGGTCATACATTTCACTCCTGATAGTGATCTTCAAATGCGGGTGTGCGTGCAAGGTCAGTGCACTGATGAAAACATTCCTTTTTAATAAGGCCTCACATTTCATTGTGTTGGACTTCCTTGCCTTTGAATGCAAACTTGTTCTTGATTTGTCTAGACTGAAAGAAAATGCAAAAAAACCTTTTAAGGAGTGACATTAACTCCTGTATTTCTTTAAAGATATTGATGGGAAGAATTTATGGCAAGTGAATGTAGGACTCTACATAGACAATACACCAGAAAGGGGGGAGGAGAGGGTAACAAGCATATGAGACCTGTGCCATGCTAACAGGTTGTTTTCTGTATTGTTATTGCAGTTGAAAAAGGAAGGACGCCTGCCTTGTTTTGAAGCCTACAGTCCAGCCTTCTTTGTTTGGGGTGGTCCGTCAATGATTTCTTCCCCTATCTCCCGGAAGAGAGTAGCCTGCGATTTAGTTATGCAATAATCTCATAGAGGCACTAACTTCTGAGAGAGTGGGGGCACCTCTTTGCTCCTGTGGATTCGAGCCTTTCAGGTTGGTGGATTTTCTGTGTATGACAGCCTCTCGCCCGCTCGAGAGCTTGAAGGCTCACAGGACAAACAGGCCTCTCGACCAATCACAGGGTTCCATTTTTGATTTTGCACTCTCACTGGAGGCTCACAGGACTCTTGCAAGCCCAGCTGCAAAAACATACAATTATTTTTCTCCCTTAGGCCATGTTTCTGAAAGCTGACAAGCAATGCAGCGCAGCACCCAAAGATGCAGCGCTGCATTGCATAACAGAGAGGGAGCTGGAGAGCGTCATATTAACATAGAAATGGCTCTCTCCTACCCTCTCCCTAGCGCTGGCACTGATTTCAGCTGCTGAGCACTACACACACACTTTGGAGCCATAGTGCTGGGGTGTGTGCGTGAGTCTAGCATAGGCACACATGCAAAGTCAGAAAAGCATAGAGAAATGAAAACCTTTCTCCATTTAATGCCTGTTTTTCAACAACGTTAATTTTATACACTAAACCCTTTCTACTGATGTTTGAGAAAAGGGTTTAGCATCAAAAGAATGGGTGGTAGCACAGGTATGCCCATGTACCACCCATGTAACACCCCCTTGTTGCAAAGTAATTCAAAGCAGCATTTAACGCTGCTTTGTGTTACTTTTCCAAACAAACCAATGTAAATACCAATTTGCGTTGGTTTGTGAATGCCAAAAAAGTTTAGCGTTAGAAAAGTAACGCTAACTCAACGCTAAACTTGTGATAATCTGGCCTTAATTTCTCAAAAACAACTTAATGGATGTACACTGCATCACACAAACCACAATTTGTGAACCAAGATCTAGCTTCCTGACGAATTTGGTGTAATTCTGTTGTGCAGTTTTTGCTGTAGCCATGTCTAAAAAAGTCAATTGAAAATGCATGGGGTTTATGTTTTGGAACTCCATTTTTCTCATACCTGCTTGACAGATCACCCCAAAACTTTCATGGAATGTGCTGAGGTGGATGAACTTTTAAAAAAAAAAGTTTTGCAAACTTTTGTCAATGATATGCACATTACTTAATAAAGTAGTTAAAGTAGAGTTATGGTTACGAATTGCAACAGGAAAGCCACTGAAATCCACAAATTATGGTAAGCTCCACATTCCATAAATCGCAACTCGCACGACCGCCATACAAATCTCTTCTCACACACCAGATTGTAATGCCAATGATCTCACCCTAGATGCGACATATGCAAATATAAATTATCTTAAAATCTTACTGATAAGATTACATATCACATTACCCTTAGCGCAATTAAACAGTTGAATATGAATGCAGTTATTTAGTGATTTAAGCATGGATTGTTATTTAAATACATTGTGCTGTTAGTTGTGACTTATTGGCAGTGCTTGAAATGGAACAATAGAAGTGCTGGTACCCTGTACGAGAGTACCAGCTTGTTTCTGAGAAGTGCCGGTACTCTCCAATTAAGCGTTTTTACATTACTCTTGAGAAATGAAGGTTCTCTCCCTCTCAAAATAAAAAAGTGCCTGTACTCAGTACCAGACAGTATCAGCCCATTTAAAGCACTGCTTATTGGTATAACTATAGACATGTCCTAAGCATTACATTTGGAGTAGACTTATAGTTTTCATGACTGTTCTGGAATCTACGCATTACAGAGCTAACCTTAAGTTGTACATTTTAGAGGGTTTACAGTTTAATTCATAAGCCTAACTGTACGTAACCTGTTTTTTTCAGTGAATTTCTGTTTTTTTTTTATCATAAACTGCATCCAACTTCTTAGAAGCTAAACAAGCTTCAAAGACAGATTCACTGTACACTGCCGTAACTCTGTGTTGCAAGCTTTCCAGTGTTGCTTTCAACAAATAATAGCCTGCAGCTCCTTTATTGTGGTACATATTCAGTGGCACTCCTGATGCGAGAATACTGTCAGCTCATTTAGCTATCTCCTATTCTTTTTCCTGACGAGATCTGGGGGAATCTGATGCCCCTTGCTTGGTCCCTTTTGCTCCTTGGATGGCATCTTACTTCTTTGGGCTGGTGATCACAGGTAAATAACTGTAGAGCTTTTTTCACCTTCCCACCTCTGTACCACCTCCATTTTGATTCTGCAGAAAAATCTCAGTTGTGGTATAGTCCCTACACACCGTGTTTAGCCTACATAGTCTTTTGTCCTACACTGTTGCTACCTATTAACACCCAGATAGCTTGCATTCAGCATCAACATCTCGAAAGTTTCTGCAGCTAGTTCCTTCAGAAAGAAAACAAAAGTCATTGATCAAATTTCTTGCCAGCAGAGACCTACAAGGGGCTTCGCTACCTCTACCAACCTGCAGTTTGTCATAATGAACTATTCTGATTTCTGGATCCAAAGTCTAGTTCCAGATTTTGCTGAACCTTCAGTTAACCATACGCTGTAGGCAGGGTCATAGTGGGGCAGAAAATAGGCTTCGGCACCAAAATAAAAGTGGCCCGTACTACTAAATTAGATCGGTAAATAAGAGGCCTATGTTTGAAATTTGGGGCAGTTTTGAACTTGTAAAGACAAGCTGTATAAGTTTTGCAAGGTTTTGCAGATTGCATTGATTTTAGCTTGCCAAAGGCACTGCTTGTTTTACTATCGGGGAAATTAAAAGTAAATACTGGTCCAACAGACCATAAAACTGTCACATATACAGCCAGAAAACGGGCCCACACTCTAGCCTCTCAGACCAGCCCATCGGGCACTGCCTTAATGCCCTATAGACCAGTCTGACCCTGGCTATAGGAATATGATGGTTAGCAGTAAAACTGGGGAAAGGGTATTGGGACAAGAGAGAAAACAGAGACACTGGATCACTATTTTGGCTCTTCACTCATTAAGCACTGGTGGCTAACTGGATCTTACTGGATCATTCTGAAGACAAGATTTGATATCTTAAACATTGGGTCTTCATGCATACTTTAATAAACATTCTATCTATCAAAGAACATACATCCAGATTACCTTTAAACCTCAGACTCTCTCGGAAGTATTCAGGAGCTCTGGCATCAGTGCTTAATTTGAGCCAGTGATTGTCGGCAGGGCCCACCAGCACATATTTTGGGGACCTGCACTCAGTGCTTAGTTTGAAAAAAAATAAGGCCAGGGCTCTTGTCAAGAGTCCACTGCAGCTTGCACCACACATTGTCCCTGCCATGCTGCCAATTATAGTAACAACACAACTACTAACTATCACACTCCAACAAGTTTGACAATTTGGACTATTCCAGGCCCCCAAAGTGATAAGAATGGCTTGGGCAGCAGGTAATAGTCATTTTTAATGTATATTGAATAAAACTGTTGTTGTGGTCATCTCAAAATTAGCCAGACAGCGCCACCTTGTGGCAGACTTTCACAAGTGCCGGTGCTGACAATTAAGGGCAGGTGCCGAGCACCGGAAATCACTGACTCAAATTAAGCACTGCAGTCTGCACTTAGTTTTCCGCATCAAATATTTGCCATGGGGAATAGAGGAAAAAACAAATCAGAAAGATTGAAGTAGAGAAAGATTGAAAATCCATCACAAAGAGAGAAAGCAGGAACCTGCAGGAGTGAGATAAAGGGTACCAACTGTCTGGTACTGAGTTAAAGAGACATGAGGTGGATTTAAGACTATATGCTGTGGTATTCAGCACACCAACATTTTCTTGCACTGGCCACGGGCTTCTGAGCAGAGATTCGGGCACCAGCACTCTTTCTTTCCCAAACTAAGCACTGTCTGGCATTCCTTAAACTGAAAAAGAAATAAACATTTGAAAAAAATACACTTGTGTTTCCATTAAATCTTACTCACATTTCTGGTAAGTGCATCTATCATATATTTGTTGAGTTCAAGTTCTCTGTTTCGGAAATACACTCAGTTTGTTTCTTAAATGGAAAATGTAACAAATATTTGTTAAGAATATATAGTCACATAATTCAATCACCTCCGTAAATTAATATTGTTACCTAAATTACAAACACATGCTTCATGAAATATCAACTGTCTTTAAATGTACTGAGGATCCTTGTTGTTCCTTGTAGTTTCAAATCCAAGGGTGCATCAAGTATGTAGAGTTTATACTCTTTACAGTAAACTAGACATCAGTACTTAACACTAATACAAGTTCATTTTCTAAACACCACTTAAGGCATGAATACAAGTTTCATGGTTCTGGGCCAACGGTAAAATCATATGTGGTTTTACCATTACTACCCCAGTACCATGTAATTATGAGTAAAACCTCATGGAATAGAGAATTACCAAGTAGGACTAATTTTCCCAGTGGATTTTAAAACATATATTTACAACTTGTGAGCTGCTGGTAAATGCATGCAAGTAAATGTTGGTGGCATGTGGGGGGAAAGGAAAGTGTGAGAGGAAAGGGGAACCATTTTTTTTCTGGCAGTGTCCAGTACTGTATGCTGTCCACTGTGAAAAAACAGGGAAAGAGACTTGGCTGCTTCTTCAAACAAAGTCACATGGAATTTTCCAGACCGATTTTCTCCCGCATCTGGAAAAACAGGTGTGGAAAAAGCTACCCATTCTGAATCAAGTGGAGCAAAATTTCATCCGGTAATTTCACTCTGCCAGAATCAGGAATTTAGGGTCATGATTTACAAGAAGCTTGCGCCTCCAATACATCATAATTTTTGGCTCATTGGGGTGCTGTCAGTACTCGACATTTACAAGGTGACGTTTCTAGGCTGAAACGTCACTTTTTGGAGTACTGTGTCAAAATGTACCTGCGTCTAAACCTGCTGCGTCACATAAGGATTAATATATGCGAGGTAGGTGTTCCATCGTAATTTTCACCGTAAAACCAACACATTGATATTTATGAGTAATTTTAAAAGTGACGCATCGCCGGTAAGTGTCGCACAGTCCCAAAATCATCAAATTTCCTGCACCTCGGTAACCCTTGCGTAGGAAAGGACGCATTGACTTTAGCATATAAAGAGAAATCAGACAGAACAGTGTGGCAAGCACAACTACACCATGGAGGTGCTGATTTGGCAACTGGGAGTCACAATGAGATGACCACCACCCGCCCTACAATCACCCATCCCTTACCACCACAAAGGCAGCGCAGGAGAACGGGGCATGTTTATCAGCACCAGACGTCCCTCGTTGATCCGAGTGAGGATGAGGTCATCACCTACTACCGGTTCAGGAGGGAATCCATTGTCCAACTGCTACACCAGATAGTGCCAAGGCTCCAGCCACCAACTCCCAGGGCCACCAGTATCCCTATGCAGGTCAAGCTCATGGCTATCCTCTACATGTTGGCATCTGGGTCATTCCAGGTAACAACAGCCATTGTGCAGAACTTTTTCACTGAAGCCTGGATCAGTTAGCTGGCCATACATCCAATTTTAGTTTTGAAAAAGGGTTAAAAATGTAAATAAATGAATGAACACTTACTTTGTGTAAACACTTTCATGTAACAGTCACTGTAAACATCAATACACTCACATCTCACCTAACTGTATTTGACCCATCACAAAGGTCTGTAGCTAGGTGCCATTCTCACCCCAGGACACCATCATGTGGTCCAAAACATGTGTATGGATCAACAACTGGTTCCAAATGCATGTGTGTGTGGAAGACTTACATAAAATAAAGGAGCAATGTGGAATAGTGGGCACATGTTGTGAGTATATGTGGTGCAACTGTGTACTGACTGTCAGACAGTCTACCTCAAGCCAAAGGAAGTGTAAATGTAAACAGTGTGCAATGACTGAGTGTGTGTGTTGTAAGTCATTACATTTTCTACTGCTTTACACTTGTGGAGGCCAGTATAGGAATCTTATAGTCCTATGACTGTGAAAAGGGGCCTATATGATGTGCATGGGCAAACAGTGCGACCCAGCTACTCTACATATGCTACACAAACGTTTGCAAGCACAAAAGAAAAACAGTGTGGCATCTCACCTAACACATATGAATGTGGACTCCAACCCTGTGCTGGAGCTGGATTGGCTGCCTAGCCACAATGCAGCCACATTTGACCCACTAGGCAAGCATGAAACTGTTACATGTAGGAATGGATGTGACCATGCAGCTCTGTCTTACGCTGAAACAAACCATGCTGTGACTCTCACAGCTCCATCTATGTGTGCTAAATTGTTCAGGGCACAAAGGAAATATAATAGCCGAATACATGTCAAGGTATAACTACATGTGATTCCACTTCTGTCAAGGTAGCATGCACAGACGCATCCAATGTCAGAGTGGCGTAACCTATAAAGGCACATATGACCATCTGGTGTGAATGCCTACCCACAGTCCAAGTTCACGTAAGCCTTCTTTGTTGCCGAATAATGTGATGCATAGAAATGCTAAACATATTCCTACTTAGAAGTTATCACACTTGTTAGGCCTACTCAGGCATGACTAGTGAAGAACAAGATAATGGCTAGTCGTTTTGGCTGACACTTTTCTGCATGTGTAATGTGCATGTGTCATGCATATAGTGCCAAACACCAAGCCCACACAGCAGATTGGTGCGTACCCCTATATCATATGGTGGTCGTTGGGTATAATAGTCTGCTATAAGATGTCATGCACATCTGAGCAGGTGACCTACTGGCCTAGAAACATACTTTTCACATCTATACAATCAATCTGTGAGCTAGATGCCACATACACTGTAGACAGGCTGAAGTAGCCAGTAAATGTCTTCTCCAGAGTGAGTATTGCGTCTGTAACACATCCTTTGTCACTAATGCAGACAGATAATAAGATCTTCAAGTATGGGTGCCATCTTGTATGACAATGTGGATATCATTTTCATAGGAGTGCGGTATCCGTGATCAAAGAATGCCTGCTACGTAGATACCTTCATCAAGGCAAGCATAATGTAAACTATAATACATATTGATTATGTCAAGATATTCACATTTGGCAATATGTCTGTGTATTTCAAAGTGTCATATTGCCTGTCCTAGTGTCTGCACCATGAACGCATGGACTCACACATATGTGCACTGTTAACATGCACATGTTAAACATCCTAATTCTACAAGCATGTCAGGAAAGTTATTTTGAGCAAGAAAAGTGATCCCTGGGAGTGTTTACTTGCATTGCAACAATCGATACACTGTACCATACACAAAGGGCTAGTTGTGTCAATGAAAACAAATGCATTGCCCAAATCTCTAGAGAGGTGTCAGACAAGAACGACATTAGTAGGAAACGACACGATTTAGTAGTTAAGGTGACAATTGAAAATGAGACGCTTTAGTAGGAAATGTGAAACTTCAGTAGGAAACCAGACACTTTAGTAGTCAAGATGAAATTTTAGGAAACAAGACACTTTAGTAGTAAAGGTAACGCTTTAGTAGTGATGGTGACGCATTTGGAAATGAGGTGCTTTAGTAGTAAAGTTGGCGCTTTAGTAGTAAAGGTGACGCTTTAGGAAACAAGACGCTTTATTAGTAAAGGTGGCACTTTATGAAAGAGATGCTTTAGTAGTAAAAGTGATGCTTTAGGAAACGAGACCCTTTAGTAGTAAAGGTGATGCTTTATTATCAAAGGTGACGCTTTAGGAAAAAAGACGCTTCAGTAGTAAAGGTGATGCTTTAGTAGAAAACGTAATGCTTTAGTAGTAAAGGTGATGCTGTAGGAAACAAGACGCTATAGCAGTAAAGGTAATGCTTTAGTAGAAAAACATGACTCTTAAGTAATAAATTTAACGCTTGAGGAAGTGAGATGCTTTAGAAGGAAACATGATGCTTTAGCAGGAAATGTGACGCTTTAGTAGGAAATGTGATGCTTTAGTAGAAAGTGTGACGCTTTAATAAGAAATGTGGCGCTTTAGTAGGAAACATGATGCATCCACACAGGAAATGATGCAATGACTCAGCCATGCTGCAGACTAGGAAGTGTGAAGCTTCTTTCGCTTACAGTCATTTTGTCTGTGCTGGCTGTTAGAAGTATTTGGTATGTGCTCTTGTAATTTGGTGTGTTAGCTAGTCTTGTTGGTGTCTCTGCTGTCCCTGTTGTCTACATAAACTGTCTTTTGTGTTTTGTAATTGTATTTTGTAAAGTTTTGTCCACTGTATTGTTGGGCAAATATAATTTTGGGGTTAGTAGTTTTAGGGGAAGGGATAGTGTTTGTGTTTTTTGGATTTTGGCTGGCTAGTGTGGGTAGGGTGATGTCGGGCAGGGGCAGATTCAAGAACCTGTCAGAGGAGGAGTTTGGTGGGCTGCTGTGGTTGTTGGTGTGATACCTGCCTAGCATGATCGGCAGTGGCGGTAGGGTGAGCCAAGGCTGCTCTACATGTGAGTGGCAGGTGCATTGCGCAAAGGTGCGCTTCCAAATGCATCACATATTCAATATCCAGCGGAACGTACACCAACTGAAGCATTGATGGGCCGATGTTGTCAGCCGGGAAGCAGGTTTCCCCGATCACCTGGGGATTGAAGTTGGTGCGTCTGTCGGTAAGTCACTATATTCCATGACAGTCGTAGCTCCTGCAGGTAAGTGCGGTGGGGCGGGCGGGAGGGGGGAAGTCGACAGATGACAAAATAGTGAAAATTAAATAAATAAATACATCCTATTCCGTAGTCTGTCGGCATCCCCCTCGCCCCGCCCACCGCCTCACCACGCTTACCTGCAGGAGCCGCGACTGTGCCATGAGCTTGTAGCTGTGTGGCCTTCGCACACATATTTAAATAGTTTTTCTTCAGTAAGGCCCAGATATGTATATGGGCTAGTATGGCATGATATATGCTAATGCAGTTAAATTAACAGAACATGCCACAGGGGCCTGCTCACAGGGCCATTACAATAACCAAAACATACCATGCAGTGCAGGGTAGGCCCATAGGTGCTGTGGGACCCATCTGGCACAGTGCAGGGAGTATTGTCACCTGGCCTGCTAGGTCATTACTGAATCCAAACTGTGAGGCCCTCCCACCATATATGTTGCTTGGGAGCGCACTTGCATGTCTTCAAACAACAGGTTGGACAGGGTGTTTGGTTTACCGCCAAAATGTACACACATACGTTTATATTATGAAAATTTTTAATAATTCCTTTATGAGCCTGTACAGGCCTTAAATGATCAATATTCATTTAAAGGGCACTGCTCGAATTGAATCAAAAATAAGCTTAATTTGATATCACAATATGAATCATAAAAGTATACATAAAAAATGATATTCCTTTTTCAGGTTGAAAAGCTAAAAACACTATCTACAAATTAATATTAAGAAAAAATTCCATTCAAATAGATATACCAAAGAGCATTTTCCTCCTATCATTAAAACAACCGAAAAAAGAATAAAAAGATTTACTATAACAGCTTTCTGCGGATAATAAGAGCCTATAAATATCGTGACAAGACAACACAGGTATACAGCTTTAGAAGGGATTGTAAATAAATAAAAGTTGGTCGACATTGCACAAAGTTTAAAGGCTTTAGCAATGGCTTAATTAAGCAATTCCTTAGATCTGAATAGTATTTACAGAAAAAGACAATGTGCATGGTATTCTGCTTGGATGCATTGTCACAAGGGCAGTTCTCTAATTTATGTGGTCAATTATTTATGTTAGAGAAACTGGTTAAACGATGGAAAATTTCCAACCTGAAACGTGTCAATACAAATCTGTGCTGAGTATTGGGCACGTTTGTTAAATAAGGTTGTATGTCGTATGTGGTCTGGATCAATTGATTCTTGAGTACAGAGGGTTTCATTATCTCTGTGGACAGCCTCAAATCATCAAGCAGTGATAGGCACTCTGATTTCAGTGTTTTCCTAGGGGTATTAATTAAAGACCCAGGGTGGTCAAAATACTCAAGGTGGTCAATTCTGTGAACTCAGATGACCAGATTTTATGGCAAAGCAGGATAAGCTGAATCTTAATCTGGTCTGACAGGTGGAGGGCACCCAATTCCGAGTGACAGACAAAGGTGGAACAGCTTTTGGGAAGGGCAAAAAGATTCCACCAGCTGCAATGAATCGACATTAACATGTCCCCACAACTCTGACCCGTACATTGGTGCCTTCGATGAAAATTTTGCTGCATTTTGTAAGTCTTTTCCCTGGTTTCATTACAAATGTTTTACTTATATTAATTTGCGGATCCAGGTTCTACATATACTTAACAAATTCAGTGAGTAAACGCTGTAAGCTGAGCAGGGTGTGGGTCATAAGCACCATGTCGTCTGCATAGAGGAGGGTCAGTATGGGTCAGTCGGTGCCCAACTTGGGTAAGATCATTACATTTACTTGCTAGGGCACTGCCCAGGCTATTGATATATAAATTAAACAAAAAAGGGGCAAGTACACACCCTAGCTGGACACCTCTTTCTATGCTAAATGGCTGTGAGCATTCTCCTTTTAGACCATAGTGTACTCTGGCCCTACTTGATAGGTACATGTGGCTAAGAAAGAGAACTATTGTTGTGTCCACGCCCAAAGTGAGCATTATAGACCATAGTTTATCATGCATGACACAATCAAATGCAGATGTTAAGTCTACAAATGCAAGAAACAGGTCACCTCATTTAATATTCACATATTTCCCAATTAATAAATTCAAATTAATAGCCTGCTCGATTGTCCCTATTCCTAGGCGAAATCCTTAATGATGGTCCGAGATAATGTTGTTGGAGTCAGCCCAATCCTGTAGTATACACAAAAGAATACGGCTAGACACTTTAACTAAGGAGACTAGTAAAGAGATGGGTCTATATTGCGCAGGGCTGTTGCCATCACCTTTCTTATAAATGGTCACTATAAGAGATTCTGCTAAGGTATTTAAAAAACCAGCACTCCGGCAGGCTCTAAAAAGTATCAAAAGAGGGCCCCAGGGGTCAATATTGAATTTGTGAAGATCAACCGGAATGCCGTCTGGGCCTGGTGCTTTACCCCCTTCACTCGCCTTTAAGGCCAAGTTAACCTCTTCAAGGATACAATTAGGGTAAATATGTTCTATAGGGAATACCATCATAGAAGGATCAGCCATAGACGCCGGTCGGGAGGGTGCGATTAAGCTCTCTCCATGGTTTGAATAGACATTAGAAAAGTGAGCTAGCCACTATGATAGCGATCTCAATTCAGGGGCTTAATAAAGGGGAGTTGATAACACGCCAGAATGCCGTGTTATCATCATTAAGCCATGCCTTGTGTAAATTATCCCAGGCCTCCTCCCTCAAACCTTCTTTACAGAGTTTTAATGCTAACCTATATGCATGCCTACAGTCCTGTACTCCCTGGGTGTTCCTAGGTTGCTTGCATAGGGCTGCTTTTAAACTCTTAAGGGTCCTAGTGCAAGCAGAATCGAACTAGCCACAGTTCAACTTTACTTCTTGTATGAGGTTAGCCCTTCTTCGATTCCCTTGGTGATTGACATAAATTCATCGATTACTTTATTTGCCCCAATAGTATCATCTAAGCAGATCTCAAAGGCATCGCTCTGGTTGGCAACTAGCTGTTCTAAAAATGTATTGGCATTTATCATGGACCATTGCAGAGTATATCTGTCTAAACGCAAGATTTCAATATTGTCTAGTATTGTAGCGCTATGATTTACCCCCTGTGGGTTAATAAGATTGAGTTTCAGATCAACACTCTGGGGGAAATGATCGCTTGTTACAATATTGTGTGCTACAAAATTAGTAACCAGAGCAGAATAATGATTTGGAAACAACAAAAAATCAATTATGCTATTCTCCCCTCTCCCGTTAAATGTACAGTTAACTTTAACCGGAGGGTTGCTTAATTCATTGCAAAATGCCAAGTCATATTTATAAATTAGCTCATTAAGTTGATCTTCATAATCTGTATGTGAGAAATGTGTTATGTCACTGTTAT
Organism: Calotriton arnoldi; assembly: GCA_963921515.1. NCBI lineage: Eukaryota > Metazoa > Chordata > Amphibia > Caudata > Salamandridae > Calotriton > Calotriton arnoldi. Next base: position 74,391 of record CAWUFW010009022.1, read on the forward strand.
CGGGGTAGGCCAAACCGCAAACCCTTTTTGGATGGCAGGGTCACAGTCGGAGATTAAAGTCACCCCCCCATTAAATAATCAATTCTCTTCATTCACTAAAATATAATGAGTCAATGTCAGTAACAAGTTGTCGTTGGGCAAATATTATTTCCAAGTTGGAAGCATTTTTGTAAAAAATGATTATCACCAACATAGTTGACGATGAAATCTGAATAGAGATGATTTGACAATAGGCTTTAGTTGGCACCACAACAATATTAGCGGAGGTCATCTTGTTCAATACATAAGTACATATGCCACCTTTGTGTCTGCCACAAGTAGACAGCTGGGGTCTGAAACGTTTTGAAGCCTTTAAGATGTATCGGTTCAACACTCCAGGTTTTTCTGTAAGCAGACAATTTGAAATCTGGACACAAAATCTAACCGCTCTGTTGTGGTTCACTTACAGCATAACCCAGCCACATTCCAAAATAGAACAGCAGTAGAGGTAATAATTGAGCTAACTGAGTGCACTGGTCACATGTAAAGAGCTAAGTGAAGAAGACAAACAGGCATGGGCACTATCTGTGTGTGTAGCATTGTAAAGAACACGTATTGACGTATTCCATGAAGGAATGAAGGCCGTCGCCGATTGGATGAAGATCAGCCGACTAAAGCTGAACATGGACAAGACGGAGGTCCTCATCCTCGGCTCCAACCCCTCAGCCTGGGACGACTCCTGGTGGCCAACGACGCTGGGAGCAGCCCCGACACCCACCGACCACGCACGCAACCTGGGAGTCATCCTCGACTCAACGCTCTCCATGGCCAAGCAAGTCAACGCAGTCTCCTCCTCCTGCTTCAACACCCTCCGCATGCTTCGCAAGATCTACAGGTGGATCCCGACAGACACAAGAAGAACAGTCACCCAGGCCCTCGTCAGTAGCAGACTTGACTATGGAACGCCCTCTACGCGGGAGCCCCGGCCAAGCTCATCAAGCGACTGCAATGCATACAAAACGCCTCCGCACGCCTGATCCTCGACGTACCACGCCACAGCCACATCACCCCCACCTGAGGAACCTGCACTGGCTCCCCGTCGACAGGAGGATCACCTTCAAACTCCTCATCCACGCACACAAGGCACTCCACAAGACTGGCCCAGCCTACCTCAACAGACGACTCTTCTTCTACGTCCCCAACCGCCAGCTCCGCTCCGCCGACCTCTCCCTCGCCACCGTCCCTCGCATTCGAAGAACAACCACCGGCGGCAGATCCTTCTCACACCTCGCCGCCAAGACCTGGAACACCCTTCCACTAAGCCTACGACAGACCCAAGACCTGCTGACCTTCAGGAGGCTACTCAAGACCTGGCTGTTCGACCAGTAGCAGCACCCCCCCCCTTCCCTCTCCCCAGCGCCTTGAGACCCTCGCGGGTAAGTAGTGCGCTCTACAAATTCTGTGATTGATTGATTGATTGAGAAGGCCCCAGCAGTATCATACTATGCAGAGTGTGGTCAGTCAAATTGGACTGTTCACATAACCATCAAAACCAGGCACCCTTGCACCATGTAGCAAGCTAAGCTGGTATTGACCTTGTCTGCACTTTGTGCACCTGATACTTCATGTGCCTGGCATTATCTGAAACACTTCAGGATGGCATACATATGTCCATCAGTAGGGCATTCTTACTTTGCCTTATGCTACAAGTCCAATGTACAGACAATACCAGGTATTTGTGAAGGCAAAGTCAAAATAAACTTCAGATTTTTTTAATTCATAAAAGTACATAAAATGTAAATCATGTAAATAATTTGTACATTACATATCAAAATTTATAAATTTAAGACAATATCTAAATCTAAGATGTGCAAATTATATCTTCTCATTACATTTTCAATGTAAACCAATGTGCAAAACACTAATGTACAGAATATGTATAATATTTCCTGATGTGTATGAGGTGTAGAGTTCACATCTAGAAAGAGAAAAACATTTGTTTTATCCTATATAACAAGTTAAGCATACCGGAAACAATATAAAAATATACACCTTGTTAAAGACTAGCATTAACCACAAGAAGTAATTTTCAGATACCATATCCATGGAAGTCAAACAAATAATTTTAACATACAGTCATTAGCAACCACTTCCTAATAATAAATTACTTTCTTCTTCATAGACCAATTCATCCAAATGTGCAAGGGATATCCTTCTCTTGGTTGCCTGAAAGATTTAGCCTGAGACTGTTCACCATACAACATAATTTTCGCGTTTACATATAAAATGTAATGCATCTTGATAAAACAAGAGTTTCTTAGTTAAAAAAGAGGTTGTAAAAATGTCCGTCTAATATCATTATAAAACCTACAAAAAACCATAAAATGAGCTGTGGACTGAGTAGCTTTCCAGTCACATGGGCATTTAGGAATGTTTGTCTTCCATGCCTCATTTGTGTAGTCAATAAACTGTGCTTCAAGTGTACACAGTGTACTTGTTCAGGATTCATAGAGCAATGTACCATCTTTTTGTCTTGTAGCTGGACCTGCCCCATACACCTCTCACAAAGTGGACAGCTTCAGATATCCCAGTGCTACCAGTGAATGTCAATTGATTGTTTCTGTGCTCTGTAAGGATTGTGTGGGTTCTTGTAAATTACTTGCTGTGAGATGTGTAACGGGTGTCATCAGTCAACAGAAACAAGCTTTACCCTACATATAGATTCACAACAGACTTAGGACAACGTTGCCTGTCCAATTGACAGGACCAAATTGCTATGTGAAATCATTTCCAATGTATGCAAGCTCACATCATAGGTAGCTCTGAATCTGCTTTGCTATTGGTGTGTCAGCTATGGTGTGGATGCTTATGGTACATGTGCCATCACCTTTCCCAAAACCAACTGATGGTAATTAGTTCAAATGTCTCTCACCCATACTATGGACAGAAAGTGACAACATGTTACCCGAAATATGTGACATATACCCAATGCCCTATAATATACACCTGTCCATACCTTTGTAGTGTTTTATGAGGAATAAGGCCAATGTGTTAAGTGCCACAGGCATGTATGCAATGTATGCACTGTTTTGTTCGCATACGGGCCATTTCACTGTCCATCTACTGCTACCCTTACCCATACTGTTTCCCCCAGGAATAGTCACCATTAAACATTTTTGGCCAATTGCCTGCAAGATACAGCACAATATACTCAAATATACGAGGTCTACATCATGCATACACACACTCATCACATGGATTAAGAATGAGCTGATGTGCATCTAGATAACAATCCATACAGAAATGTATGGACAGACTTTTGAATATGTAAAGGACCGCATGCTATTGGTCTGTTTTCATTACGTGATCTCTGTTAAATTATTCCAGGTAAGTCCATGTGTCATTCTTTGAGACGTGTCCAACAGTTCTTTTGATTTGGAGGTAGCTAGCCACCCACCATCTATGTTTCAACTACCTTGCACAGAATAATTTTATGCTGCAATGTGTGTGGCCTTGTGTATTTGCCATAATAGTGAAGCATTGCTGAGGCACAATATGTGTACTTGCTACACTTTACTCATTTCACATAATTGTTTGGCCATAGATTTTACAGTCTTACATGCTAGGGAGTACCTAGATGGACCATGTGAGGCAGCACAGCACTAAGATGGGCCTGCTGGTTTGCCAGCACTGCAACAACGTTGCGGTTTAAGGCGCCCATAGTTGCTATGCAGGAGTCCTGCTGTCGCTCCATGGACTCCAGGATATTGCAGATTGCCCCCAGCTGGCTGGCAACCTCGCTGGTGAAACTTTGGCAGGGCAGTTGTTTGTGCATCAGCATCATGACACCAGCGGTGTCAGCCAGGGACTGGTGTAAGCCATGGAGCAGAGGGTAGGTGCCTCTTATAGCCGTTAAGGTGTCCCTTTTGGGATTGAGGCACCTACGGACTCCCTCTAGGGTGCCTGCCACAGATTCCATCCCCGCCCGCACCTCATCTACCAGCTCCTGCTGGTCTGCTACCGCACAACTTTGGAATTCAACTTCTGGGTCCTCGAGGCCAGGGAAGGTGGGTGGTGTTTGTTGGGTCATAGACGGAGCCTCAGGAGACACCCAGCGCTGTTGGCCCTTCCCGCAAACGGAGATGGTGTTTGAATGGAGGCCAGGATTTGATGGAAGGTGTCTCGGTCGAAGGTTTGCAGATTGTCATCCTCAGCAGGATCCTCACCCAGAACAGGTAGCTGGTCAGGAGGTGTTGTTTCATTCTCTGCAATGAAATAGAAATATGTTAATGGTGATCTATGTTAGATGTTGCCATGAGTAATCTGGTTGACGTTCAGATTTTCCACTAATTCACTTTGAGCTCAACATTGATGCATAGGACATCTGTTATGCATAGAGGCCAAGTTGCACTGTATTTGCCTTTCAGATGGCAGTACTCTCTGCATTCTTCACACAACACTGTGTGAGAAGGCTGACCTGTGGAGTCATGACACAAATTGCAACACTGTTATGCATCTCACTGGGCTTGCCATTCCTACACGTTTCATATATGAGGTAATTGGTAATTGGTAAATTGCTTTCTTTTTCATGATGCCTATACTGATTGTGCTTTGACGTACCTACACCACTACTGTGCCCATTGCACCTATTCCCTAGGGTGCCTGCATTCCCTGTGACCAGTACTCAGGCCACAGCTCCTGTGGAGGTGATGTGAGTTTGGTCATGAGTTACTTATGATCCTGCAGTCCACCTTTCACACAGTACACCACAGCCAGCACTCTGCCTTGTTGTGCTGTCTTGCATGCACATTGTACATTCACCTGGCCAAGGGTTGAGTTTTTCACACATATCCTGCACATCTCTACACAGCTTCCAACCTTCCTAAACTACAGTAATGTGTGACGGCATGCATTTACCATGGGTTTCCTATTTGTGTATAGTCATGTGATTTCATTGCGCACACAGTTGGCTCCATATTTGTGGACAGTGGGCACTGTGTACCAACTCTGAGGGGATGGGCCCAGTCAAACTAGTCAGATTGCTAGCACTTCATTGCCAGAGTTGGTTATCTGCAGAGTATCACACATCATTGACTCAGGCCCCCTCACTTGTACATGTACATTCCTCCTCTGGCAATACTCAGTTTGGGCCAAGGACTCAACATACTGCCACACACTGATGGAACCCAGATCATACATTGATGCTTATGTGTGTACAACACAAACAATATGCGTGACCATATCCAATGGACTGACATTGCTGGCTGTTTTTGAGGGTTATAGGTCAAGCTGTAACCCATATGGTAGTAGTCCTGGTATTGATGACGGAGCTACCCCGGTTTGCCACACAACTGAGCCCATCCACCTCAGCCTTCACCCATCCCTGACTCCCATCCCTTGTGGTGGCAAGTTAGTTAATCCTATACCTTGACAGATCCCTGTTTCACATCCTCTGACTTTAACAAATGTGGCATGGTGAGCCCATTTGCCTTCAGGCTCCCTCCTGCCACATGCTACATCTTCACTCAGGACCACATCACATGTAGGATGTAGTACCCCAGTGGGCTCTTTACTGCCGTCCCTCCCAGCTGCGACACAAGGGTGACACTGTCAGACACAGCAGTGCATGTGTATTGGTAAGGCTACCTAGCAGTACAAATATTCCTTCTCACCTCCTTGCTATGCAATTGTTCCCCATTCAGACACAGTGGCCCCATAGTGCAACTTGGCCTGCCTTGTCACAGTCAGGTTGGGCAGCGTTCATGTGTCCGTGCATGATGTGTCATTCCAGTCTATGTTTTTGACTTTGTATTGTGGGACTTGTAGTTCTAGTGACTCATGTTATCTATTCCACTACAAGTGCCAGTATACAAAGATGAAGCTGGATTGGTGCTGCACTTCACACATGGAAGGGAGAAATGTGATGGAGCTGGACTGAGCTGTGCGACATATAACTGGGCAGTGTGACTTACATTTATGTGATGGTTAACAGTACATGGCCCGGATTCCTGCCCTTTGCCACACACACAGCGCAGTGGAGCGCTGGGACATAGCTAGCTGCACTGCACAACATGGCCTTTTTAGCCCACATTGCCCCTTGTTGTGACTTACCCAGTTGGTCTTGTAGTTCCTCATAGTCAGCACTATCCTTTCCCCGAGATCCTGACCCCCAACACCTCTGGGATGATGGCTGCCACCCGCTCCTCTAAGGCATCCAGCTCCTCCTGGGACACTGGGCTTCCTGCTCCAGTCTGCATGGCTGCCTTCTGGTTCTTGGCCGATTTATCCTTCGTCCTACGCTTATAGTCATGCCAGTGTTTTTTACAGTAGGTGACTGTCCCCTTCACTTGTCCCACGCTGATGATCTTGTCAACTATGGACTTCCAAATTGCCTCTTTCTTCCCAAATGACAATTTTGAAGTGACAAAGAGCTGATGTTGGTGCTCTGTCACCTCAGTGATCTAGATGTCATTCTTCTCCTCACTGAAATTCCTCTGCCCCTGTGAGTCTGTCTGGACATACGGGCTGGTGCTGGGGTTGTTGGGGTTGTTGTCCTGGCTGTTTCTATATGCTTCCTGCTCCATGGCTGCCTTCTGTGAATCTGCCAATATTTTTTTCACAAAAGCGTTATTTTTTATATGTTTTTTCATGCTTCATGCACTGAAAAGTGATGCTAAGGGGGTTTGTGCTGTATTACGTGCAGTAAACCAGTCGTACATCAGTTTTGCTCCCAATGTGTCACTTTTCATTGTGACATCACATCCGCATGTGCATCACATTTTTTTGACACAGCCTGAACCTTACGCCATGGTGCACTGTACCATAAATACGCTGCACCCATGGCTTTTGACTATGACGTAGCAAAATGCAAGTAATTTTGATGCATCGCAGCCACAGCGCAGCGATTCGTCAGTTCTTGTAAATAAGGCCCTTAATGTCTTGGAATATTTCTCTGAAGCCAGCTTCAACTTCCAAACATGGTTTCAGGGGAAAAATAATCTATATAGTTTACATAAGTGTCTGGTAACAAGGTTGCATCTTCAGCAACAAAATATCTCAATTGCCTAGTACAGGCGTGTTGTACCTGCTGCTCAGCCAGTGTGACTTTGGTGGTGGAATGTTGGTGTGTGAGGTGACTGTGGAATGTTGGTGAGTGAGAGAGTCAGTTGGAGGATCGGCTGAGCAGCAGGAAGGCTGCTCCTGGTGGGGCTCTTGTTAACATCTTACTTAAATAAATCCTACTTCTACAATCTACCTTGGAACCAGGTGTCATCTTTCTACTACATATTTTGGCGAAGATTTTACTGGAAAAGAACCTGCGTATGCTACCTGAATGGACTTTAACTATCAAGCTTGAAGCGACTGGATATTAACGAAGTTGAACTTGAAGGAGCTGGCAGCCCTGAGCCCCACCAGTGACCACAAGAGCGGTCGGCCCCAACCCGGGCATGCCAGTTCTTGCTGGACTTCCCCTCTTCCTGTCAGCTGTAACCTTGTAAGAGGTGTCTGTGTCATATTTCCTTGGGAGAGTGTCTCCATCACGAGGAGTTCCCCAGAGGAGCAACGAATTAGTGGTTTCCTTCTAGTCTGTTTCCCTACAGCTTCGAAATTGAAGGAGTTTCACTCCGTCTTCGTGGGAAAGAGTGTTTGGTGTCCTGGGAACTGTAAAGGCGTTTTCCTTGTTTAGTGACTAGCCCCAGAGCCTCCGTTTGGAAGTGTCTGCCAAGTGTCCCCGAGAGGCACAAGCCCCTGTGACTGTTGTGTGGGAGAAGCCCCGCAGTCCTTGTTTGGTGGTCTGTGATGTCCCTCGTTTGTGCCTTCAGGAGGAGCGACTAGTGGAGTTGAGAGTCGTCTGGGAAGTGGATAGCAAGGTTGAGCCTCTCGGACCTGCTTCACGAGGGAGGTGTTGGACGGCATGGAAGAGGAGTTCCCTCTCTGCGTGTGTGAAGAGCTTCTTTGGTGCTGCGGGGTGATCCTGCCTACCTGTTTTCAAAGTGCTGACTTTGTTGTACAGAGTGTGAGTGTTTTTATCACTAGTGATTGCTGTTTCAACTTTACTATGTGATTGGGTGTAGAGCTGTGTAGTTCTTTCTTGGTTGGTGTGGAGTGTTTTTCCACACTTTCCACCCTTACTCCGGGTTCAGGTGAAGGGCAGTTAGATGTCACATGGTTCGTGTGGGGTGGTGTCCCACACTTACTAAGTTTTGGATGGTCCCCTACCGCGCCCCGTGGTCAGTTCCCTATGTACCACCTTTATGTTAGCCTGGCCAGCTGGCATGTTTGTAGTATTAGGTTCGGTTTGAGGTTTTGTGGTGTGGTAGTGTGTGTGTCCTTTGTTTGGTTAGAAAGGGAGATGATGTGAGTGTATTTTCTTTACCTTTCACTGTGTTTCCTTTACTTGTTTCATTTTATATTTCTTGTGCGTGAAATGTTTCCATCTGTTATGTTCATGCATTCGCATTAGTCCTTTCATACATTGTTTTTGTGCATGCAATTGTTCTAATGCCTTTCTTTTGCATGCAATAGTTTTTATGTCATCTTTTCTAGAGTTCCAATCTGATTTGTGTAACGAAAGGAGATGTGTTATACCTGCTGCTCAGCCAGTGTGACTGTGGTGGTGGAATGTTGGTGTGTGAGGTGGCTGTGGAATATTGGTGAGTGAGAGAGTCAGTTGGAGGATCTGCTGAGCAGCAGGAAGGCTGCTCCTGGTGGGGCTCTTGTTAACATCTTACTTAAATAAATCCTACTTCTACAATCTACCTTGGAACCAGGTGTCATCTTTCTACTACAGGGTGCTTTTGACCACTTGGACACTTACAGTTAATATTTTTAAAATGGGCACCAACATTTCCAAACATTATGAGAGTTCTGTGGCCTCACGGAAAATGTCACTTCTGATTTGCATTAAGGAGCCAATGCAAAGAACATTCTCCAAAGATACAAAACCATTTGCCAAGCAGCACCAACATTTCTGGAGAATTGCCAGGATTTCCTTCCACAGAATGAGTGCTGCACTCGTATGCTCAGAGTATTTCGCTCAGCAAGCGAGTGCATGCAGGAAGGTAAGCGTGCACCCTAGGTTATGACAAGACCACTGGCTTTGGTCCAGACACATGCACCCAGTAGCAGAAAGCACCTCAGTGCATAAAGCAGTACTTGAGCTGTGCCGAATTGCAGCCATTTTACAATGCAGCGTGATCTACCCCAAAGCACAAATTGTTAATGTTCACAAGGGCAAAGGAAATATCTTCCTGATTTTGGCAAATAGTGCAATGAACAATCAACACTATTAACTCTCAAACGCCCTCATACAATTATTTTGAAAACGCACACATAAAATACTAGCTGCGAATATAACAGGTTTGACGTTGAGGAATGAAACTCCTGCTTCTTGCCTAAACTAGATTATGAAACAGCTACTTGTGTCTGTTCTGTCAATAAGCATGTTCCTCCTGGACAATGTAGACAACACTCATTTGTGCAGCCACTAAGATTCCCTAGGCGGGGGAACCATAAATAAAACCAAGAAAGTAGATGCCAAAGCTGAAATGGCCCCCGCTGGGCCTGTGCTGTTTATTTACCACCTTGCATTTTTATTAGATATTGACCATACAAGGAACAGGAGCTCTCGGTGATTAAGTAAACATCCATAAAGCATTTATATCCCTAAATCCTGTTTGACAAGCCTGGTTAAACTTTTCAGTGAGTTTATATAAATTCACTTTGCGGTCATGAAACAAGAGACACTAGGAAGTTTACTGCTTAAGGTAACAAGGAAAACATCACCCTGCTGGCTGCTTGCCCAGACCTGGATCACTGACAAAGGTTACTCAGAGTGTTTCCTTGGAACTGGAAAATTCCTTGCGGTTTAAAATATTTATTTGAGAAAATAAAGTTTATACAGCTTGCATAGAATTATTTTGTGGGAAATTGCATTTCTTTGGCTGCTCCATCTCATTTCCGCACTGGTCGGCATTCCTCAACGGCATCACTCTCTCTTGCTGCTCTTCCTTGCATTGCTTACCAAATGCATTAGCAGGATGTTCTGACTATTGTGCCGGAGAAAATCTATTTGTTATACAAAAAATAAAAGTCAAGCTACTGAAGCTGTGACTACATGTGATATGGTTTTACATATCGATAATCCAGCACCTAGTTTTGCCAATAACTCGGGGTACAGTAATTCCTGAGCGCAAAAGCACTAGGGTATTATAAGTTTTGGACTTACGTATGAGAAAAAATGTGGAAATTGGAGTTTAAGTACCGATAGTATATGTTTTTCTATCATTCTAAAGCTTTTTTAGCACGTTTATTTCACCAGGTTTTCTTGCTAAAACACATGATAGGGAACACATTGCAAGTGCAGTGTTCCTACGTGACTTGTAATTGTGATTCGGTAAATAACTCTCAGGAACAATGACCTGATTAAAAAACTGCATTTTGTGGTACATAAAGGAGTGCCACAGTAGTACTACTCTTGTACTACAAAATGCTATTCACAAACTTATGGCTGGAGACTTTCGCCTCTTCTATTTTGTTTGTGCCGGGAGCTCCATCACAGTGGCAGAGATCTCCACACACATAAATGAAATACCAGCATTTGTAAAGCGCACAGCTACCTCTGCAGAGGTGTCCCGGCGCTGGGGGCCCTCGGGAAGATTAAGCGAGCTATTGCCCAGAGTCACATGGTGCTGGGCTAACCTGCCGCCGGCACCGGGGATCGGGCCGTGAACCCCGTGGTCCAGAGTCAGGCACCCTGGCCGCTGCGCCACACCTCTTCCACAAGGTGTATGTTTTAGTAGTAAATCTGGGAGCGAAAATGGGGAGTGGTTGATATATGTGGAATACTTGCTACTTATTCAGAGAAGTTTAGGGAAATTTAGTGAGGATGCGATATGCTAATACAAACACTTATCCACAAAAGATTACAGCTATCATATTCACAAAATACACTTCTAGAGTTACTACAGGTCTAAAGGTGTCAAAACGGGCTCTAATGTATTCCAGCCAGGCCTTCGAGTTAATTGAGCACCACACAAGATCACTCACAGGCACTGTAGCACACACTCACAGAAAACTTTGGAAGCAGGGAAATAAAAAAGCAACCCATAGGAAATAATGTTAAAGTAACTACATGATTTTTACAGTTAAAATATTTCTCTCTCTCTTCCAGAGAGAGCCCCCAAGGCCCAACGTTTTAAAAAGACTATTTTCTTTGTGCTATGGGTACAGCAGCACTTCCACTGGACTCAGAATGACCCACCCCACCCTCTTGTGTGGTACTGTAATAGTACCACAAGACCAAAGCAAGTTTCACAAACTAAATCCTGCATGGTCTTGCGGTACGGAGATTGATGCTTGGTGCCGATACCAGGGTACTCCAGCGGGATGCAGAACAGGAATTAAAACCCACATGGAACTCTCGTTGGACCCTCTCACTGGTTCTATGGGCCCTGCAGGAGTACCACAGCAAGTACAGGAGATCAAAAATAAAAGCAGTCATTTGATTGGCCACTCAGGAGACACCATAAAAAAAAAGCACACCCTTTAAAAACAACCTCAAATGATTTTAATAAGCACCATTACTAGATTGGCATTTACCAGAGACAGTTTGAAGTATATAAAATCCTTTGCCATCATCCTGCACTACATACAATCCTTAGCCATCATGGCCCCAGACAGAACTGGAGACCCTCAAACACCAAGTGCAGCATACACAATGCCTAACCAAGCTTCACCATTGGAAGACTTTGGCATCATTGTGCTCCCAAGGTCTTCTGCAGCACCACAAAAAGCAAGGCTGTGAAGGAATCAATGGCGTGGCTGTTGTTTGACCTTCCAGCTGGTGAAAAAAAATGAGTGCACAGGAGGTGAGGTGCACTTTGTGCCAAAAGTTGCTCCGCAGAGCGAAAAATGGGCATTATTCAATGGGGACCACTGGAACGTGGAAGCACCTGAGGGCTATGCACCCAAACACCATAGCGCATGCAAAAGTACAAAAGAAATGAGCAGTTGAAAGACAATTAACTGCTCCAGAGGAAGTGCTGCAACAAGAAGAGTAAGACATTGATGACAACATGCAGCATTTCAGGATATACTGCAGACAGTCGTATCTTGTAGTGAAGTAAACAAAGGAATGTATTCAAGGGCCATGAAACAGCACCTGCAAACAGACCACAAAGACTTGGGCAAAACATAAAGGTAGTGATAAAAAAAGTTAACAAATAATGTTAGAAAGAATATCAATTTTTTTTAAATACAGTAGTTAAAAACTGTTAAAATAGAAAAAAATGAAGATTATATAAAAACCAAAAAATCATGATGAAGCATGACACTGAGGAATTCTTAGTGTGTGAGGGGTATTTTAAAAACACATAGGGCATCATTAGGATGGCGGGCGGACTTTGTCTGCCGGCCATCCTGACGGAGAAAGGGACCACCCGCCATAAGTGCGGCGGTCCCGTGGGGGTGATTAGGATGCGCCCGCCACACTGGCGGGCACATCCTGCATTCTTAACATTGCGGCGGGCGGTGCTTTCAGCACCACCCGCCGCAATGCCAAAAAGGCATGTCGTGCATTTGCATGCACAACGTGGCAGGCACCGTGCGGTGCCTGCCATGTTGTGCATGCAAATGCAGGGGGGTACCATAGGTACCCCCCATGTGCGCTACCCACCCCCCAACTTCCTGGGGGCCCGCTATGGGCCCCCAATAGAAAAGACCACATGCCTTTCTGTGGCGGCAACGCCGCCACGGAAAGGCACATCCTCACGCATGTATCGTAATATGGATGGCGGTGTCTAACAGACACCGCCACCATATTAAACCTTTCCGCCCGGTCGACTTGTGGACCGGGCGGAAAAGCGGTGGACGGTCTTCCCGTCCGCTGCGGTACCCCCCGCCATACTAATATGGCGGGGGAAATGGGTGGCTGGCGGTGAGAAATAGCGGGCGGATCGCCACCGCCATACGGGCGGTGGCGATCCGCCTGTTATCATAATGGGCCCCATAGTGTTTCCCATGACAACTCTTTGGGTCAAACACTAACTATCCACCACTTTCATTAGAATTTCTTTACACAAGGAAGGATATATTGAATAATGGTAGAATCTCTTTGTTTAATTGTGATTATATAAAAAAGCAGCAGCTGAAAACTGCAAAAAATACAAAAATGTTTTTTAATAAACACAAGAAATACACCCAAAAAATATACACTCAGTTCTGCAGATGGAGTAGGGCGCTCAAAGAGAGTTGGGCGCCGGGCCTGTTTGCAGTCCAGGCCCAATGGCCAACTCCCAGACATGTACAGTCAAAAGCTGTGCTCAGTAGGACTGTTGGATAAATATGATTACAAAAACTACATGAATTCATTGAAAAAAACAAAGATTAAAGTGACGTTATGGTCAGGTATGGTAATAAAATCTTATTTTATATGAAAAAAACCTTAAAAATGTACTGAAAAAATACATAGGTTACAATGACATTATAAGTGAGGTAATAAGATTTTAGCTTACATTTAAAAAAGGCTAAAGTGATTTTATAGCTAGGGGTTGTAATAATATCAAAACGAATTTTTAAAATTAAAAAACACTGAAATTCAACAGTTATATTTACTGAGCTAACCATAACTTGTACCCCGCCATGCCCTGTGTATGACCGCACATATTTCATATTGCAGGAGAAGCACCATGTTTCTTATGTCAGAGCCTCTCCTGCCTCTTCTGGCGGAAACCATAGATTGACGGCTGCCACCACTAGGCCATCGGTTAACGTAGAACAGAACATCCACCCTATTGATGATGGTTATTCGTCATACATTGTTCCTGGTTGGAGCACCAGGAAAACCCTTGCAGTTCTGATCATGAATACAAATAACTGACCCTCACTCACTGGAGAAATCTCCCTGTTGTTTCAGAGAAAATTATTTTTGCTACCTCTTTGTAAGCTTATTTTTGAAAAACAAAACACTTTGCTCAGTGGGAACATTAAACATGATGCCCACTCAGTAAAGCTTCATTGACTTCAATGGAACTGCTGCAGCGACTGCTCTCCTGAAGGCACATAAATCGCCAACTATCTGGTGGAGAAAGAGGGCATCATCTGCTGACCTGGCGGACCAGCCTACCATCCCCATACTTTAAATGAGACCCTTTGACTTTTTAGTTGGGTTTGCTATCCTTCTAATGAATGCCTGCTTTTTAAAAAGATTTTTTGATTCTTTGCACATATTTAAAAACAGTGCCTTTCATTAGTAGGTCAGAGTCGAGGATCGGAATGAGGTACAATAATGTTACCGTACATTTTTACAGATTCCACACATTTTAATTAGCAACTGCATTATTGGTGCATCTCAAAGTGATGAATTACTGCCAAATTGGAAAACATGCTGAATAATTCAGTGTAACCTGGAACCATACATATTTCTTCCTCTCTCCACTCAAGTTCTAAATAGAGTAGTATTACTTGGTGGGCATTACCACTTGATTTCGTTTAGTGTAATTACTGAGTAACAGATTTATGTAACTTGTATATGATTATCACCATGCCACTTTGTCAGATGTTACTAATGGGCTTAAAGTTCAATTTATGGCAACTCATTGTACAGATTTTAGTATTTCCTAACCATAAAAGGGGCACATGACCCTGCCAATCTTCTACATTTCTGGGTGCTAAACATGAACTTCTGTGTAGTGTTTTCTATCAGCAATTAAGTTATTAGGAGTATTACTGATTGCTTACTGCTCCCATGAAGACATATTTAATTTTCCCCAAGCCTTCTCCGCTTCTAACTCATTGATGGCTCATTAGGTGGTAGACTTTTGTGCACTAAATTGTGCTGTGCTGGCTTTCTATTGTGTTAGGCACAATTTGCAGGTGCAACACTACACAGCAAATGTGGTATGTATTAAAAGCCTTGCTGTCTATCCACAATTGGACACATAAATAAACCAACACATATTATCTGATTCTGAGAAAATTACTTTGCCTCCCTGTACCTCCAAATTGCAAATGTGTGTGTTCTATATAATAAAGCAAATCTATAAAAAACAACTTTACATTGCTCCCTTTAGTGCTATCTCGGTTACCTCTTCCTTCCCCCGTACAACAGCCTCTATTATGTAAATGACATTGAACTAGTCTTAATGCACCTACATAACCATAGTTTTGTAAGCAGAGCATCTCATGTTTGAGGTACTCTGATTATATAAATACTAATAAAAATGCAATGGTAATATATTTATGTCCTGTACTATACAGTATGAAGAGACTGGTATGCCTTTTCCACAGCGTATGTATTAAACATCTAGGGCCCAAATCACATAGATAGTGTACAAGTGCTAGTAGATTCCTACAACTCCCCCTGCAGGTACATTTTAGTCATTCACAAAATAGGTGCACTAGTATGCAATGCCGGGCACCCATCTCCCCTTTTGCAGAGCCTGTGTGCCCCCCACAGAGGTGTGGCCAAGAAAATGGGCAATCCCTCTTCTGTGGTCACTTCAAACCTGTTCCTGGGCCAGATCCATCCTTACTGGAATTGATGCCTGCCTGGCTGGGGAAAGAAAAGAAGGGGCCTGTTGTAGTGTCATCTGATATCTGCCTTTGACATGGGAGACGCCTTTTAAGTAAATTAAGTTCCTGGGCATGGCCTAAATGGGAAACATGCCAGAGGAGCAAAAATCCCTCCCCACACCTAGGGCTTTGTCTCTGCTTTAGGAGCAGTTTTCACATCTGATTGAAGGCTTAAGCATTCAGATGGCTGCAGCTGGAGGCTATGCAAATTAGCCTCCAGGGGCTTTAGGTAGGAAAAAGGTAACTTTCTAAACATAGCTATTTTTTTATATTTATTAAAAACCCGACAATGAGTTGGACTTTTAATAATTGTTACAAAGTTTCTAGGAACACATTTTCTAGGCATTTCCCAGCCAAATATATCATTATTACATTTATTAATACATCCCAGTGTTTCTCTATGGAACAGCAGGAGTTGCTACAGTGAAAATAGCTTTTGAGTGCTAGTCACTGTAAGGACGTGTTTAATAATAAATGTCTACATATCCTACTTTTAAATACCATGTACCCTGCCTTATAGGCTATAAGGCCTACCTAGGAGGTGAAATTAATATTTAAAGAAAAGTTTAGGCCTTTCAAAAGGGTTTTATTTAGAGTGGTCGATTCAAATTTATAAAACTGCTCAAGTCAGACTACAATGGTAAGCATGAAGCCATGTTTGCACTGCCACGGTAGTGAAAGGTACAATAGGTCCTGCAGTCCACTAGAAGGAATTTAACTTACAGGCCCTAGATACACCCTGTATAATATAATAGTGACTTATATATAAGCTATATATGCCAAATAGGATTGCACCAATTAAAGCATGTTAAAAAGGAGAAGCCACTACACTACTGGTCAGCAAGGGTAAAGTGCACAGACTTCTACAGCTAGCAAAAACAGAAAGAGCATACATCTGGGGGAACACCATGCAAAAGATGGTCATTTCCTTCAGTCCCATACTGCTTTTTGTAGATCCGGAAAACAAGTTCAGTCATCCTAGTAGTTAACCTTACAATTCTCTGGGAAATATATGGTGACCTTTCAACCCTAAAAAATGCTGAATTGCATGCTTACTGCCTAAGAAAAAGCCCTAGATGCATAAATCTAAACAACAATTTTTCAAGATGTCCAAATATTAAACGGTACCTATAGGAAAATGCCAAACTAGACCAAAACTAAGGTTGGCAGCACTTTTTACATCAATTTACATAGACCTAATTGTACATTATTTGTATAGAATAGACCCATAAAACACATACCATTTTGTCATCAGATAGAATATTCTGGCACGTTTTGTGTGCATTTTATGTGCTAAAGCACATTCCCCTACAAGCAGAACATTTTCTGGTGGTTGAGGTTAGTCTGTTATTTTCATATACAAAAAATGAATAGAAGTGGTAAATCAGAATCATATGTTTTACTTAATTCAAACACCATTGGTTCACGTTTTGACTGTCTTGGCTCTCCAAAGAGCCTAGAATTTGGTCTATTCCTATTATTTTTTTGTTTTTCAGTGCTGTGGTCCAGAAACATGAAAATCTACTATTTTTCTCAATACATTATTTGCCTTGGTTCATTCTCACTCCTGGACTAGTCCAATATTGTTTTATCATTTTTTAAGAGACCAGTAATTTTGAAATTGTTCTGTGTTAATTTGTATGTATTACTCATTGCACACACGCTAGTTTATTATTACAGCTCTATTTCATATTATTTTGTTTTCCACTGAGTAACTCCACATGATAACTACATATTCACTGTTCACATGTCCCTAAGGCTGTTAGCAGTTGGAATAGTCACTGTATTTTGACTTTTGTAAGTGTTGTTTCACTTTCAGCTTTCTTAACAGTGGAAAATATTATTTTTTCATTCTTGGCACTGAAAATATTGTTAAATATTTTCTGTGGTTTGCGATGTTGATGGAGACACTCCTGAGTAGCCGTGCTTCACCACTGAGATTAGCATTGATAAAGGCGAGGAGCCAAAATGCATTTGTCTCTGTTTGAATAAACTGAAATTCAAAATGACCCACGTGAGTGCCCAACAAATCTGTTCCTTCCTTGAAACCTTATTCCAATATAGCTATATATATATTGGAATAAGTTTTATATATATATATATATATATATATATATATATATCCGCATTACTCCATTCCTTCGTTCGACCAAACAGAATCACTGGAGCACGGACCACAGATAGGTGCAAATTTTCGTTTTTATTGTTCACACAAGCACCAGCAGCATAACGCGTTTCGGCTCCGAGGAGCCTTGATCACATGACGCGCTCAACAGTGTATGGGTAATTTATACACATCTTTTTTCTTTAGGTTTTCTTTCTTTCTGATTTTTAGTCTTTTTACTCTTTTTATGTTAAAGTGACATGTGCCTTATGTGCAAAGTAAAGCAAAGTATAGACATAAACAAAATGCATAGTGAATTCCGGTATTTTGATTATTGGCATAATTAGATTGTTCAGGTATATATATATAACCAGATTATCCCAAGTGTTACCAAAGACGAAAGATCACACGGGCACAGACTCCAATTGATGTTGATTTATTACAAAATTACATGGTCCAAATGACGCGTTTTGGCCGCCGACCTGCGGCCTTGATCACATAGCGGGCTACGTGCAAGTAGCCTCAAATATAGCCAGGTAAGTTGCTTTATGGTTTTTTTTGCAGCCCCCAGTAGGTAGTTATAGTTAGGACCTTGTTTCTATTCAAAAAGCGTGATTTCTTTTGCCAATATCTTTTGCGCCGGTTGATGAATCTTCGCAAAACTTACAAAACTTATGAGGTGCTCCGGCCAGCACCAGTCTTGAAAGTTTCGGGGTGATTTGTCAAGCGGGGCCAGAGTAAAAAGGGGGGTCCCAAAATGTGTTTTCTCCTTGTTAATTTCCAGAGGAAACTTTAGACACGGCTACAGCCCGAACTGCTAAACGGAATTACACCAAATTTGACAAAAAGGTAGCTTTTAGTCCAGAAAGCACGCTTTTCTTTAAATGGTGTAAATCCGTTCAGTACTTTTTGAGAAATTTAAACATTTACAGATATTGATATCAGGAAGTGTTGGCAGCCATCTTGTGATTCGGTTGAAATGAGTCGAAAGAAAAAGGGTGAAAAAAGACGAAAAGGGGCAGGGTAGGAACACTCTCACCCCCTAGGGCTGCTCATGGGGTGCCACAGGGACCCCGAAGGTAAAAAAAACAAACATATTTTTTTTATATTTTCAGCGGGAGTCGCATAGGGTCCAGAAATCACGCTGGAAAAAATTTAAAAAACGAAGCGCAGTGTCGCGCACAACATTTAATTAAGCCCCCGGGTGGGCCAGTTCCCAGGAGAAAGTTTAGTTCTGATGCGGGGGCTACTTCTGTCACGGGGACTGCCACCTCCCGGGGCAAATATAATGATATGGGGGGGCACACGGCCCCCCTCCGCCCCGAAGACCATCACCTCCCCGGAGCTATACGTAAAATTGAAGTGTGTATAGGGGCTCAAGACTCCCCCACACTGTCCCGGGGACCACTACTTCCCTGGGGCATTCATCAATTAAAATGCAGGGGTCCGTTGCGGACTGCCGGCCCCGGGGAGCACGATGTTCCCGGGGCTTTAAATTTGATGGAGGCAGATCGCGCGATGTCCAGCGCAGTGTTGCGCGCTTCGTTTAATTAAGTCCCCGGGTGGGCCAGTTCCCAGGTGCAATGTTTAGTTCTGATGGGGGCCTACTTCTGTCACGGGGACTGCCACCTCCCTGGGGCAAATATAATGATATGGGGGTACACGGCCCCCCTCCTCCCCGAAGACCACCACCTCCCCGGAGCTATACATAAAATTTAAGTGTGCAGGGGCTCAAGCCTGCCCCACACTGTCCCAGGGACCACTACTTCCCCGGGGCATTCAACAGTTAAAATGCGGGGGGTCCATTGCAGACTGCCAGCCCCGGGGAGCATGATGTTCCTGAGGCTTTAAATTTGATGGAGGCGGATTGCGCAATATTTCTTGAGGAGCTTTCCATGGCCCTGGGTATCGCCATCGCCGAGGGCCGGTTCCCACAATGTCCCGTGGTGTCTACCCCCGAGACATTGCAGTTTGCTATGCCATAGCAAACTTCTGCTTCGCTTTATGGAAGCGAGAGGAAGAAATTTGCTCTTGCTTCCATGAAGCGAAGCAGATTTGCTTTTGGACAAAGGGAGCTGCATGTCAGCAGCTCCCTTTGCCCAAAAGCAATGCCAGCTCCTGCAGGAGGCGGAAAGCCAGCAGGGACTGCGGGGGCATTGGGGTTCCCCCGCGGTCCCCAAACATTGTGGCCAGGCCCCGGGGGATGGGGTCCTTGGGGCCTAAAATGGCCCGGATGAGTTCTGGGTTATAGGGTGGCTCTAAAAAGAGCCCTTGTTTTCATTATGACTTTGTTGTAGCTACATGTAAGTGCGGATGCACAGCTTGCGGTTGTTGAGAAAAACTCTGTTTCCTTCATCTGTGAAATGAACTCCATCACTTCTGTAGATTACATCCATATCAAAACGTAGATTGTTGTTGTAGATGGACCCCATTCTATGATCTCTGAGGTAAGCAGAAACATCTTTATTGACATTCTTCCTAGCTTTCTCAATCTGAGGACAGAATTGATTTGACCATTTCCATTTCTGTTTTTAGCATATATTAGAGTATACAAAGACAGTTTGAGGCAAAAGCAACATAAATTGTGCAAAGGTATCCTTCATTAGCATTTCCAGCCCGACCCTGGTCAATGTGCCTAGGTCATTGCCACCACAGTGCACAATAATGAGGTCAGGGGGTTGGATATGCAAAAAGGTTTTAACCAAAGGCAACAATTGGTGCCACTTTAATCCTCTCTGTGCAAACCATTTAATGTCCACATTTTGCAAACCTAGCTCTTTGTCAATACGTGTGTGTTCAGCATACCTTTTGCACCAGAAAACATAGCTGTGCCCTACGATCCATACTGTAAGCATTTTGAAGGGATGTCTGGAAGGAATCAAAAGATGTCTGTAGCTGATGTAGTCCGTTGGTAGAATGAGAGATATGTTAAAAGGTGGAGGAGAAGCTTTTTTTGAGAAAACCGATAACTGATTGGCTGATGAACAACATTGTGCACTGAAAAATAGGGTGCATGTTACTTTCGTGCAAAAGCATGTTTCTGATTGGTTAATAAAAAATGTTTGAAAGGTACTCTACATAGGATACGATAACATGTGCAGAAGTCAACCACACCTGCTACTTGCATTTAGAAGCTACTGTTCCAAACTCAAAAATATGGTGAACTTGTGAACTGCCGTTGAATGTTGCAGAAACTGTTGCAATGAAATATGGTGAACTTGTGACCTGCACCTGCCGTTGAATGTTGCAGAAACTGTTGCCATGACATATAGTGAACCTGTGACCTGCACCTGCCGTTGAATGTTGCAGAAACTGTTGTTATGGAAACTGGCATTAAGGAGAGTGGGGGAAGGGTTGAAACAACTGTGGTATTAAAATGCAAATTCAAATACAAGTGACAAGCTATTAAATTTAGTTTTTCAAAATCAGTAGTATGTCTAGAAGAAGTGTGTTGTTCAAAATTAGCAGTAGTATTATTGGAAATAGGTTTTTGAACTCTTGTAAGTGTTCGGGGCTCCATGGCGATGCGGTAGCGTGGGGGAGTCTCCACTCCGCAAAATTACAGAACCAATTTGGGCACTTTTAGAAGAGAGTTAGAGAGGGTTAATATGAGTAACCAATAGAAATGTGTTTTACAATTTGAAATAATGAAGGAACTAATTTGATTTGTTACTTACATCTATTTGTGTGCGGAAAGAGAGGGAAAGTTTTCCATTACTGGTTTTACCTTGTTGAGAGTGCTGCATTACATTTATTGTGTGAGAAAGAAAATATTTTATGCGTTTCTGATATTTGATATTCTGCAATACTTTTACAGAGGTGAGTTACAAATTTGTAAGGTGTGTTATGTATTGTGTAGTAGTGGTTCAGTCTTTGCAGTGATATTTTGAAGTTTGAAAAGATTTTTTTTTTTTAAACATATTATTACAGAAGTGTACTGTTTGACATATGTTTTGAAATGTACAAAGACTGTGAGTAGTTGCTGAATAGTCGAGCTGCAAGAGAAAAGTGAGGTTAAAGACATGCTGGCAGAGGTATTAGTGATTAGGGTACTTTGTATGAGTCTGCAGAGAGGCATGCTTGAAGTACCCCGTATACATTTAGGTGTCTTCGAGAAATAAGGAGTGCAGTCTGTCATGTTGCAAGGACTGCATGGTCTTGTGAGTGAGGTACAGGGTTGAATTGGGTTCCAAAATCGGCCCGGGCAACGTAAAAAAAATGGCCCACGTTTGCTGATTGTGCCTTGTCGGAAAATACTGGGGGGGGGTCTTTACAAGAGACATGTTTTATTAACTTCAGGGAAATAAAAAAATAAATGGAAATGTTGCCTGCACACTTTGTGCACAGATTTGTTCACACAGGTGAACTACACGTGAATATAAGTGAAGGTAATTGTCAGGCTCCCTGCCTGTGCAGAATCTGTATACATTAGAGGGCCTGGCAGATTGAGAGACTGAGAATGACACGTCCCTTGACCCCCCCTTGTCCTCCCACCCCCAATGCTTCCTCCCCCCGTTTGTAAAAGGAAAGTAATGGAGGCCTATCTGCTTCGAAAAATAGCACTTAGACCCTCACTGGGCTGCTGGTGCCACCTGAACAGCACAGAGAAAGTCCCAATCGGCTTCCATGCTACACAAAAAAGCGGCACACAGTTGCAAGTTACATACCGACCTATTGTACATTGCCCGAGTGTTCGTCTTAGCAGTCTGATGTTGGTGAGGTATGTCTTTGCTTCTACATGTATTTTCACACATGTTATGCATCGGAAGATCCAATACCTTTCAAACACAGGTATACATCTATTTGTATGTTTCTTTTATGTTTGATACCACTACCAAAAGGCGCAGACAGATGCATGCATGCTTTCAGTAATATGGTGAGACTTTCAACTGTGATATGTGAATGGTTGCTGATTCACATTTGGCTTGGCCCATCACTCTTAGTAGTTGCTGAGTACTGAAGATGCAAAACAAAAGTGAGGTTAAAGACATGCTGGCAAAGGGATTAGTGATTATGGTACTTGGTATGAGTCTTTGGGAAGGTATAGTTGAAGTACGCAGTATATATTTAGGTGTCTTCGTGCAATGAAGAGTGCAGTCTGTCATATTGAAAGGACTGCATGGTCTTGTGACTGAGGTACAGGGTTGAAATGGGATTCAAAATCGGCCCGGGCAACGTAAGAGAATTGGCCCACATTTGCAGATTGTGCCTTGTCAGAAAATACTGGGGGGGGCTTTAAAAGAGACATGTTTCATTAACTTCAGGGAGATAAAAAAGAAATGCAAATGTTACCTGCACACTTTGTGCACCGATTTGTTCACACTGGTGAACCACACGTGAATATAAGTGAAGGTAATTGTGTGGCTCCCTGCCCGTGCAGAATCTGCGTACATTACAGGGCCGGCAGATCGAGAGACTGGGAATGACATGTCCCTTGACCCCCCCTCCTCCTCACCCCCAACGCTTCCTGCCCCCGTTTGTAAAAGGAAGGTAACAGAGGCCTATCTGCATAGAAAAATACCACTTAGATCCTCACTGGGCTGCTGGCGGCATCTGAACATAACAGAGAAAGTCTCAATCGGCTTCCATGCTACACAGAAAAGCGGCACACAGTTGCAACTTACATACCGGCCCATTGTACATTGCCTGAGTGTTCGTCTTAGCAGTCTGACTTTGCTGAGGTATGTCTAGGCTTCTACATGTATTTTCACATGTGTTATGCATCGGAAGATCCAATACCTATAAAACACAGGTATAAATCTGTTTGTATGTTTCTTTTAAGTATGATGTCACTAGCAAAAGGCACAGACAGATGCATGCATGCTTTCAGTAATATGGTGAGACTTACAACTGTGACATGTGAAGGCTTTCTGCTTTACATTTGGCTAGGCCGAAGACTCTTAGTAGTTGCTGAGTAGTGAAGATGCAAAACAAAAGTGAGGTTAAAGGCATGCTGGCAAAGGAATTAGTGATTATGTTTCTTGGTATGAGTCTTTGGGAAGGTATAGTTGAAGTACGCTGTATATAGTTAGGTGTCTTCGTGAAATGAGGAGTGCAGTCTGTCATGTTGAAAGAACTGCATGGTCTTGTGACTGAGGTACAGGGTTGAATTGGGATCCAAAATCGGTTCGGCCAACGTAAAAGAAATGGTCCACGTTTGCAGATTATGCCTTGGCGGAAAATACTGGGGGGGCTTTACAAGAGACATGTCTTATTAACTTCAGGGAGATAAAAATAGAAATGCAAATGTTGCCTGCACACTTTGTACATGGATTTGTTTACACTGGTGAACCACACCTCAATATAAGTGACGGTAATTGTCAGGCTCCCTGCTCGTGATGAATCTGCGGATATTACATGGCCGGCAGATCGAGAGACTGGGAATGACACTTCCCTCGACTCCCCTCCTCCTCCCCCCAACGCTTCCTCCCCCCGTTTGTAAAAGGAAGGTAACAGAGGCCCATCTGCATCGAAAATTACCACTTAGGCCCTCACTGGGCTGTTGGCGGCGTAGGAACAGCACAGAGAAAGTCCCATTCAAATTCAATGCTACACAAAAAAGCGGCACACAGTTCCAACTTACATAATTGCACATTGTACATTGCCCGACTGTCTGTCTTAGCAATCCGACTTTGCTGAGGTATGTCTATACTTCTACATGTATTTTTACATGTGTGTTAGAATAGAAATCGTTTATGCTTACGCAGTGCTCTATGTAAGTTAGCATTCGCTGCGCCATTTTCTATTTGGGCGCCATTTCAGGCTGTTCGAAACTGATCGCTTTCAATTCCCAGAAATGCTCCCCTCTGAGTTTCGTTTCTTCTGTTAGGTTTTGCTTCAGTAATGAGCACATCATTCATGTCAGCACATAGCTTTCTCACTAGATAGAGGCCCTCTCCCCCTTGTCTGGTGGCAGGCTCTGGATGGAACGACCTTGGACTCATGTTCTGTGTGTAAGATATGAGCTCTGAACCATTTTTTCTGTATTTCACTGTCTGATTGTACCTGCTTGGGATATTCCACTGTGGGCGTGTCTTCGCCCGGCTATGAAACGTACATAATGTATCTTTATGCTTGTCGATTTCAGTTCCCTCTGTAGCACTCCTAGAGACTGGGCAGATGGGGCTCCACTCTGAGTGTTATGAATAAACATTTATTGGTTTGTATTCTCTACTGTCTGATCAACTCTTCATTTAGTACGGAAGGCTGATAGGTGGTCTTAGTGACCAGGGTGGCCCCAAGCGGGTCATTTCCTTCACGTGACATATATATCGGAAGATCCGATACCTATAAAACACAGGTATACATCTATTTGTATGTTTATTTTATGTATGATGGCACTAGCAAAAAGCAGAGACACATGCATGCATGGTTTCAGTAATATGGTGAGACTTACAACTGTGACATGTGAAGGGTTGCTGCTTTACATTTGGTAGGCCAAACAGTCTAAGTAGTCGCCGAAAAGTGAAGTTACAAGAGAAAACTGAGGTTTAAGACATGCTGGCAAAGGTATTAGTGATTAGGCTATTTTGTATAGGTCTTCCAATCACCCAGGCTGTACCAATGCACTCATGCAATGGGGGAGGCTCTACCTATACACACATTCAATCAATCACATATTATCTACGCAAACATGGAACGACCCAGGCAGTAGTCTTGCATTCAACCATTCAGTAAGCCACTACCTATATACTGATCTATTCTGTTAAGCAATACTGAAGCAGCCATGGAATGATACAGGCACTACTGCTGCACTCAAGCAATCACACAGGCACTACTCATGCACTCATGCAATCAACGACGCACTACCTATGCACACATTGAATTAATAAGACATTACCTACAAAATCGTGCAAGGAATCAGCACTACTCTTGCACTCATCTATTCACTCAGGCACTAGCCATGCACTGATGTATTCTGTGAAGCACTACCCATGCACTCATCCAATGACGCAGGCGCTACAGTTGGATTAATGCATTCAGTCAGGTACTACTCATGCAGTGTTCTAAGTAGCCAGACATTACTCTTGGACTGATTAATTTCCTGACCCACTAGCCATGTTTTTCATACATGTTATGCATGTGAAGATCGTAGACCTATAAAACACAGGTATACGTGCATTTGCATGCTATTTTATGTATGATGTCACTAACAAAAAGCACAGACATGTGTATGCATGTTTTCAGGAATATGATCACTTACAACAGTGACATGCAAAGGGTTCATGCTCTACATTTGGCTAGGCCCAACACTTTTAGTAGTTGCTGAATAGTAAAGGTGCTAGACAAAAGTGCTGTTTAAGACTTGCTGGCAGAGGGATTAGTGATTAGTCTACTTTGTTGAATTGTTAGTGACATCCTATATGAAAGAAGGATACAAATACATGTATACAGGAGTTTTATAAATGTACCATCTTTAGATGTATAACGTGTGAAAATAGCTGTACAAATAGAGATATAACTGAGCCGCAAGAGCATGCACTGTTTTCAACTAGAGAGACTGCACTTTCCATTTCAAGAACACACCAAAATGCATACGGTGTTCTTGAAGTGTACCTATCCACAGACTCATAGAAACTAGCCTAATCACTAATTCCTCTGGCAGGATATTTTCAACCTCAGTTTTCTCTTGTAGCTTCACCATTCAGCAACCACTCAGGGCATTCGTGCGCTGTAAAAATCCAAAAATCAAATCAGACTGTTTGGACTAGCCAAATATAAAGCAGCAACCCTTCAGATATCACTGTTGTAAGTCTCTGCATATTCCTGAATGCACACATGTATATGTCTGTGCCTTTTGCTAGTGGCATCATATATAAAAAATATCTATAAATAGATGTATGATGGCACTACAAAAGGCACAGACACATGCATGTATGCTTTGAGGAGTATGGTGAGACTTACAATAGTGTCTACAAAAAGGGGGGAACTTAGGGCTTTTTTAAACAGGTCCAGCATACATGCCCAACAATTAATCAATAGAGAAGGGTATTCAGTTCCTGACAGAATAGGACAGAACAGGTTGCCTAAGTGAAACAAATGTCACTTAATAGCTAAATGAAGGAGGGGGATTCCTCCTTGTGGAATTAGGACCCTCACACACCCAGCCAGCTAGGTGTCATGCTTCATCATATGGGTCTGCACCTCGTCAGGTCGGCGTTGCAATACCTGACGGGCACCCTATAAGGGGCTCTTTGGCGGAGATCTTTTATTCCTTGCCATTAGGTGCAGTGCGTGTGAGGGGCCTAGTGAGTGTAGATGGGTAGAAAAGTGAGGCTAAAACAGGAAGTAGAGGTCCAATCAAAACTATTTTAATGAGAGTGGCCCCTATCCTGATTAAAACTAAGGGGTCGATTCCGATCTCGGTCGGAAGGCCTCCGAACCGGATTCGGCTTTACCGGATCCGAGTCGGAGGCTCTGTTTCCGACCGAGTCGTACAGAGGTCCGGACGCCCAAGTACGATGCGAATGAACGCGAAATCGCCGACCGATTCGTTTCCGGATCCGAACCGCTCCGTACGACTCGGTCGTAGACGAACCATACCGCGCAATGGAGTCAATTTCCGACCGAGCCAGTACAATGCACGATCCGGACAGCCGGATCGAGTCGGAGTCACCGGGACGGAAAAGCTCCAGGAAGCGGACTTCGGGGGTCCGTGCCGGACCCCCTTCACCCGTAGCCTAACGAGTCGAACACAGGGGGGGGACCCAAGGGTCCCCCCTTCACATGCATATACGGTGCGGATGGCACCAACGCGTACCCACTGCAGGGGGCGCCCTTTTGCGAGACGTACCTATTCAGCTGATCAGAGGCCATGCACGCGTCGTACGACCGGCTCCCATTGACTTCAATGGGAATCCGACCGAGCCGAGTCCGTCAGCATGCGGCAGCATCGTACTTGCTCGGTCGGACTCCAGGGGTACGGCTCGGTCGGAAAACACTCCGGATCCGGCTCAGTCGGAGGGCTTTCCGACCCAGATCGGAATCGACCCCCAAGTGTGGCGCACCCCTGCTGTAATGTTACAGGGTACCGCGCTCTAAGGTCAACATGTTCCTTGCCTAATTGTCAACTAGACGGCAATTCATCAGGACCGAAAACAAGTTCTATCTACACTATAAATGGTGGTCCAGTGTAATGAAAATGACAGACCACACACAGCACCCTAAGTGTGGTACCTGTAGATCTAGGAGGTCAACCTGTAAACACAAAAAGAAATTCACAGCATAGTTATGTGGATATTCATGATGTTCGTCGCACAAATTGGTAAATCACTGTGCAACACTCAACCTGTGAGGAAAACATGCTTCACGCTGTAGTGCTGTGATCATGCGTGAGGCGACGATGTTAAAAATTAAACATTCGATTCCCAAGGTCACAGTGTGACAGAGCAGCTAAAAATAGGCGAGAACTCACCCCACTGGGGTCAATGGCTCGTGTCAACGTGTCCTGGCATGTGTTGACACTGAAAGATGCAGTGTCCTACGGAATAGAGATGAGGGAGGGAATTGATATTAAAGTGAAATGCGGTATGGTACAACCGGTCAATTAGTATCCCCACCTGTAGCAATGGCCAAGGGTTCAATGGACACCGTCAGGCCAGGGTGTCCATTAAGCTTAGTTCCGAGTCCTGAGCGGGTTACACAGGGGGGCCATGTCGGAATCATCGAGTAACGCAGCATGGCGTGAGGGGGCACAGCACAGCCCAAGCTCCCAAGCACGAGGTGCACCGGGATGGGACGGAGTCATACCCAAACCAGGTGCACTATGGGGCCGTGGCGGCTGTGCCGCACCCTGCGCAATACCGCAGCGTCTGGAGACTTCTAAACGAAGCAACCGGTGGCCCATTGTCTCGTGAACAATGAAGGGCTCACCTGAATCAAAGATGCCAAAGAACCCATGGAGCATTGCCCAACCAGGAAAAAGAAGTCAATGACTTACGCGTCTTCTCCGTGAGATGTCGGAGGACCTACCCCACACAATGCCGGGCCCGGGAGGTACTGGCCAGCTGAGGCGTAGCGTAGTTAAGCTCCCAGTCGGTGGCAGAAGGGGGCGGGGATCCCAGCCTCAATGAGAGTAGCACTAGGGCGCTGACCTCGACAGCAGGTCGCGGGCGCCATCTTGGAGTAGTGAAGGGGATCCCATCAACAGGGTCCGGTAACCACCATGGGGCCTCGTAAAGGTGGCGGCCATTTTAGAATGTCCAATTTAGTCCAGGCATATGTTGATGTCATAGATATCTCAATGTAAACAGTTATCGTACTTAAAGACAACATAGTGCATCAACATCTCTTGAATTAAGATAATGTATAAAGACAGCACAGGATTGCCTGGAACTGGAGTGCCTGGAACTGGATATCATAACAAGGAACCCTAATGTGAATATGGGGCGAGATGTCTATGCAAGTCCCACTGTTGGTATTAATGTCCCAAAAATGTATGTGATCGCACCAGAGAGTTATAGTGCAAGATAGAAAACACCAAAGGTGCTGTATTAAATCACTAACCGAACTGGAAAACGTAGGTTGGGGGTACAAAAGTGGGTAATCTATCTAGTCAGCAGGCTCCAAGGGTTGTCCTCATTTAATCCCTCTTTGTCAGAGGCAAGCCTCAGCACCCACCTTTGCTCAGTGCGGAACAAAGTACCCTTGTTCATTTTGGGGTGCGCTTCTAGAATCACCCAGCGTAGTGAATCTGGTGGATGTCTCAGGAGTTCAAAATGTGCTGTCATCTTGGTGTTAGTTTTGTGACACCTAATGTTACTCCTGTGTTCTGTGATACATGTCTTAATAGGCCTGGTGGTCATGCCTATATAAAGGAGTCCACACGGGCAAGTGATCATGTATATGCAATAAGCTGTATTGCAATTAGTGTGCCTCTTTAACTTCCATCTAAACCCAGTAGTGAATGATATTTCTTTGGTAGGTTTCGTAAGCGGGCAGACTGTGCAAGCACCACATGGGTAGTGTCCCACAACCGGTGGAAGGTCCCACAGAGATCTTTGTGAGGTAGTGTTGTGGACTCTTGGCCTGGTGTGTATCAGCATATCCTTGATGTTGCTGGTGCGCTTGAACGCAAACCTCGGGTTGGCAGATTAAGTGTGCCGGTGTTGAGGATGCCCCAATGTTTCCTTATAATCTTCCTGATCCTGTTGGAGTCTGGAGTATATGTGGTGACACATGTGAGGACCTCACTTGGATATTTTTGCCGTGTTTCCAGTAGTGCTTCACGATTGTTGTTTCTGGCCCTCTTTAGTGATAGTGCGATGTTGCGTTTGGGATATTCTCTTTTACGTAGGTTATCCGCTAGTATGGCTGCCTCAGTTTTGAAATCGGTCAGAGAACTACAATTCCTCCTAATCCGTAGGAACTGACCGAAGGGCAGATTCTCTTTCAGGGCTCTAGGGTGGTGGCTGCTAAATAATAGTAAACTGTTTCTGTCAGTGGGTTTTCTGTACAGCGTGGTACTGATTTGACCTTCGTCCAATCTGATCTTGAGGTCAAGGAAAGGGATGCCATTGTCTGAGATGGTGCTGGTGAACTTTAAATAGGGGTTCAGGGTGTTAATCCATTGACAAAATTCATCAGATGCTGATCTGTCCCCTTTCCAAAAAATGAGGATGTCATCAATGAATCTCTTCCACAGCACCACATTGGTGCGGAAGGGGTTAGATGGACTGTGAATCTCTCTTTCCTCAAAAGCAGAGATGTACAAACATGCCTCGCTTGGCGCGAATGTGCTGCCCATTGAAGTGCCCTGGGTCTGATGATAGAGTTGTTTATTATATTCAAAGAAGTTCTCGGTCAAAGCCAATGTGGCACACTCAAGAACGATGGGCACTGGAGTGGGCGAGTCCCATTCGATGTTAGTCAGGACATCCTCTATGACCCTCAACGTGGCACGTTGTGGGATATTGGTGTAGAGGGCCTCAACATCCAGGGTAACCAATAGGTTGATTTCTTCAGGATGTTGGACCTACTCAATCAGGCGAAGGACATCAGTGGTGTCTTGTAAGAATGATGGAATCGCCCTAACCAGGGGCTGCAAAAAATGATCACAAAACCTAGAGAGGGGTTCCAGGATAGACCCAATCCCCTAGACAATGGGCCTGCCAGGGACTGGGGTCACCCCTTTGTGAATTCGAGGCAAAATATAGAAGTAGGGTGTCTTAGGGTCCTTGGTAGTGAGGAAGTCAGCTTCCTTCTTACTGATCCACCCCTCTGTCTCAGCAGAAAAGACCATCGTAGATATCATGGTGGCTAAGCGTGGGGTTGGATCTTCCGTTATGGGGTGTAATATCTCCGATTGCTGAGTTGTCGCAGACATTCTGTATCATAGTCAGTAGTTGACATGATAACGGTTGCCCCACCCTTATCTGCTTGTTTAATGATAATATCGGGATCATCCGCCAGAGTCCTGACTGCCGTCAGTTCAGCTGAGGATAAATTGTGGAAGGTTGTGTGTGTCATGTCACTGGTTAGATCTTTGAGTACAGCCTGTTCAAAGGTGAGTACCTCGTTCGGTACCATGCTGCTGTTAGGTGTAAAGGTGGAAGGGTTATGTAACCCTGAATCATCCGTGGGGATTGTAGGTTTGCCTTGAAAAAAGGCTTTGAGCCGTATTTTGCAAAAAAAGCCTTGGATTTCACAACTGTCGCGAAACTTATCAGTCTTAGGGGTAGGGACATAACCCAAACCCTTCTGTAGGACTTTCTCTTCAGAAACAGTAAGAGTCCTAGATGAGAGGTTAACAATCAATTTTTCTTCCCTCTTGTCTGGCTCCTCATCTCTACTGAGGGAGGTGGTTGTTCCTGCCACTGTACCCCCCTTTTTTAGACAGAGCCTGGGGCAGAGGAAGAGGGCAGAGAAGAGGGCACCAAAGAGAGTACAGTGGCAGGAACAACCAGCTCCCTCAGTAGAGTACCCAGTAACATTACAGCAGGGGTGCGCCACACTTAGTTTTAATCAGGATAGGGGCCACTCTCATTAAAATAGTTTTGATTGGACCTCTACTTCCTGTTTTAGCCTCACTTTTCTACACATCTACACTCACTAGGCCCCTCACACGCACTGCACCTAACGGCAAGGAATAAAAGATCTCCGCCAAAGAGCCCCTTATAGGGTGCCCGCCAGGTATTGCAGCGCCGACCTGATGAGGAGCAGACCCATATGATGAAGCATGACACCTAGCTGGCTGGGTGTGTGAGGGTCCTAATTCCAAAAGGAGGAATCCCCCTCCTTTATTTAGCTATTAAGTGAGCTTTGTTTCACTTAGGCAACCTGTTCTGTCCTATTCTGTCAGGAACTGCATACCCTTCTGTATTGAGACTTACAATAGTAACATTGCAAAGATTGGTGTTTTGAATTTCTGGAGTTCTCTTGCTTGTTTGTGTAGTTGTCTGGACTGTTTCTGCATGTCAGTTCCTTGTTTTTGCACTTATCTTGTTTCTTTGTGCATCCTTCTTCTGAGTTTCTGGAGCTTTGCTGCTTGTTTTTGTACTTCTCTTCTTTGTTTCTGCACCTTTTTTGCTTCTTTTTGCAGGCCTCTTTCCCGTTTTTGCAGGTCTTTTGCTTCTTTCTACACCTCTTTTCCGTGTTTCTCCACTTCTGTTCCGTCTTTCTATAACTCACTTTTTTTTCTGCAGATGTCTTGATTCTTTCTGCACTTGTCATGCCACTTTAACCTGGTCTGTTGCTTCTTCTGCACTTGTCTTGCCTCTATCTGCACCTCTGTTGGTTATTTTGGCTGTCATCTTGCCTCTTTTTCCACCCATGTCGTATGTTTATGCACCCCATCTCTCTCTTTCAGCAAGTTTGTAGCGTCTGTTTCTGCACCTGTCTTGCTTCTTTTTGCACCCCTCTTGCCTATTTCTGTACCTGTGTTCCCTGTTTTCGAGTTGTCTTGCCTCTTTTTGCATCACTCTTGCTTCTTTGTGCATTCTCTTGCATGTTTTTGCACTTCTGTTGTTTCTTTGTTCAATGCTATTCTCTTTGTGCAGCTCTGTTGCCTCTTTCTGAATTTTTTACATTTTGTAGTAGCTGTGTTGTTGTTTGTGTGTTTCTTTTAGGTGTTTCTAAACTTTTTTTTTTCTGTCTGTCTCTTTCTTTCTGTTTCACTACAATTTTTCCTCTTTCTGCAGTTCTCCTGCTTGTTTGTACACTTGTGTTTTTTTATTTGAAATAAATAGAATAGCAATGTAATTGTAATTAATTGCTTACTAGTTAATATCAGTAATCATATGTAATTAATTAAAAAATAGTTTATTGATGTAACAAACTATTGAAACTGTTCTTTGTTTTTCAGGAAATTATTTTGTTTGGATCACAAATTCAAGATGGCAAGAAAAGACGAAAAGAGAAGAAAACAAAAAAAAACAGATCTACTTAAAGAAAAGTAAAAAGACTCTGTTACAAAAAGATGAAAATGTTACTAAGGATAAAGATTGTTCTGGTAAGAGCACTAAACACTTTCTTAAAAGAGTTGTAGAGAAATTAAAGGAAGACAATAGCAATGAAAGGAAAAAGAAGAGGTTTACAACAAAGCAGAAGGAGAATGACATTTCTAATGGTAAAAAAACAATAGTTTTTGGAAAAACAACACATGTTACATGAAGAGAAAAACAATTTAAACAGATATGTCAACGACTCTTTTGAAGTAGAGTAATTCAAAATGTATTAAAGATTGTAAAAAGTATAAAAGAAGATCAGCAGCGTATAAAAAGAAGCAACACATTGAAACTGTAGTAGATACTGCTTTTGATTTGAAACGAAAATTATTTATTTTAATATTGAAGCGAATGAAAACATTGGATAAAATAATGAAGTTGATGAAAGACAAAAGCAAAAGAAAAAGACTTGTTTATAGAAGTAACTTTTGTAAAACTTTCACTGGTGAATGGAAGCACAATTCTACTACTGAGCCTTTCTTTAATGAAGAAAGCTACTTACAACAGAACACATTAGAGTTTTCAGTTGATACTAGTGGTCTATGCTATGAGATGAAAGATGGTTGTCCCATTCCAAAAGAAGAAATGGTTGTTTAGGAGTGTGGAAGAAGTAATAGCTGAAGAAGTGCAAGGGAAGCGTATACAAGCGCCTGTATATAAGTGGGATTGCAGCAGTATTTGCAGTATTCTACAGGAATCTATTGAAATATTGCGAATTGTTTTACGAGAGTATGTAAAAAAAAGTGGTAAACAGAAGATTAGGATGTTATAAGGTCTAGATCCATGTATTGTAAGAAAATATACTGAGTTGCATGGACATTCTCTGGCTTGTCTTTCAAGAAAAGTGTGTAAAGTACTTTTCATCACTTAAGAATCTTCGCAGTACACCACTCAGGAATGCGGACGTCAGTAAGGAAAGTGTACTATGTAAAAACTCCAGCATTGTGTTTAAGTGAAATGAACACAGCTCTTTTACACGGTTCTTTATCAGATGTACAAAAAATTTGTGATGAAATACAGTTTTGATTTTTTAGTTCAGAAGAGCAGTGTGTAGAAAGTGAGAGCTTGATAAGTGTAGATGTTGAAGAACACGGGAAAGAGATTAGTATTGATGAGTTTGTAGAAGAAATTACAAAGTTTAAGACAGTGTCCTCTGAAAAACCAAACTATGTTTGTGTTTGTTGTCGACGTACTCATTATAGAAGTCAAACTAGGAATGTTAATTTATATTTAAAAAGTGAAAAGGAAAAAAATGATAAGTGGCAGCAATTTGGTGCTTACTTGTTGGTGGAAGGTTGATTTGAGTTGGGTACTGATCAACGTATTTGTAAATATTGTTACAACAAATTAGAAGAGAACAAAATGCCAGCTAGAGCAGTACATAACAACTTAGAGTTAGTAGCTATTCCAGAGGAACTGGCAGATTTGAATGCATATGAGTCAGTTCTTATTCAATCTGTTCACCCATTTCAAGCCATAATTTGTATGGAGCCTAAAACAGGAAGACTGCCACCAACAGATTTACAAAGAGGTCTGAAAGGAAGAGTTGTGTACTTACCTTTAGATTTTAAGAAAAATATTGAAACTGTTGGTGGAGACAATGAGGAAAATGAGCCAGTAGTTATTCTAGTAAATGGCGTGCCAGCAAAGAGTCGAAAAATATGGCAAGAGTTTGTAGATGTTAATAAACTTCAAAAGGCTACGTAGAGAACAATATTTATTATAAAATGGTAAATGTTGATGAACAGGTAATATGTTTAGAAGATGAATCAGAAATTTCAAGTGGCCAAATAGAAAAAGTGGACAAGTCCAGGAGTGAAGAGATTTATGAACATTACACGAGAAATCCTTTACATTCAAAAGAAGTGATAGGAAACAGCATTGAATTATTTCAAATGAAAAAAGCAAAGGAACTCCAATGAGTGTATGGGAAAAGAGCTTAGAAGCTCATTGTTTTCCACAGCTGTTCCCCACTGGAGAAGGTGGACGATTTGATGAGCGACCTGTATGGATTCCAGCTTTAGAATACCGCTCGACAAAATTGTACTCTGAAGATCCTAGATTTCGACAGTGCATTTCATATATATTTCATCTTCTGTTTGAAAGTGATTTGTCTTCTCTTTCATATGCAGTGAACCACATATTAAAAACATGGGTTCATCAATCACATGTTTCTGCAAAAGAATTCATGGACAAAGTTCAACAAAGAGATGAAAATTTAGAATCACAGTTAATTAATTTGATGGCATGTCAACGTGGTACCAATCAATATTGGTTTCGTCTTCACAGTGAACTTAAGTGTATGTTAAGAAACTTAGCTATACCAATATGGTTTGTAACACTTAGCTGTGCTGAATATGCATGGGAAGTTTTACTTGAATTTCTACGAAAAGCAAATTCAAATATAAAAATATTGAAATGAAGACACCTGGAGAACTGTGTTCTTTGGATCCTGTAAATGTGTGCAGGTATTTTAACCATAGGTTTCCAACTATGATGTCTTTTATCTGCAATAAAACTAATTGTCCTCTTGGAGAAGTTACTGATTTTTTGGGGGCAAAAAGAGTACCAAGCCAGAGGTGCTCCTCATATACACATTCTGTTATGGATAAAGAATGCTCCAAAATTTGGAACTGATACTGATGAAACTGTATTGTCTTTCATTGAACAGTGTGTTACCTGTGACATTCCAAGAGAAGGAGGAGAAAAGAGCTTGAAACAAGAAGTTTTACGTTTCCAAAGTCACCGCTGTGGAAAGTACTGTCGACGAAAATATAAGTCTAAAGGGAAATTTTATACAAAGTGTCGGTTTGGATTCCCACGTCCAATAATTTCTAAAGGAAGAGTAAATTCTTTTTTGTCAGCAGTAAGGCATACAATAACTCGGAAATCTTCCAAGAATACGTACAACTTAAAAAGAACAGAACAGTCAAAGTATATTAATGACTACAATCCAGTTATTTTGAAAATGTGGAATACAAAAATGGACATTCAATATGTTGCAGAAAATTCAATTGCCGTTGCACGCTATGTTACATCATATATAACGAAATCAGAAAAGACAGAGATAAAAGAAATGTGGGAAGAAATTTCACAAAAAAAGAGTCAGCAAAAAATTGTACAGCTTTTGCTTGAAAATGCTTTCCCACCGAGAGATTGGATCCTATGAATGTTCAGATCGCTTGTGCTCTTCCAGTTTATATTCAAAGTCAAGAGGAATCATTTGGGTAAGTTTAGGTCTTGCCTGCACATGAAATAGAGTACTGAAAACATTATGAGAAATCGAAAACTTAGAACTGAATGAACCAGAAAGTACAGCTATGTCTGTATGAAATACTTCAACATTACAGCTTTAAAAGAAATGTTACAGAAAATATAGAACAAGGAAAATATGTAGTAAATGGATGTGACAGATGTTTAGTAAAACATGCCAAAGGAAATCTTATTAACCACAGAAAACTCAGTTGCGAAACTCCAGATAAGAGAGAATTTTTCTATTTAGCACTTCTGCAACTGTTCAAGCCATGGTGTAGTGAAACAGAATTACTTGGAGATTTCGACTGCTACGAAGATTCTTTTAATGCATGTAAAGATAGCATTCAATGCACAATTTGCCCTACATATCTACAACTGTTTAATGATGACATTGAACAAGAAAACACTATTACAGCTGAAATAGCTAAAGACAGTTCCCAAGATAGTCAAATTTCTGGTCCACTGAGTCAAGATCCACTGGGACAACCAATAATCGAAAATGAAGCAGCAATAGCCATGAATGAGGTAGAAATTGCAATGCAACAAGCACAACAGGATAATATTACGTTGGAAAACTTAGAAGAACTACTAAATATTGAACAAAAAGAAATATATTTACAAGTGACACAACAGATACCACACGGTTTGTTGCATGAAAAAAAAGAATACCAATGTTCATCATTTAAACCTATTCTTTTGTACATCAGTGGTCAAGCTGGAACAGGTAAAAGTTTTTAAATTAAAGTTTTGACCAGTTATCTACAGAAAACTACAGATTCACATTTATCTTGTGTTGTAACAGCTCCAACTGGATTAGCAGCACACAATATTAAAGGGATTACTTTACATAGATAAGGGATTACTTTACATAGATTACTTATGCTACCAGTTGAACATGATAATAAATTGGAATATCAGAAGCTGTCTGGAGAAGCTTGTTATGAAGTGTCAAGAGTACTGAAGAAAATGAAACTTAAATCATTGATGAGGTGAGCATGGTCTCAAACATAATGCTTACCTTTGCACACTTGAGAATGCAACAGGTTTTAAAAACAGACTACAATGTTCTGTTTGGAGGAAAACATTTAATTTTATTTGGAGATCTACTGCAACTAACTCCTGTAAAAGGACAACCAGTT
Source organism: Calotriton arnoldi (assembly GCA_963921515.1). Classification (NCBI taxonomy): domain Eukaryota; kingdom Metazoa; phylum Chordata; class Amphibia; order Caudata; family Salamandridae; genus Calotriton; species Calotriton arnoldi. The sequence continues at coordinate 111,884 of CAWUFW010009022.1, forward strand.
TTTAAAACACTTGTGCATGAAGACACTAGGAAATCTTTGGGAAGTATTGGAAGTATTAACATTTGGTTAAATTTTTAATATAAAGAACTTATAAAGAATATGCGACAAGCAAGTGATGAAGATTATGGAAATATTCTTAAAGATATAAGAATTGGTGTCTTGGCGAAACATGGTACACAAGCTTTAGAAATCAGCTACTAAGGAACTTGTTTGCAACTGAAAACACAGCGGCTGAAGTAATGTACAAGAAGATTGGAGAAAAGAAGTCTATAGTTTGCCTAATGCCTACACTGCAAGAGTGTTCTACATTCAATCAAGAGCTTCTGAAAATGGAAAAACAAGAAATAGTTTAAATTCAAGCTATTGATAAAATTGAACAACAGGGAGTGACTATTCTTCTTACGGAGAAACTACAGACTAAGGGGTCGATTCCGATCTCGGTCGGAAGGCCTCCGAATCGGATTTGGCTTTACCGGATCCGAGTCGGAGGCTTTGTTTCCGACCGAGTCGTACAGATGTCCGGACGCCCAAGTATGATGCGAATGTACGCGAAATCGCCGACCGACTCGTTTCCGGGTCCGAACCGCTGCGTACGACTCGGTCGCAGACGAACCGTACCGCATAATGGAGTCGATTTCCGACCGAGCCAGTACAATGCACGATCCGGACAGCCGAATCGAGTCGGAGTCACCGCGACGAAAAAGCTCCGGGAAGCGGACTTCGGGGGTCCGTGCCGGACACCCTTCACCCGTAGCCTAACGACTCGGACACAGGGGGAGACCCAAGGGTCTCCCCTACACAGGCATGTATGGTGCGGATGGCACCGATGCGTACCCACTGTAGGGGGCGCCCTTGTGCGAGACGTACCCATTCAGTCAATGGGAGCCCATGTATGCGTTGTACGACCGGCTCCCATTGACTTCTATGGGAGTCCGACCGAACCGAGTCCGGCAGCATGCGGCCGCATCGTACTCGCTCGGTCGGACTCCAGGGGTACGGCTCAGTCGGAAAACACTCCGGATCCGGCTCGGTCGGAGGGCTTTCCGACCCAGATCGGAATCAACCCCTAAATTGCACTCTTTGGAAAAGTCTGTATCTAAAACTGTAGGCTTAGAAAAAACTTTAGATGTATGTATAAACTGTCAGGTAATTTTACGGTGTAATTTGAATGTAGAAGAAGGTTTAGTAATTGGAGAAATGGGAAAAGTTGTTGATTTAGTAAAATTTCAGAACAGAGATGGAATAGATTTTTGAAAACAAAGACAGATTGGGCGTTGTGTTGTACATTTTTTGCTTGTAAAACACTTGTATGTTCGCAGAAAACAGTTTCCTCTGTCTTTAGCATATGCAGTAACTATTCATAAATCTCAAGGTTGAAGTATAGACAGTGCTTTGGTAAATATTGGAAGTACAGTGTTCAAAGAGGGAATGGCATATGTTGCATTATCTCGAGTGAGAACATTGTCTGGTTTGTATTTGATTGATTTAAATGGCAAAAAGGTTAGTGCTGATGTAAATTGTGTAAGAGAGTATAATCGTTTAAGAAGACTTTATACACCAGATTTAGGTGAATATCTCATATATGAGAAACGAGTAGTGTGTACAAAACGGAAATATGTCAAAGATTCAAGTGAGGTTGAAACAAATAAAAAGATTGAAGACAAAAGTTAAAGGTGTAAAGAAACAGAAAATGGAAACTGTTGATGACATTGTAGGATACCAGTTGGAAAATAGTTCAGGTATCAACTGGTATGCTAATGTGAATCTGAATGTTGTATTTTATCTACAAGATCTTCATCATGAAATCATGGGAAATCGTGAAAAAGATTCTGTTCTGCACTACATAATGTATTTCAACAGTTGGTAACTGACAGAAGTAAAATCCATACTGCTTCTGGTATTTGCCATCTTTTGGATATATGTACTGGTTCTTTATCCTTTACTCTTAATATAAAACAAGATGCACAAGAATTTCTAAAGCTTATGCTTGGAGTATTAGAAGATGAAGGAATACAGATTGAAAACTTATTTGGACTAAGTTACAGATGGGATTATAAATGTGAACAGTGTTCATTTACTTCCAGCACTGAAATAGACACAGAACGATTCATATACTTAACGATACCAGACTGCAAATCAGTGCCTTTTAACAAATTAGTAAAAGCGGTGAATCATGATATGAAATGTTCGCATTGTAAATCAGAGATGTTGTCTACATTACGTATAGAAAGATATGGAAAATATCTCATTTTAATGCTAAAACGTTGTAGAGCAAATGGAAGAAAACTGGAAAGCAAAATTAAAATTTTTGTTGCAAGTCAAATATCTATTTCTGGAAGAACTTTTACAACAGTGGCTATTATTTTCCATGCTGGACCTACTACAACATCTGGACACAATACTGTGTATTTAAAGTGTAATAAAGGATGGATACATTGAAATAATGCCCACTAGGAATTTAAACCCAGATTGCCTTACGATTTACCAAATTCCTATTTGATATTTTTGAAGCCAAAGTTTTGAATACATCATTCGGCCTATTGAGAAGATGTGAACATGAATTAACGAATACATCATTCGGCCTATTGAGAAGATGTGAACATGAATTAACAAATTCATATTGGATATTTTGGTACACCTGAACTAGCGGATTATAAAGAGGAGCTGAAGGATGTTATGAGCCTTCTAGGTGCAGGGAAACTCCCTTGGCTAGCTCATATCAGGAATTCTTGCCAGGTATTAGGGAGGGCAAATATGTGGACAACAACAGAAGAGACCTGTCCCACAATCTCCAGAAAGGCACTACTTGACTCCCATAGAGAATACAAACTGGCTTTACTATTGCAGGGGACTAAACCGAGCTGCTTGACCTCCAGGTTTCTGGATATCAAGCAGCAATACAAGTTAGAATCGGCACTTGATCACATCCAACCCTTTATGGCAAAGAAACTTTTTCTTCAATTCAGACACGGGGTACTCCCGCTTCGAGCATTCACTAATAAATGGCTGGGAGCCCATAAACTTGACTGTCCGGGGTGTGATAGAGTTGAGGAAACCGAATCTCATGTCCTTTTCTTTTGCCCCGCCTATGGAAAGCCAAGGTCTCGGTGGCTGTTACAACTGTGCAGAAACATGGGGGCATATTATCAAGAAACGGAGTTAAAATTATCGCCGCTTTAGCGGCAGAAAACTGCCGCTAAAGCGGCGATAATGGGCTTGATAATATGCCCTTGAGAATTCCAATAGAAGCCCATGTTCTGGTGTCAACATGGGCTTCTATTGGAATTCTCAAGGGCATATTATCAAGCCCATTATCGCCGCTTTAGCGGCTAAAGCGGCGATAATTTTAACGCCGTTCTTGATAATATGCCCCATGGGGATCAGACACTATACAGAGGTGCACAGGCTTTTTAAGTATAAAAACGATATTCTTATTGTGTTTTCCATCTCTCGGTTCCTACACTCGATGTGGTGCATTCGTAGAGCTATTTTAAAGAAAACCCTTTTAGGAAACTTTAGCTCCTAGCAACCTCTACATTTGCTGCTCTGCTATGTTTGCACATATTCATTGTATGATCATTTCTACTGTAACTACCCCCTCTCTAGGCTTTTTTAATTGTATCATACTATTTGTTTTAACAAGGATTTTTTAACACTGCAGTATATATATCAATTAGATAAAGTCAAAAACTTTGTAATAACCGACAGGTCTTTTACTTACAAAAGAATTGGTTGTTTAAATATGTGTTATTCTACCCCTCCTGCATCTGAGGTAGAATCTACAAACTCTGCTGTACATCGCACCGTACCCAATTATAGTACTGCGAGTTGCCATGAGGGGGCGTATCTAAGAATGTATTAGAAAACTTTGCACAACTTAGAAATGTATTACTTTTTAATGTAGAACAAATGTACACAGTTCTTACGATGATATATTCTAATGTTTTTTTTCTTTTTATCCAAATTGCATTGTATTATTTTTTTTATGTGCTTTTATGGCCTGTATGGTCGAAATAAAGTTTTTTGACTGACTGATATTTTGGAACCCAAAGTTTTGAATACATCATTCGGCCTATTGGGAAGATGTGAACAGAAAGTAGAGAGCACTGGAAACAATTACTAATTATAATTAGTGTTTGGAGTATTATTTGTGGTGATTGGTATTGCATTTGGAAAAATTGTGTTGAAAAGCAAATAGTTTAGATATTTGTTCTGTATATTGTGCCGCCTATTCGTATATCCCAATTGTATCACAGTATCCGCCAGATCAACTCTGTCTCGTCTTCCTGCTTCCACACCCTCCGCCTCCTTCGTAAGACCTTCAAATGGATCCCCCTCGAACACCGAAAGACCATCACTCACGCCCTGGTCACCAGCAGACTCGACTACGGCAACGCACTCTACGCCGGAATAAACAAAAACCTCACCCGCAAGCTACAGAACATCCAGAACGCCGCCGCAAGACTGGTCCTCAACCTGCCAAAACACTGCCACATCTCCCAGCACCTGCGCACACTCCACTGGCTCCCTGTCGAGGCGAGAATCACCTTCAAGATGCTCACCCACGCACACAAGGCCCTCCACGGCACCGGACCAGCATACCTGAACAGCCGACTCAAATTCCACGCACCCCAAAGGACCCTACGATCAGCCCAGCTCTCCTACTCTGTGGTCCCCCGCACCAGAAAGACCAGATCGGGAGGCCGCTCCTTCTCCTTCCTCGCGGCCAAAGCATGGAACACCCTTCCGCTCCACCTCAGACAGACAACATCGCTCCCCATCTTCGCAAGAAACCTCAAAACCTGGCTCTTCGACAGACCCCCTCCTTGATGGATGGAACCTGCACCCCCCCCACCCCTAGCGCCTTGAGACCCTTACGGGTGAGTAGTCGCGCTTTAACAAACCCCTGATTGATTGATGTAAATGAGAGTGTACATTTCGGCAATGTCCGCGAGATAAATAATAGACGTACTGTACAAGAAGGATGTAATAAAGAAACTGTAGTTAGGAACACACGTAGCTACACATATTGAAAATAATGCTCTACGCTGATTTGTTTTTTTTCCCTACAATCTAGTTGATTGTTTTTTTCCCCGCTGTTCCATGATGATACTACATTGAAATCACTGTGTATAGTGAAGTTAAGTGGAATCTGAGAACAGCAAAAAAGGGAAACTGAAAATGTTATGTAAATCTTAAATTATTCTGTCCCCTTAAAAATGTAATAGTATAATTTCTGTAATACATTACATTATATAACAGTTTTCTATTTCTTCTTCATAGTAGGTAGTGGTGAACTTTGAAAAGAGTTTTAATCCTGAATAGCACAATACTACTCTAAAATAGTTCAACAGAGTCATGTTTCTAAATTACCTAAAAAGGTAAGAATACATAACATAGTATGTATGATAACGTGAAACAATGTTTGAAGTACATTTATATGTTATTTATTTGTAATAAAAATTATTCTTGATCCTTTTGTACTATTTGGCAACTTTGGTCATTTTACTGATGTCATCAGTTAGGTAGTTATTCTTTTACACAAACACTACCTATGCTCTCATGTAATTTCTGTAGCACAACGTTAAGATTAAAAGGATAACCCAGGCATTATCCTTGCATTTTTCCTATTACACAGGCATAACCTATGCACTGATTGTATCTCCCAGACAGTACCCCTGCACTTATGCAATCACCAACAGAGTACACATGTACTCATGCAATCAACCAGGTACTAGTCTTGCACTCAACCATTCACTCAGACACTACCCATGGAGTAATCACTTCACTCAGGCTGTCGCATGGATTCAGCCTAGGGTGACAACTATGAGTACGATTAGGAGACCGTAGTAGGTAGGTATTGAGCCATCCTATTACCTGAGTGCCCATAAGGCCCAAATCAACATTGCTATATTGTCTCATTTGCTTTCCTAATCCCTTACAGAGAAACAAGTGATTAGACAACCCAGAACGCATCACTCCCAAAAGTCTCAGGAATTGCAATAACAAGACACACCCTTTCACTGTCACTGTTGTACTTGTAAGATCTGACACAGACATGAAAACATTTTAAAATATTTATTTTAGGCAACGTGGCGTAACGTGCAGTATATGTGCCACAACAAGAATAAAAGTGTATGACAGAAATATAATCAGTGTAGCAGTTAGTCCATATCTGATAAAGGGAGATGTCATCATAAAAAGGCAATGGAGAAAAGGGTATACTTCGTAACCTCCCTCTACCTTGCTAAAAAGAAGTATTATTATATAATAGAACATCTCTGAGCTTTGTCTGCAGACTACATAACTTTGAATATAGATGGTAAATGTAAATTATAGGTTCTGTTTCTCTGTTCTCCCTGGAAACGTTTCTGTCCAAGTGTGTGTGCCACCTATTCGTATATCCCAATTGTATCACAGTATGGGTGTTCAACAACAACTTCATTGTTTTTTTTTTATACAGGTGCTAGGGCCTGACCAGAACAAAATAGCAAGGGATATTGTTTATCGACTTTGCCCAGAATGTTGAACTTAAATTTCCGAAAGATGCTCAAAAGAAACACAGCAGACAGTTCTCATGTGAACAGTACGAATTAGGTATTTTGCTAAAATAAAGCTTTGTGTTATTGTGCGCAAAAGCTGGATAATGGCTGCAGGGCTCATGGTAACTTAGTGAAGTCGATAATGTCCCCAACGGCCTGGTCCCCCCTCACCTTGGCCAGCTCTGTAGCACCCAGGCAAACAGAACGCAAACATAAGCAGAGCCAAACCGAATCTGTAAAGGCGAAATCGTAGAAAAAGTAAATATCTGAAAGTTCGCAAGGAACGAAAATCGAAATGAGAAAAAGTTTAAAAAACAGTGTTCTTGAGGTGTAGAAATAAAAGGCCATCAAATCGGGTTCTCATGCGCACTTATGAAGATCCATCGCATGCAAGAATTCACAAACACCGTGGAATGCAATCAGCTCCAAAAGGTCATCCGCACCTCTCCAAGCAAAGAGGGTCGCCATCCAATTGAGCAAGCTGAAAGAACAGACATGGTCATCGTAATCTTGTGCAACCAGGAGCATGCCAGGGCAACCTGCGTGATATTCGATGATACTCCGCTGCAAGAGGCGCTGCGCATGAGCGCGAGTACTCCAGTTACCCCTTATTGCATGATTAAACGCATCCATCAAGCGTGTGTCTCCGGAACAGTCGTGGTCATGAGCCAGCAATGGACTCACCAACAGTTCATAATCCAGGTCAGCGCATGAAGTAGTGGAGAGGCAGACATCCAGGTCGCACTCAAAGGGGCACCAGAGACAGTAGAACACAGGTTGCACGCAGGTGAAATAGACGTAGCGGAAGTTCAGCCTATAGCTCATGCCAAGAGTCGCCAATGGCAAGCATCTAAAAAGTTGTAGCATCCGTTCACGGTACAGCTGCAATTGGCCTGGATGGGGCTCAACCACAGGATGGGCAGCCATTTCGAAGTAGGAGCTGAAGAACGAGCACTGTGCAAACCAGCAAGAGCACCAGGGAAACCCGCCAAATGTGCTTGGAAAATTAGAATAAATAAAATCCGGTATTACTCTAAAAATAGTCTGAAAAGAGATAACGCGGCTGGAGTTGACTAGTTTAAAAAAATGTGGTAGGCCTTTCGTTTCAGACTCATTAAATATTTGGTGTATTAATTCTGAAAAATGTAGTGGGAGATCGATATTGAGCAGTGACTCAATGTCATTTGGTGGTTTAGCCACCTGCTATTTGAAGGTCTCATGAGCTGATGTGAGAGCCACTTCTTGTTGAAACAATAGCGCTTTGAGTCAGCGTATGTTCATAAAATCTGTTTTCAAAGTGGGAATGGAAGGCCATAGCAAACTATCTACAATCCCATGTGGGGGAGCACAAAAGACATTGGTGCAATATGTAACACGTTGTGAAAGAGTTGGTATATACGGGACGCCTGCTCGCAAGCCACAGCAGTTGTGGTTATTTAGGATAAGATAACTGCTGTTCGAAAGCACAATGAGCGTGGGAATAACAGCAGACACTGGAGTTTGTTTAAAAAAACGTAAAAATTACGGGCCGAAACGTTAAAATCTCTGTGTACTTTAATTTGTTTGCAAACTAAAGAATGTTCTACGGAACAATCACAGTAGTTCTGTGTTAGGAAAACTTATTTATCTTCATGCTGACAGCGAAATGCAAAAGCAACGATTCCAATTCATGAATAAAAGTACTTCCAAGTGACTTAAATGTACCAACAGTGTAATGTTTCATGCAATCAAGGACGCACTAGCTATACACACATCCAATCAATCAGACAATAGCAACGCAATCATGCAATTACCCAGGATCTACTCCTGCACTCAATTATTCACTCAGGCAGTACCCATGCACTCGTCGATGCCCACAGGTATTACCCATGCACTCATACAATGACCCAGGAATTACTCTTGAAGTCATCCTTTTACTGAGGCAGTCCCCATGCACTGTTCTAAGCAGCTAGATATTATTTTTGCACTGATAGATTCACTTAGGCAGTAGCCATGCACTCATAGAATCAAGTAGGCACTACTTATAAACACATTCAATCAATCATGCATTACTTATGCAGTCATGCATTCAGCCAGGCACTATTCTTGCACTCAAGCATTCACTCAGGCACTACGTATGCACTCATGAATTCCCTGAAGCACAATCTATGCACTTATTCATTCACTGAGGTACTACGCAAGCATTTATCCAATTATCCAGGCAATACACCAGCACTCATAGAAACTGTCAGGCAGTACTGTTGCACTCATTCTTTCATTCCAGGAGTACACATGTATTTATGCAATCCACTAGACAGTTCATTTATGCTCATAGAATGCCTTACGCACTACAAATGCACTCATGCAATCATTCAATAACGCCCCCCCAACTTTCAAACTATTAAAAGTAATTATGGAAAGTTTCATTTATCAAAAAATAGATAAAAAAAGAAGTTACATTTTTTTTCCTAAATTACACTACAAAATTGCAAACAAGAAAACAACGTTAATTCAAAGAAATAAGATTATAAATGTTAGCTCAGGTATGTTATATGTTTTATAAAAAACTGCTTATAAATATTTGAAAACTTTTTAGAATATTTAAAAAGTGATAAACGAAAAAGAACAGAAAAAAAAAAACATCTTTTAATAAAAAAATTTTTAAAAGAAGAGTAGAAAATCATACATAAAACTATAGGTTTGAGGGATGCTACAGTTAGAAATTTGTAGTTAAAAAGCCATAGAAATTCAATGAAAAAACCACAGGTTTCAGGGACGTTATAGTTAGGCTGACATTTCACTCGTACAAAACCAGAGAAATTCGGCCGTTATGGTTATCTGAGCTAACTATAACTTGCACCCCCGCATGCACTGCTGACGACGTCACATATTACATCACTCATTACATGGTCAGTGACATCACTCATGACATCACTGATGACATCTCAAATGACATCACTGATGACATCATCCACTTCATATTTGATGCACCTACTCACACCCCAATGTAACCTTTCATACACCCACTCTAAAATACAGACTACCATTCTCGAAACCATAGACACACCAATACCACTTAGTACATACACACTCACTGATTCATAGGTCTACACACTCATCCACTCACTCACTCATTCACAGAGTCACTCATCAATACAGCCACAGATATATGCACTCACATACCCTTACAGACAGTCACACACCACCACTCACCCTTAGAGTTACTCACACACCTAGTCAGTCACACAAAGAATCAATTACACTGCAATTTACTCACCTTTACAGTTATACACACACCACCTTACTTATTCAAACAGATACTAACACATACTAACTCTCTTATAGAATCACTGACTCAAGCACACACTCATTCATACAGTTACTCTCGCAATCACTCACTCTCACAAGTAGTCACTTATATACTCCAACACTCACATATACTGCCTTTCACATATGTAGTTACTCACACATATACCACTCAGACATCCATTCACTCACAGACACAGCCATACGGACACTCACTCACCCATTCAGCCCCTTGCAGATGTACTCATGAACCCATACACTCAGTGAATCACCCACTCACCCATCCATGCAGGGAGTCACACCCCCCCACCCACCCACACAGACACTCAGGCACCCATACAGGTACTCAGACAAGCAATCATTAACACATATAGACACTCATGTAGCTACTCACCAACCTATGGAGCCACTTACACACCAACTGACAGACTGATACAGACATTCACACACATTAGTCATTCACCCATGCATTCACTAAGACATGTATAATCACTCACTTATACAGTCAGTTATGTACCTCATGCATTCAGACACTCATACTCCCATTCATTCTTCAATACACCTTGGCGTATATATAGTTAACATTCTTAAACTTTTCAGAAACAGTCACTGGATGATGTCATCAGTGATGTCATTTGAGATGTCATCAGTGATGTCACTGACCACGTCATGAGTGATGCAATATGTGACATCATCATCAGTGCATTGCGGGGGCGTGAGTTATAGTTAGCTCAGCTAACTATAACGGACGAATTTCTCTGGTTTTGTACAAGTGAAATGTCAGCCTAACTATAACGTCCCTGAAACCTGTGGTTTTTTCACTGATATTTATATGTATATATATATTTCCAAAGCACTTGTGCCACAACACTAGTAATGCCCGCACTCCAGAGAGGTGATTTCAAAATGTCTTTGCGGCACGTTTCAACCTTGATGGTCTTTCTCAAAGCCAACAAAAAAAACTATTGATTGTGTCATATTTCCCTTAGTCGTCAACCAATCACGTCAGTGCATACAAATAAACACAGAAAAAAGACTTGCAGGACTGATCTAGTACCGGAAAGGTTGATACAAACAAATGCAATCACTTCAAATTATGCATTAAAAAATTAATGCTTTCAGTGTAACAAATCTAATATAATACATTTTGCTAAATTGCAATATTCATATATTTGCCCAGTATGCCATCTGTTTTTAAAGTTTGTGTTGCGGCGCGAGTGCTTTGGAAATAATACACAGGATCCTGTACCCCGCTGACCTGCACCAACCTCGATGTGTGGATGTGACTGGAAGTATAATAGGATCGCAGAAGTATTCATGTGTATATATACAGTTAGGACCATGTTTCCATAGGAAAAGCATTTTTGACTTGCCTATATCTTTGGCGCCGTTTGACAAATCTTTACAAAATGTAAAAAAAAGTGCCCTGTGATTCTAGTTGTGCATGGAAAGTTTCGGGGTGATCCGCCAAGCAGGAGCTCAGTAAAAGAGGGTTGTCGAAAAATGTGCATTCCCATATGAATTCCTATAGAGTCTTTAGACCCGCCTGCAGTCCGAACCGCTGGACGGAGTTACACCAAAGTTGGCAGAAAGGTAGATTTTGTTCCAGAGGTTACGCTTTTTGTTATTTGGTGTAAATCCGTTTAGTAGTTAGGGAGATATTAAAGGAAAGCTAAATTTGCATATCTGGGCGGAGCCTAAGCACAGATCTTATGGTGGGATCTGATTGGCTGCCAACACTTCAACCAGGAAGTGTTGGCAGCCATCTTGGGATCAATATACATGATAGCACTCCATTGAATGCATTGTAGTGAATGGCATGTTTTGATGGTCACAAAAAGGACAACGTATAAAGGGTGATAACAGATTTTAGTTACAATATAAATCATTTGCTGATGGTACCATACTGATGTTAGGAAATATGGGGGCATATTCTCAAGAACGTGTGATAACCATCGCAAAAGTAACTTAACGCAACCTTCCACATCACAGTCAATCGCGGGAAATTTACGCCTTGTTAACCAAGTATTCACAACACGGCGGTACCATGCGATAGTCCCCAGATAAAGCGTCAACTGACCGTGTTAAATTCCACGCCACACCGCAAAAATGCGAAACACTAACGCAAAAAAAGCTGCGATGAGGCCAATCACTATACGAAAATCAGCGAAACCCAGCTACAGGCCTGCAATCCACACGCGTCAGACGGGAACAGTGACCATGAAAGTAGAAAAAAACCAGACAAACAAATGCCAAACAACAGCGAAGCACAATGGACGTTGCCGGAGCAAGTACGGAGGAGAACCAGAACCCCACAAGCCCCCCGGAGGACCATCCTGGGACTTCGGGAAAAGGGAAGGGCAAGGACAAGAAGAAGAGGAAGACGAAGTTCAGTCCGCAGGAAAACAGGATCCTGATAACGGAGGTGACAGAACACCATCAACAACTGTTCGTCACCTCCACTGTGTCATTGGCAACAAAAAATGGACTATGGCAGTCCATCGTGGACAAGGTGAATGCAGTCGGAGTGCTGAAGAGGACAATGGACGAGGTCAAGAGGCACTGGAATGATGTCAAGCGCAAAACCAAGCTGAAACTCGCCAACAACCTGAAGGCAGCAATGCAGACTGGAGGTGGGGGCCCAGCGCCACAGGAGGAGCTGGACGACATGGAGGAAATGGTGTCATCAGTGGGGAGACGGTGGCAGGAGTTGGGGGCCCGGACACTGCTCAACAGGACCGACACAACAGCAACAGGGTGAGTAACGACCAGGGCCTGGGGGGACGGGGGGAGATGGGCACAATGGCACACATGCACAATTAAGTAGAGCACATCTGCGAACAAACCATGCCCCAGACCACCAACTCCCACCAAGAGACCAATGTACCCAAGTATGCAACATGTAAACACTGTACAAGCACAGAAGTCAAAGGCACACCTCATGAAAGTGATAAGGGGCAGCAAAATCTGAGCTGCAGGGGTGACTCCCCCAAAATGCAGCACACACATCACATGCAGAGCACATCTACATTGACAACGATGTGACACAATCCGCAAAACGCCTACAACAGAACACAGGACACAACTGGTGCCGCTTGGGTGCAGACACTGGCCAATCACATTTGGCATTGCAGGGAAATGTGCGTTGATAATGTACAAGTACAAACACACACACGTCTGTTGTCGAAATGTCCACTGTCCCCATCAAATAGGCAGCTCCTCCCAAAGAGCCACAATGTACCCAGTCATGCAGTCTGTATGTAAACATGTACAATGCGACAACATACATTTGGACACATTGTTAAACTGCATCTCCCCTTCACATTGCAGAGGGAGAATCAACACCTCCTGCAGAGCAGCCTGACCCTCTCTTCTCTGGAGACGAAGAGGACCACCACAGCTTCGACTCTGATGCCCTCCAACTGCTTGTGGATAGCCTACGCAGCCCACTTCCAGGAGCTGGGCAGCCCAGCTGCTACGAGGAGACCACACCCTCTGCACAGACCACACAGTAGGCAGCACCCACCACCACTGCTGCCTCCCAGGACCCCCACGGAGAACACATGGCCTTCCAACGCTGTGATTTGGGGTGCCAGGAGAATCTGGCTGAACAGGTGCGGGTGGGCTTCGACCGCATGGCAGACAAACTAGATGCCATACGTGGGTGTCTAAGTCCCATCAGGGACTACTCACGGTCCCTAACGGACACCCACAGTCCGCTCCATGCTCTCCAACGGACCATGGCTGACATCGCTGGAGCCCTGACTCAGAGAATAGTACAACTGTCCAGTCCGAGTGGCTCTAGCGATGTGACACGGGAGTTGGGAAACATGCGGAGGTTAATGGAGACCATGGAGCGGGCGAATGCGGAACGAGCGGCTGCCACGGCTGCACACCAGCGAGAGGTAGCTGGGTTCCTCAATGACCTCAGGACCCTCCTCATGGCATTGCTGCCACAAGGCCTGGCGTGGATGCATTCTGCTGCCACCACTCCATCCACATCTCCGCCCCCTGAAGTGTCAGTGCCACACAGTGCAGCAGACCTTCCACCACCGGCCACTGATGTGTCACTGCCACACAGTGCTGGAGACAGAACACCACCACCCACACGTGAGGCACATGAAACAGCAGAGAACGAAGATGCGGATGATTCTGCCCTCGTGGTAAGAAGGACGCAGCAGCATGCATCTCATCCATAGGTCTGGCTTCAGCTTGGTACTGCCCTCTGCATCATCACCTTCCACTGTCCCCCGATGCACTCTGCGACACTCACCTTGGACCTTGACATGGACTGCCATATGCTGTTTGATCGCCATTGACACAGCAATCAGACTGCGGACTGAACTCTTCCTCTTCCTTTGGACTTGTCATTCCCTGAAGGACCCTGACTGGCCCTCCACGGGACAACATCATCATGTGGGGTTTGCATGGCCCTGTACTGCTCCAGATGCAACACTCCACTGAATGTGCATTAAACATTCATATTCACACAGATGTGTCATGTCTATGGTCTTTCAAGTGTGGAAGTATGGATGAATGTAGGCTCACTGGACTCCTCTTACGTCCATGTGGCTCATGTCGTAGAACAGGGGTCACAGGGTGACACATTGCCCAATGCGGTCCGGCTGGCGCTGACACAACAACAGGGACACACGAATGAGTTACTTCCTTGTCCAGCCCAGTACGGAACCACGCCCAGGGTCCAGGGGTCATTTACAAACCATTACACTGGACTGGCATACGCCAGGCCAGCCCACTCCGCTTACGCTCACAGGGGGGGCCGGCAATGCTACATGTCCCATGTCTTTCCTGTAGTGATCTGCTGCTCACAGGTCTAGTTGTCAGCATACCACAGCCACTCCCTCACGGCTGGTTTACACCCACACCACACCCATCCAGCACACGCGTCACAGGACATGCGACCCTGCCAATAAAAAGGGCCAGGCGCACGTGCTCGACGCCATTTCCACTCTCTATCTGGGTGCATCCGTGTGGTGTTAATGTAGGCATGAGGGCCTCGGGCCCTGCAACATCACATTCCCCAGGACCGGAGGTGACATGATGGCGTCCGCATCACGATACCCAATCATACAGGGTCCATGACTTTGGGACACAGACTTGGTGGCACCGGATACATTGCGGCCGGCACAGGCACACCGCCATGGGACGGTGACTTTGGGTGCACTGAGGTAGGGGCACCTTAAGTGCTGAGCGGGTGTGCAGCCTGCGATGATGCCCCATCCCGGCCGTCCGGACTGCTCAGGATTAGTGTGCCCTGCTGGACCGCAGTGTAGGCCAGAGCCAGCAGGCAGCGCGGGCCTACCGCCACGTGGCATTGCATCCCGGACCACAGAGTTAGTGGCACCTCAAGGGCTGAGCGGGTGTGCAGCCTGCGATGATGCCCGGTGCACTGGAATCATATGTGAGACCTGGTGGCCTGCGGAGCGGGGCTGCATGATGTGGAGGGTGCCATGTCCGCGTGGGTGTTGTGGCCCTGTTGGGGCTCCGAGCTGCATGAGCAGTGTCTCCATGGCATCTGTTGCCCTTCAGGTGTGGCTCTAGGCTGGGCTCCATTTTGTGGTGCAGGCTGTGGTCCGACTTTGCACCAGGTCAGAGCAGGTGTTAGTTTCCTGCTGCTAACAGGCCTTATCACCTGTTTTGTGGTCTTATCGCCGATCTGGCTGGTCGTTGAGAATGTTGCGGAGTGGTGTTTTCGCGGCTTTTTGCACGGATAGGCCTACTCTGCATCTCATTAGCGATAGTTGCGGGGGTCATCTTGGGCGATGTTTTTTGCGGCTGCTATCGCGGGTAAACTGGTGTTATGGGCTGTTGACACCAGCTTGTGAATGGTGCGATTAATTTATCGCCACTTTGGCTGCGATAAAGTGCCGCTAACTAGGCGATAAGACCTTGAGAATATGCCCCATGGTGTGTTCTAAGGTGATTTTACCCTGTGAAAAAGCCTTCTGCTGGGATTTCTTGAATTAGGTTTGAGCCAAAACTGTTTCCTCATGATTCTGCCATAGAGGTTATGGAAGGTGCTCCGGAAGCTAAATGAGAGCATATTTTCAGTAAATTCACACTCTCTTTCTGAGCCACATGAAAATGAAGTCTGACATTCTCAGTAAATCAAGTACTTTCAACAGGAACCGCCTGTCAGTTGATTCCCTTGTGTTCTACTGCAGTATCCCAAAGTGTTCTAAATAACAACACTAATAGTGTTTCTTATGACAAAACTATGACACACCTGATGTTAGTGCTTTAGAAAGAAAAATTCTGACATATTTTAAGTGAGTTCTCCAATATCTTTCTCTTCTATTTCATAAAAAAATTCTGACATGCAGACTGAAACATGCCCTTTCAACCCCACCTGCAGATTGCCAGTTAACTCCCTGGTGAACAGCAGATTTTCTGCAGTGCTCTAATGAGCAACTAGAGTGCTAACATTCTGAATTTATGCCAAAAGTGTGGCTCATCTGAATGCCATCTTGATCGATCAAAGTAGAAAACTGAAAGCATTTCTACTGAGGATACTGCCGTAAATGAGGAAATTAGGAAGCTTCATAACAAATAAGACTCCCAGATGGCCATTAGAGAAAAAAGAGTCCAAATTTAACAGAAATATTACTCAAATGTAGCCCAAGTATAGACCAATGAGAGAAGTGTGTAAAACACTTAGGGGGATATTATCAAGAACGTGTGATAATTATCGCAAAATTAGCTTAACGCAACTTTGCACATCGCGGGAAAATAACACTGTGTTAACGTTGTATTCTCAACCCGGCGGCACCATGCGATAGTCTCACGATAACGCGCCAAATGACCGCATTAAAATTAACGCGACGCCGCAAAAATGCAAAACACGAACGCGGAAAAAGTTGAAATGCCACAAATCTCGATACAAAAATCAGCGATAACCAGCGACAGACCTGCAATTCCCACGCGTCATGCGGGAAAATGCACTATAAAAGCAGAAAAATAAAAAAGACAAAAAACAATAAACTGCGTAGCACGATGGATGCACCCGAACCGAGTGCAGAGGACAACGCGAACCCCACAAGCCCCACAGACGACCAGCAAGGAACCTCGGGGTCGGGGAAGGGCAAGGAGAAGAGGAAGAGGAAGACAGGGTTCAGTCCGCAGGAAAACCGGATCATCGTCACGGAGGTGATAGAACACTACCAACAACTGTTCGTCACCTCCACAGTGTCATTGGCAACACAAACGGAAATATGGCAGTCGATTCTGAACAATGTGAATGCAGTCGGAGTGTTGAGGAGGTCAAGAGGCGCTGGCATGATGTGAATAGCCAAACCAAGCAGAAACTTGCTGCCAACCGGAAGGCAGCAACGGCGACTGGAGGTGGGAGTCCTGCGCCACAGGAGGAGCTGGATGAGCTGGATGAGCTGGAGGAAATGGTGGCCACAGTCATCAGTGTGGAGACGGTGCAAGGAGTTGGGGGTCCGGACACAGCTCGATATGAAATGACCCAGCAGTAACTGGGTGAGTAACCACCAGGGACTGGGGGGACGGGGGGAGATGGGCACAATGGCACAATGGCACAGATGCACAATTATGTGCAGCACACTGCACACCCACAATGATTGTGGAACATGTCCCTGATACTCTTGGCACACTGCAGCACACATAGAAACACCAAGTCGGCCCCCATCCACTATGTGCACAAAGGGGCCCCCCTCCCTATCACCAACTCACAACCTACCCATGCACATGTGCTGAATCCTGCAAAGCAGCGGCTCTGTGAGCCACACTGACAATGCAAGTGACACTGCATGACCAATAGCATGGCTGCAGTCAAAATACATGACATGGTGCACGACACGACACCTAGGTGGCCCAGTGTGGATCACATCCTCAAAGGAGCAGGTCACACTCTGACACATCCACGTGCACGTACAACCCCTGACGTCAACAACACATCTGCAGACAAACAATGCACAAGAGTACAAAAACCATCCAAGAGCACAAATGACCCAAGTCGCCAACATCTCAGCACCTTAAAAGCACACAAGTCAAAGGCACACCGCCTCAAAGGGATAAGGGGCCACTAAATCAGAGCTGCAGGGGCGACTCTCCCACAATGCAGCACACACACATAGCAATCACAGCACATCAACATTGACGACAATGTGGTACAAAGTGCAACACTTTCACTACAGAACAGAGGACACAACTGGTGCCGCTTGTGAGTAGAAACTGGCCAATCACATCTGGCATAGCAGGAAACTGTGAGATGATCATGAACGAGTACAACCTCACATCTGTCATGTAGTCGAAATGTCCACTGTCTCCCATCAAATAGCCAGCTCATCCAAAACAGTCACAATGTACATTGTCATGCAGTCTCTATGTAAACATGTACAATGCGTCAACATACATGGAACACACTGTTAACCTGCAACTCCCCTTTACAATGCAGAGGGACAATCAACACCTCCTGCTGAGCAGACCAGACATCTCTTCAGTGATGATGAGGAGGACCCCCTGGCCATCAGCTCCAACACCCTCCATGGGCTCGTGGACATCGTCCACACCCCACCACCAGGAGCAGGGCAGCCCAGCTGCATCGAGGTGACCCCACCCCCTGCACAGCCCACACAGCAGGAAGCACCCACCACCACAGCAGGCTCCCAGCACCTCACGGAAAGACACATGGCATTCCAACGCCATGTGTCAGACTGCCAGAGGGGGCTGGCTGAACAGGTGCGGGTGGGCTTTGACCTCATGGCAGCCAAACTTGATGCCATACGTGGGTGTATGGGTCCCATCAGGGACCACTTACAGTCCCTAACGAACACCCACATTCCGTTCCATGCTCTACAACAATCCTTGGCTGTCTCGCTGGAGCCATTACTCGGATACAAGAACTGTCTAGTCAGACAGGCTCCAGCGATGACAGCACAGAGTTGGCACAGATGCGGAGGACAATGGAGAACATGGAGCGGATGCAGGCTGGAAGGATGGCTGCCACAGCTGTACACCAGCGAGATGTAGCTGGGATCTTCCATTCCCTGCAGAACCTCATCTTGCCATTGCTGCCACAGAGCCTGTCCCAGATGACTGCTGCAGGAACTTCTACACACACATCTCCGACCCCTGATGTGTCAGTGGCACACAGTGATGCAGCCATACCACCTCCGCCACCTGATGTGTCAGTGGCACACAGTGATGCAGCCATACCACCTCCGCCACCTGATGTGTCAGTGACACACAGTGATGCAGCCATACCACCTCCGCCACCTGATGCGTCAGTGGCACACAGTGATGCAGCCATACCACCTCCGCCACCTGATGTGTCAGTGGCACACAGTGATGCAGCCATAACACCACCACACACACCCAACACAGAAGACATATCAGAGGACTAAGATGTGGCTGGCAATGACTGTGTGAGAGAGGAGGTTGTAGCATTCATCCCCGCCATATGGCCTGTTCCTGCTTGGTTCAGCCCTCTGTATCATGCCCAGGAACAACACCTTCTACTGTTCCCCGAAACACTCTGTGACATTCACCTGGACCCCGACATGGACTGCCATATGTGCTCTGGTTACCAATGACACAGCAATCAGGCTGCGGACTGAACTCTTCCTCTTCCGATTAAATTGTCATTCCCCAAAGGACTCTGGTTGGCCCTCCACTGGGCAACCATGTAATGTGGGGTTTGCATGGCCATATACTGCTCCAGCTCCGACACTCCACAGAATGTGAATAAAACATTCCAAATCACACAGATGTGTCATGTCTATGTTCAATCAAGTATATAAGTATGGATGAATGTAGGGACATGGATTGCACAAGAAGGTACATCCTGGGAAATGACATCAATGCGCATGTTTGACCCTGACCCACATGGCCAATTAGATAACTGGGAAGGTGTGAACTAGCTGTGGCCTCATTGCTCATGAACAACAATCTCGCAACCCCCCAACGTAGCCCCACGTCCATGTATTAAATGGGGCTGTGTGTAAAAATGTCTAATTCGGTAGCAGGCCTAAAGTAGTGTCCCCCATCACATGTGACAACAGAACATCTCTTCGCATACCTACTCACACTCAACTGTGTGGACACAGCCTGTTTTGATGGATCACATTGGTCCACATGGCAAGAAGTTGGACACCATACTCACATTGCTGAAGACACGTAAGGGCACAGGTCTACCAGCAACTATCCCAACCACAATGTCTGGCTCACAGAGGTGGAGCTGGCAATAGGGACTCACCTCTAAGTGAAATGGGTCGGTCAGTCCCTCCCTGTGTACGGACAATGCTCATTGAGGCACACGATTTGTCATTCTAATCAACACTCATCACAGTTGAACACCAGTGAAGTGGCGTAGACTTTATTAGCATGTGCGTGTCAGTACGGCCAAGACAAGGGCCACAACATGCAGACCAATGCGTCAGACACTAACAGGCAGCATGGGAACATGTAGAGGTGCAGGAAATGGGGAGGCAAAAATGAACACCAATCATTACGGATGGCAGGAGGGAGATAACCTGACAAGGCAGGCATCAGGGGTTGTAGCAGCACAATACACCACACAGGGCAAGCGGTAGGGCAGTGCAGCACAATGAACCATGGAAATCAACAGGGAGAGGACAGGGCAATGCACAAGGACAATAGAGAGCAGAGGGGAAAGAGGGAAGGGCAGCAAGCTTACCATACTGGATAGACAAGAGGGACAGTTGCAACATAATGAACCATGAAGGGCAGGAGGGAGGGGACGGGGCACTACAACGGACCAGACAAGGCAGAAGGGTGGGGATAGGGGTCTGCACATGAAAAACAGAGGGCAGGGGGTAAGGGGGCAGGAGAAGCATGCTGACCATGGAGGGCAGGCAGGATGGGCACTTGAAGCACAACATAACATGGAGGGCAACAGTGAAACTATAATGGCATACACACAGATAATAGAGGGTAGGTGGTAGGTGGTCAGGGGCAGCAAGCTGACAACACAGGGTTGGTGGGAGGGGCTGTGGCAGCACAGACGACCATGCATGGCAAGCTGGAGGGTTAGTGTCAGCACAACAGCCTTGGTGGGCAAGAGGGAGGGGCAGGGGCAAGCACAAAGGACAATGGAGGGCACATGGGAGGGGCTGGACACAGACAAAAGCGGGCAGGGAAAGGGCCTTAACAACAGACCATGCAGGGCAGGCAGAAGGAGCAGTTGCAGCACAACAGAGCATGGAGCGCAGAAGGGAGTGGCAGTAAATGCACCATGTAGGACAGGAGGGAGGGATAGGGGCAGGGACCTTGGACAGGCAGGGTGGAGGTGGCAGGGACAGGCGTCAGCCTTCTGACAATGCAAGGTAGGTGGGAGGGGCAGTGGCAGGACAACAGAACACGCAGAGTAGATAGGAGGGTGAAAGGTCTATGGAATATGGTGGGCAGAAAGGAGGGAGCAGGGGCATGCACACAGATATCGGAAGGCAGGAAGAAGGAGAGTAGGGGCAGTAAATTAAGCACAGAGGCTAATCTAGAGGGTAATGATGGGGCATAGAATTGGGCAACAGAGGGCAAGAGGCGTGGACAGGGACATCAAGCTAAATGGAGGGCAGTGGTAGCACATTGGACCATGCAGGTCAGGAGGGAGGAGGCTGGTGCATGGACTCAGACAACAGAGGGTAGGGAGAAGGTGGATCAGGCAGCAAGCTAACTGTTTAGGGCAGGCAGGTAGGGCAGTGGTAGAACAATTAATCCCACAAGGCTGTAATGAGGGAGCAATGTCATGGATTTGGACAATGGATGGCAAGGAGGAAGAGGGGCAGGAGCAGTAAGCTTGGGTGGGGGCAGCAAAATGCCAGGCCAAGCCATGCGTTCAACCCTCCACCACTGTGCATTGCTATGGTCATCTTACTTACTGTTAAAAACACCTTAGAAATTCACTGAAAAAACATTTAGTTTTAGGGTATGAGTGGCTGTATGGGTCTGTGAATTGGTGTGTGGGTGTGTCAGTAGCTGTGTGAGTGACTGGGCCAGAACAGAACCTCAATTACCCCTTTATCCAACAAGAGTCAACAGTATTACACAAAATATCTACCCAACTGGAGTGAATTCTGCTGGTTCATTAGTAAGTGCTAACTCGCTGGGTCAATGTCTAGTGCATAATCTACACTACAGCTGCATAATGGACCAGGAGGAAATGTCTGCAGTGACCTTCTGTGTGTTTAATTTCATGAATGTGATTGTTCCACAAGCAACTCCTTACTAAAATCTGTCATAACATGAATTCTCCTATAGGGAGGATGACCAGAGTACAAAAGGGTGATTCTCCACCAAATAAGGTTACGTTCTCTTAACTATATAAAGTAAGGGTTTCTCTGTTTGTTGGAGATGTACACATATTCTTTGGCATCAAGAAGGAGCCACCAAAATCAGCGGGGAAACACGCTGGGGGATCTTTTGGTAAGCTGCCCATCATCCTTGCAAAAGGTTGGAGGACCTTTGCATACTACTAAGGTGGCAGGGGCGGGGCCAAACGGGCAGTGCTTCGAAGTGATTTGTACGTTTGCATACTTGTAGTATTTTAAAGGGAGAACCATGCACTCTGCTCTCACCAGGAGAGGCCAAGAAAGAACTCACTTGTCACAGTCACTACAGATTGCACTGCAGTAGATCATCAATGCATTCACCTACAACAAGGTCTCAGCTGGACAGTGCCCAGAAGTTTTTTTTCTATTTTTTAAAAAATTTGTGAATTTGTCCCGAACAGTTGTGATACGTTCATTCTGGGAACCGCGGACATTCGCGAAATTGGCATGATTTTTATGAACACCGAAAAACATATATACACCTTACAAAATTATTGTTTGAGATCAGTGCTTCACTAATACGGCATTAAAACATAGATTTTATTAAGTAAATTTATATTGCAAGACTGTTTTATTACATTTTTCTGAAATTGCGATTCCGTCGGTGTTCGCGAATCCCACGTGACTATGAAATAAAGGGATTTCATTGGATAAAACACTTTTCATGATTCTGGAAAGGAAGTCCCCACCCAGTTTTCATCTCTTTTCACTGTCATTGCTAAAATTGGAGCTTAAATTTTGTGGAGCTCCAGTTTTGGTCTAAAAATTACTTTCTTTAACATTTTTCACCTTTTTACTTTAAAATGGCTTCTCGAGGAAATTCAGAGGAACACCATGACGAGAGAGATGCTAATTCGTCAGAGGAGGAACGCACTGCAAAGCAGTCAATAGCCTGGGAATTTTTCAGCATCCCCACTGGAGAGAAGAAGGTATTTGCGAAAAATGTAAAATGTAACCTCTGCGATAAGGCAATCTCCAGAGGAACGCCCCAAAAAATATTCATGTTGAACAACCAGCATGCTGAAACTTTTGAAAACTATACACCCAAGGCACCTGGCAAGGGCGGAGAGTCACCGTTGTGCATCACAACCTTCCACCTCATCATCGATTCAAATAGCACCCGGTGACACCCTTCCACCAGCGGTATAACAATGACTCCCTGAAAGAGCCCCAGAACGAGAAAAAATGGCAAATTTTGCACTGATTGCAAAAAGGTTTTGAATGTTGGTGAAGAGTCTATTGCGGCTGTTCCAGAAGCAGCCAGAAATCACAAGTGTTCATTTTTGTTTTTGTTATAATGAGACTTGTTCCACAAGTTTTGAGAATTTTCATTTAGAAGTTCATTCTTCCCAGATGCCATTTAAAATGAAAAAAAAACACACACAAAAACAAAATGTTAAAAAACACACACAAAAACAAGTTCGGAAAACTAAAAAGAAACAAAGGTTCTTGTTAGAACCACCTTTCTTGGTTTAAAAAAAGATAACCTGTATGTGGCTGGATGTGTGACTGAGTGTATGAGTCCGTGAGCTCCTGTGTGAGTGGCTGTATGAGTGAGTGGGTATGTCAGTGGCTGTATGGCTGACTGAGTGGGTGTCTGAGTGCTTGTATGAGTCTTTGAGTGGCTGTATGAGTGGCAGTATAGGTTAGTGAGTGGCTGTGTGAGTGGCTTTATGGGTGAGTGAGTATGTGTGTGAGTAGCTGTAGTGTATACAAGAGTGATTGTGTGTGCAAGTCACTGCATAAGTGAGTAAGTGGGCATCTGAGTGGTTGTATAAAAGTGTGAGGTGCTGTGTGAGTAGCTGACTAAGTGGGTATGTGAGTGGTTTTATGGGTAAGTGAATTGGCATGTGAGTGGCTATATAAGAGAGTGGTTGGGTGTGTTAGTGGCTGTATGTGTGAGAAAGTGGGTGTGTCAGTGGCTGTTTGAATGAGTAAGTGGGTGTGTCAGTGGCTGTATGAGTTAGTGAGTAGGTATGTGAATGTCTATATGAGTGAGTGAGAGGATGTGTGAGTGGCCATATAAAAGAGTGAGTGGGAGTAAGAAAAAATAGTAAACAACGTTGCCAAACACAAAGCCTGGCTATTGGACAAAGCAGCCCTGGCAAAGAAAAAACATGGATGGATGGTTTTATCTTCGTACGGGGTCTGGTCGCCGCAGCCGTATCTGGTTCAACAGATATCTCCAACTATACAGCAGTCTCTACTCTTGATTCGACTGGGAGCTTTTTGCTCAAAAGATCAGGGGGCATATTAGCAAGACCCACGTTAAAATTATCGCCGTTTTAGCGGCAGGAAACTGCCGCTAAAGCGGCGATAATGGGCTTGCTAATATGCGTTATGGAATTCCAATAGAAGCCCAGGTTAGATGTCCTGCACATCTAACCTGGGCTTCTATTGGAATTCCATAACGCATATTAGCAAGCCCATTATCGCCGCTTTAGCGGCAGTTTCCTGCCGCTAAAACGGCGATAATTTTAACGTGGGTCTTGCTAATATGCCCCCAGGTTCCTACATGGAAACGAACATGGCCGACCAGTCTGAGCCGACTTTGCGAACAGGCAGAAGAGTCACTTTTACACTTCCTGTGTATCTGTCCAGCTGTTTATAACTGGAGACCGCATTTTCTACTTCCAGCTTTCCATTCTCTACGGATCCGATCATGTCGACCTGCCGTAATGGCATTACTAAACAGCCAGTCGCTACAGCTCTCATGTAGGGCAGCCAAGTTCTTGCAACAAGTCAGAAAACTGTTACAAATATCAAACAAATAGTGCTGCTATCCCCAACTGTTTAAGATTGCGCTATTTGTTATATGTTTGCCTCATTGATTTGCATTTTTGCACACGAACTTGAATCCCATGTGGCAGCTACAAAGGGCACAGTGCAGATGTACATAAAATTGTAATGGAGGACAATTGTCAACTGGCACCAACTTTCACATAGCTCTATTTTTTCTCCTGTTTTAGAAGTATATCGCCAACTTTTATAGACTTGTGCTAAGAATTGAAATTACTTATTAGCAGGGACCAATTTAATAATGGTAAGGGAAACATCTGTACTAGCCTAGTGGTAGACAAAAAAATCACTTAGAGCTTCCTTACAATCCCTGTGAAGCAGTCAGCGGACATTTCCACATTTTGGACATAAATGTGTTGACTTGGTTTTAGATGCACTATGTTTAACGCCTCATTTTAAGAAGATCGAATGAACTCGCAATTTTGCACAATTCAACATGTAAATAGGAATGTTGTTACACTTGATGATTGTATGCTAAAATTGTAATGGTTTTAATTAACTACACAATAAACTCTTTATAAGTGAGTGGGTTTCTGAGTATCTGTATGAGTGAGTGTGAAGGAATATGTGAGTGACTGTATAGGTGAGTGAGTGGGTGTGTGAGTAGCTGTATGGGTGAGTGTGTATGTCAGTTGCTGTATGGCTGACTAAGATGGTGTCTAAGTCCTTGTAAGAGTCTGTGAGTGGCTATATAGGTGAGTGAATGGGTGTGCATGTGGGTTTATAGGTGAGGGAGTCAGTGTATGAGTGGCTGTACAGGAAAGTGATTGGCTGTGTCGATGGCTGCATGAGTGAGTAAGTGGTTGTGTGAGTAGTTGTATGAATGTATGAATGTATGAATGAGTAAGTGGCTGTGTCAGTGGCTATATGGGAGAACAAGAGGGTGTATGATTGGCTGTAACAGTGAATGAGTGCCTGTGTGAGTGGCTGTATGAGTAAGTGACTGGCTGAGTCAGTGGCTATATGGGAGAATAGATGGCTGTGTGAGTGGCTGTATGGGTAAATGAGTGACTGTGTGAGTAGCTGTATGGAAGAGGGATTGGGTGTATCTGTGAGTGAGTGGCTGTGTTAGTGGGTATATGGGTGACTGAGTGGTTGTGTGATTAGCTGTATAGGAAAGTGATTGGGTGTGTGAGTGGCTATATGAGTGAGTTATTGGGTATGTGAGTGTCTGTATGAGTGAGTGATACCATTTGTCAGTGTCTGTATCAGTGTGTGTCTGGGTGTGTCAGTGTCTATAACAGTGTGACCCTGGATGTGTCAGTGGCTGTATCAGTGTGTGCCCAGGTGTGTCAGTGGCTGTATTAGTGAGTGCCTGTGTGTGTCAGTTCCTGCATCAGTGTGTGCCTGGGTGTGTTAGTGTCTGTATTAGTGTTTGGCTGGGTATGTCAGTGCCTGAATCAGTGTGTGACTCAGTGTGTCAGTGCCTGTATCAGTGTTTGGCTGGGTGTGTCAGTGTCTGTATCAGTATGTTCCTGAGTGTGTAAGTGGTTGTATCAGTGTTTGACTGGATGTGTCAGTGCCTGTATCAGTGTGTAGGTGAGTGTGTCAGTGGCTGTATCAATGAGTGCCTGGGTGTATTAGTTATTCTATCAGTGTGTGCCTGTGTGTATGAGTGCCTGTATCTGTGTGTAGATGCGTGTGTGAGTAGCTGCACTGGTGTGTACCTGGGAGTGTCAGTAGCTGTATGAGTGTGTGCTTGGGTGTGTACCCTAAAAATTTGGACTTATGTTACACTGCAAGAACTAATTAGTAAAGTATATAGTTCCAATAGATGGTGCCATTTATCTGACTAAAAAGAAAGAAACACAAATATTAATAAGTTTTAAAATGTATAGAATTACAAAGCTAACTTATCATTTGAACAATGCATAAGAACATAATTGTGAGAAATCAATAGACATTTGGCATGTTGTAAGGGTATGCTATATTTTGAAAAAGCATTTCACTTTCCCTTTTTACTGTTCTCAATTTCTACACTCATACAGCGTAAATGATGTACTATTGAAAGAATTATGTTTGAACAGAGGGAAAAAACAATCACATCGATTGTACAGAAAAACCCCCAAACTACACACTATGTCATTGCAGTTAAGCAACACTGCGCATTGCACTCACTACAATGTTCTTAAACGATTGTTTTACCAATACTTGCACTGCAAAATTGTGAAATCTTAAGCTAAAAAAGAAACCTTCATTATCAGAACTCCTAATAGAGATAGAAAATACCAGGATATGGTAAGCCTTATAAAGACATTACCCCTGGTAGGCCGAATGATGTCATAAATAATGACGATGGTTCTAGAACAAATACCCTATACCACTTTTTAACTGTAATCCTTAGAACTTTGGTTGAAGAAACAAAAGATAAGAATTTTGTAGCTTAAAAGGCAGTTTTAGCTAAAATGTAAGGTTGTTGTCGTTACATTCCATCCATCCAGTTTCATTTTTATTTTTTAAATTGACTGTAAAGTGTCCAAATACAGAGTTTTTCATGAAAGATGATAGCCATAGTAGTATAAGCTATTCCACAAATAGATATTTGCCCTGCTTTGAAGTCTGTAATCTCTGTTTCTAATTTGCTTTCATCTGCTCTGCATCGTTGTAGCATTAACCCTTTGTGTGCGTCGGACGGCCGGGAGTCGTCCGACGTCACGGTGGGCGTGTGCGTCGGATGGCTCCCGGCCGTTTTGGTACCCACCCACGGGGGAAGCGCTGGCGCTCCCCCGTGGGCCGCCCTTCAAGCTGCCCCCACCTGGGATGGCAGGGGAAGCCCTTCAGCTTATCCTCCCCACCCCCCTAACCCATCTAAAGACATCAGCGCGCAAGGCGCGCTGATGTCACTGGAGGATACCAGATGCGCTGGAAGCCATTTGCTTCTAGTGCGTCCGGAGGGTAGCAGGTGAGTTTCTGCTCGGGGAGGGTGTGGGGGGGTGTAAAAAGGCATCGAAGGAAAGGAAAGGGTTTTCCTTTCCTCCGATGTCTTTTTAAGCATTCCTGCTGCACGATCGCGCATGGGGCGCGATCGTGCAGCAGGAAGGCCCGGGTTTTTTTTTTTTTAAATGGCCTTTGTGTCAGGGAGCGGCCCCTTGGGCAAGGGTCACTCCCCTTGGGGGAGCAATTTTTTTGAATGGGTCTGCCCCCCTCGGGGGGGCAGATCATATTAAAAAAAATTATAAAAAAGTAACTGTGTGCCCACTAGGCCACTAGGGATATATTTTTTTTAAATATGTTTTTGGGGAGCAGCCCCTTAGGCAAGGGCTGCTCCCCTTTGGGAATCATTTATTTTGGCTGTTTCTGCCCCACTTTGGGGCAGATCGGCCTTGTTAATCTAGGATCATCTGCCCCCAAGGGGGGCAGAAGCCATTAGACACCAGGGAATTATTATAGTGTTGTTGGGGAGTGGCCCCTTGGGCAAGTGTCACTCCCCTTTGGGGATCATTTATTTTGACCGTTTCTGCCCCCCTTGGGGGAATATCGGCCTTGTTATTCGAGGCCCATCTGCCCCCAAGGGGGGCAGAAGCCATTAGACACCAGGGATTGTTTTAGTGTTGTTGGGGAGCGGCCCCTTGGGCAAGGGTCACTCCCCTTGGAGGATCAATATGTTTTTGGGGAGCGGTCCCTTAGGCACGGGCCGCTCCCCTTTGTGGAGCATTTATTTAGGACATTTCTGTCCCCCTTGGGGGCAGATCGGCCTTGTTATTCTAGGCCCATCTGCCCCCAAGGGGGGCAGAAGCCATTAGACACCAGGGATTGTTTTAGTGTTGTTGGGGAGCGGCCCCATGGGCAAAGGTCACTCCCCTTTGGGGATCATTTATTTTGGCCATTTCTGCCGCCCTTGGGGGCAGATCGTCCTTGCTATTCTAGGCCCATCTGCCCCCAAGGGGGTAGAAGCCATTAGACACCAGGGATTGTTTTAGTGGTGTTGGGGGGCGGCCCCTTTGGCAATGGCCGCTCCCCTTTGGGGAGCATTTATTTGGGCCGTTTCTGCCCCCCTGGGAGGGCAGATGGGCCCAAATAAACAATTAATTTTATTGTATGCCCACTAGGCCACCACGGATTGTTTTAGTGTTGTTGGGAGCGGCCCCTTGGACAAGGGTCGCTCCCCTTTATGGGGTGATTATTGTGGCCATTTCTGCCCCTTTGGGGGCAGATCGGCCATATGTTTTCAGGCCCATCTGTCCCCATGGGGGGGCAGCAGCCACTAGACACAAGGGCTTATTAAATGTTGGTGTTGGGGAGTGACCCCTTGGGCAAGGGTCGCTCCCCCTTTATGAGGGTGAATTTTCTGGCTGTTTCTGCTCCCCGTGGGGGCAGATCGGCCTTTTGCTTTTAGGCCCACCTACCACCTTTGCTTGACTGGTGGATAGTGTGTGGACTAGTACATTATTTGCATATGTGATTGTAATGTTTTATTTCTCCTTTTTATTCTAGTGCAAAGCTTTTGATTCTTGTTTGCGGTTTCGGCACTTGTTGATCTGCAGTTTTGCGTAGTTGCATTTTTTTGGTAAGAAAAACATTTTTGTTGTGTTTACTTCAAATGAGTATTAATGTCATGCATGAATGAATTTTTTGTAAGTGGTGTCATAATAGCAGCATATTTAGTTAGTGTTTTGAGCATGAAATTCTTTGTGATGTATTTTGCGTTGTCTTATGTGTAATTTTCTTTTCTTTTTCTTTTTTAGTGGGATATTGTTGGTCCTTACTGTGTCTGTGCAGAGTAGGTGGTGGTGAGTCTAGCTGCTTCTGGCAAGTGAGTAGTATAGTGTTGGAGTATATATGTCTTTGTGATAAAGCCACATTTTGTTTATTACTTATTTTACAAAGTATTTGTTGTTGTTGACTTGTTTGACAAGTTACCTTTATTAGTAAGGATCATGGCTAGCCGTAGAATTACTGCTCAGCAGGTGGTTGGTATGCTTTTTGAATCTTCCTCTGAGCAGGATTATGAGACTGACAGTGTGTCTGAGGGAGAGGAGGGAGTGCAAGATTCTGGCAGTGAGTTTTCTGTCCACGAGGAATCATCTGATGATGAAGCTACTCTCAGTGCAGATGAAGCTACTCTCAGTGCGGATGAAGTGCCTGTTTTAGAGGAGGACACTGATGTGCCGACGGTGCAGCAAGAGACATCAGGATTGCAGCCTGAGGCTGCAAGGCTTCCAACTGGAAGTGCTGGACTCTGGGTTGATCCAAACATGGTGCAGCCGGTGTTGCCTGCCTTTAGTGGTGATGCAGGGTGTAGAGTGGATTGTGAAAATGTTTTGCCTATACAGGTTTTTCAGTTGTTTATGGATGATGTATTTTTGGCTGAGATTGTTGAGCAGACTAATTTGTATGCTGAACAGTTTTTGAGGGACAACAGTGCCAGACTTAGGCCCTGCTCTAGAGCTACCCGGTGGACTCCCACAAATCTGGATGAGATGAAGAAGTTTTTGGGTTTGACTTTTTTGATGGGCTTGATAAGGAAGCCATCCCTGGCTTCATATTGGTCTACCAGTCCCTTGATGGCAACGGCCATATTTCCTGCAATTATGAGTCGTGATCGGTATTTACTTTTGCTTCGGATGCTGCATTTTGTTGATAATGCTTTGGCGTTGCCACGAGATCACCCTGACTGTGACCATCTTTTTAAGATTTGGCCTGTTCTTGATCACTTTGTAGATCGATTTTCAGAGATCTATACTCCAGGGAAAGAAATAGCTGTTGATGAGTCATTGGTCCTGTTCAAGGGCCGTTTGGTTTTTAGGCAGTACATTCCTAGCAAGAGGGCACGTTATGGAATTAAGATGTATATGTTGTCTGAGAGTAGGACAGGATATGTCTATAATTTCCGGGTGTACACTGGTAGAGATTCCACTATTGACCCCCATGGTTGTCCGTCCACTTTTGGACTTTCAGAGAAAATTGTGTGTGAACTTGCTAGAGGACTGTTTAACAGAGGTCACCATTTGTACCTTGATAACTTCTACACTGCTGTGCAATTGTTTAAGGAATTGTTCAAAGTGGACACTTTTTCTTGTGGCACAATCCGCTCTAACCGTAAAGGTTACCCAAAAGAGCTTGTTTGCAAAAAGCTTCAGAGGGGACAGTGCAGTGCCTTGCGTAGTGAGGAACTGCTAGCTGTGAAATTTGTGGACAGGAGGGATGTGTACATGCTGACTACCATCCATGATGAGAGTACTTCACCTGTGACTGTTTGGGGTCAGGTTGCTGAAGTGCGCAAACCTGTGTGCATTGTAGACCACAAAAAGCACATGGGTGGTGTCGATAGAGTAGATCAGAGGTTGGAACCTTACACAGCTGTTCGTTAGGCTTACATTTGGTATAAGAAGTTGGCCATCCGTCTCTTCAATTTAGCAACTTTCAATGCTTTTGTTGTGTTCAAGGA
The DNA here is from genome assembly GCA_963921515.1 of Calotriton arnoldi. NCBI lineage: Eukaryota > Metazoa > Chordata > Amphibia > Caudata > Salamandridae > Calotriton > Calotriton arnoldi. The sequence goes on from CAWUFW010009022.1 coordinate 143,230, forward strand.
GTGTTCTCCTGCGTCAAAGATAACTTTTGTTCAGTTTCAGGAGTCTGTGTTAGGCAGCCTTGTTGTTTTGGAACAGGCAATTGTTCCTAGAGTTGGAGTGGTGGAGGATGTGGCCAGATTGAAAGATCGCTATTTTCCTGATTTAATTCCTCCCACACCCAAAAAAACTATCCCTGTAAGAGATGTAGAGTCTGTTTGCGAAGAGGTATGCGGAAGGAGAGTCGTATGCACTGTGCTGATTGTCCTAATCCTGGGCTGTGTGTGCCCACATGTTTCAGATTGTATCACACTCAAAAGAGTTTTTGGGAGCAACCGTGAGTCTAATAGTGTACTGCCTGGTCTGTATGGTTTTATATAGTTGTTGTTCAGTTTAACGGTTGGCATTAGAATGATGTCTTCAGTTACTGCTGTTGTTTTTGTATTTATAGTTTTGTATCTAGTTGCAATTGGTTTGTGTTTTCTTTCTTGTTAAGAGAAATTTGATGACGGTGTGCTTGGCTGATGGTGTGCGTGAACTGGTGCTTGGCTGGTGGTGTGAGTGGACTGGTGCTTGGCTGGTGGTGTGCGTGGGCTGGCGCTTGGCTGGCAGTGTGTGTGGGCTGGTGCTTGGCTGGCAGTATGCGTGGGCTGGCGGTGTGGGTGAGCTGGTGCTTGGCTGACGGTGTGTGTGGGCTGGTGCTTGGCTTACAGTGTGCATGGGCTGGCGCTTGGCTGGCAGTGTGCGTGGGCTAGCGCTTGACTGGCAGTGCGTGTGGGCTGGCGTTTGGCTGGCAGTGTGCGTGGGCTGGCACTTGGCTGGCGGTATGTGTGGGCTGGCAGTGTGGGTGGGCTGGTGCTTGGCCGGTGGTATGCGTGGGCTGGCAGTGTGCATGGGCTGGCGCTTGGCTGGCAGTGCGCGTGGGCTGGTGCTTGGCTGGCAGTGTGCGTGGGCTGGCACTTGGCTGGCAGTGTGCGTGGGCTGGCACTTGGCTGGCGGTATGCGTGGGCTGACGGTGTGAGTGGGCTGGTGCTTGGCTGGCAGTGTGCGTGGGCTGGTGCTTGGCTGGCAGTGTGGGTGGGATGGTGCTTGGCTGGCGGTGTGCGTGGGCTGGCATTTGGCTGGCATTGTGTGAGTAGTGACTTGCTGCTGGTCATTACACACTCTGCTAGTCAAACGCCACTGCAGATACTATGTCAACCACCATCCTGTGTGATTGCTGTGTCAGTTATGTGGGTGTATGAAAGTGATGGGCCCTTGAATGGTGCTGTCTGTTGATGTGAATGTTGTAATGTGCTGGGCCCACGGCTGGCGGTGTGAATAGTCTTGTGTGTCACGTATGAAAGGTGTGTGAATGGCCTGTAACGAGGTTGGTGCCTTGCCGTGGCTTTACAGCTCACGAGCTGTGAATCATTGATCAGGTTTTTAACCTTTTAAATATTAACAGTGCATTTACTTTTTGTGAAATCTCTTGTTAATAGAATTTTACACTCTGAACCTTCACTCACCCTCATGCCAAATCCAACCAGTATGTGTGAGTACTTAAGGAATTGTTCATTTTGAAGTAATATTTGTCTTTTCTGTCTCTCTCTGCCAGGGTGTACATTGTCTCCACATTGTCTGTGGATGTGAGTGTTGTAATGTGCTGGGGCCGCAGCTGGTAGTGTGAAAGTGTGTGTCAAGTATAAAAGGTGTGTGAATGGCCTGTAAAGAGGTTGGTGCCTTTTTGTGGCTTTACAGCTCACGAGCTGTGAGTCATTGGTTCAGGTTTTTAACCTTTTAATTATTAACAGTGCATTTCCTTTCTGTGAAATCTCTTGTTAATAAAATATACATTTTGAACCTTTCACTCACCCTCGTGCCAAATCCAACCAGTATGTGTGTGTACTTGAGGAACAGATGGATAGGCAGTCATATTTGTCTCATCTGTCTTTCTGTGCTAAGGTGTAGTCTGTCTCTAGGGAAAATTTACCAACTTTAGATATTTCTGTAAAGTAAAAAAAAAATGGGGAGTGCTGGGTGGTGTGCCTCTCATGGATCCCAACAAGTTTTTTTACTCACAATGCCATGCAAACCTCAAAATGTGACTATAGTCACGCATTTTCCTTGCATTACTGTGTCATAATATTCTGGTGTCAGAAAAACCTCAATTTTCCTACCACTCAGAATTCCCCCCAGGTCTCCCGATAAAAATGGTACCTCACTCGCGTGGGTGGGTCAAGTACCCGTGACAGGCAAGGGCCCAAAACATATTGAGGTGACATAAAAATTACCAATCACAAAACAACCTGGTTTTGCCCAGGGGGTCCTATGGGTTTTTGGCCCCGGGCTCGGCGGCCATCTTGGGAAACCTACCAAACCCACACATTTCTGAAAACTAGACACCCGGGCAAGTTCAGCGTGGTATGGCTTGCATGGACCCCCCAACGTTTTCCTAGACAGAATCCCCTGCAAACCTCAAATTTAGCTGAAAAAAATCTAATTTATCTCAAATTTCTGTGTGGGAAAGTTCTGGAATCTGCATGGATCCACAAATTTCCTACCACCCAGCATTCCCCCAGGTCTCCTCATAAAAATGGTACCTCACTCGCATGGGTGGGTCAAGTACCCGCGACAGGCAAGAGACCAAAACATATTGAGGCGACATCATAATTACCTATCACAAAACAACCTGGTTTTGCAAGGGGGTCACCTGGGTTTTTGGCACCGGGCTCGGCGGCCATCTTGGGAAACTACCAAACCCACACATTTCCGAAAACTAGACACCCGGGGGAGTCCAGTGAGGTATGGCTTGGTTGGATCCCCCAACGTTTTCCTACCCAGAATCCCCTGTAAACCCCTAAATTAGCTGAAAAAAACAAATGTTCCACATATTTTTGTGTAGAATCGCCATGCCGGCACAAATGTCCTACCCCACAGCGTTCCCCTCAGTCTCCCGAGTAAAATGATACCTCACTTGTGTGGGTGTCCAATGCAGAATTAAAATTCTCTGTGCTATACCCTTAATCCCTATGTTTTGGGCTCTTCCCAGTCACAGGCTCTTGCCCCACCCACACAAGTGAGGTATCATTTTATGTGGTTTTTTCAGCTAATTTTGAGGTTTGCAGGGGATTCTGGGTACAAAAACATTGGGGGATCCACGCAAGCAATACCTCGCTGGACTCCCCAGCGTTTCTAGTTTTCAGAAAAGTGTGGGTTTGGTAGTTTCCCAAGATGGCAGCCGAGCCCGTGGCCAAAAACCCAGGTGACCCCCCTTGCAAAACCAAGTTGTTTTGTGATAGGTAATTTTGATGTCGCCTCAATATGTTTTGTGCCCTTGCCTGTCGCGGGTACTTGACCCACCCACGCGAGTGAGGTACCATTTTTATCGGGAGACCTGGGAAACCGCAGGGTGGTAGGAAATTTGTGGATCCATGCAGATTCCAGAACTTTTCCACACAGACATTTGAGAAAAATGTGATTTTTTTCAGCTAAATTTGAGGTTTGCAGGGGATTCTGGGTAGGAAAACTTTGGGAGGTCCACGCAAGCCATACCTCGCTGGACTCCCCCATGTGTCTAGCTTTCAGAAATGTGTGGGTTTGGTAGGTTTCCCACGATGGCCGCCGAGCCCGGGGCCAAAAACCCAGGGGACCCCCCCTGCAAAACCAGGTTGTTTTGTGATAGGTAATTTTGATGTCGCCTCAATAAGTTTTGGGCCCTTGTCTGTCACGGGCACTTGACCCACCCATGCGAGTGAGGTACCATTTTTTTGGGGAGACCTGGGGGAACGCTGGGTGATAGGAAATTTGTGGATCCATGCAGATTCCAGAACTTTCCCACACAGAATTTTGAGAACAATTTGTTTTTTTCTGCTAAATTTGAGGTTTGCAGGGGATTCTGGGTAGGAAAACGTTGGGGGGTCCATGAAAGCCATACATCGCTGGACTCCCCCGGGTGTCTAGTTTTCAGAAAAGTGTGGGTTTGGTAGGTTTCCCAAGATGGCTACCGAGCCCAGGGCCACAAACCCAGGGGACCCCCCTTGCAAAACCATGTTGTTTTGTGATAGGTAATTTTGATGTCGCCTCAATACGTTTTGGGCTCTTGCCTGTCGCGGGTACTTGACCCACCCACGCGAGTAAGGTACCATTTTTATCGGGAGACCTGGGGGAACGCTGGGTGGTAGGACATTTGTGGATCCATGCAGATTCCAGAACTTTCCAATACAGAAATGTGAGGAAAATGTGTTTTTTTTCAAAGTTTAAGGTTTGCAAGGGATTCTGGGTAACAGAACCTGGTGAGAGCCAGAAAATTCACCCCATCCTGGATTTCCCTGGGTGTCTAGTTTTCAAAAATGTATAGGTTTGCTAGGTTTCCCTCGGTTCCGGCAGAGCTAGGGTTCAAAATCTACAGCTAGGCACTTTGCAAAAAAAGGGTCCGATTTCACTGTGAAAATGTAGTGTGTCCACGTTGCGTTTTAGGCCGTTTCCTGTAGCGGGCACAAGGCCTACCCACACAAGTGAGGTACCATTTTTCTTGGAAGACTTTGAGGAATGCGGGGTGGGTGTAATTTTGTGGATCCACGCAGATTCCAGAACTTTCCACCACAGAAATGTGAGGAAAATGTGTTTTGTTTTGCAAAGTTTGAGGTTTGCAAGGGATTCTGGGTAACAGAACCTGGTGAGAGCCAGACAAGGCACCCCATACTGGATTCCCCTGGTTGTCTAGTTTTCAAAAATGTATAGGTTTGCTAGGTTTCCCTAGGTGCCGGCAGAGCTAGGGTTCAAAATCTACAGCTAGGCACTTTGCAAAGAAAGGGTCCGTTTTCACTGTGAAAATGTGGTGTGTCCACGTTGCGTTTTGGGCCCTTTCCTGTCGCCGGCACTAGGCCTACCCACACAAGTGATGTACCATTTTTCTCGAAAGGCTTTGGGGAACGCAAGGTGGGTGGAATTTTGTGGATCCACGCAAATTCCAGAACTTTCCACCACAGAAATGTGAGGAAAATGTGTTTTTTTTCACAAAGTTTGAGGTTTGCAAGGGATTCTGGGTAACAGAACCTGGTGAAAGCCAGACAAGTCACCCCATCCTGGATTCCCCTGGGTGTCTAGTTTTCAAAAATGTATAGGTTTGCTAGGTTTCCCTAGGTGCCGGCACAGCTAAGGTTCAAAATCTACAGCTAGGCACTTTGCAAAAAAAGGGTCAGTTTTCACTGTGAAAATGTGGTGTGTCCGTGTTGCGTTTTGGGGGTTTCCTATCACGGGCAGTAGGCCTACCCACACAAGTGAGGTACCATTTTTCTCAGAAGGCGTTGGGGAACGCAGGGTGGGTGGAATTTTGGGGATCCACGCAGATTCCAGAACTTTCCACCACAGAAATGTGAGGAAAATGTGTTTTTTTTCACAACGTTTAAGGTTTGCAAGGGATTCTGGGTAACAGAACCTGGTGAAAGCTAGACAAGTCACCCCATCCTGGTTTCCGCTGGGTGTCTAGTTTTCAAAAATGTATAGGTTTGCTAGGTTTCCCTAGGTGCCGGCAGAGCTAGGGTTCAAAATCTTCAGCTAGGCACTTTGCAAAAAAAGGGTCCGTTTTCACTGTGAAAATGTGGTGTGTCCATGTTGCGTTTTGGGCCGTTTCCTGTCACGGGCACTTGGCCTACCTACAGAAGTGAGGTACCATTTTTCTCAGAAGTCTTTGGGAAACACTGGGTGGGTGGAATTTTGTGGATCCACGCAGATTCCAGAACTTTCCACCACAGAAATATGAGGAAAATGTGTTTTTTTTCACAAAGTTTGAGGTTTGCAAGGGATTCTGGGTAACAGAACTTGGTGAAAGCCAGATAAGTCACCCCATCCTGGATTCCCCTGGGTGTCTAGTTTTCAAAAATGTATAGGTTTTGCTAGGTTTCCCTAGGTGCCAGCACAGCTAAAGTTCAGAATCTACAGCTAGGCACTTTGCAAAAAAAGGGTCAGTTTTCACTGTGAAAATGTGGGGTGTCCATGTTGCGTTTTGGGCATTTTCTGTCACGGGCAGTAGGCCTACCCACACAAGTGAGGTACCATTTTTCTCAGAAGGCATTGGGGAACGCAGGGTGGGTGGAATTTTGTGGATCCACGCAGATTCCAGAACTTTCCACCACAGAAATGTGAGGAAAATGTGTTTTTTTTCACAAAGTTTAAGGTTTGCACGGGATTCTGGGTAACAGAACCTGGTGAAAGCTAGACAAGTCACCCCATCCTGGTTTCCGCTGGGTGTCTAGTTTTCAAAAATGTATAGGTTTGCTAGGTTTCCCTAGGTGCCGGCACAGCTAAGGTTCAAAATCTACAGCTAGGCACTTTGCAAAAAAAGGGTCAGTTTTCACTGTGAAAATGTGGTGTGTCCATGTTGCGTTTTGGGCCGTTTCCTGTCACGGGCACTTGGCCTACCTACAGAAGTGAGGTACCATTTTTCTCAGAAGTCTTTGGGAAACACTGGGTGGGTGGAATTTTGTGGATCCACGCAGATTCCAGAACTTTCCACCACAGAAATGTGAGGAAAATGTTTTTTTTTCACAAAGTTTAAGGATTGCACGGGATTCTGGGTAACAGAACCTGGTGAAAGCTAGACAAGTCACCCCATCCTGGATTCCCCTGGGTGTCTAGTTTTCAAAAATGTATAGGTTTGCTAGGTTTCCCTAGGTGCCGGCAGAGCTAGGGTTCAAAATCTTCAGCTAGGCACTTTGCAAAAAAAGGGTCTGTTTTCATTATGAAAATGTGGTGTGTCCATGTTGCGTTTTGGGCCGTTTCCTGTCACGGGCACTAGGCCTACCCACACAAGTGAGGTACCATTTTTCTCAGAAGTCTTTGGGAAACGCTGGGTGGGTGTAATTTTGTGGATACACGCAGATTCCAGAACTTTCCACCACAGAAGTATGAGGAAAATGTGTTTTCTTTCACAAAGTTTGAGGTTTGCAAGGGATTCTGGGTAACAGAACCTGGTGAAAGCCAGACAAGTCACCCCATCCTGGATTCCCCTGGGTGTCTAGATTTCAAAAATGTATAGGTTTGCTAGGTTTCCCTAGGTGCCGGCAGAGCTAGGGTTCAAAATCTACAGCTAGGCACTTTGCAAAAAAAGGGTCAGTTTTCACTGTAAAAATGAAGTGTGTCCAAGTTGCGTTTTGGGCCGTTTCCTGTCGCGGGCACTAGGCCTACTCACACAAGTGAGGTACCATTTTTATCGGGAAACTTAGGGTAACACAGAATTGTAGAGCAACTGTTATTACCTATTGACTTTTGATGCATTTTTGCCTTCCAAATGAAAGACAATGTGTAAAAATGAAGTCACTATGAAAAATGTCCTATAATTCTCATGCTAGTATGGGTACTCACAATTTCGGAAATGTGCAAATACCTACTGTTTCTAAACTCTATATTTTGTTCCAATTTCAGAAGTACCTAGGTGTCTTTCATCCCAATTTTTCACTGTATATATTTTCCCAAATGAATTGCTATATACCCAGTACATAATAAAAAAACATTGCAAGACGCTGTTCAGTAATTGGCTCTGGGTTCGTCTGGTTCTTGGTGAACCTACAAGTCCTATATATAACCACAACCAGAAATGTCCAGCGGATGTAACGGTATATTTCTTTCAAACATCTGTCATAATTAGAAGAAGTTACAGGTGAAAACATTGGCACAAATGGCTGTTTTTTTCAACTCATTTTCAATTTTTCCTATTTTCAACTGTTAATTTCTATAAAGAAACCTTGAAGGATCTACACAAATGACCCCTTGCTGAATTCAGAATTTTGTCTACTTGTCTAAAATGTATAGCTTTCCAGGATCCATTATTGCTTTCATACCCATTTCTACCATTAACTGGAAGAAGGTTGAAAGCACAAAAAATAGCAAAAATAGGCTATGTCCCAGTAAAATGCCAAAACTGTTTAAAAATGTTGGTTTTCTGACAAAATTCTGTCAGTCTCTGAAAGCTGGGAAAATGGTGATTTCAGCCCCATAAACCCTTTGTTGATACCAATTGCAGGGAAAAAACCAAACGCTTTCATTTGCAGCACTTTTTCCCATTTTCCCCAAAAAAACAACATTTAGCTGTATTTGGCTAATTTCTGGGTCCCCTCCAGGAGAATCCACAAACCCTGGGTACCTTTAGAATCCCCGTTATGTTGGAAGAAAAGGACACAAATTTGGCATGGATACCTTATGTGGTCAAAAAGTTACAGGGGCCTAAGCGCGAGCTACCCCAAATATCCAGAAAAAGGCTTAGCACAGGGGGAAAAAGGCCTAGCAACGAAGGGGTTAATATAAGACACTTTCCACTTCTTCGTACATGTAATGGTGACATAAGATCAGAGCGACAATTTAGGTAGGTATTGTTTTGTATAGCTTTTTTAAACAATCAGTCAAAAGACACAGTTTTGCAATCCAGTAGTGGTAAATAAAGACATTGCTCTGAATCTATTTGTGTACTTGATGGGAAAGAATAATCTTCACACTCATGGTTCCATGAGTAAGCCAGTCCAAATAACTCATCAATACATTTTTTTCTTCTTCTAAAACTCCAAGGATGGCCATTATAAACTCTCCTGTGCATCCTGTTGAGTGTTTGGAGTAAATACTACTGATCTACTACATATATCTGCAAGGTCTTGAATGCCTGAAGCAGAATGAGTTACAGTCCTATCACTACATAAACGTTGCAACAAACTAGAAAGTGCACAACACAATCTCTTCTGTGGTTTCTATCTAATTGCATGTACAAGATGAGGTAATTGAAAGAGTGCATTGAGAACCACATTTGCATAGCAGTTGACACCAAAAGTGTTTGGAAACTGGTAACCTAGAATATCGCCCTCATTGTCAGGTTTTTTCTTCTTAACAGCTTCCTTGTTCTCCTTCTTTTCCTTCTTTTCATCATCAGCACAATCCTTTGTAAGGTTTTGTTTTGGACAGATGATCAATGTTTCATAAATGGGATACTGTCCTAAATGAGGAGCATATACATTTCTTAACCAATTGTATTCTTTAACACAACTTGGATCAGCACTTTGCTGTTATCAAAAGCAATCAAAACAAACTGGACAATATTCTAACTCGAGATGGCGCTACGTATGACATAACTTCTTTAAACACAGTACCACTGACATTAATAAAAGCTGCATGTACACTTTAACCTTGAGATTTATGAATAGTCACAGCGTATGCTAGAGAAACTGGAAACCGCTTACGCCGAATATACAAGCCTTTTACAAGCAAAAAACGTACAATGGACCTTCCAATCTGCTTTATGCCATCAACCTGATCAAATGTTATTGCTAACTATTCAACCTCATTCCTATTTGGAAAGTTAATAAAATCAATCACTTTACTCATAGCACCATTTATTAATCCTTCCTCAACATATACATTTCTATGCAAAATTACTCTACAGTTCTTGCAAACACTTAAGCATTTCTCTAATCCTGCAGTTCTGCATAAAGATGTTTCCAAGGAATCCAGTTTTGCTTGTAGTTTTTCATTTAGGACTACTGTCACCCCCTGATGTTACATTTTGTCTATTGCTGTAAGTTGCAAAATATCTTCTTTCTCCAATTTTAGCAACTGTTTGTTGAAACAGGCACACTATTGAAGTGCAGGCATTAGGCACACAATGGATTTTCTTTTTGAATAAAAGTAAACATTAGCTCTGCTGCCGTATTGTTTGTAAGAAACAGAGGTGCATATTTACAAGGGGATATCGCCACCAGGACGTCACTTTTAGCGATGTTCTGGTGGCGATATGCCCTTCTCCATATTTACAAAGCGACTTGTAAATAAGGCCCCTTTAAACACATCACTTAGCGTGAAAGGGGCGTGCAATGGGTGTTGCTGTGGGTGTTCCATTGAAACACCCATGGCTTTTGCCGCTGCCCCAAATTAACAAGGAGGTGTAAATCTGAGGCAGCGCCAAAAACTAACGCCATGCAAGAGCAGGCGTTAGAATGACGAAACGAGGATAAATACTTTTATTTTGCATCGTTTTTGCCTTTTCTAGGTTTGCTGCATTCTGCAGCACACATAGAAAGAGCAAAGTGCCAAACACTGATTGTTTATGTGCAGGAAGGTGGGCCTTCCTGCACATAAACAATCAATAAATAATAACGATTTGCTACTTCTATATGCGCTGCATTCTGCAGCACACATAGAAGTAACAAATTGCCATTAGTGATTGTTTATGTGTAGGAAGGCACACCTTCCTGCAAATAAACAATTATTCCCTGCAACGCAAGCACCCTTACACTATGGTGCAAGGCTGCCTGATTTGGCACTAGGCAGCTAACATTTGTGCCAGCGCTAGGGAAAACACAGGGGTGCACCATCCTAATGTGAATATGGTGCATCCCTGCATTATGAAATTGTCAGAGCGCGGCTTTGCCAAATTTGGCGCATCTCCGCGCTCCAACATTTTCTCATAAATATGTCCCGGTATCTCAACAAGCCAACTTTCTAAGTGATGTTTCCCCTCTATTGACAGAATACCTACTCTAATATCCTTGAGAATATTTGCATATTCAATGTCAGATGCTTGTCACATATTCTTGAGTAGTTCTTTGTATGGGAAGTTTAACCAAATGTTTACGTTTCCAATACTTACCAAAGAATTTCGAGTTTCTTCATGGAGCAGGGTTTTGAACACAGGCTGTCCTTTGACTTGTGTAAGTTGTAGTAGATCACCGAACACAATCAAGTGTTTTCCTCAAAATAGCTCATCATAGTCTGTCCTTAGAGCCTGTTGCATTCTTAAGTGTAAAAAGGCAAGCATTAAGTTTGAGACCCTGCTCACCTCATCATTTATTAAAACTTAACTTCTTGAGTACTCTTGAGACTTCATGACAAGTTTCACCGGATAACTTTTGCTACTCCAGTTTGTTATCATATTCCACAGGCAGCGTGAGAAGTCAATGTAAAGCAATTCCTTTAATGTTGTGAGCAGCTAATCCAGTGGGTGCTGTTACTACACATGACAAATTACACTCTGTAGTCTTCTGTAGGAAAGCAGTGAGAACTTGTATTAGAAAGCTTTTACCGGTGCCAGCTTGACCACTGACATACAACAGTAGTGGCTTAAATGATGTGCATGTACATGGTGTCTTCTCATGAAGGAATCTATGCTCAACTTTGTTTTTCACCTCTAAATATATTTATTTTTGCTCGCTATTTAGTTGTCCAACTAACTGTTCCAAAATTAACACTTTCTTGTCTTGCTTGTCGCATTGCAGTCTCCGTTTCATTCATTGCAATGGCTGCTTCATTTTCAATAATTGGTTGTCCAAGAGGATCTTGCATTAGAGGATCTGAACTTTGGCTGCTTTGTGAACTCTCTGTAGCTATCTAAGCAGCAATCATTTGTTCCTGTTCAATCTCATCATGTAACATTTTCAAATAGTTTGGAAATACCAAACACTCGAAACTATCCTTTGCAACATTGAAAGAGTCTTCATAGCAGTCAACTCTCCTAGTAATTCTGATTCAGTACGCCAAGGTTTAAATAACCACAAAAGAACATAATAGAAAAACTCTCTTTTTTCAGCAGACTGGCAACTCAGTTTTCTATGATTAATTGGACTGCCTTTGCTATGTCGTACCAAACAACCATCACAACCAAAAACTGCAAATTCATCTACATCTTATGTCATGTTGTTTTTATATCTGTAGTTTTGAAGTATTTCATAAAGACATAGATTTTCAAGACGTGGACACCTTTTTGGATAGTAGGTGTCCAGTATGTTTGCTTTGACAATATCTGTACTTTGTGGGTCAAATTCTGCAAGGTGCTGAAAGTCAGGGAAGGTCTCCAACACTCTATTTCACGTGCTAGGCCTAGACTCACCCAAACAAATAATCTTGACTTAGAGTGCAAACTAACTGAACTCAACCAATCACAGCATAACCTGAGGCCACAACAGACCTCGACCAGGCCATCCAGAACTTTGCCGCTTGGATCACCAACAGAGCTGACAGAGTCGCCCCACTGAAACCTACAAAGTCTAACACGACCTCCAAACATGCCAGCTGGTACACCCTAGAACTCAGGACCACCAAGCGCAAGAGCCACCAACTGGTGAAACGATGACGTGCCACTAAGAACCCCGCCAATAGAGAAGCTCACAAAACAGCCCTCAGCAACTATCACTGGCACATCAGGGAAGCCAAGAAAGCAACCATTACCACCCACTTTGACTCCGCGGCCAACCACACAAAGGAACTCCTCAAAATAGTCAAAGAATTCTCCAGCCCAACAGCCAATGAGAACACCATCCACTCCTCCCAAGAACTCTGTGACACGCTCTCAGACTACTCCCACAGCAAGATCACCAACATCTACAACAATTTCAACCCCTAACCCACCACCCTCAAAACCAACGACCTTAACCAACCAGTGAACATCAGCCAAATCCTTACCACATGGTCTCCGCTCACTGCCCTGACCCCCTCAGCCATCATGTCTTCCATCCATTCCGGGGCAAACACCAACTCCTGCCCCCACCACGTCTACAACCTAGCAACTAACCCAATCAGCATTCAACTCACCAGCAAACTCAACACCTCCATCTCCACAGCAACCTTCCTGGACAGATGGAAACACGCAGAAGTCAGACCCCTCCTAAAGAAAGCCTCTGCCGACCCCAGCGATCTCAAAATGTATTGTCCAATCTCCCTGCTCCAATACCCAACCAAAGTATTCAAGAAAGCCATCAACCAGCAGCTCACCCAATTCCTGGAACAGAACCACCAACTGGACACCTCACAATCAGGATTCCATCTCAATCACAGCACTGACACCGCGCTGCTTGCTGCCAGAGATGACATCAGAACACTCCTTGACCATGGAGAAACTGTGGCCCTGATCCTCCTCGACCTCTCCACGGTCAACACTCTCTCCCACAACACTCTCATCAACAGACTCTACAACATAACCATACAGCAAGCCGCCCTCAAGTGGATTGCCTCCTTCCTTACAGAACGCACACAGAGCATCCAACTGCCTCCCTTCACCTCTGCACCCAAAGACCAAATGCAGTGCACCGCAAGGATCATCCCTGAGCCCTACCCAGTTCAACATCTACATAACCCCCTTCGCAGATGTCGGCAAACCCCACGGACTCAACATAATCTTCTACGTAGATGACACCCAACTGATCCTCTCACTCACATGACCAACATAGCCAAATGGATGAGAGACAACTGCCTCCAACTCAACTCTGACAAAAGTGAAGTACTGACCTTCAGGAAGAACACCTCTGCATGGGACCACAGTTGGTGGCCTGCAGAACTCAGACCTACACCCACACCGACTGACCATGCATGCAACCTCGGCATCATCTTCGACAGACAACTGATCATGAAACGACGAGTCAGTGCAGTCGTCTCCTCCTGCTTCCACACACTTCACATGCTCCACAGAATCTTCAGATGGATCCCAACCAACATCAGAAAGACCGTCACTCAAGCCTCATCACCAGCCGCCTCGACTAAGGCAACGTCCTCTTTTGCCGGCATCTCCACCCAGCTCCTCAGAAGACTCCAGACCATACAGAACTCTGCAGCCAGACTCATCCTGGACCTCCCCCAATAAACCCATATTGCCCCCCCACCTGTGAGACCTCCACTGTCCCCCCATCCAGAAGACATGCCAGTTCATGATCCTCACACACGCCTACAAAGCCCTCCATGCCCTAGGACGTGCCTACATCAACCATTGACAGAACTTCCACCAACCTGCTACACACCTGCGCTCCTCTTCACTTGCCCTGGCCCTCACACACACCCGCATCTGTCGCAGCGGTGGCCACTTCTTCTCCTACATCGCTGCCAAGACCTAGAAGGACCTTCCCCTCCAGCTCCGTACAGCCTCCTCACTGGCAGACTTCAAAAAGAGACTCAAGACCTGAATCTTCGATGGAGACACAGTGCCCAGATACTCCTAGGGGTGACAGTGTTGCGCATTACAAATGCTGTTGATTGATTGATTGATTGATTGATTGATTGATTCATAGGATTAAATCTCCCTAAGTGAAAGCATCTTCAAGCTGAAGCTGTAGAGTTTCTTTGCCAAAGACTTTTCCGCAGAAATCTCTTCCGACTTCTCCTTCATCTCTGTCTTTTCAGATTTCTTTATATACGGAGTAACATAACAAGCAACAGTTATGGAGTTGTCCGCCGAAAACGGAATATTCATATTTGCATTTCACATTTTCAGAATTACAGGATTGTAGTTGTTGATATATTTTGAAGCTACTGTTCTCTTCAGGTTGTAGGTGTTTATGGGTAATTTTCGAGTAATCATATGTCTGACTGCAGACAAAAAAACTTTTGACTCTTCCTTTGGAAATACCAGGTTTTTGAAATCCAAAATGACATTTAGTGTAAAATTTTCCTTTCACTCTGTACTTTTGCCAACCTTACTTTCCACATCTTGCTGTTTTAGGTCTTTTTCATCACTGTCTTTTGGGATGGTACATGTAGCAAACTGCTCTATGAAAGAAAGTACAGATTCATCTGTCTCTGTTCTAAATTTTGGTGCATCTTTAATCCACAACAACATATAACTATGAGGAACACCTTTTGCTTGTACTCTTTATGTCAAAAGAAATCAGTATCTTCTCCAAAAGGTGGATTTTTTTAGTTGCAGATGAAAGCGAGCATGGCTTGAAATTCGTGTTTAAAATACCTACAAACTTTTGCAGGATCCAAAGAGCAAAATTCTCCTGGTGTCTCCAGATTGATTTCCTTAATATTATACTTTGCTTCTCTGAAAAAGTCACGTAAGTCATCCCATGCATACTCTGAACAACTGAGGGTCACTAACCAAGTTGGTGCACCTAAATTTCTAAATTTACATTTCAGTTTGCCATGTCAACGATACCAATATTCATTGGTGCCACATTGAAATGCCATCAAGTTTATCAAATTGTATTTCAACTCCTCATCTTTTCCATGAATTTTCTCGACTAAGTCTCTTGCGGACATACTTTGTAGATTGATTCCTCTCTTAAGAATATGGTTAACAGCTTACAATAGGTCCAGATAAATCACTCTCAAATAACAGATGGGATATAAATGGAATACGTTTACAAAATGTAGGTCCTCAGAATATAATCTGGTCGATTTGTACTCAGCTGCTGATATTTGCACTAGGTGGTCATCATATTGTGTCCGTCTACTCCAGTTGGAAATAGTTGTGGAAAACAGCGAGCATCTAAACTTTTCTCCCAGACACTCATTAGAGCTCCCTTAGCTTGTTTCTTTCGGAATAGTTCAATGGCATCTACCATAATGTCTTTGGAATGCAGTGGAGGGGTTCTCTAGTACTCAAAGATTTCTTTAGATTTAGTTCTATCCACTTTTTCAAACTGTCCACTTGAAGGTAAGATTTCATCCTCCAAACAACTTCCATCTGTGAGAAAATCTACTTTTTTGTACACATTATTTTCTTTGAGGTAGAATGTAGCATTCTTCACCGTATTTACATTAACTAGTTCTTGCCATATTTTTTTGTTTTTTGTGGGTACACCATTCACTAGAATAATAAGAGGCTGATCTATACCTCTATCTACACCCACTGTTTCAATATTATGTTTAAAATCTAAAGGTAAGTAAAAAACTCTACCTTTAAGGTCTTCTGTAGCTCAGTCATGGTAGTCTTTCAGTCTTTGGTTCCATAAGAACTATTGCTTTAAATGGGTTTATGGATTGTATCAGGATTGTTTCATAAACATTTATATGATGAAGTTCCTCTGGAATTTGAATCAACTCCAACATATTATGTATTGCTCTTGCTGGCATTTTGTTGTTTTTCAATTTGTCATAGCAATATTTACAGATAATCTGCAGTGTTGACAAATCGAACAATTCCTCTACTGCCAGGGACTCTCTGGGACTGTCTGGGACACAGTCAGGGACTTGGGTAAAGACTGGCGACTGGGTAGAAAATAAGGCAGACAGCACTGCCCAGGATTACACAGGAAGTCAGAAGAGAAAAGGGATCCAAAGGGGAAGGGAGGCGGTTCAGCATTCAGACTCACTACACCCAGGACGGATGTGCAATACACTTATATATAAAACAACATTAACAATAAAGGGAATATGGGTAAAGCACTCGGGATCTCCACATGGTAAGACTGAAGCTCAGTAAGTTCCTCACCCGCAATTGCCGTTACAGATACTGACTGCAAATACCCACATATAGGATATGCATGCAAAGGCAGGGTCTGTGGAGCTGATACCAATGATGATGTTATAAATGTAACTCAAAGACAATACTCACAGTGAACAAGAAACACCACCTAGGTAGTCAGCTGTGCCCACGGATCCTGGCGATCAAACGCGAACACGCAAGGCAGTAACAGCAAGGGGTAGAACTAAACACAAGCACAATAAACAAGGAGCAAGCAAGGAGGAGTGCTTAACAGGAAAGGAAGAAATCACATGGAACAATTGGCAGAAAGCAAGTAACACACATACAAGGTAATAGAAGCAAGACAGCAGAATAGAAAGACAGGAAACTAGGTACTGGAACCAATGAAATGTGAAGAAAGGCAGGGACTGGAAAAGAATATACAGAAGGGAAGGCTACAAGGGTATACTAGAATAGTGCTGGATCAGGAGTCAAGAAAACAAAGTAGCACTGAAGGCTGTGCTGGAGCAAGAACAAGAATTTGGCAAAAGCTCAAAAGCCAAGGCAGCACTGCAGGCAGTGCTAGTTCAGGAACAAGGGAAACTGCTGCAGCTCAGGAACAAGGAATGCTACGGCTCAGGAGTCAAAGTAGCACTGCAGGCAGTGCTAGTTCAGGAACAAGGGAAACTACTGCAGCTCAGGAACAAGGAATGCTAAGGCTCAGGAGTCAAGGTAGCACTGCAGGCAGAGCTAATTCAGGAACAATGAAAACAGCAGCAGCTCAGGAACAAGCAATAACTAAAGCTCAAGAAACACTGGAAACAAGGATATCAAAAGCTCAGGAAACACTGGAAACATGGATATCAAAAACTCAGGAACCACTAGAAACAAGGGCCGGTCTCAACGGTACACATCTACATTGACCAACCTTGGCCTGAAGGGAGCTGGGGCTTAAAAGAGCTCACAGTAATCAGCTGTGAGCAGGCTAGCAGCAGCCAGCCACAGGTGAGCTGAATTCCTCCACCCATCCTTGGCCTGCAGGGGTGGAGACAAAGCAGTGAGCAAGTGGGAATTCTAGGTAACAGAGTGTCCAACATGAGCAGGCTGGCTCTCACAAAACCCAGCATGAATTAGGAATGGATGGCAATTTGCAAGTAGAATCCAAATGACTGTAAGTCAGTATATGCATGAAGGGGAGGGTCTGGAAGCTTGTTAGAACACTGGAGAGCCCCACAATTCAGCCTCCTGGTGGTGGGCAGGAGAATGAAGGGAGCGAGTCGTGACATCTACAAATAAATACATAGCAAATCTACATTTCGAATTTGGTTTTTTTAGTGCGTGCATTGACAACACATACAAACAAAGTTTGGTTTCTCTCTAGAAACTGCATTAAACATTGCTATTTCTTGTGCAGACTTATCAGTAGTAATGTCTGAGTTCTGTTCCTCTACACCTGCACATACCAACTGCTCATTTTCTTCAGACTCTACTTCAAGACCAAAGAAATGGAATAGAATATCATCACAAACTTTTTGAACCTCTGATACTGTACCATACAAAAGTGCATTGTTTAATTGTCCTTAACACAGTGCAGGAGTTTTTACATAGTAAAGCCTTCTAACAAAATTTTTCATCTTTGAATGATGAACAGCCAACATTCAAAAATGGTGAAAGGTGCATCTGCACACTTTCTTCAATAGACACGCCAAGGAGTGTCCTTGTAAATTAATCAATTTCCTCCCTTTGCATGGATCTAAACCTTGCAACATTGCAATTTTTCGCTTCACAATTTTACCTGGAAATTCACGTAGAAAACTTCTTAGCATATCAATTGATTCCTGGCGAACACTACAAATACTACTGCAGGCCCATTTGTACACAGGAGCATGTCTACACCTCTTCTGTACCTCTTCAGCTATCTCCTGCTCTACATTTCTACGGACCATCTCCTCATTTGCAATAAAGCTTCCATCTTTTACCTCATTGTATCATCCATTCGTTTCAACTGCATGTGCAATAATATGTTCTCTTGTAAGTAGCCTTCTTCATTAAAGAAAGCCTCAGTACTAGATGTATGTTTCCATTCACTTTTATTAATATCCTTTTTTAGGCTTTTTTCATGCACACCACTGTTTTATCCAGTGTTCTCATTCTATTTATTATTAAGATAAATACTTTAAGCCTTAAGGCAAATGCTTAATCTACTACACTTTCTATGTGTTTTTCTTGCTTCAATGCTGCCATTCTTCTCTTATAGAGATTTATATTTCTTACCAAATTCTATATTACCCTACTTCTAAACATTCTTCTTGCCTTGCTTCTAGATGAGTGTTTTTTTTAGAACATTTTCCACTTTGCACATCACTTACTTCTTTTCATTTCCAAGTTCTTGGCAAAGCTCTCTTTTTATTGGCATCATTTTCCACATTTCTCATTTTTCTAAATAATGTTTTAAGAAATTCCTTAGTTCTCTTACCAGCAGTTGCTTTTCCCTACAGCGTTCTTTTTATCATCACTTTTTATGTTTCTCCGTTTTTTGCGTGTAGTACTGTTTCCTTTGTTTTTTCCTCCTCTGTTCTTTTCTTGTCATCATAAATTCTTCTCTTTGAACAAAAGTAGATATCTGAAAACAAAATACAGTATACATTTTACATTACATACCTCAAGCAACTAAATGCCTACATAATTCATTATATCAGAATTTCAGTCAATTCCAAAGATATTAAACATTAAGCTCTATTTCCTCTCAAACTACATTTCTTATCTTCTAAGCACATACCACCCTGCCCTATGGCCTACCTACAGCCTACCGTAGGCGTGACTTATATGTAGTAGAAGGAGAGTTTAAGGCTTGGCAAGAGGTTTTAAAAGTCAAGTTGGCCTGGCAGTAAAACTGCACACACAGGCTCTGTAGTAGCAGGCCTGAACTATGTTTAAAGGGCTACTTGTCTGGATGGGTGACTTGGTAGCATCAGTTCTTCAGTACATATCTGAATGCTATTCAAACTGTCCACTTGAAGGTAAGATTTCAGCTTCCACACAACTGCCATCTATGAGAAAATCTACTTTTTTGTAATACACATTATTTTCTTTGAGGTAGAATGCAGCATTCTTCACTGTATTCACATCCACTAGTTCTTGCCATTAATTATCAGTCCCTCTGTGGGTGTGCCATTGGATATGTAAGTAACTATGTTAGCATATGGCTGGCTCTCTTAGTAACTCTATGGGTCTGTAAATATATATATAAGTGGCTGTATGATTTGCTTACTTGCTGTCTTGGTGAGTATTGGGGTATGTAACTGTGTGTGCAACTGGCTCAGTTATTGCTGTAAGCATAAGTGCTATGTGGGTGTCTGAGTGAATGTTTAAGTGCCTTTGTCAGTGTCTGACTGGCTGTATGTGTGGCCTTATCCTTTTCTACATAGGAATGTGAGTCGCAGTATGGGTGGGAGACTGGATGCATAGCTGGGAGTATGTGCCTGTAAGTGCGTGTGTAACTCACTGAAAATTCCAAGTGCATGTCTTACCTTTTAAGCACATAGCACCCTGCCCTATGGCCTGCCTTATGGGTGACTTATATGTAGAAAAAGGGCAGTTTAGGTGTGTGTAAAGGGCTGTTGGATGCCAAGTCCACCTGGAAGCAAAACTGTACAGGCAGACTCTGCAGCAGCATGCCTGGCATATGATTAAAGGGCTACTTGCCTGGATGGTTGACGTGGTTGTGTCAGTACTTGTGTACATATGTGAGTGAGTGTACCAGTCCATCTAAGTGTGTGCTACTAGATATCTAAGTAACTATATCAGTGTATGATTGACTCTCTTAGTAATTCTATGCGTCTCTAAATGTCTTTTTAAGCGGCTGTATGGATTGCTTGCTGGCCCTGCTGTATATATAAGTGTTGTGTGGGTGTATGAGTGAATGTGTAAGTGCCTCTGTCGCTGACTAACTGGATGTGTGACTGGCTCTACATTTTTTAAATAGATATGTAATTCACATTGTGGGTAAGAGACTGCGTGTATAACCGGGCATATGGGTTTGCAAGTGTGCATGTAACTCGCTCGAAGTTAAAAGTAAATGTCTTACCTTTTAAGCACATATCACTCCACTGTGTGGCCTACCTTAGGGGTGACATATGTAATAGAAGGGGAGTTTAAGGCTTGACAAGAGTTTTAAATGCCAACTCGGCCTGGCAGTAAAACTGTACTGCCACACTCTGGAGTAGCAGGCCCAAGACATGTTTAAAGGGCTACTTGTCTGCATGGCTAACTTGGTTGTGTCAGTACTTGAGTACATCTCTGTGAGTGTATAAGTCCATCTGTGTGTGTGTCACTGCATGACTCAATAACTATATCAGTATATGAGTGGCTCTTTTTTTAACTCTATGGGTCTGAATATATTTTTGTAAGTGCCCGTATGGATTACTTCTTGGCTGTGTTAGTGAGTGATGGGGTATGTAACTGTCTCTGCAACTAGCTCAGTTACTGCTGGATAGATAAGTGCTGTGCGGGTGCGTGAATGAATGTGT
Organism: Calotriton arnoldi; assembly: GCA_963921515.1. NCBI lineage: Eukaryota > Metazoa > Chordata > Amphibia > Caudata > Salamandridae > Calotriton > Calotriton arnoldi. The sequence goes on from CAWUFW010009022.1 coordinate 163,868, forward strand.
AAATACCTCTGTCGCTGTCTGACTGCTTGTGTGAGTGGCTGTATGCTTTTGTAAATAGGTATGTGAGTCATAGTATGGGTGGGAGACTGCATGTATAATTTGGCATATGAGTCTATAAGTGTGTGTGTAACTCACTGAAATTTAAAAGTAAATGCCTTACCTTTTAAGCATATATCATCCTACCCTATAGGTACCTATGGCCTACTTTGGAGGTGACTTATATGTAGAAAAAGGGGAGTTTAAGCCGTGTTAATGAGGTTAATGAGGTTGGCCTGGCAGTAAAACTGCACACATAGGCTCTGCAGTAGCAGGCCTGAGACATGTTTAAAGGGCTACTTGTCTGGATGGATGACTTGGTTTGTTAGTACTTGACTGCATATCTGAGTGAGAGTATCAGTCCATCTATGTGTGTGTGACTGGATGTCTAAGTAACTATATTGGTATATAAGTGGCTCTCTTAATAACTCTATGGGTCTCTAAATGTGTTTGTAAGTGACTGTATGGATTGCTTACTGGCTCTGTTGGGGTATGTAACTCTGTGTACAACTGGCTCAGTTACTGATGAATATATATAAGTGCTGTGTGGGTGTATGAGTGAATGTGTAAGTACCACTGCTGATGTCTGACTGGGCGTGTGAGTGGCTCTATGCTTTTCTAAATATGTATGTGACTCTTACTATGGGTGGGAGACTGGATGTGTAACTGGGTGTATAAGTCTGTAAGTGTGCATGTAACTCACTGAAACTTCAATGTGCATGTCTTACCTTTTAAGCACAGAACACCCTGCCCTATGGCCTACCTATTGCCTACCTTAGGGGTGACGTCCATGTAGTAGAAGGGGAAGTTTAAAGCTTGGCAAGGGATTTTAAATGCCAACTTGACCTGGCAGTAAAGCTGCACACAGAGGCACTTGGGTGACTTGGTAGTGTCAGTTCTTAAGTACATATCTGAAAGAGTGTAGGAAGCTGGCTCTTTATATGACATAACAAAATTAGGTGTATTGTGCAAAGAGTCCAGGGGTTTCCTTATGTGTGGACAGGGGCCTGCTCTAGCAAACCCAAGGTGTTCTTCTAGGGGGTAGTGGTCAAGCAATCTTAGGCTTATCAGAGAGGAGTGTTGGACATCTGTGAATATACACAATAGTCAATAAATGGTGCACACAATTCATGGAGATCCACACCAACGTATAAAAATAACACATATCTTTCTATGTTTAGGCGCCAGAATCAATATGATCAAGTAAGTACGTTTTGCAAGAGAAATACTTTGCGTTTTAAAGTCAACACAGTGCATTTTTCAGAAGCTGCAATGTTATCCTATCAAAACAAGTATGGCATTCAGGTACAGTACAGTGACTTATGAGACCAATCTCATGGGACTTAAGGTGAGTGTCGGGCAAGGTCCAAGGCAGCACCAGCAGGTCACCTTCAGTGGCAGTAGGGCGGCTGTGTGCAGTGGCGCAATACAGCATCGATGCCCAATGTTAGTCAATGGGAATTGGTCTGCGTGAAAAGAGGCTGCAGGTTTTGACCGGGAGACCAGTCGGGTTGAACCAACAGGAGGTTTCAAGTCTTGCAACGCTAGGGGTCGTGGAGACACCAGTGATCCTCTTCTCCGTGTGCCGGGGCAGCCGGGTGCAGAGGGTCTTTGAGATGTCAGGTTTCTTCATCCAGTAGAACTTGCAGTTGAGGGGGCCTGCAAATAGAGGCTGCAGGCGATGTCAGAGAGTTCAGGAGGGGTAAACCCAAGGTAGACTCAGTCTCTTGAGGGTTTGGGGACCCCGCTGACTCCATTTGCACACTACAACATGGGCTGGGGGACTCGGATGCAGTGGTGTCTGGTGGCATCAGGTTTTGGTGGTTCCGGAGTACTCATGGTTCTTCTTGAGGTGCCTGCTGGATGCAGGGGAGCAGCTCTGAGTCTTTATTGAAGGCTGGCCATCCTCCCAGGCTTTGGAGGCATGACAGCTGCAGGACGAGACATCTTTGGCACATTTTCAACGGGGCACAGCAGACAGGCCGGCATGACTGGTGCATGGCATGCACGGCATGACTCAGTTGTTCTTCAGTCTTCTGCTTTTGCGGACTGATTTTCTGGTTCCGGGGGCTCCCCTAAATACAGGATTTAGGTGTGTTAGGGGAGTGTAGGGTAGTAACCAATGGTCTACTTACCCCTGGGGTCACTACGCCTCCCATATGATCACTTCATGTGGTGAGTGGGCTTAATGGTGTCCCAGAGTACCTAAGTTTGCCATCACCAAAATGGCTCTGAAAAGTCCCCTCCACTTCTGGTAGCCCATCCTATGGGTGGTATTGCCTGAGGGTGGACACGCCTATCGGACTAGTTAATTTTCCCACCTGTCCAGGTGCCAAAGAGTCCAGGACAAAGGGGGTTGGCTTCCTCTCCTGTGAGAGAAGCCAGATTCGCATACCAAAGGCGGTGGGCTCTTTGAAACTCCCCTTCCTTGGAAGGCTAATCTGCAGGTCATCCAGTAGGAGGGAGTGTAAGCACCCCCCAGCCAAAGCAGGCCCTGACTCTGGCCTCCCAAGAGCAAAGGCCCTAATCCTTGGGGGTCAGAAAATCATCTGTGGTTGCAGGCTGCCAGTAAACAGTCAGTCAGCACACTATTAGCGGTCAGAATTTCAGGGGGCACCTGTAAGTTGACCTCTGTGAGCTTGTATTAATAAATCCAACAATGGCATCTGTGTGGGTCTATTAATATGAGATGCTTGATAGCAAACACCCCTATTTTCAGAGAAGCCATCATGTAGCTGGGGGGCTTGTTTCCACCAGTGTCTAGCAAATGTACTCAAAATGGCTTCCCTGTTCCTGTGAACTGGCAGCAATAACGCTGATCAGCACAGGGGCACATCTGGTTGTGCAGATAGGCCCTCACATGTAGTATAGTGCACATGGCCTTAGTGCTGTAAGGCCTGTCAGAGGGGTGACTTACCTATATTGCATGCAGTGTCTGTGGGCATTTCACACAGGGATGTGTGCCATGTCTTGTTTTCACTTTTGTCTGCACCAAGTCACGCAGCCTGCAGTGGCAGTCTGTATGTGTTTGGTGAGGGGTCCTTTATACCACTAATTTATAATTTATGGACCACCTTTAAATTACTATAAATGTATTATTTATCCTTTAGATAGAAACGAAACTTAAACTATATATATATATATATATATTATCTACTGGCGGTCGCCAGTAGATAGTTATAGTTAGAACCTATTTTCCATAGGAAATCCGCAACATTCTATTTGAAATAACTCTCTTGCCGGTTGACGTATCTTCGCAAAATTTTCAAACTTTGTGGGGCGCTCCGGTCCGCTCCTACCCTGAAAGTCTCGGGGTGATTCGTCAAGCGGGGGCCGAGAAAAAAGGGGGGTCCCAAAACGCGTTTTCCCCATTCATTTTTCCATAGGAAACTTTAGACACGGCTACAGCCCGAACTGCTGAACGGAATTACACCAAATTTGGCAAAGAGGTAGTTCTTGGTTCAGAAAGAACCCTTTTTGATAAATGGTGTAAATCCGTTCAGTAGTTGCTGAGAAAATCAAAAGTAAAAGTACATATATATCTATGGGCACGGAGGATCCGCGCACCCTGAGCGCACCCTGCGCGCACCGTCCCGATCACGAGCTGCATGTTAATTGGCTGTCAGCTGGCTGTCAACATTCCGATTCAGGAAATGTTGGCAGCCATTTTGTCCCTCGGTAGAACCGAGGGACAGAAACAAGTGCGCAAAGCGCACAAAGGGGGCAGGGTAGAAACACCCTGACCCCTAGGTCTGCTCAGGGGTCCCATAAGGACCCCCTGGGCAGAAAGCATTTTTTTTTTTAAATCGGCAGGATGCGCTCAGGGTGCGCGGATCCTGCCGATAAAATCGAAGCGCGGTCTCCCGCGCTTCGATGTTAATTTGCCCCGGGTGGGCCAAGTCCCAGGGGCATGCTGGGGGGATGTTTATTTTATGTATGGGGGCCTCTAAGGGCCCCCAAGCCCCGGGGACCTCCACCCCGGGGCTTTCTTTAAATGGTGCGGGAGGGCTCTGAGCCTCCCGCAGCCCCGGGGACCACCACCTCCCCGGGGCTTCTTTTTTTTTTTTTTTTCCTGTGTGGGGGGCTCGAGCCCCCCACACGCCCGGGACCGCCACCTCCCGGGGCACTAACAAATTAAAATGGGGGTCCGTTTTGGACCCCCAAAGCCCTGGGGACCACCACCTCCCCGGGCTGTGCTGATGTGGGGAGGGGGCCGCGCGGCCCCCTCCTGGAGCCTGTGGTGGCCCTGGGGACCGCCACCCCCAGGGCCGGCTCCTGCAGTGTCCCGGGGTGCCTACCCTCGGGACACTGCTGTTTGCAATGACAGGACGGGAGCCTCGCGGCTCCCGTCCTGTCATTGCAAACTGCTTTGGATATTGGAAGAGAGAGCAGGGAAACCTGCTCTCGCTTCCAATATCCAAAGATAATTGCTTTTCCACACGGGGAGCAGCATGTTAGCTGCTCCCCATGTGTAAAAGCAATGCCGGCTCCCGTAGGGACTGTGGGGGGTTTGGGGACCCCCCACAGTCCCCAACCAGAGGCCAGGCCCCGGGGGATGGGGTCCCCGGGGCAAGTAGTGGCCCGGGAGGGGGCCACGCGGCCCCCTCCCCAGAAATATATATTTTTTTTTAATTTAAAAAAAAAAAGGGGGTAAGGCCCTGGGGGATGGGGTCCCCAGGGCCCAAAAATAAGAAAAAGGAAGGGGGGCCACACAGCCCCCCTTCAGGGAAAAAAAAAACGATCGGCCCGCAGGCCCCGCCCCTTCCTTCACCACTCTGCAAACGCGCCCTGGCGCGTTTGCAGATGGGGAAGTAATTCCCTTGAATACTGGGGGTCCCTGGGGCCAACTAGCCCACCAGGAACCTCCAGTATGCGCTAGGGCTGCGTTGCAGAGAGGTGTACAGAGGCCACGCCCTTTATACACCTCTCTGCAACGCAGCTCTGTGGCGCTTTTGGAGGTACATGGTGGGCTAGTTGGCCCCCAGGAACCCTCAGGATTCAAGGGGACTTAATCCCCCAACTTAAAACGCGCCACGGGGCGCGTTTGCACAGTGGTGAAGGGAGGACGGGGCTTCAGGTGACATGTGTGCAAACAAGGCCCGTGGCGCGTTTTAAGATGGGGAATTAAATCCCCTTCAATCCTGAGGGTCCTGAGGGCCAACTAGCCCAACAGGTACATCCAGAAAGCGCCACAGAGCTGCGTTGCAGAGAGGTGTAAAAAGGGTGTGGCCCCTCTACACGTCTCTGCAACGCAGCCCCTGGCGCATACTGGAGGTTCCTGGTGGGCTAGTTGGCCCCTAGGGACCCTCATGATTCAAGGGGACTTAATCCCCCAACTTAAAACGCGCCACGGGGCGCGTTTGCACAGATGTCACCTCAGGCCCCGCCCCTACCTTCACCATTGTGCAAATATTCCTCTAAAATCTGCCGAACTACGAATTCGGATTTACTCACCTGTTATCAGGAGAGACCTCAGTGCTGCATCTTTCAGCCAAGTACTAATCCTGAAAAGTAATTTTAACCGTACTTACCAGTAACTTGAATTTCCTTCCATAGGATATCATTGCCTGCTTTTTGCTGAAAAAGTTTCTAAGTGTTGATTTTTGAAACATACAAATATTCCTCTAAAATCAGCCGAAATACGAATTCCGATTTACTCACCTGTTATCAGGAGAGACCTCAGTGCTGTATCTTTCAGCCCAGTACTGGTCCTGAAAAGTAATTTTAACCGTACTTACCAGTAACTTGAATTTCCTTCCATAGGCTAACATTGACTGGTTTCACTTGGAAATTCTTCTAAGTGTGGAGTTTTGGAACTTTAAAATATTCCTCTAAAATCAGCCGAAATACGAATTCCGATTTACTCACCTGTTATCAGGAGAGACCTCAGTGCTGCATCTTTCAGCCCAGTACTGATCCTCAAAAGTAATTTTAACCGTACTTACCAGTAACTTGAATTTCCTTCCATAGGAATCCATTGTCTGGTTTTCAGCAGAAAAGTTTCAAAGTGTCGATTTTCACAAACTACAAATATTCCTTAAAAATCGCCTGTATGACTTAAACGCATTCTTTCAACTGTTTACAGGAGATGCACCAGTGCTGGATCCAGGATCCAACACTGAGTAAGAAAAAGTAATGATAACAGTTTTTACCTGCTAAGTGAATTTCCTTCCATAGGATAACATTGGTGATTCTATGAGAAAAAGTTTCAAAGTGTCAACTTTTAAAATACAATAATATTCCTTAAGAATCACTAATGTAACCAAAACGCTTTTACTCAACTGTTTACAGGAGATGTCCCAGGACTGAATCTAGGATCCAGTCCTGTGGTTAGAAAAGTAATCCATAAAGTAACTAATTGCATTTAACTAGAAATTCACATTGAGCTGAATGTTGCATTGTGTTTGAAAATGTGTTGCCCATTGCAACAACTGTAACTACTGTACTTAAAAGTCTATTGCCTATGTGCAAAGTATTTAAACTAAAGTAATTCATTCTGAGAAAGTATTTTTTGTAATGTATAATGTAATTACAATGTAATTTAAAAAATAAAATATGTAAAAAAATTGTTTCTAAAAATGTAGTAAATCAGTATTAAAAAAATAAATATAACAATTAATACATTTAAAAATTGTCATTTACAAAACCTTTGAAATTCACTGAAAAAAACGTAGGTTTCAGACATGTTATAGTTAGGAATTAGCATTTTAAAAACCTTTGAAATTCACTGAAAAAACCATAGGTTTCAGACACGTTATTGTTAGAAATTAGCATTTAAAAAACCTTTGAAATTGACTGAAAAAACCATAGGTTTCAGGCACGTTATAGTTAGAAATTTGCATTTAAAAACCTTAAAAAATCACTGAAAAAACCATAAGGTTTTAGGGACAGTTATAGTTAGTTGGACATTGCACTCGTACAAAACCCGTGAAATTCCCCCGTTATAGTTAGTTCAGGTAACTATAACTCGCGCCCCGCAATGCACTGCTGATGACGTCACATATTACATCACTCATGACATGGTCAGTGACATCACTGATGACATCACTGATGACATCTCAAATGACATCACTGATGACATCACTGATGACATCATCCATGTGAGAATTTAATGCATCTTCTCACACCCTAATATAAGTTTTGAAACACCCACTCTAAATTACAGACTGTCATTCTCAAAACCATACACACTCCAATACCAATAAGTACATACCCACTCACTGATTCTTAGGTCTACACACACACATCTACTCACTCACCCGTACAGTCACTCATACTTACAGTCACTCAGTACAGGACTATCATATGCACTCATACACCTATATAAACACTCACACAACGCAACTCATCCATAGAGGTACTCACACACCTAGTCAGTCATGCAAATAATTAATCACACTCCAATTTACTCACCTATACAGTTATACACACCAGCTCACTTACTCATAAAAATACTAGCACATTCTTACGCTCCTATGCAATCACTGATGCAAGCACACACTCATCCATATAGCCACTCTCACAATCACACACTCTCACTTATAGCCATTTATATACTCCAACACACATATATACTGCCTTTCACATATGTAGTTACTCACACATGTACCACTGAGATATACATTCAATCACTAACACACCCATACACACACTCACCCACCCATACAGTCCATCACAGACGCACTCTTGAAACCATGCACCCAGTGAATCACCCACTCACACATCTATGCACAGAGTCACACTCACCCCACCCACACAAACACTGAGGCACCCATACAGATACTCAGAGAACCAATCCATAACCCATATAGACACTCATTTAGCTAGTCAGAAACCCATGCAGCTGCTTACACAACAACAGACAGACGGATACAGACATTCACACAGTTTAGTCACTCACCCATGCATCCAGTAAGATACGTTTAATCACTCACTTATAGACTCAGTCACGCACCTACTAAATCATCCATTCAGACACTTATACACCCACTCATTCTTCAATACGCCTTTCCCTATATATATTAAACATATTTAAACTTTACACAAACACACAGTCACTGGATGATGTCATCAGTGATGTCATCAGTGATGTCATTTGAGATGTCATCAGTGATGTCATCGACCATGTCATGAGTGATGTAATATGTGACGTCATCAGCAGTGCATTGCGGGGGCGCGAGTTATAGTTACCTGAACTAACTATAACGGGGGAATTTCACGGGTTTTGTACGAGTGCAATGTCCAACTAACTATAACTGTCCCTAAAACCTTATGGTTTTTTCAGTGATTTTTTAAGGTTTTTTAAATGCAAATTTCTAACTATAACGTGCCTGAAACCTATGGTTTTTTCAGTGAATTTCAAAGGTTTTTTAAATGCTAATTTCTAACAATAACGTGTCTGAAACCTATGGTTTTTTCAGTGAATATATATATATATATATATATATATATATATATATATATATATATATATATATATATATATTATAAATTCTAAACCTATACTTATACCTTTAATTTATAATTTACGCAGCACCTTCAAATTATTTTAACTTGCACACCTCCATACACAATGTATATTTAACTCAGTAGACACACTACATTGCCTATAACTCAAGGCTTCTCCATGCACTACTTATACCCTTTTATATTATATTACTTATTCCATCTAAAATAATAGCATTTCCAATAACACTTGCAACATCGCAAATTGTGAGAACACAGTGCATGGTAGAGTGCTGTCCATGGTTTAGAAATTGATTTGTATAATAGGAGTGATGTGGATGAACAGGAGAGGCATGGCAAGAGACTTCATGTTGAGTAAGTGCAGAGGCAGGAGGGAAAGATGAATTTGGTTAAGCCATTGTTGGGATATGAATTTGGGGGCATATTTACAAGCCCCTATTACCGCCACAACGTCACTTTTGACGTTGTGGTGGCGATAGGGGCTTTGCCTTATTTATAAGGCAGCGTTAAGCCCCATAGTGTGGCTTAACGCTGCCTTGTAACTAAGGCACCCTTTCACGCTGTACTTAGCATGAAAGCGGAGGGCAATGGGTGTTGCGATGGGCATTCCACCGCAAGACCTTTTGATTTTGATGCTGCCCCCTATTTACAAGGGTGGCGTATATAGAAGGCAGTGCCAAAATTAAGACCAGGGAAAACCTGGTCTTAAACAGGCAAAACGAGGAGAAATGTTTTATTTCTCCTCGTTTTTGCTATCTCCATGTGTACTGCGTTGTGCAGCACACATAGAAACAGCAAAAGGCCATTGACTGTTTATGTGCAGGAAGGTCTCCCTTTCTGCACAAAAACAATTTTAAAAAATGACGTTTTGCAACTTTTATGTGTGCTGCATTAAGCAGCACACATAAAAGTTACAAAACACCATTTAAAGATTGTTTATGTGCAGGAAGGGAGACCTTCCTGCACATTAACAATCTTACCCTCAACACAGACACCCTTGCACTATGGTGCACGGGTACCTGCGTTGGTGCTAGGCTGCTAAATTTAGCACCAGCGCAGGGGAAAACGCAGAGCTGCACCATATTGTTGTAAATATGGTTCAGCCCTGGTTTCTGAAGTGGGGGAGCGCAGCGTTAAGCCAAGGAGGCTAGCACAGCGCACCCCCACTTCGTTGTAAATATGCCCCCCGGTGTGTTAGTGCATAGTCTGTGACATCTATGGAAATTTAGAGGCTGTGTCGTCTAGATGGGTGCCATGATTTGTGTTGTGCATGCCCACCAGAGGACATGCATGGGCCTTCAATGCTGACAGAGATTCCCCTTTGACGAATATGTAACTACAAGAGGATCCCTCGAGTGTACCTCCATGGGGCATTTCCACCCTCAAAACAGGGACCTCGTCTATTAAATACACGAAACACAAGAATACTATGTAGTCTTATAGTGCACTGCCAAGAGCTATACTGGTTCATGAGGTCCCTAAATCTGAGTTTTAGGCCCAAGCCACAAGTGAGGGCCTATAATAAGTGAGTGGGTCTTTACCAACCGGTATAGCCCAAAGCAGGAGGACTATAAGGCTACTAAAACATTCCACCCACTGCAGATCGAATGTTTTAAATTGAAAAGTGAAAAGCAGAAGTAATGTTGGAGCAGAAGGCTTATACTAGCCATTAGTAGCCCTGAGAAAATTCATTGTCGTTGATACAGTGGAAGGGTGAGGCGTACGTGGATAATACTTTCACCACACATAACCAATTTTAATAACCCTTCTTTATAAACTAAATTTGGCCCATACCTATAACTCGTCCTCCAATGAACCTTTTTGAGAGTTGACAGGGATTTGGCAAAAGTTTAAGACGGATATTATCCCCATGATGAGGACCTACACCAAAGAGAATATTCTACAAACCAAACAATATGTACACAGCAATGTATAACTTCTCATTAATCACAATTATCAATAATGACAGACTCAGTTGTATCTATTACTTTGCTTTATCTATATCTTTTAAAAGCATATGAAATGGTCAAAGAAAGAAACAGCGTCGAATCTCAGAACAATCACACAAAGAATTCAAGTACAGCAATTCACAATAACATCTCATTTGAGGAGCATGAGTGAGTGGATAGGAAAAGAGACAAAAGAGCATTGTAACAAAATCAATGCAATTACAAAATTTCACACGAACCTAAGAATACTTTAGCACAGCGTGCTAATAGTCGGAACAGCTAACCCTCTGGCCAGAAGGGAAAGCTGGGGCAATCCTCACAAACTTATGAGGAGCAAAGTTGAAGAGTCAGTTTCAAACAGCATCAGCCAAAAAGAACTCAAGGATACATCTCAAATGAAGATGTTCTCCTCTCTCCACGCCACACACGTCTCGCAAAGCCTCGTCTCACCTAGTTTAGCTTAAAAACATGGTTTCTAACACTAATAGTTATACCCTAAATGTTAAAGGCATAGGGTGTAAGGTTACACCACTTCCTTCGCTCTTTACTCTCCAAAGTTCTTTGTTTAGACACATGAAGTCATCATCGTCCTTCAGCAAAGGAAATCGAAATCTCCTCCTTCCTAGACTCGCGCACATTCGAAAACATTTTGCTACAGTTTACCAGCACAGTTATCCACAAAACTAAACATTTCCTCGGACAGTAGGAAATTCCGCTGTTACTCCAAACACGTAACCCTCGACAAGGAAAGAACACATTAATCACTGTGAAGGACAAAATACAATTTTCTGAATTCTCCATTTAAAAGGCAAATTAACCCTAACTACGATTGATTTGAGGCCTTCTCTGTAAAGCGTGCAGTTTTCTCTAGGAGAAATAAACAGACTGTTATTTGTTCACAATAAAAGTTCCATTTCATTGTCCATTTCAATCTTTCATTAATCTAATTTAAACACAAACATTTTTAACTATTATTCTATGTAATTAATATTGCTTATGTTAACGCATTTTCATTCACATTGCTCATGAAAATAACAATCTTCATTCTTTGCTGTCTTTCGTGCAGAAATCATTGTGGCCTACATGAACCATTTGTCATTTTCCTGCACCTTTCTCATTTCTTTTCCAAAACACAGGATGTTAATATTTTATCTGTAAATTTCATAATCTTCGTTAATGATTTTCACACAATAGTAGGTTTAATCCGAGCAGGTTTTATTTACAGAAAACCCTGCTCCATCAATCCCCCCCTTTGATGGTACTTAAGCCATCATAAATCCAAAAATCTGATTACAATCTGATTGTATTACATCATACTAGTTCTCATTTGTTTTAACCGAACCCCATCTATATCTTTCATTACCTCATAATAATTTCTCTTCCTGTCTTCCATTTCTATTTCTTCTCTCTTTCTTTTCTTGGCTCTTCGTTTTGTCTCTAGTGTTTTACCCTTACATTTGCAACACTTATATATTAAAAACAGCATTAATATTCCAGTGGCAGTAGCAGTAATAGGTATTAGTATTCTCCTAAACAAGCTGTTACCAAATGTTAAAAAACAATCTCCTATAGAAGAGAAACCCTTACCAAGTGTCTCCCAAGCACCGTCAACCTTCAGTTCAGTTAAATCTTCCCGAAAATGTGTAACATTAGTAATATATCCCTCTAGATTCTTACTTTTGTCAGGAATATATGTACAGCATTGTTGAATTTTTAACATGCTACAGACTCCTCCCTCTTTTGCCAATAATACATCAAGAGCCAGTCTATTTTGCAAAACCAAAGATCGTGTAGCCAGCATTTCGGTGTCAATCATCAAAAACCCACCAGCAGTATCTGTTGATAAATGATCAACCACTGTGGACAATTTTCTAATTTTGTGAGAATTTAAAATTACTCCAACTGAAGGTATCAATGCTCCAAAAAAATCACCCACAATCTCTGCAGCACTAATTCCTCTTTTGCCACGGATTAGTCCACTCTTACCCCTTTCATTGGTTCCATGATTCTTATCTACATGATACACCTTGGGGAAAACTATTCCCACATAACAACACCCATACCAACGTGCTGGTAACCTATAATAGGCATTATTACCACACACATAATAAATTCCAGGGAAGACAAGATCCATACCACCCTTTAAACCCCAACCTCCTGTAATCAGGAAGGTATGATCACATTCACTAGAACCAATGAAATAGTTATTATAATCAGTTTTCTGTCTTAGTAAGCAAAGCTTCCCTCTATGATGCCAGTCTAGAGTCATTGCAGCATGTTTCACCTTTTTTGTAATCCCCCTAACTATGAGCCCAAGGAGGTATCTGACTCTTTTCCTCTGCAGCCTTTCTCTTCAAATTTTCTCTTCTATCTTCTAAAACATTAATGAATTCAATCTCTTCACTCCGTAGACTACAGGTTAAGTTATTTCTATGGGCATATACAGTATCTATTGTCTTAGTAATATGGAAAAAGTCTCCAAAATACTTTGCATTCTTCCCACTAGTTACTACATTCATACTACATTCATATTCTTTCAAATAGGAAGTTCAGAAAATACTAAATCTAAATTTGAGTAGAAATACTGAAGCTAACCATTTTCGTAGAACAAACTTGTTAGCACGCTACATGAAATTCCATATGTTAGGGGAAGGTGGTGATAAGTCACCCTTCTGACACAGAAGACAGTAATTGCATGCACACATAACAATCTCTAGCATCCATAGTGTTAACATATTCATAAAGAAGTTTAGTAAAGACATTTAACGAAAAATCATAAATTATTTTGATGTAAGTCATTCCCAGTTAATCTCTTAATGTTAGTGTGTGGGTCCTCTTTAAGACTTTTTCCCACATTCGTTTTTATATCTACTAAATCATTAGTAGTATTAATTTTAGTATGAAACATAAAGTAAGACACAACAACTAATAATATTAACCAAACAACCATTATTAGTAAAACACATACACAACAAACATTAATACACTTACGCCTAATTGATCCCTGATTCTGATTGCCAGTCTCCATAATCCTAGCCATTTTAAGCTAAAAACTAAAAAAACTAAAAAAACTAAAACTAAAACTTGATAAAGTATGTGCATCCAAGCATTTTTAAGCCTTAGGTCTCCTCGGGTCTTTCTTTCTCTCTTCAGAACTTCTCCAACACCTTCTCCAATCCCCTCACTTTTTTTATTTTTTTTATTTTGAGTCTTCTTCAATATTTTAGCACAGCTCTGTTTTTTTCAGAAGTTTTCAACTTCAATCTTCTGCATCCTAATTTTATCACAGTTCATTTAGGGTGGTCATAGCAATTTCTGGGATTTGGCTCGATTTCTTCTCCATCGTTGTCTTCTAGATTAATTTTTTCAATAGCCAAATACGTCCATTCAGGTGCTGTGTATTTCTTGTTCGGAACTCTTGCTCTTTTAGTTCTTCGAACTGTATCTTCTTTAGGATTACTTTGTTCCGATATTTCAACTATTGCATTTGAAATACTCTCATTCAAAGCGTATTTCAGTCTTTTCACTCCTTTTGACCATATATCTCCTTTTCTTGCTTTTTTCTTTTCAATTTCTTCAATTTCGTTTTGTTCAGGACTTGTCTCAATATTTTTTTTAATTGATTCCCTTTTCCCTTCTTCACTGTTTTGTTCTGGAATCAACTTCTTCACTGTATCGACATTGGCAGTCTCACAAGATCCAGCAGCTGGTGCCCACTTTACTTGATTTTCAGTCTGTTCAGGATCTTTTTGATCACCTTCTTTTCTCCTTTTTTGTTCACCTTAACTGATTCCTTACTTTCAAGTAGACTTGGGACTCTTCCTGTGTGACTAGCATGAATCCAATTCGGCAAGCCACCACATTTCACTGCTGTCGTTGTCACCAATATCACTTGATATGGCCCATGCCATCGAGGTTCCCAACTCGACTTTTGCACGTGCTTCTTGACAAGAATCCTCTCTCCAGGACTCAAGTCATGTGCCTGTTCTTGCTGGGTTGTGGTTGCAACTTCTCTAACCTGATGAAACACAGAACGCACCACATCAGCCAATCCTTTGCAATAATCGAGTACCAAATCATCAGTTATATTCATTAATTGATTTGCTGGAACTATTGACTGTCTCATTGCTCTGCCCATGATGATCTCATGCGGAGACAATCCAGTTTTTCTATCTGGAATACTTCTCAGACTCATCAGGACTAATGGTAATGCATCTGGCCATTTCAGTGCAGTAGAAGCACACACCTTCGCAAGTCTTGATTTAATGGTTCCATTGACCTGCTCAACCACGCCTTATGCTTCTGGTCGATAGGTACAATGCAATTTTTGTTCAATTTGTAATGCTGAAGAAATCATTCGAATTATTTCATTGTTGAAATGCGTCCCTCTATCAGATTCTAAAGAGACTGGAAATCCAAATCTTGGGATGATCTCTCTAAGAAGTAATTTAGCAACTGTTAGACTATCATTGCCTCTTGTTGGGTAGGCTTCCACCCACCGAGAAAACAGACAATCACCAGTACATATTTTAGTCCATTACATCGTGGTAGTTCCATGAAATCAGCCTGTAATCGTGTAAACGGACCATCTGCTTTTCCAATTCGTCCGCAACTAACAACTGTCTTTCTTCCTGCATTTTGCTGCTGACAAGTCACACACCTCTGGCATAGACTTTCTGCAATAACCCTCAACTTAGGGTTAAACCATGATTGTTTAAACAACCTAATCCTAGCATCTCTACCTATGTGTGTAGGACCATGATAAAACCTCGCCTGTAATCGTGTAAACGGACCAGCTGCTTTTCCAATTCGTCCCCAACTAACAACTGTCTTTCTTCCTGCATTTTGCTGCTGACAAGTCACACACCTCTGGCATAGACTTTCTGCAATAACCCTAAACTTGGGTTAAACCATGATTGTTTAAACAACCTAATCATAGCATCTCTACCTATGTGTGTAGGACCATGATAAATCCTCGCCATTTGGGACAAAAGACTATCTGGCATGATTGGTCTTCCATCAGGATAAATCCACACTTCATCTTCTTCCCTACGTGAACAACCTGCCTTGATCCAAATTCCTTTTTCTTCAACACTTGCTTCTTCTTGCAATTGCCTAATTTCTTCCCAAGTTTCAACAGAGGAGAACATCAGATTGCACACTCTTTCATCAGATGTCTGTATCTTTTTATTGATTTACACAAAAATGCGCAACTTCATCAGTATACTTATTACCAACTGTGATATGATCACTGCCAGATCCATGTGCTGAACATTTCACAACCCCGATTTATTTGGGCAATTGTAGTGCCAACAGTAAGTCTTTTACATATTCTCCATTTCAAATTGGTGAATCTGATGAGGTCAAGAATCCACATTGAGACCACAATTGTCCAAAGTCATGTACAACCCCAAAACCATATTGACTATCAGTAAATATGGTTACTCTCCAATTCTTTCCAAAGTAGCATGCTTTAGTTACTGCTACCAACTCCGAAATTTGTGCAGATTTTACTCCTTTCAAGCATGAAGCTTCAATGACATTAGCCACTGTGCAAACTTCATAGGAAGCTCGCAAGGTACCCATTTCATCTCTCAAGCAAGATCCATCCACAAACATCACACAATATGATTCGGATAATAGAGTACCCTTTATATCAGGTCTTGCTTTGTACACAATTCAGTTGCATCCAAACAATCATGATCTGCTTCATCCACCACCATTTCACAATCTTGATTTGGCAACAAGGTAGCTGGATTTAAGTTCGTACATCTTGTCACTGTCACATTTTCAGCTCCCAGAATCACTCGTTCATATTTTGTCAACCGACTACTCGTAAGATGCTGTGTTCAAGTTCGTGTCAACAAAATCTCAACAGAATGTGGTACATACACCCTCAGTGGATGTCCCATCACAATTTCTTCACTCTGTTCCAAACTCACACAAGTAGCAGCAACTGCTTTCAAACAACCTGGCAAAGCTGCAGCTACACAAACAAGTGTGGCTGAAAAATATGCCACAGGATGATGTGCTGTTCCATGTATTTGCATTAGAACTGAAAGTGCACATCCATCTCTTTTATAACAGAACAATGCAAAATCCGTGTTGAAATCTGGCATTCCTAAAGCTGGTGCACGACAAAGGCTGTCTTGCAACTCAACAAATGCCTTCATACATTCCTCATTCAATTGAATCAGATCTGACACATCTTTGTGAGTCAGTCTTTGTAATGGCTTGACTGTCAATGAAAATCCATTCATCCACTGTCTGCAGTATCCAACCATACCCAAAAACATTTGAATCTCTTTCTGTGTCTTGGGTGGTTTCATTTGCAAGATCGCATTTATTCGATCCTGTGACACTTTTCTGACTCCTTTCTCAATTTTGTGCCCCAAATAAAGAACTTCTTTTTGTCAAAATTGTAATTTTACTGGTGACACTTTATGCCCACCTACTGCCAAATGGTGCAGTAGAGCAATAGTATCTGTCCCACAAGCTTCTCTCATCTTTTATGCAACAAACAAATCATCGATATACTGTACCAAAACTGAGGGGGTCATTACGATGGCAGAAGGCCCGCCACCGCCAGCGGTGTGGTGGCGGGCCTTCCACCATCGGAAAGCAATTTTCCCCCCGCTACATTACGATGACAGGGGAATCTGACAGCGAATGTGGTGGGCGCAAAGACCGCCCGCCACGGATCCGCCACAGGCAATCATTACGATTGCCTGGTGGAGCGGTCAGCATCAGTAAAATGGTGGCGGTGCCTAGCAGGCACCGTCCGCCAGATTAGGATGCTGGCGTCAGCCAGCCTTTCCGTGGTGGGTAAACCGCGCCTGAAAGGCTGGCGGAGATTGGTTTTGGGGGCCCGTTGTGGGCCCCCTTTGTGTTGGGGAGAGGTGGCTGTGCACTGGGGGTACCCATGGTACCCCCCTACATTTCACTGCACTATGTGGCAGGCACCATGTGGTGCCTGCCATGTAGTGCAGTGAAATGCAGCACATGCATTTCTAACATTGCAACGGGTGCTGCAGTCAGCAGCGCCCGCCGCAATGTTAAATTGCAAGATGCGACCGCCATGGTGGCGGTCACATCATAATTTGGAGTGCGGGACCGCCGCATGCATGGCGGCCGGTCCAGATCCCCGCAACGATGTCCGACCGCCTTCGTAATGACCCCCTGAGTTATTGGGCATTACCAGTGATTCTAAGCACCTCTTCAAAATCTGATTGAAGATTGAGGGGCTTTCGGTATACCCTTGAGGAACTCGGCACCATGCCAAAACACGGTCTCCGAACCGGAACGCAAACAAATATTGACTATCTGGATGCAGGGGTATAGAGAAAAATGCTTGACACAAATCAATCACTGTGAACCACTCCACGTCACATGGAATTTGATAAAGAATTACTGCTGGGTTTGGCACTATTGGACAACAAGGTACTACTATCTGATTAATTTTTCTTAAATCTTGAACCATTCTATATTTACCGCTTGGTTTCTTAATTCCCATTATAGGTGAATTACAAGGACTGTCTAATATTTCTTTTAGAATACCTTGCTCAATCATCAATTCAATCACAGGCGTTACTCCTGCAATTGTTTCAGGACTCATTTTTAAAGGTGGGGTTTTTGGAAATTCTGCACCTTGTTTAACTGAAATTTTAATAGGATCAACTCCTTTCATTAATCCAAACTCTTTCCCTGAAAAATCCCACACATCAGTCAACACAGTTTCTCTCAATTCAACAGGCAAATCCTTTGCTGTAAATAAAGAATACAAATCATTCACCTCTGTCCCTTGCCTTGCCATTTTGAATACAACGTCCTCTGTATGAAATGCTATTCCATCTGGTGTACAGTAGATGGTGCAATTCATCTTGCATAACAAGTCTCTACCCAAAAGGTTAACTGGACTTGCATCACACACCACAAAACGATGCAAATCTCGAAAATCTCCAATTTGCACTTTTATTGGTTTTGTCACTGGAGTTTTGATCAATTGGTTTGAAACGCCTACAACTTGGAAATTATCTCCCGAGAGGGGTAGGTTGGGAATTTCCACAGTTCTCACTGTGGAACGGGTAGCGCCAGTGTCTACAAGGAATGTAATCACTTTACCTTCTACTTCTCCATCCACAAAAGGACCACACTGATCTACCTCTAGGGATGCGCCAAGCACGCACTCCTCCTCCCCCCTCAGGCACCGTCATTGAGATGTATCTGAATCACTCCTTTGGCACTGTAACCAATATTGTGAAGCCACTTGTACATTTTGTTTTACTGATTCATCCATGTGAAAACTCATATTCGTACTGTATCTCTGTACTTGACCATTCACATTCTGTTTAGCATAGGGGCTTGAGGTATTTGTAAACCTTGTCCTCTCCCATCTGGTACTTGTGAATTCTAATTTTGCATCTGATTCGACTGATTCATATCATTGACACCTGTACTACCACCTGTATTTGTCAACAGACTCCTACACTCGCGTCTTCAATGTCCAAATTTACCGCAAGCATGACACGGATTTTTCTTCTTCATATCCTCTTTATTATTTCTACCCTTTCCACCACCTTTAGTAGTAGTAATATTCTGAGTATCTTGAACAACTTGATCTTTACCATGAAAACCTGTCTGAGAGAAATCTATAAACCCATCTTTCTGTGCTGCTTTTTATGTCTCGTTTCAATATCATCAATATCATCACTACAATATTTCGCATAACGCAATATCTCATCAATCAACTTACTCTGTCAACAGATTAATTGTTGTTGAATCATCATGCTAATTTCTGGTCTCAAACCAAACACAAACCTATATACAAAATGACCCATATCCTTGTCAGTGATATTCTCAATGCCACTATACTGTTTAAACACTTGAAAAGCCTTTCATAGTAAGCATGCACTGTCTCTTTTGTTTCTTGTGTGGTTCTGTCTATTTTTTAATCCAATCTGTCCCTTTTGGCAAGATATTCCCTTCAAATAGGTTATGACCTGATTATATTTTTTCATCACTTCATCAGATGATGCTCCAGTTTTTTCATCTCTTGGATATTCTTCTTTCGACCAATCTACTGCAATTTTACACTCAACCCATAAATCAGCTGGAACTACAATATCAAACAAACCATCTAAGTCTTCCCACAAGACCTTTGAAACGTTCACAAACCTCTCTACTTGTTTGTACCACTCCACTGGTTTTTCTCTCAATCTGGGAAATTCATTTGTAAAAGACAATATATCCTGTCTCGACCATGGGACATGAACATACCCACCTCCTGGTACTTCTCTCATGGGATATATCATTTCAGTTGCTTCTGCACCTCTTTCTCTCACTGGAGACATTGAGAAAACCCCTTTATTCACAGCTGTTTCTTCCTTCTTTTTAGCCCATCTTCCTTTCCAACGATCCAACTCACCCCATTGTCTCAATGTGCTAATTAACTTCTTAATTTGCAATTGTTTCCCTGAAGCATTCAAACTCTCCAGATCTTTGTCACTAAAATCCAATCTTTATGTTTTTTGTAAGGCCTTTGACTTTTCTATATCCACACCATACGTCCGTGCAACTTCAGCAAATTTCTCATAAAGATTTCTTGCTTTCATTGTAATATTCTTACACAAGAATAACAACTCTTCTTCCTGATATCTACTCAATCTCTCTGGACTAATTGTACCTAATATCATTTCTTCCAAATCCGCTTTTAATCTACCCACATCCATGTTAACTTTGTTAGATGTCATTCCTCTAATCTACTCATCCAATTCCCCTGGTGAAGGCCCTAAAGACCCTCCTGATGTAGGTGTCACTTCCTTTGTAATCTGTAATAATCTCCTTGGATCAAACTGTACACCACGTTTTGGAGTTTCCATAGACCTTTCAGAAATATCAATTAATGATTCTGATTCACTTGCACCATTACTGGTCCTGTCATTCGCTAAAGGAAATAAAGTCTTATCTAGAACTGCAGGAACGGTTAGAGCATGTACCTGTGAAACACTCTGTTCATTATTATATAATGGAACTATAGGATCAAAAGTCACAGGAACTGACAAGGCATCTGCATTCAAATTGAACTGATTAACTCTTTTTGTTAAATCTCCTTTTACCTGACTTACTGCACAGGTATTTTTACTTTGGGAATCTTCTATCTGAATCAAAGGAGCACTCGGTGAAGGTCTCTCTTGTTCTTCCTGATACGGTGGAGGTCTATTCATTAATAACTCATCCAACAACTCATCATCAACTTAATTTGGATCTGATTCTGTTTCTGGAATATTCTTCTTCTTTTTTTTACACTTTGCTCCCTCTTGATTCTCCACTAGTACAGCTAGATACATTCCTTCACCCATTGCTACCACATCTCTCCTCCTTATTTTCATCTGTGCATCCCACTTTGCCTCTGAGTTTCTACTCACAGTATTTCAATATCTATTCTCGGTTCCATCTTTATCTCTTTTGTATGCCTCATGTTCCCACTCTTCAAGTGCTTCATACTGCATAGGTCTAGGACTTGGTTTCAACTCATTCATCTGATATCTCAAATTCTCTAAGAACCTGGTGTTAAAAGTACCATACTCCAATGCCAAAATACAATCTCTCTCTGTATATTTCACCCAATTTTCTAACCATGTACACCTATGGTTTTCCCTTTCTAATGACATAAAAGAAGCAGGCGTACCCTCAGAAGTTACAGGAATTCCCTCTCTAATGGGTATAGGCTCATCTTTTTTAAACAAAGTTTTCAACAATTTAAATAACTTCCTTTTGTTTTTATCGCTAACACCTATTCAAGAACTCTTTCGAACTTCTAACCAATCCAATATGTTCACACTGACCAATACCAGCGCAATTCACACCAACCAACCAATAGCAGCGTATCGCTCTCTGTGACGATTAACACTAGCTATCCAATAGCAGCGCAGCTTTTCTGTGATGACTCACAGTAGCTAACCAATAACAGCGCGGTTTTCTGTTAAGTCAGTATAACTCCTGCAACTGACCCTCCCTTTACAAAATTATCAGCAACAATTTACAAATCTTTTTAGACAAACAAGATTAGAACACATAAGACAATTCAGCTTGTCTGCTCCACTAAAGGAAGATAGATACAAACACTCTAAGAATTTTCTCGCTACTAGTAAAATCTCGACCAGCGTGATTCTACTCTCATCCAAGTGAAGACTTTTGGGACTTCTCCAGATGGTACCCAAATACGTCTCTACTATACTAACTTCAAAGTTCCCTGTGCAATACTGACAATACGGCTATTGCTCAATACTTGCATCAACAGCAGACAACGCAATTCTACTTAGTGTATGCCACACTAAGACACGCCCTTGGGCTTATCCCGGAATCTTAGGCCTACTTCGGACCGGCTAATAAATTCCTTTAAGGTCAACCGGTCTGACCACTACAAAAAGTACATAAAGTTAATAACAAGTAATAATTTCCTTCTTAATCAATTGCCAATATAATCTATCTGCACTAACCATCCTAATTCTGCTACCAAAAACGGATGCATCGGAAGGGTGGGGCGCACGTGGGTAATACTTTCACCACACGTAACCAATTTTAATGACCCTTCATTATAAACTAAATTTGGCCCATACCTATAACTGGTCCTCCAATGAACCTTTTTGAGAGTTGACAGGGATTTGGCAAAAGATTAAGATGGATAATATCCCCCTCATGAGGACCTACAACAAAGGGAATATCCTACAAACCAAACAATATGTACACATCAATGTATAGATTCTCATTAATCACAATTATCAATAATGACAGACTCAGTTTTATCTATTACTTTGCTTTATATTTTTTTTTAAAAAGCATATGAAATGGTCAAACAAAGGTACAGCATTGAATCTCAGAACCATCACACAAAGAATTCAAATACAGCAATTCACAATAACATCTCATTTAAGGAGCATGAGTGAGCAGAAAGGAAAAGAGACAAATGAGCATTGTAACAAAATCAATGCAATTACAAAATTTCATACAAACCTAAGAATACTTTAGCACAGTGTGCTAATAGACGGAAAAGCTAACACTCCAGCCGGAAGGGAAAGCTGGGGCAATCATCACAAAGGTATGAGGAGCAAAGTTAAAGAGTCAGTTTCAGACAGCATCAGCCAAAAGGAACTCAAGGAGACAGCTCACACGAAGATGTTCTCCTCTCTCCACGCCACACATGTCTCGCATAGCCTCGTCTCGCCTAGTTTAGCTTAAAAACATGGTTTCTAACACTAATAGTTATACCCTAAATGTTAAAGTCCATCCCTATCTTAGTAACAAAATCCAGGAAATTCTCAGTTCTTATTGTTTCAGAGACATAGGGTGTTAGGTCACACCACTTCTGTCGCTCATTACTCTGAAAAGTTATTTGTTTAGACGCATACAGTCATCATCGTCCTTCAGCAAAGGAAATCAAAATCTCCTCCATCCTAGACTCACGCACATTCGAAAACATTTTGTTACAGTTTACTAGCACAGTTATCCACAAAACTAAACATTTCCTCGGACAGTAGAAAATTCCGCTGATACTCCAAACATGTAACCCTCGACAAGGAAAGAACACAATAATCACTGTGAAGGACATAATACAATTTTCTGCACTCTCTGTTTAAAAAGCAAATTAACCCTAACTACGATTGATTTGAGGCCTCGACCCCATCTTCGCGGCAGGAAACAGCGTCCAATTCAGCCACACAACGCAGCCGCCATGGACCGACCACCACTGCGTACACTTCGCCATCAACAAACCCAAGGCACCCAAACCAGCCCCACGCCCACCTCGAAGGAACTGGAGCAAGGTTACCGACGAGCAACTTAACTCCACCCTCACCCGAGACAACCACACTTGGGCACCCAAGCAACGCAGAAAGAGAACTCCACACCTGGATCTTCAACTGCTTAGACGAGCTCGCCCTGCTACGCAACCCCGACAGACAACGCCCCAGGAAAGCCGCCTGGTTCACCACTGCTCTCCAAGAAGCCAGACGCACCTGCAGATGCCTGGAGAAGAACTGGAGAAACACCAAGACAACCGAAAACCACACCACCTACAAGGAAGCCTTGACGGACTACCATAACCAGATCAGAGCCACCAAGAGGAACTTCATCCACAACAAAATCCTGGCCAACTCCACAGACTCCAAGGAACTTTTCAGTGTCATGTTGGAATTCAACAACCCTGTGAGCAAGATGGTGTCAGCGTGAATCTACGCCGCTCAGCCGCGCACGCCGCACACATCGACCATTGGCTATGCGGACTGACCAGCGATGCAGAATCTGGGAGGGAGCAGGACGCAAGTGATTCACCTCCACTTTCAAGCTAATGGAAGTGTTACGGGCGCTGACAAACTCTGCGGGGTCGTCGCTCTAGGAAGAATGATACAATCTTTCCTTAGACGCTGGATATTGTGCTACTTTGTTGCTTTCGCACTCGCTCCAATAACTTTCAAGCTCGTGTTACCGGCAAGAAGACGGCAGCGGAATTCAATTATGTCGTCTAAAGGTGCTAAAAGCGGAAAAGGCAATAAGACGAAGGCAGTCCAACCCGCTCAAGCCAACAGTGTTTTTGGGGAAGCGTCGACGTCGGACAACCTGATTAAAGGTAAAAGAGAGGCTAACAGCCTCAAAAGAGTTACGGGGAGACTCGGGGGGGGGTGGGGGAGCAAGAGAGGGCTCACAACCATCTATTGTAAAAAAAATTCTCTGGACCCAAGGCACCATCTCTTATACCAGACACCACACTAGACCCTACACTTCCCCCGGAGTTCGAACCGGATAGCTCACTTTCAGAAACACAAAGGAACCCAAACCTTAATCAAAAGCCTATCGTTTTAGAAGAAAGCTGCCCCTCTGCACAAACTGAGACAATTCAATCTTTAAGCGAGCAGCTGGAAGACCAAAATAGAATAGAAGGAATGCTGGCCTCTGGGAATCCATCTACCAACCTACCTGTATTTTAGCCCCCACTGAAGATGCTACTAGTACCATAGCGGATTTAGGATTAACGATACTTCCGCATTCCATCTCCTTAGCCTCGGGCTCCTTCATGCAGAAAGTCAAGTAAGAGAATGGGACAAAATCTCTAGCAACAGGCACTACGGATTATATTCTTGGCCAAGAACCTAATCCCGACCCGCAAGCTCCGTGGACTCCGGAGATCAATGGTGAAAACTTCTATTCGGTCTCGGACGGCTCTCTGACGACCTCTGATGAAGACAGAACTAACTCAAGCGAAGATCCCTCTAAAGTCACCGGAACTGTGCAGCGCCAGAAGAAAATCAGAAATCAATCTAAAAGACGCAGCCAGCTCAAATGGGACTATTCAGATTCACAAATGTCTTATCCCCTTGGTGAAGAAGCGGATCAGACTTCAATCTGGGAAAATATAAAACCAACACCAGAAATTACGGCAGAACCCTCTTGAGCCTCAATTCTAGCTTCAATTAAAGAATTCCAAGAAGAGGTTCGCTCCGATAATCGAGAAGCTAAAGGGGCTGCTAAAAAATTGCAAGGAGGTTTGCCAAAGTTAAATAAAATATGCACCGACATCAGCGACCGTGTCAGCATGGTTGAAGGACGCACAGAGAGTCTAGAAACGGAAGTAACTACCCTAAAAGAACAAGGCTCGGCACACGAAGCATGCCTGACGGACATAAGGATGAAAATGGCTTAGCAGGAGAATCGACAACACAGGAACAATCTCCGCTTGCTAGGCTTCCCGGAAGGAATCGAGGGAGACGACCCAAGGCACTACATCGTGAAACTTTTGCGCAAAGCCTTCCCGGATCAATCGAACTGGAACTGGGATTACGAAGTCCAACGAGCGCATCGTTTCCCCTTTAACTTGAAACAATGACGAAATGGCAGCAGCTCACTCAGAGAAAAACCCAGGGCATTCCTAGTGTTCTTTGGGAACTTCCTTCTTAAACAATTTGTCTATGACCAAGCCTGACCGAACTCACTGAAGGGGGCTAACGGGGTGGTGTTTTTTGCCAAACCTGAATTTTGTCATACAACGGTAGAGCGGAGGGGGCATTTGCGCCAACTAATCACCCCCTTCCAACAGCTGGGTGCCCAAGTTTTTTTAATGAATCCTGCCAGATTGAAAGTCATTTTGAATGGGTCCACTCAGATCTTTTTTTCTGAGATCAAGGCAGGGGAATTCCTAGGGGAAGCCAAGGCAAAAAGAGGGATTAATTAAAGGCTAGAGGAATTTTACTAGAACGAGAGAAACACACTAAGTGCAGTAAATAAGTACCAGACCAATGGAATGCCTGTCCCTTATTATATTTGATTCTTGGGGATGTCATTTGCCAGGCATAAATACTGGGGTTTCCTAGTAGATCATCAGTGGTTGGGGGTGCCCTCTTTTTTTGGTTATGACCTTGGGGTTTCATCTCGTGTTCTTTTTTAATAGTTTTTTGGACTTTTCTACCTTTCCTTCTTGTGTTTAATCATGTATGCTACAAATAGATCAAGGCCGACTTTTTCTCTGGTTATTCTATAAGATGCAGCCTTTTGGCGAGGAACTCTCACTGACAACCATCATTCAGGGTTCTCCTGATTGCTCTATTTTTGGGGAGGGAGGGACTGGGAGGGGTGGGGGGGTAATTGTACTGTGGTGGAGGGGATAAAGTAACTTGAAATTAGTATATTGACTAGGCTCAGTGTGCAGCCAATTTTGAAGCTAGGAGTCACTAAAAGGCAGAAAAAGAAGGGAAAAGTAAAGAAAGGAGAAAGAGAAAAGGAAAAATCCACAATCTGAATAAATATGCGGCACTAGTAGGTAAGAGCCTCCGGAGCCTTCTGAGGCATCATTACACACAGGATAAAAATGCTGATAATGGGGGGTACACAAGATGTACCAGGGTTAAATTTGATCATTTGGAAAAAGAAACCATTTAGTATGAACAACCAAAATTCCCTAAAAATTGTGTCAGTAAATATTTGTGGTTTGAATGATGCCCTGAAAAGACAGAAGGTAGCCCAGGGTCTGCGAATACTGGGAGCTGAAATAGTTACCCTTCAGGAAACACATGTGGAGGGATCCCAGAAGCATCTACTGACTTCTTTGGGGTATAAGGTTATTGGAGGGACCACACAGGGGGCAAGGACAAGAGGGGCAGGGGTTTTGGCACAAAACAGACACCCATTGAATTCAAACCGGGTGAAGTCTGACCCTCTTGGTAGGTGGGTTATTGTGGAATGTCATCTTGGTTTTTACTCTATGCTCTATATACGGGAGCAACACTAATGATTCTGGGGTTATTAACTGGATTACAGGAGAACTTGCTCACTGGCCACGTCCAATTGTCATCTGTGGGGACCTAAACATCAATTTACCTAGTAGTTGGAAAGCTAGTGATCATTGGCCCTATATAGGTAGAAAACCCAAAGTATATCAAGCCTTGCTCAATTTAATACAAACTCATGGGCTTAGTGATGTGTGGGCCACCTTAAAACCTACTCAGCCGGGCTATACTTACTTCTCAGGCCCGCACCTCTCCCTAGCAAGATTAGATTACTTTTTAGTTTCTTCTTTTTTAGTCTAAGATTGCTCTATAGAGATCGCCCCACGATTCATGTCAGATCATAACCCGCTCATTTTAAACATCAGTGGGTTGGGTATTAGAAGGGAAACCTCGAATTGGAGCTTCAAAAACGCTTTACTTTATGATGAGGGATATAGAACACACATGCAGGGGTGGATCAAAGAGTTTCTGGAGCTAAATATAGGGTCCGCAGCAGCGAGAATAGTATGAGATGCACTGAAGGCGGGCATCCGCAGGGAGAGCTTGCGGTTCTCTATAAGGAAAAACAAGAAAGAAAAAGAACAGATCTTTAAGTTGCAAGATAAGATGAAAAAGGCAGAGGAGAAATTAACTCTGGCAGTTCAATTAGGAGCTGAAATTGAAGCTGCTCAACTTGAAGTAATAATCAGCAAGGCTGAAATTGGGTCAATATTTGCTGAGAAGGCCGCCGCTAAATGGGCTTCCGCCAGGGAGAAAATATATGAATGCGGCGACCGCATCGGCCAACAACTGGCCCTCGAACCAGACAACAGGTGTCTGCTAGTGAAATACTTTCAATCCAACTTAACACAGGAGAGATCACGAATGATTCAACCAAGATTCGAAAAGCATTTTGCAAGTTCTACCAGAATCTCTATTCCGAGGAAAATATAGGGCCATCAAATTTGAGAGAGGAAGAGATTTCTGAGTATCTCGAAAAAATCACTTTAGCAGAGCTCAGTGTAGATGATCATGACCAACTAGAGGAACCTCCCACATGGGACGAAATAGCTAAAGCCCTGGCAAGTTTACCAGATGGGAAAGCGGCTGGTGCCAACTGTATCCCGGTAGAGTTCAACAAAATATTCGCCCCTCAATTAAATGCTCTCCTCACCTTATTGGTAGCTTCTATCTTTAATGGGGCACCTCCACCTGCCTCCTGGTCCAACGCCAACATTGTAATATTCCCAAAGAAGGATAAGTCACCACTTGAAATGGGATCCTATAGACCAATAACTTTAATTAATTGCGACTCTAAAATATACGCTAAGATCTTTGCAATAAGACTATCCCTAAGAATAGAGCCCCTAGTGTCGCAGTGGCAACATGGGTTTATCCCCAACAAAAGCACGACGGAACACATCCGACGGACCATCACTTTATTGGACGCAGTTCAGGTATCAGGAGACCCGATGTCATTAATTCTGCTTGACGCTGAAAAAGTGTTTGACCGGGTCTCCTGGTTATTCCTCTAGGACATCATGAGAAGGATGTGTTTCGGGCCTAAGGCAATCCGAGCCATACAAGCTCTTTATCTCAATCCCACAGCTAATATCTCTATCAATGGGACACTGACGGAGCAGATCGAAATCTCACGGGGGACTCGCCAAGGCTGTCCGTGTTCACCTCTGCTCTTCGCACTATATATAGATCCTTTTATAAAAGCAATAGAAAACAACCAATCTATTTGTGCGATGAGCAGACTTGGACTAGACACTAAAATCATGGCCTATGCCGACGACCTGGCTGTAGTGACCCCCGACCCTCTGAGCGCAGTTAATGCACTAGAACAAGAGGCAAAAAAAATTGGAAAAATCTCGGGGTATGCTCTTAACAAAGGCAAAACTCAGATCATTGTAAACAACGAAATTAACTGGGTAGATAGTCGGGTTGTTCAGAAAGTTAAATATTTGGGGGTTACCATTGCCGCTAACACTGACCTGATAATAGAAGAAAATCTGTTTCCGCTGGCGGCAGAAACCAAAAGTGCGCTCAAACGGTTAAATAATTTACACCTAACTATCGTGGGGTGGTGCAATGTCATTAAGATGACCTACTTCCCTAAACTACTATATTTCTTCAGGGCTATCTCTTTAGAGATTAGTAAAGCGATGTTTCAGAGATTTGATCAGATCTTCTCCCAATTTGTTTGGGCATACTCTCGACCAAGGCGAGCTCTCAAGCAGCTTTCCCTCCCCAGGGAAAGAGGCGGCTGGGCGCTCCCTAATCTAAGATTTTATTATTGGGCTTCGGTTCTACAGTATAGCATGGAGTTGCTTCAAGAACAGTCATACACTCCAACCGAAGGTCTTCCGTCTCCCTTTCAATTGTTACTTGGGGAAGAGGCCCGTGGATGTCTCTGGCGGCAACTCTCATTTGGATATTACAAACGGGTAAGATTTAAAACCTTGATGGGTACTTATAAAGTTTTCTGTAACATCCGTAGAATCTTAGGGCTTGGCAGACTGAACTATTATTCCCCCATTAACAACAATCTTAATTTACCAGCAATTTTTGGGAAATCTTATCTTCAAGAATGGTATAGAGCGGGAATCCTAAAAATGGGTGACCTGATAACTACCGAAGGTATAAAAACATTCTCGGATCTTAAAACTGAATATAATCTGAGGGAGCAAGAGGTTTTTAAGTACACTGCCATAAGAGACTTTTTGACTCGTAAGGCCGGGGGGCCTGCCGGGTTCTTAAAGGTGGATCTTATCGATAAACTGAAAAATCCCACCTTACCCAGGATTGGATATATCTATTCCACATTAATTAGTTTAATGCCCGACGAGATGCTTAACATAGCAAATAAATGGCAGGTGAAGCTGAATATTCCTTATAACACCTTTAATCAGGCAGTACAATCTGCCAAGAGTGACCTACTGTCTGCCAAATTGCAGGCACAATTTTATAAGACCACATTTTTTTTATATGTCACACCTAGCAGAGTCGCTAAATGGGGAATGGGGAATGGGGAACGGAACGCTCTGCCTTAGATGCTCAGAGTTTAGCGCATATTTAATACACATGTTCGCAATATGTCCGAAACTTGCACCTTTTTTGGGAAAAATACAGGACTTTTTAGCGAAAGTCCTCTCTCAAGATATTCAGTTAACTCCCATGATTGTTTTGCTAGGAATGCAAGACAAGATCAGTAGAAAGAGCAGAGGAGCACTCATCTTTGTAGCAATGACTATACTACGCATCTGTATAGCTTCATCTTGGATAGACCCAACCCCCCACTATTCTCCCACTGGCTGGCCCGACTGATTTCGACTTGCCATACTGAGAAGGCTATCTTTGCCAGGAAGGGTATTTGGGGGAAAAAGAAGGGTCTTGCTATTAGGGAGCCTTTAATTGCTTGGCTTGAGTAGATATAATCTCGGGGTCTCTAGAAAGTAAGAATTAATTCATGTTTTTTTTTTTTTATCTTTTTTTATCACTCCCCGGTCAACCAATGAAGACCTTTAAATTTTATGGATTTGGAATGAATGTGACGCCTGAGGATAGGAAAGCTCTTCCCTAATTGACTCCTATAGAATTTATGATAGAGTCACCATTCTGCCCATATTGTCTATCTTACGTATCGTTTAAAAAATATATATATAGCGACTAAAAGTTAGCTTTTTTTTTTTTTTCTATGAGGTTATGTTTTGAATCATGCATCTTTTTATGGCTTAAGAAATGATTAGAAATTGTTTATATGTAATAGGTCTTTCTTAACCACGAGTCAATTATGCTGTTTTTACACGGGGGGGTGGGGGCAGAGCTGGGTTGAATGTTTTTGATATTGTTCTCTATTTTTGTATCGGCAAAAGAAAAATTAAAAACATTTTTTTTAAAAAGGAATTCACCAACCCACGCAGCGAAGCCACAGACATCACACCATCCCAAGACCTCTGCGACAAGCTTGGAACCTATTTCCACCTCAAGATCAAAAACCTCTATGACAATTTCATCGACCATCCACCAGGTGCCACATACGGCCCCCCAGAAACACCAGCCAGCCCACCATCTCCAACTGGACACCGATCACGGCCGAAGACACCACCTTGACCATGAAAAGCATCCACTCGGGGGCCCCCACCGACCCCTGCCCCCTCACATCTACCACAGAGCTGCGGCCGCCATCGCACCCGAACTACAACGCACCATCAACACCACCTTCAAAACAGGCACCTTCCCAGACGACTGGAAGCGCGCAGAAGTCAGACCCCTGCTCAAGAAGCCCACAGCCGACCCTCCGACCTCAAGATCTATCGGCCCATCTCGCTCCTCCCCTTCGCAGCCAAAGTTGCAGAGAAAACAGTCAACAGGAAACTGACACGATTCATTGAAGAGAATGCCATCCTCGACCCGTCCCAATCCGGATTCCGAAGCAACCACAGCACAGAGACCGCCCTACTCGCCACCACAGACGACATCCGCACCCTCCTGGACCAAGGCCACTCCGCAGCCCTCATCCTACTCGACCTATCAGCGGCCTTCGACACCGTCTCCCACCGCACACTAGTCGCCAGACTACACGACGCAGGCATACAAGGAACAGCCCTGGACTGGATCCGATCATTCCTCACCGGAAGAAGCCAAAGGATCAGACTCCCACCCTTCCTCTTCGACCCCACGAAAATCACCTGCGGAGTCCCACAGGGTTCATCACTGAGCCCCACCCTCTTCAACATCTACATGGCCCCTCTCGCAGCCATCGTCCGACAACACAGCCTCAACATCGTATCCTACGCCGACGACACCCAGCTCATCCTCTCCCTCACCAAAGACCCCACCACTGCCAAACTCAACTTCCAGAAAGGAATGCAAGACGTCGCAGTCTGGATGACCAACAGCTGCCTGAAGCTCAATGCCGAGAAGACAGAAGTCCTCGTCCTCGCTACCACCCCTTCTGCATGGGACAGCACCTGGTGGCCGACCGCCCTTGGAAGCCCACCTACCCCCTCAGACCACACCAAGAACCTCTGCATCGTACTCGACTCATCACTCACCATGAACTGACAGGTCAACGCCGTCACCTCCAGCTGCTTCAACACCCTCCGCATCCTCCGCAAGACCTTCAAGTGGATCCCCCCTGAGTCCAGGAAGACAGTCACCCACGCACTCATCACCAGCAGACTGGACTATGGAAACGTACTCTACGCCGGCATCAACAAGTCCCTATTCCGCAAACTCCAAACACTACAGAACACCGCCGCCAGACTCGTCCTCGGCATCCCCCGACACGAACACATCAGCCAACACCTACGAAGTCTCCACTGGCTCCCCGTGGAGAAAAGAGTAACTTTCAAAATCCTCACTCACGCCTACAAATGCCTACACAACAACGGACCCAAATACCTCAACGACAGAATCAACTTCCACGTACCCAAAAGAAACCTCCGATCTTCCAACCTCGCACTGGCCAAAACCCCGCGAATCCACAGAGCCAGAGCAGGCAGAAGATCCTTCTCTCACATTGCAGCCAAGACCTGGAATGAGCTACCGGCAGACATCAGACGCGCCCCCTCCCTGAACACCTTCAGGAAGACCCTCAAGACCTGGCTCTTCGGCTAAACAGATCTGCGGACCCCCCCCCTTCAGCGCCTTGAGACCCTCACGGGTGAGTAGCGCGCTTACAATTCCCTGATTGAGGCCTTCTCTGTAAAACGTGCAGTTTTCTCTAGGGGAAATAAACAGACTCAGTTATTTGTTCACAATAAAAGTTCCATTTCATTGTCCATTTCAATCTTTCATTAATCTAATAT
This sequence comes from Calotriton arnoldi, assembly GCA_963921515.1. Lineage (NCBI taxonomy): Eukaryota > Metazoa > Chordata > Amphibia > Caudata > Salamandridae > Calotriton > Calotriton arnoldi. The sequence goes on from CAWUFW010009022.1 coordinate 196,391, forward strand.
GAACACAACATTTTTTAACTATTATTCTATGTAATTAATATTGCTTATGTTAACGCGTTTTCATTCACATTGCTCATGAAAATAACAATCTTCTTTCTCTGCTGTCCTTCGTGTAGAAATCATTTGTGGCCTACATAAACCATTTGTCCTTTTCCTGCACCTTTCTCGTTTCTTTTCCAAAACACAGGATGTTAATATTTTCTCTGTAAATTTCACAATCTTTGTTAAGGATTTTCACACAATAGGAGGTTTAATCCGAGCAGGTTTTATTTACAGAAAACCCTGCTCCATCATCGTCAATGGAGCTACTAATATTGTAATGTTCTAATATAGCCTTATAGCTTGCCGGTGCCGGCTATACCTGCTATTAAAGACCCGCTCCTCGGCGAGGGCCTTTAACAAGGGAGCAGGACATTAATATCCGGTATAGCCCAGCTACGAAGGGCTATAAGGCTATTAGAACATTCTGCCACTAGAGGGCAGAATGTTCTAACAAATAAAACAAAGGCTTCAGGGAGCCCGAGGGATCCCGAGGGGATTGAAATCCCCTCGGGCTCACTGACGCCTTTGTTCACAGCCACAGCTGTGAACAAAGTCAAACATTAGAATGTTGGAGCTCCGGGTTTCTACCAGCCATTAGAAACCAGGAGCACTCCATTGTTTTCAATGGAGCTCCCAACATTCTAATGTTCTAATATAGCCTTATAGCCTGCTGTAGCGGGCTATTCTTGCTACTAAAGGCCCGCTCCAGCATTAAAGGCTCAAGCCGAAGGCTACGGTGGACTATAGGACTATTAGAACATTGAGCCCCATGAGGGCAGAATCTCCTAATTTAAAAAGCATAGACCTCTCAAAGCCCAAGGGGGTTGAAACTGGGCCACAGCTGTTAGCTGTTGAAAATTCACAGCAATAGCTGTGAAAGGAGGCTGAAGTCAGCTCCTGGTTCGCTCTGGGCTCGGCTAAACTGCTTTTCTTCATTCAGCTAAACCAGTGAGACCCAGAAGCTGCATTTCCCCCTCCCTCATTCTAAAGCTCCAGTGATACTGTGAGCTAGGGAAGGAGGGAGGGGGGAAGGTTACAGTGTCCAATCCTGCACAGGCTCTGCCTTTTGCTTTCCCCTGACCAATCCATATATTTTGGGATAGGCAGAGAAAAAGAGAGGCAGAGGCTATGTATAAGGACATTGTAATGTTGAGAGCAGTGGGCTTATACCAGTTTATATAGGCCACTGCTGCTCTATCGTCCTCAATGGAGCTCTCAACATTACAATGTACTAATTAGTCTTACGGCATGAAAACTATGAGAGATAGATGTTTACCTGATGAATGAGTGGAAATAATTTTAAACCTTACAGGGTTCTGATCATGATGACAACCAGAGACCCCCGTTAGGGGCCATCACATGGCTGAAACATGTTGACCTGTATGATGCAGGAGAGATAACGGTCCTACGCATCCTGACTCCACATTTAATAATTTCCTCTGTTCTCTAGCATTAAATTAGTATTCTTGAGCAACCATTGGAGAGTTTTAATCTAACACTCTGGACTTCACACTATTGCCATCCACAGTAAAAGTACTCCCTATAACATAGTAATGCCATTTATCACCATAATGATTTCTGAAGAATGAGGCAGTCCTCTGATGAAGCGTGGTACTTAGATTGATGTGTCAAGGCGTGCTTAGAAGTATGTTGAGTCTTTTTTTAACACATATATAGGATAGACAAGCATGCCATAAATACAGTTAATTTTCTTGGGTACACCTCTTATTCAACAGAATAGGAAGGATCCTCATCTCCTTAATCGACTCCTGACATTTTCATGATGTCTATATTGTATTGAAGGTAGTTGTATATATTTTGGGGAAAGATGATTCATTGAAATCAGTGTGAATTTTTTAATTCTGATAAATGCTTATTTAAATTGAAGCTTAAGAAACAGCCTTGTGTATATAGAACTAGAGAGCATGTATTAACACAACAGAAGATCGTTACCCTATCACAAAAGGGAGCATCATTATGACAAAACCTAAGTATAGAATTTACTTCGATTATTTTAGTGTTTCTGTTCCAGGAACATCAGAGTTCTATGAATATTCCAGAGGGACTGAGGAATAGAGATATCCTGGAGGAACATCATTTGTTACAGATAGGGTAGAGGACTCTATACAGAGATAATGTATTAAAGATGTTAATCTTGCCTTTAGATATCCACTACGAACCAGCAGACATCAGAATCCACACAGCAGATGTCAGCAAACAGCAGAGTGACGAGCCAGAGTGATAATATCGACTGTTTCTGTTTCTCTCATTCCATTCCCCTTCCCCGAGTCTACAGATGGAAAACATATCACTATTTTGTATGGTTGGCTGTGATTAAGGAGAAGTATGGAAAAGTACATTGCTCCCTCTGGATCTGAAATTCAGGTTATTGTATTCTGACAATTGAGAACTATGGAGCTAGAATTCTGGCAAAGAGGAGAGACTTATTCTATCCAGAACTTGGGGCCACATGTATCAACCTATTTTCCATTCGCAAACGGTGTGAATCGCTAAATATGACCATTTGCGAATGCAAAATAGCCTTTCAAGATGAATGAAAGGCTTTTGGCAGTGCATTTTAGGTAATTGCAATTTTTGTGATTACCTAAAATTGCAACTCCTAATAGAGAATCGCAATTTTCGATTCCCTAAGCACATGTAACAAGAATTTCCTAAATGCAAACTGGACATTTAGGAAATGCTATTACCATTGACTCCAAGTCAATAGTAACCATGTGCAATTTAAAAAAATGCTTTTGCAAAGTGCCATGTAGCGCACACATGCCCATAGAATATGTGTGCCCTTTACATGTGCACATTTTTTTCGGAGGTGCTTCAGGGGGGCCTTAGGCCCCCAGGCACCCTTGGTTTTGCATTTCCTAGTTTGCTATTACCAATTAGGTAATCGCAAATTAGTTAATGCAAAACCATTCCTACCTATGGGCCTTTAGACGAATGGAGTAGCATTTCCTATTAGTGACTCCCTAGTTGCGATTGTAACTCTGTAGGAATCGCTATTTTCTTACATACCATTTTGCATTTCCCAAATAGCAATTGCTTAAAATTCGCTATTTAGGGAATGCAAAATGGAATTTGATACATGTGGCCCTTGGAATTCATTTTTAACTCTGAAGGGCTTGCCCCATCCTCAGATTGGTGGCACCACCCCCTGAACTGGAAGCCGTTTTAAAGTCTGTACTGACTTGATCTGACACTGCACTGAAAAAGCTGTAAAAAGTCCCATTGGGTGCCATTGGTGTCTTCTCTTAAAATGTTGGCGATCCTAAGAGTCGATGATTAGTGAAGGGTGAAGGATGAAGAATTTTGCTTGATATTGCCTTGGAAGGCGGAGCTCTCCATATCAGCTATCTTAAGGTATTTTTTTTCTGAATGTATTTTCACCACAAGTAAAGCATTTTTCCATATAATGAAATACCTTCCATTCAGTGCGAGGACATCAGGAGTACATTTGGTCCCTTTCTATTGGTAACTGCCTCACTTAAACCTACTTTTCTTGTGTAACTTTAGAAGTACACTTAGGTTTAAATTCCAAAGGTTTGAGATAACCTACACACCCTCTGTGTGCGTGGCCACATTTGCAATGGCCAGCTCCCTGATATTACAATAGAAAATCAATAGTTCGACACTTACGAGTCACATACAACAGTTAATTTTCTGATGTTCAAACTCAAATCTTGCAGTTTCATTATCTCAAAATACGGAAACACTCAATAGTGCTTTGTTTTGCATTTTAACTCACACGCTGCCTATCAATGACTTTTCTTTGAATATATGTGTTAACCTCCTATCACGACAGCAAATTCATAATTTGTTTCCTGTGTTTTATCATGTAGTTGTCAAGTCAATACTTCTGCTTTTGAATACCATGTAATGCGGACTTGAATGGAAAATGTTAACAGAATTCAACTTTCTGATGGATGAATTTGACACCCTAATCAGAAAATGTATCAAATGTAGCGCTAAACAGATTTTAGTACATTCACGTTGTAGTCTATTGCCACACCGTTACTAACACAGAACATCTACTTAGAGGCCGATTATGGTGTCGGTCGGAAAGCCTCCGACTGCAGGTCGGAGGTTTTCCGACTGACATCTCCGGTTTCAATTCCGACCGCCTAATAACAATGTAGGCAGTCGGAATTGAAACCAGCCGGTCATTCTGGCTGGATTCTGACGGGCTCGGCCATTCGGAGGCCCCAACGTAATCCCTGAGGACGGCATTCCTGCTGTTGGGATTACGATGTCGGTTTTCGACAGGCTTTCCATGTCCAGCTTTCCGACATGGAAAGCGAGTTTGGGGGCCCCTTGCAAAAGCGGACTCCGGTTGGAGGCCTGGTGGGCACATATGGTTCCCCCTTGCCAATTCCTGCACTGAGTGGCAGGTACTGTGTGGTGCCTGCCACGCAGTGCAGGGATTAACAAAAACTCCCATTTCGCTATGGGAGCTTGTGCTGCGCCCAGTTGCATTGTAATTGCGGTGTCAGATGACCATGGTGTCAGGCAGATGTGAGTCCGCCCGACATCGTAATGAGGCCCTAAGTATTGGGGGTGATATAACTCACGTAATTCCAATTACCCAGGAATTCCGTGAGATTACGCGGAATTTCTCGAGAAGAGTAATTCTATATTTTTCTTAGTGCAAAAATTCCCCCTCTTGTCCAAAATGGACACAAGGATGCATTTTCTGCTAAGAAATAGTGCTAAATGTAACAGAACATTAATAGCGAGCTGAGCAGCTGCTAGTGCTCCTTAAATGTGCTCTTAAGGTAGAATTTCCCCCAATTTACTGTGCAGGGAGGGGCCCCTTCCTGCACAAAAACAATCCCTATTTTATTTCAACAGCATGCAAGTTTGTGTGTGAATTTGCTATTTAAACCAATGTTACCTCTCTGCTTGTTGAACAAAACTGGTTTCATAAATATGATTTGGTGGTTTGTGTCTCTGTTACATCACAAAAACGGAGGTAATTGCAGCACAAGGAGCTCGTAAAGATGCCCCTAGGGCCCTCTTTACGAGTTGCTTGGTTAACTGCGATATGTGCCATAACTGCTGTCATTGGCATATCGCAATTAGGAGCTTGGTGGCTAACACCATCCTCCCACTGTTTCCCCCAATAGATTTTGACAGGTCAAACCTGCAGAAATGTAAGGAAAATTATCAGTGCGGAATGCACGATAATTACCGGGAGATACCTATTTTGGTGCATTATGCACCAAAATCCGTATGTTAGTCCCCATTTCCTGGGATTAACTCGTAATCTAGGGCCATATTATCAAGAACTGGCGATAACATTATCGCCGCTTTAGCGGCAGGAAACTGCCGCTAAAGCGGCGATAAGGGCTTGATAATATGCCCTATAAAATTCCAATAGAAGCCCAGGTTCTGGTGTGAAGGACATCAAACCTGGGCTTCAATTAGAATTCTATAGGGCATATTATCAAGCCCCTTATCGCCGCTTTAGCGGCAGTTTCCTGCCGCTTGATAATGTTATCGCCGTTCTTGATAATATGGCCCCTAGAGTTATTTATTGAACCCGATAAAATTCAACTAAGTCATGGTTGGAATTTATAGGGCCCTATTAATATCAGCCTAAACGCCGGACCATTCATAGTGAGGTCTTGGGCGGGAAGGAGACATGGAAGGAAAGAGGACAAGGGTCAAACATGGACACACGAATTGCCAAATATCAACATCGAACACAGCAAAAACATTCTGTAAATGCTTAAAATCTTTCAAAAAGTTTATACGCCACTTAGTTCCTCTGTTCTGTCTTTGTAACCCGCCCTACTCTTCAGGCTAAAAGGACATAAATGCACACAGATTAATTTAGGTGAGAATTACTACAATTTTCGATGGCATTAGCATGTATTATGGGTCATTGTTCTGTGGAAGCATTAATGATATATTCCTACACGAATACGAGCAGAAGATGATTAGAGAGAGAATTGTTTCTATGTATGCTGACAGGGCTGCTGAGCATAATTACACATTTCCTATCAACCTGTTTGGAGTTTGTGCCATGATTTTATGTAAATTTTGAGCAACTTCATTTTTGAGGTTAAATGCTAATGTGTATGATTTCCACATACACACTTTCATGGGTACTAATGGACACGCGCTGAGATGAAAGAATTTGTATTCAACAAGCGTCCCAGGTACCACCAAGTAACCTCTCTGTTCGAGGGAGCTTGCAAATCATTAAGTAACAGCTCAGATTCTGACTATCGACTCTGAGTTGAATATATGAACTATATCTGCTGTTAAAAATATCCTACAAAAAAGTATCTGTTTATAAAACAGGGCAACGCTTTCTATGGCTGTGTGTTTCTGATTTTGAGTGATATGTTATCCATTAAGGTTTTCATCAAGAGTTTTAAAGACTGGTAATTCTGTAAGTTTTTAGTGGAATTGCCATCTCGTACAAGTCTTGTCATGTGGGAATTGCACACGGTAAACCAAATGTTCTTCCCCTTACTCTTTCCACCTGTTTACAGCATGTGGAAAAAGCGAGCAGAAAAGGGTCTAACTCTGGAACCTGCCTGTTATTCCCCATTGCTGCTCAAAAACCCGTAATGGCCATAGTACGGGTGGTGATAATGACTGGAATGGGTAACAATATACCACTCCATTCCGCCATCTCGGATTGAGGGCTTGAATCTAGCTGAATTCACACAGTGCCCTTCCCCGATTCTTGTGCATTCTTTTTATTTCTCTAAGTGTATAAAAGCCTTTTTTTTTTTTTTAAATGTTGCAGTTTTATATTGCGCAAACTCGACCCAAGGTATAAGAGCACTTTACATGGGGCACCAGTTGTATTACAGACAGACACATTAATTTTTAGGCAGGGGGAAATTGAGGGCCCGATTACAAGTTTCGGCGTTGCTGGGGTGGCCGGTACTGCCCACCAGATTACAAGTTATTTGTAGTCTGGCGGGCGGTGCGGCGCTCTGAGGGCGGCGCCTCTTTCAAAGGCTGTTGTGCCTTTGAAAAAGGCACTGCAATGGGAACACCTCACAAGGTTCCTGCACGACATGGACTGAAAAGTCCATGCCTTGCAGGAACTCTTGTGTCTGCACACAGGGGGGCACATGTTATGCCCCCCTGTGTGCATGTACAAGCAGAGGAGGCACAGGGGGCATTCTAGGGCCCCCTTTGTTTCCTCTCCGCCAGGGTTGACAGGGAGTAGAAGCCTCCATGTCACCACCAGCGGAGAGGAAACTCGTAATATGCTTGGCAGGCCGCTGCGGTTCCGCCAAGCATATTGTGACCTCCAGGGAACAGCGGTTTCCTGTCAATGGCGGCGGTCCCAGGGCAGTCGGACCGCCCAACTCGTAATGGGGCCGTCGCACCACCGGTGCGGCGAGGGCGGGACCACCACTGCCGCACCACCACGGGTCTGGCAGACCTCGGACTGCCAGACACGTAATTTGGCACTAAGTGATTTGCCCTGAATTACAGGATGTTTGATCCTCCCACCAGACTCGGACCTGGTCCCCCAGCTTCAATGTGGGCCGCTCTAGCCATTAAGCCACATCCTCTACCCTTGGGTTTCTTTGTCTTTTTCTTAAACCTACGTCCCTGTTGTATCCTATCAGCCATGTTTTCAAATCAAACACCATACTATACCCTTCTCTCTCTTCGCTACTGCTGTTGTATGTATGTGGTATTTGTATAGCGCAAACCTGGACATTAATGCAGCAGAGCACTGTACAGGGTCAACACTACAGCAGTTCTTTCTTTCTGCACTATGCCATGTAGCCGGTTACAAGTAGTTCAATACAAAGATGTGGCAATTACTAATGCTGTGCCTTATTACTGCACCTCTATCTTGTTATTCAGATATTGAAAAGTAACATAGGAAATGGCATAAGTGCACTGTTTTTTTAGATTTCTGGTCATACTTCCATGTATATTTTCACCTACCTTTGCAGATGGGTATGTGCCCAAAAAGAACAGGAAACCTTTATTAGGCCCAGATTTGACTTCCGTGATGCTTGGACCATGCATCAGAGGTGAGGGTTGCAGGTTTCAATGGTGCCATCTTGTAGCATTGACTGCGGTGCCAGTGGTTGTGCTGGGGGTCAGCAACATATCTTCCATGCTGATTTCACTGGAGGACTAGCGCCTGTATTACAAACAGTGCCCCGAGACACAATGAGCGAGTGTTCCTTTTTCTTGTACCCCCAGGGCACTTTAGTATTACAGAAGGGGCCTCAGATGCTTGTGCAGCCCCTTCTGTAATAGAGAAATTGTCAGCGCACATACAGCCCTGGGGCTATCTTAAGCGGGCATTCCCTCATTTTCATGATGGCATAGTTCCATGCAAAAGAGGGAAACACTTTGCCTCTGCAGTAGCACCCATAAAACAGTGCGAGCACAAAGGCAAAGAGGTTGTCAGGAGGTGCACTAACTGAGCACCACAAAAGGGGGTGCACTGTCCATGCACCTCCTGAGGACAGCTCCTTGTAAGGGGGGGAAAGGGTCCCGATGGGTCCTCTGACATTCCACCGCTGGCAGACGTAGTCACTCCCTGCCAGCAGGGGGTTCTCTGGCCCCTTTGAAGTCAGGCGGGTGCCACCGTCACAGTGAAATACTGAGGGGCGTGTTCAATCAGCCAGTCCATCTTTCACTAATGCGCTGCCTCCGGGGCAGCTGGAAGTTTGCATCTGCCTTGGGGGCAGCACATTGTCAGTAATAAGGCACATTGTCCCTGTTTGTGCCTGGTACACCAATTTGAAGGTGTGCTGCAGAGCAAACATGGACAGTGCATTCTATTTGTATTACTAACCTTGATTTGGAAATAGACTCACTGCACGCTATTTTATTTTAACTGCATGCAAGTTGGTGGGTGAATTTGCTATTTTAATCAATGTTACCCCTCTGCTTGTTGGACAAAACAAAATCTGAACTGAGTAACAGACTAATCACTCAACAACAAAAGAGAGCTAACAAGACTGATGTTGTGTCTGTAAACAGGAAGGAGTAACATCATCAAGCATACTGCAGACATGCAAAAAGGGGAAAATGGGTACCATGAGTTTGATGTTTAGCAGGACAACAGGCTGGTACATTATAGCTTCCTGTTCATAATCGAAGCTTGGGGTTCATTGGAAAGTCTAGGATGGTGTGCCTCCACGGGTGTGCCCAAAGAGTTCTTCACTCTGGTGCTAGATGTTTAGTGGGAAAGCATGTCTTACCTTGGGATCAGAATCTATTTAGTACAAGTAGGTATTGTGCTGTAATACCTACAGTAGGTGAATTGAGCACAGTCCTGTTCAGATCACTGTAGCTGTGACAGGATTAGTACTCTGGGAGTAATGGGTCGTTAGAGTCTACTTAGCTATGGGAGAGTTCCAGTATGATATTCTGCAGTTACAGTCCACATTTGTGTGGAATTCACGCTTTAGCAGGCCCAAATAGTTTGGTTTTAAAGAATTTTTGGAACACAAGAAGTTAAATGATTCCCTTGGGTTAATTCTTCAGACCATTCCTCAGCCACAGGCCTTAAACTTCATGGAACTGATCACAGGCTGCACAATAATTTTCGGGTGATAAGTGCTCACCTGAAATACCAGTTGCCTGCAGTGTCACCTCGCCATTACTGTGCAATTACAAATAGTTGATGAATAGGGAATAACATGTGGGGTGCAGAATCACTGCACCTGATTCTCCTGTTACTGGGCCTATTACCAGGCACACTTTTGACCTGCTTTTTGCAGGTGGAACTTTGCCTTAATTTTACTGCACCTTGCAGTGGCGTAGCTAGACCATGTGCTCCCTGTGGCGGTTCCTGCGTTTGCCGCCCACGGGAGTGGCATGTAAGAGCGGGGGAGGGGGATGCTGCAGATTCCCACAGCCACAGGTAAGAGCGGGGGGAGGATGCTGGTGATTCCTGCGGCAGCTGCAGAAAGGAGACTCTGACAATATATGATGCAACAACAGTCCCAAGCGTGGCTCCAAAACGTGTGCCCCCTCCCCCGGGGGCGGACCGCCCCTTGCCCCCCTTGCTACGCCACTGGCACCTTGGAATTCCAGGTTTAGTAAAACCTACTAACTACGGCAACTGTTGTTGTCAAAGGAAAGTTTTTTATTGCCCACCACAGCGGATCATCATCATGGAAAAATACTAGCTAGGTGTTGATTATATTATAATATGTTTCTGTAACTAAATGTGTAAGTGTAAATATATCAGCGTATTGTCAAAAATTATACTATTATTACTTCTAGTTCAGTTAAATCACATTGTTAGGAAGATCATAACATACTCATCATAGCCTCTTATTGTCTTACTTATCTATTGGTGGTTTAGATGATGAAATATACGTTACGTTTATGGTTCATAAAATTGTCAAAGCATGACTCAGCGCCCTTGGGATGGAGGAAATTGCCCACAAACACTTTACTGTTAGGGTGACAGGTTGGTTGCATGGTCCTCAACACTTTGAGTGCTTCTTGTGGAAAATGGAAATTTCCAAAGACATGTTTATCAGTAAAAGGGTAGCAGAAAGACTGTAGCAGACTGTTCAGGCAGTTACAAAGTCAGGCAGGTGTGGTCTGTGCTGCTGCCTACAGCCACAGCCTCTACGGTGTCTGACAGTTCCAGGGTATCTAGGCTTGAAATGATCAGGTCATGAGTTTAAAAACCCAATATTTCCAGGCACTGAGACACTTGTAATTGCGGTTGGCGGAATTACACCAAGAGTTATTACTCCAGGTGAAATTCTGCCATTTGTAACGAAGGCCCAAGTAGGAGTTTTGGTATTCCTCCTGATCTGGGGTTTCTTGCAGTTTGGGAGGAAAGTTCCTGGAAGAATGGGCATCCTAAAGTTTATATCAGATCTTAAGAGAAAGACAGAAAGAATGTGAGCAAGAGGGAAGGAGTTAGAGAGAAGAGAGACAGAAAAAGACAGAGCAAAAGGCACCGCCCAGTAAGTTTGTCAATCGTCTGTGAAGAGATAAAAGCTTTTTGAGGCTTGCATTAGTCTTGCAGCATATCTGGCAAGGAATCCATAGAGAACAATGTATGTTTCCTGTGTATAGGTGCTAGGTTGCTGGACATAAATCTATTTCCATTTCCTGGCAACTAATACAATGTACAAAAGTGGTAGATGTATTCTAGACATGAATCACTTGGCATGAGTCTCAGATTTCTTAGTTCAAGCCAACAACGGAAGTACTTTATGTCTGAGGGAGACTAGAAGCTATTGATTTGGATTTAAAGGGGGCTTCCACGTGTTTTTAAAAGAATATCGCAAACTCACAACAAACATCTAGAAATTGGTTAGCAGACTTTCCTCAATGTCAGACTATGGAGTGTTCAAAAATGTATTAGGTAGTTTATGTAAACTAAAGCTATAATGCAAACAGGCAAACAAAAACACATTATGCAGATGCCCCTGGCCAATGACACAAAGAAAGTAAGGGAGGCACTTTCTTTGATGTGTACTGCTGGAAATTAAAACAAGCATTGGCATAGCCAATAGGACTCGTCTTTGGGACCTTATAAGTGGTTAGTCATGCAGCACATTATCCTGGGTGGGCTCAGACAATTCCAGCATGGAAAGTTGTGTTGAAAAGAAAGCCAAGGCAGGGTGGAGGTGTCACACTGGCACAGCGCCACGTGCAGTTACAACCTGCATGGGAGAGGGAAAGTTGGGAGGGGCAAGGAAGTTGGGTAGAGACAGGAAATGACAACTATGAGGGTGAGAGACAGCAGGAGGTGTTACTGGTGGACAAGACGGAAATGAAAGAGCTAAGGGACAGGAAGTGGGGCAGATATCAGTGAAGATGTAGGGTTGTTTGGATGCAAGTGGCAAAACAGAAACGCCAGTGCTCGTGCAAGCTGACAGCTCGCGCGCTGCCTTCCGTTTAAAGCCCAGCCCCAGCAATCCGGGAAGACACGTCTCTAAATCCACTTGACTTGTGTCAGAGAGTAGCAAGGAGGATAAGACGATTGCTACTAAGTGCTAACTTTCAGCTGTTAAATTTGTAATAAAGTGGCAGAAGTTACATCGGAAAAAAGAAACAAAGCATTGGCAAAAGTCTGTAGAATAGCAAGCTGGTGTCCCTTAAAAAGAATATATATGACAAGTATATGCCACGGAATGAAAATAAAAATAGAACTCATGCCATCTAAATGTGGCTTCCATATGCTTGTAGATCAAATTCAGTTTTTATTGTATGAGCAATTGAATAGTATATGGGCTTCTTTTCAGGCAAGGGTGCTTAACGCAAGCATTGGCAAAGACAATTAATCCTAACTTTGGGATTCATTGCCTTTGCCAATGGTTTTTAGCGATTCCGTACAGTGTCCACGATGTTGAACAGCATGGCTTAAGAGTAAACAACAAAAAAAAATGCACAATGACGCATCAGCCTGCATGCCCATGTCTACAAAATATTAAGGCTTTTTTTTCTTTTTGTTTATTGATTCCAGTTGGATCAGTATATAAAAAAAAATTATAAACGGGAAAGCATTTCTTTCTTCTTTAAGCGCGTGTGAAGGGAACCAACACAGGTGGTGCGAGTGTGGAAGGAAGCAACACAAGGAGACAAAGCAAAACAGGGGTGGGGGCGAATCAACATTGAGGGCATAGGTGTAGGAAGCGATAGAGAGGGACGGGGAAACAACACTGAAGGGAGAGAGAGGAAAGTGAAGAGCAGGGCAAAGAGAAGCACATTGGTTAGAGACACAAATGTGAAGAGTATGTATGCGAAAGCATATGGGGAGGGGGAGAAGTACACAAAGGAAAGTACAACACAGAGGGCAAAAGAGCAGCAAACAGGCAACAGAAAGCAACCTGGAGTGTGGCACAGTGGGGAGCAGTACACAAGGGAAACTGCTGTTAAACTGAAGTACTTTGAAGGAAAAAGAAACGCGATAAAATGCTTTACACACCCCAGAATGGAAAGTTAAAACCTGGACTGGGTGAGCTACTAATGCATGCACCAGGGACCTTTGAGAGTTTTATTCTTTCACTATTGTACTTCTATTTAAGGTAAATGTAGCCTAAAAGGCATTGCCCTTGCAGGAAAGGTGTATATTTCTGTTGGTAAACACATTCTCAAGCACAGCCTGAGTGAAGATATGACTGCGGACTCACTACGGAGGCTCTCAGGGATGGCGTAAGTAATAACGAAGTATGTCTGCCTCTAATACTTGCCATGTGTTTGTCTGACTGGTGCAACAGGTCTTCTCTTTCAAGAGACGAAAAGTAAGTGAGAGAAGACAAACCAGCACCAAACAGCGTTACATTAAACTTTTTTCACCCAACAGAGGACACATGATGTCATGCCCTGTTAGAGGAAAAGCCTTGTGGACAGCAATCTCCCCAGCGAGGCGGCAAACCGGCTGCACCGCAACTGTTCAGCTTAACTACATAATTCTAAAGACCATTTGGTTGCTCAAATGTGTGTATTTCTGACATTTATATGTTTCCTCGTCTTCATTGCTTGATTTTGCTCGCGAGAAAGTTTCACTCATAGTCGTTGAAATGCCACTCAAATTATGGAAATGTCACACAAAAGCAATCTGAAACCTTGGCAGCTATGTGTGCTATAGAGCAACAAGAAAAACCTCCAAATATTATATATTCGAAAGAAGCTACATCCGGATTGTCTTTATGTTACTACCACAGTATATTTATCACATTGCTTAGTAGCAGACACTGGACGCCAGATCTAGTAAAAAGTGAGCCACTTACAATGTTTAGTATAGAGAATCTTGCCACCCCTCGTGTTTCTAAGAGATTGCTGGAAGACGCCAAAAATGCCAACAGTCCAGAATTAGACGGGAGGCACTATTTTAAGCAACAAATGTCTTTACTTGGGCTCTCGTATTAAAAAAAACTGACACTGCAGCAATGCACCAGGGAAGTTAGATTTCCGCGATTTTTCCTAAAGGTCGTACTTCCCTGCTCGAATTTCGGCTTGTACGGTACCTCACCCCCTAGGGCAACGAGATGGTCTAACCGATAGGGGAGAGCACTGCCTCCCAATTGATGACAGGCGCCACACACCAAATTGACAATCATCTGCGCAGATTCCGAAAGCGGTGGCTTTAGATATTCGTGAACTGGAAAGGCAGTGTATGAAAGTTTCAATTTTTATTACAAAAGCGACTCCTCATTTAAACGGAGAGAGAAGGCGTGTTCAGGGCAGGGTAATAAGCATTTTTGGAGCCAGATACTTTAACCGTAGTCAGTTCACCGCTTCCTTCTCCGCAGAATCCTAAGTCTTCACACAACCGTCTGCAGACAAACAACGGCCTGGCTGCGCGGTAATTTATAATGCTTAGAGGAAGGAAAAATACTAGATCATAAGAAAAACGTACGTGTACAGCCCACACCATATCTCCTCCTCTACCTGAAAGACAGCTGTGAGTGGTGTGCGCGCACGCGCGCGATATAAGCAAAAAAAAAAGTGAAAGCGAGAGCAGTCTTCACCTTTCAAGCACTGCACTCGTGCTTGTGGCGCGCCGCTGCTCGCTCCCACAAGGTGGATGCCGCCACATGCACGAGTGCAGTGCTTGGAAAAAGTGAAGACCGATGGCTAAAGGTCCTCCTAGGGCTGCGCATGCGCACTGCCTAGGCGAGACCTAAAAATCATCTACTTAGTTGGTAATTTTGTTTTATAAGCAATGACAGGAACAACTATTTTATAAGACTGAGTGATGCTCAATTAAAACAAGATTTATTAGCTTTATTTAGTACTTCAGAGTTGTTAAATGACTTTAGGAGATTGGCTGTCTAATAGAGGGATGTGATTATTCGTGTAAATTAAAACTGCTGAATGAATCAATTAACTGTAGGTTAATTTCCTTGTGATATTTCTGTTTCACCATGATCAATGCCTCTCGGTAGCCCATTTGATCCCACCAGATGCCCTCAGAGAGGATGTGCAGACTTCAGAAGAAATAAGCAAAAGGCAGAAAAACCTCCAGAGTGATACTGGACTGCGGCAGGCTGATGGACTTGCAGGAGATGACCCTGACCAAGGACAAGAAGGCAGAATCAGGATACTGGTGAAGAACTGGAACAAGAGCATCGAACAACAGTCAAAGAAACTCTGACTATATGTGACGCAACAACAGTCCCAAGCGTGGCTCTTTAATTATTGACAAAACAGGAAATGACCCAGAGGAAGAGGAAACTAGGAGAGCCCTGATGGACCGGGAAAAGGACATAGGAAAAAGAGGAATGACCACCGTCTTGGATTAGTTTATCTTAAGGATGTGACCTTCAGCAGACATTTCTGGCAAGGTGCTAGGATGTTCTTCAAATTGCCATTTCAAAGGATTTCTGGTCTACTGCTGAATTTTTGGGCCAATAGCCTGCAGGGGCACCCTACAGAGGATGAGCTCCACAGCCCTGCCACTTGTGGATTGACAGGTTGATCCCAAACTAGCCCGCAGCCCCAGTTACCTCAGAACTGGCAAAGGCATGTGTCCTTTCACACACAGGAAAGAGATCGCGGGGCGAGGCCAGGGCATATCACAATGTGGTTCCAGACTCAGTGACAACACCATGGAGCATATTCTCAAGCCCCCATCGCCACCACAACGTCACTTTCAGTGACGTTGTTGTGGCGATAGGGGCTTCGCCCTATTCACAAGGCAGCATTAAGCCACGTTAAGTTGCTTAACGCTGCTTAACGCTGCCTTGTGAAAAGGGCCCCCTTCACGCTGTTTTTAGCGTGAAGGGGGCGTGCAGTGGGTGTTGCGGTTGGCGTTCCACCGCAACACCCATTGAGTTTGACGCTACCTCCTATTCACAAGGGCAGCGTAAATAGGAGGTAGCGCCAAACTTAAGACCAGGAAAAATCTGGTCTTAAGGTGGCGAAACGAGGAGAAATGCTTTATTTCTCCTCGTTTCTGCTTTTCCATGTGTGCTGCCTTGTGCAGCACACATGGAAAAAGAAAATGCCATGGTTTGTTCATGTACAGGAAGGTGTCCCTTCCTGTACATGAACAAACCGTTTTAAAATGCCGTTTGTAACTTACATGTGTGCTGCATGAATCAGCACACATGTAAGTTACAAACTGGCATTTTAGGTTTGTTTATGTGCTGGAAGGGACACCTTCCTGTACATAAACAAACCTCCCTGCTTGCAGACACCCTTGCACTCTGGTACAAGTGTGCCTGCGTTGGCGCTAAGTTGTGAAACTTAGCGCCATCGCAGGGGGAAAAGCAAGGCTGCACCATGTCCTTGTGAATATGGTGCAGCCTTGCTTTTCCGAAGTGGCGGGGAGAGGCGTTAAGCCAAGAAGGCTAACGCCTCTCTCCGCCACTTCCTTGTGAATATCCCCCCATGTGTCTGGTAAGTTCCAGTGGAAGCATAACATGACTTAAGTGGATGGAGTAATAATGACCAAATTGTTGACCAGTCATCTTCATTATTTTTGGTTCTGCTCTATTTTATGAACGTCTCAAAAACCCCATTACTAATGCAGGGCTAAGTAAGCATGAAATTATTGTTATTGCTAGGGTAGATGACTCACAAATTATGGGTGTGTGGGTGGAGTTATTCTTTCCGCCCCTTAAGAGAAAAGTTAGCTGTTTGTTAGTCGATGATGCAGCAGCCCACAGTCAGAGGTTACTGAACAACCTCGACGTCTCACTTGAATTATTGAAGAATTGTGGACCTATCTGAGAGCCCGCGAGGCCCAGCTGTTTGTACTTTCTTCTGGTGCTCACTCTTAACTCTTATCCCCGTCCTGAGGAAGACCCCACTCACAAGGCATCAAACCAGCTGTTTATGTTAGGGGTCGAAACGTTGACGTTGTTTCTTTCTTGTGTTCAGACACTGATGACAGAGATTCATTATCTGCATCGGATACTTTGTGTTATGTTTTTCAAATTTATAATTGCCAGACATCTGGTTGGTTAGGTTGTATATATGGATCAATGATGTCACATATGCACACCACCTTCCCTTTTCACTTCACTTCCACTAACACTCCCCTTTTCCTTGCACTTTTCCCTCTTGTCACCAGACTTGAATTAAATGCTTCATATTGATACATGTCATTTATATTCGGGCTATTATGCAACTCTGTGATGTAATAAAATCATAACCATTTTTGGTGAATGATTCAAATGGTGGCGTTTAATTAATTTAAAGTAATAATGTTTTCCTTTGTTTGGCATAACATGTAAATGCAGTCCACTGTGACATTACTCTTTTGTACCTTAAGAGAAAAGAGCATTTTTTATTTAGAAAAGTAGAGGAAATCTGGGGGCTTTTGACTACTGTTGCAAGGAATGGTAGTACTCAGGGTGTTGGAGATTTAGAATACCTGTGACCTATACAAGCATACTAGCATAATTATGGTTCTTCTGGTACACAGTAGGTAGGAGGACATCATTATCTCTGGGATCCAACTCCTTATTAATTTAATTACATGATACACATATTGCCCAGGATGGGCACGCTATTCACATCTCAGATGTTAGATGCTGGATTCCACTGGGAAGGGTTCAAATAGATATTTTGTATAAGCACATGGTCATTGCAGCATGGAAACGGCTATTTATGTTACATATTATGCAGCTCAAAATAGCCAAACCTTTGTCAATAAGAAAAGCAAAAGCAGGCGCTTGATTTGGCCTGGTCTCTCGTAGTTTGTATCGACTGAATGTAGTGTCTGTGAACCTACTCTCAAGTAATCAACTGCATACAGAGAAGTCACATGCCCGAAGAGAAGTCTGTAATTGAAAGCTGGTGCTCAGACACGTTATTATGCATGTCATCTTGCAGTCTCTTTCACCAGTCTGTTTTCGACTTTTACAATTTACAGTTAGTGTTAATGTGGTAGGTACATGAGGTAAAAAAGCAATTATCTGAAAGTCTTGAAACATGCTATAGAGTAGTGAGACCTGGTGTCACTGTAACATTCTGAAAACTACAGCACGGTCATTTTACGCAGGTTAATAATATAAATTTGATTTTTCACCACTCCTAATTCATGTTTGCACCCCCAATGTTCCAGTGCTAATGTATCTGATGTCATTCCTTTTGTTTGGCTAAGTGGCGAAAATGGGCTATAAGGTTAAAAGACAGGGGGGGACTAAAGTGAATTCACCATTGAAGTTGCTATATGGCCTTACCTGCAGTATGAATCTCTCTATATGAGAGCCTGAATTATATATAACCAAGTTGTCCACTACTGACTACGTCGTTAACACAGGGTTGCAATGTACATTTATTAAACACCTTTACAATAGTGTATAAAAATGTCTGTAACCTTCGGAAACTTTCACTAACAGGGTCCCTGTGTCCTGAAAAAATTATTGGATAGAAGTAGGTATTGCAGGTTTATTCTATTCAAAAAGCAGTTTTGTGGCATGTTTTATCCGCTGATGTTCTTAACTTAACAAGTTTGTAAAGTTGGAGATGGTGCTAAAAAAAAATTATACTAAAGTTTTGAAAAGCCAACCTCATCCATTAAAAAACAATCCTAATTATTATTATTCTAAATCTATTAACATAAATAAATATCAAATTGCATCAAATACTCCCTCTGGCCAAAAAACAAAGACAAAAATCCAATAAGTACGATTTTAAAAACACAGCGATCTGTTAAAGTGATCACCCGTGGATGCAATGTGAAACCGCAAAGTTTAGAAGTTTGGCCAACTGTTTAAGCAATCATCGACAGAATAACATAAACTGCATTTAATTCTGATGTCATGACTTCATGATCGGTACGTTTTACTAAAGAAAACATTTGACATGCAACTGAAGTAAAGTTGGACATGCAAGGTAAGGTTACATTACAGGCAGACATTACCTTTATTGGGGAAAAAAGTGCACTTTGGTGTAGAAAAGCGGGTCACAACATTGACCTTTCATGTGTCATCTGTGTATTCTTATTTTACAACACATTCCAATTAAAATAATGAAACTCTCAGTACAATGAAAATATATGAGAGACATAAAGATACCTCATATTCAAATAATATTTGCATTGCAGTAGGGATCCCCACTTATGAATTGCAGAACAAAGACTGACTGAGTGCACGAGACTGGAGTCAGGAGTAAATTTTACTTTAATCCTATTAAAACATGACATGTCGATTTTTTCCCGAATCTTTGCACTCACAGGGTCAAATTGGCAAAGGTAAGCGTGCTGACATTCTCCATTAACGAGGAATGGGTACTCAGGGGCCGATTCCGATCTCGGCCGGTAGTGCTCCGAATCGGATTCGGATTTACCGGATCCGATTCGGAGCCCTGTTTCCCGACCGAATCGTACGTGGGTCCGGCCGAGCGAGTACGATGCAGGCACCCGCGAAATCTCCGACCGACTCGAATGCGGCTTCAACAAGCTCCGACCGACTCGCATGGACACTACTCGCACCGCGCTATGGAGACGTATCCCGGCCGGGTAAGTACGATGCGCGCCGCGAGCAGTCCGACCGACTCGCGCCGTCCGGCTCAAAAAAGCTGTCGGAGCCGGACTTTGGGGGTCCGCGTCGGACCCCCCTGTACGCGTAGGCGCGCGAGTCGCACACCGGGGGGACCCATGGGTCCCCCCTACCTGTGCATGTACGCCGCGATGCGCATCGACGCGTACCTGCTGTAGGGGGCGCCCTTGTCCGCCTCGCACCCATTGAGTCAATGGGAGCCCGCGTACGCGTTGTACGACAGGCTCCCATTGACTTCAATGGGAGTCCGACCGACTCGAGTCCGATGGCATGCGTGCGCATCGTACTCGTTCGGTCGGACTGCCAGAGTCCGATTCGGTCGGAAATCTCTCCGGGTCCGGCTCGGTCGGAGAGATTTCCGGCCCGAATCGGAATCGGCCCCTCAGTGTGCAAAGGAAAGTTGGCCTGTTAACCCACCGTGACATCTTGGATGGCTGTGAAAGAGCAAGGAAAGGCCTACCCCAAAGGAACTGTTGATAGGTGAAGTCAGGGAAGAGTACATTACAAATGTCACCGTTTCCATACAGTTGTGAACGTCCAACCAGTATTCTGAGTCGTATATAAATAAACAGCGCGTTAAAAATGTCTTAAAGTGTATATAAATATATTTACCATAATAATCGAAGTGGAATGTTAAGAAGAGCATCATCAGACGGTAATGCAATACAAAACAGCAAAACCAGGGCACCTACTTATGCACGCTATACCAGTGACAGGCAGTTAATGGTTATAAACACCAGAAGACTATTTAAAATGAGCAAACAAGAGGACGCGCGCGACCCAAGATGGCCGCCTAGCCATCTTGGGTCCGGCGTTTCTAACAGGATTTTTGGCTACCTGCGGGCATTTTCGGCTGTCGGAGTGCCCACCCTTCATGATGTTGCCTCCAGAGCTCTTCTATTCCCTGGATAGGCGGTTTTACTACAGGTGATGATTCTCTTCATATAACGGCCGCCATTTTGTAGTTGTTGGTGCATTTTCACCTCAGGAACTTCCTATTTCCTTCAGAAATGCCGCTTTTTTCAATTTTTTTATGCCTCAACTCCTGTTCATCTTTTCTCCCTTCATATTGCTGAATGACTTTTTACTGTTTATTGGGAACTACTTTAATCTGCATGGGACTTTGCTACTGGTGTGCTTTAACTCATTATTATGAGGTGATTTTTTGGATTAAGAGAGGCTTTTATTTGTGGAACTTTTGCCTTTTTTGACCCAGCATCTTTCACTATTTGCCTTAAACTGAGACACAAAGTATCTCGGTCAGTTTACTGCGCTGGCTCATGGGAAGAAGCAAAGCTCTGCTGCGTTCTGCCAAAGACCACTCTCCCAACAAACTAGCTTCTCGCTTCACTCCGAGTTCACCTTTGTATAGTTCCTCACAGTCAATTGAGGCGATGGCGCAATCGGTGTATTCTCGCTCTGCGACTCCGCCTATTTCTGCCTCTAAGGTGCAACTACCTTCATCTGCAAATAAAAGAGTCAAGCAAGACCCGCCGTCTCCCCCTAAATCAATGTCCCCTATCTCGTTGGAAACTGTATTGGAAGAGATACCGGCATTGCGACCTTTTGTTGAGGACACTAATTTTTGCTTACAGACTTTGGATAATAGGTGGGCAGAAATGGACTCTCGTATATCTTCTGTGGAGCAACAGATAAGCGACATAAAGGATTCATCGACTAGAATTTCCCTTTTGGAGAAGGAGGTGTCGCTACTTAAAAAATCGTCTGAGGATCTTGAAAACAGAAATCGACGCAATAATCTTCGTTTGTATGGTCTCCCTGAAGGTCTTGAAGGTGATGACCCTGTTGCCTTTTTCACCACTTTTTTACCACAGCTCCTTGATCTTTCCACATCAACCAAGCTGAATATCCAATGCGCACATCGATTAGGTCCGCGTTTGTCCTCTTCCTCTGCTCCTTCGAAACCTCGTGGAGTAATTCTACTATTTTTGGAATTCACAGATCTTTTAAAAGTCCTAAATGCGGCTAAACTCAAAAAACAGCTTTCCTGGACTGGTACCAGACTGTTTATCTCTCAAGACGTCTCGTCAGCCACCGCCAAACGTCGTAAGGAATTTTTGGATCTTCGCCCTGCTCTTCGTTCTCTTGGTGCACGATATGGATTATTTCACCCTTGCCTGTTTAAGGTCACATACTTAAATAAGACTTCTTCGTTTGAAAGTCCAGCTGATCTCAGAAAATTCATTCACTTTCATTCTCCATCTTCTATGGAGATTGCTGGCCCTTCATCTTCAAATTGATTTTCGTTATCTTGCTTATTGTATTTGTTCCCTTCTGTCTTTATTGTAACATGATTCTTGGTTAAAAGGTTCTCTCTTGTTATTTTGTGTTTCTCATTATGTTGTGTTATCTTTGCCTTTTTACAGATTTCATGGACTTTGGTATATATTCGCCTCATGTTCCTGACCCTATTGATGTTACGAATGGCGTTCTGGTGTGGTGCATTGCCCTCTCTGTTGGGTGTGCTGTCTTTGTTTTGTCCGTTTCCACCCCTCATTTGATCCTTATCCCTCTGTAAAGGTATGTATTGCAGTCGTCAGTTTTCTGGCTTGTACTGTCTCTTCTTGTTTCTTCTTTTTTTCTCCTCTTTTCCTCTTTCCTTGCAGTGATTTTTTCCCTTCCCCCTCCCTTATGTTTTTTCATTTTTTCTCTATTCTATTTCTCTCTTTTAACGATTATGCTCATTTTCTATCATGTTCTTTTCTTGTTCTTTTTCTAAACGATTATGCTATTTTCTTAACATCTCTTCTTCTATTTCTCTTTCTCAACGATTATGCTCTCTTCTTAGCATGTTTTTTAAGATCATATATTATTGTTAACTTGGCTGTTTTATATTTAATATTATCTCTTTCCATTCAGAGTTGTTACATGGAATGTAAAAGTTTCAATAATCCTATAAAAAGACAGATAATTATTTCCCATTTGGCCTCTTACAACCCTGATTTAGTTTTGTTACAAGAGAGGCATTTAACGGAAATTGAGGCCCTTAAGCTTAAACGTAATTGGGTGGGTTCAGTTTTTGTTTCTCCCACTAATACAAAAAGGAATGGTGTCATTATTTTATGTCATAAAAAGTTAAAATGCTCTCTTATTCCACAAGACATAGATACTGAAGGTAGATGGATTTTGGTTAAATTACTTGTTGATAATATTCCTTTAACTGTTTTTAATATTTATGGTCCAACACAACCGGATTATACTTTCTGGCCCACTATTACAAGCAAATGTATTCAACATAAAGATGACTTTTTTATCCTTGGAGGCGATTGCAACCAGATTATAGACCCCTTCATAGATTGTAAATCACAGGTACGTTTTCTCCCTCATAAGACTCATAAGCAATTTCACAATACAATTACACAGCCACACCTCGTTGATGCTTGGAGACTCTGTAACCCTGATCAGACAGAGTTTTCTTTTTTTTCCCCTCCACATGGCTCCCTTACTCGTCTCGATTATAATTTTCTATCTAAATCTTTAGTTCAAAATCTTATTTCTTCTTCGATTGAACCCATCTTGATTTCTGATCATGCTCCAGTGATTGCTGACTTTGATCTGCTCCGTTCGCAATCCAAATCTTCTAGATGGAGATTTAACAATTTCCTTCTTCAGGACCCAGCTTTTTCCTCCTCCTTCACCTCCTTTGCCGAAGAATTCTTTTCTCTTAATGAATCCCCGTCAATTTCTCCGGACGTGGTATGGGATAGTTTTAAAGCTACTGCTCGTGGGTATATCATTGATTTTGTGTCCAGGAAAAGGAAGCACAATATTAGCCAACACAAAGCCCTGTTGACCAATATAAAATGTTTGGAGCATCAATTTTATACTTCTTCCTCGGATTCAACGCTGCAACAACTTGTTCGTGCTAAGCTACACTTTAATAAAATCTCTACCGATAATGCTTCTTCTACTTTACTTAGGAGTAGCGCCCGGTACTATGGCGGACGGAATAAGGTTGGTTCACTTCTTGCTAATTATCTTAAATCTAGGAAGGAAAGGTTGTTGATAGACTCTATCCAATCAGTTGATGGTAGGCATCTTTTTAAGGATCGAGACATTTTGGATGAATTTAAAAACTTTTATGAGACTCTATATACTCCAGAAATGCCAGCCTCGGATGCTTCTATTGACATGTACCTTAGCAATATTCCCCCTCCTTCTTCCGCGGATCTTGATTTCTCTTCCCTTGACATTGACATATCTCTTCAGTAAGTTACTACTTCCCTCAGTTCTCTAAAGAAGAATAAATCCCCTGGCCCAGATGGGTTGTCGGTCGAGTTCTACCAACATTTTTCTAATTTGCTACTCCCTAAGATTTTTAATCTTCTCCAATATTTTTGTAAAACTGGTAAGGCGAGCGGTACCTTCTTAGATGCCTCTATATGTCTTATTCACAAAGAAGGGAAAGACCCCAAATTTTGCAAGAATTATCGCCCTATATCTTTAATAAATGTTGATTATAAAATTTTTGCTAAACTTTTGGCTTTACGTCTTGAGTCCTTCCTTCCACATTTAATTGGTCCTGAGCAGTGCGGTTTTGTCAAAGGTAGATTGACTACTGATAATTCCCGTCTATTCTTTAATGTTTTGAACAAAGCCTCTTCACTATCTTATCCCTTAGCTGCGATATCTATAGACGCGGAGAAGGCCTTTGATAGGGTTGATTGGTCTTTTCTTTTTAAATCTCTTCATTGGCATGGCCTTAGCCCTAAGTTCATCTCTCTTGTTTCCTTACTTTACTCCGCACCTATGGCTTCCACTATAGTTAATGATCTAGTCTCTAATCGTTTTTCACTCCATCGCGGTGTACGTCAGGGATGTCCCCTATCTCCCCTTTTATTCATTTTATCTCTTGAACCATTCCTATCCCGGATTCGTCACAACACTTCTATTTCTGGATTTCTTTATGGGGATCATCATTTAAAACTTTCTGCTTATGCAGATGATATTCTATTTTTTATTTCAAACCCAGAGACTTCTCTTCCCCCGTTACTGCAAGAAATCTCGGATTTCTCTATGGAGTCAGGATACAAAATAAATTCAGACAAAACGGAGATTCTACCTCTCTCTAAGTTCTGCCTTAACCCCTTGACCGCGATCGGAATTCCGCTCGTGTGCTGGACATTCCGATCGCGGGTGTGGTCGTGATGAGCTCAGCTCGTCATGCGCACAGCGCTACCGCGCAGCATGACGAGCTGAGCTCGTCACGAGCATCGAAGGGGTTAAAGAGCAATTTGATATAACCGATTTTCGATGGAATAGTTCCAAAATTAAATACCTCGGTATATGGTTTGCGAATTCCATTTTCGATTCAGTTAAAATAAATATGAAAGATGCTCTTGACCGCATTTCTAAACTTCTTTCTTCTTGGAATCCTCTCTTTCTTTCTTGGTGGGGTCGTCTTGATTCTATTAAAATGATGATTACTCCAATTTTACTATATCTCTTTTCTATGATTCCAGTTCATGTTCCCTCTATTTATTTTAAGAAAATTGATTCTATAGTGTCTAAGTTTTTATGGAATAACAAAAAACCTAGAATCTCCCTAACTCATCTTTAAAAATCTAATGCTTCTGGTGGTGTAAACTTCCCAGATTTTTGTTTTTACCATAAAACCTTCTGCCTTAAACAACCTTCTTTTTGTCTCCTTGCAGAAACCCCTTCTACTGCTCCTTTATGGGCTAATATTGAAAAGTGTTTGTTAACCCCTTTTTCTTTGAAAGAGATTCTCGTATTTACTACTAAAGTTACTCTTACATCTCTTCCATTATTCAATCATACATGTTCGTTATTAAGACCTCATTATCAGCAAAAATTCTTATCTAGAAACATGTTCTTATGCTCCCCTATTTGGTACATTCGTCTCATTACCATCAATAATAGACCCTTGTTTGGAGTTCCTGGAGAAATAGAAACATTATTTGGGTTCAGGACATGTTTGATGGCATTTCCCCTTGTTCCTTTCCTCAATTCCAAGCTACCTTTAATTGCCCCGTTCATTTTTACAAAAATTCTCGAACCTTATGGAAGTGATCTTAGATGTTTTTTATTCCCTTCCTTCCGAAGATCCTATGTCTACACAAGATCCACTTCTTAAAATTTTGCGCGTACTTCTAAAGGCTTCCCTGATTTATAAATATTTTTCTTCCGCTGACCCAGAGAGATCTAAAACTAAGATGGAACTTGCTTGGGAGACGGATTTGTGTTGTGAATGGAGCATTGATTTATGGAATAAGATTTGGGTTAGATCTTTAAGAATGTCTAGATCAGCTTCTACCACCCAATCTATGTTTTATCTCTATCATAGATTATTTTATAATCCCATCTCCATAGCTCACTTTACACATACTAGCAATAAGACTTGTTGGTCTTGTGCCTCTCCTCTTGCTGATTTATTCCACCTTTTGTTTTTATGCCCTCCTGTAGCTTCCTTCTGGTCACAAATCTGGTCCCGCATGTCAATCATTTTTAACTTAAATATTCCTGTATCAAACATTCTTCTTTTTATGGGAAGCTTATCAGATTCCTTGAACTTACCATCTCATGAAAAAGGATTGTTTGACTTGATGTTAGCTTTAGCTTTTCAGCATATTACAATGAACTGGAAGTGTTCAACAAAACTCTCCATCAAAGCCTGGTGGAACATCGTTTGTCACTATCACAGGTTGGATACTGCTTTTGCCTCCCGTTGTAATCCACATGTAAATAGAGACCTATTTTGATTACCACTAACTCTTATTTGAATATGTTTTCAATTTGTCAAATTTCTCGTAATTGTTCTGAAAATTTCCTACCTCCATGATTTTATTTTTTCCTCTCTGCTTTTTCTTTTTCTCTCTATCTTGCTTACCTTTAAGATTGTTGTACTAGTTTATTTACCTTTAAGAGTGTTGTATTAGTATACAAATAAGATATTATACTTGTTTTGATTCCTTAGAGCATTATTATTCTTCGTTCTCTTGCCGCAAAGCTTTCTTTCCCTCTCCTTCTTTCCCTCCCTGCCCTTATATAATCTTTAAAATGTAAACAGCTTTCTACTACATTTCATTGCCTATTTTGTATCTCATATGTTCATTATTCAGTTGTTGGCTTATGGCCTATATCTTTGTATAACTTTTATTCAAATAAAGCTTGTTAAACATAAAAAAAAAAGAGCAAACAAAGGGCGTGGCCATTGTGGCAGCATGAGCGGACGTGGTCTACCCTCACTTCCTGCACCTTGTTGAAGAAAGCAAGAAATCCATTCTCATCAGGGGTAAGAATGGTTAAATCTGATTTTGAAAAGAGTAATACCTGAGGAGAGCTGAGGACCCCTTACTGATTGCTGCTTGAAACAGCTGCCAGAGATGGATTGCACAGAACATGGAGGTCAGGCTTACAACCCCCGGGCTTCTAAAGAGCATTCAGAGGAGGAACAGTGTGAGAGCAAGGGCAGCCTGTGACGGTTACAGTGGGAACGCTGGCCCCGGTGAGAACTCTGCCAAGAGGAGAGAATGGACATACAAGAGGGATTGAGTGGTGCCAGTGCTTAATTTGAGCTGGTGGTTGCCGGTGGGGGGCACCAGCGCTTATTTTTGGGAGTGGCCCTTATTTCTCTGCATCAGATATGTGCAGAGTGCAAGAGCACAGATCGGAAAGACGGAGGAAGAGAAAGATGGCAAAACCGCCACAAAGGGAGAAAGCAGGAAACTGCAAGGGCGAGGAAAAGGGCAGAGAGTGTCAGGTGGTGGATTAAAGACTACCACCCTTGATATTTCACACGCCTATGTTTAATTGTACTGGCCGCTGCCTTCTGAGCAGAGCTACGGGCACAGGCACTCTTTCTTTCACAAATCAAGCACTGGGTGGCACTGGGAAGTGTCTCTTAATGGCCGCACAAAGGAAGGGCCAAGCCGGTCCTTGTTGCTGGAGGATATCAGCGATGAGCAGTGGCAAAGGAGGTAGAAACCCAGAGGAAAAACCAGCACTGGAGCACAGGACACTGACTGTTGCACTACCCAGATGTGTGGAACTCCTATACAGAAGAACAGGGACGTATTCCAGGGACTGTTTAACAGAACAGTGGGAGTGCCATTAACTGGTGTTAATATCTTAGAGCAACAACATCTTGCAGTGAATATTGAATGACACCTAAAAAAATAAGTTCCCATAGGGGCTGTTGTCTTACCTGGACACTACAAGGAGAAGGTCGAAATCCAGCTGTAGTGCTTCTAACCTCAGTGGCTTTTCTCTAATACACTTCAAGAATTTAATATGGCTCTTACTCAAGCAAACCTAGAGAGAGCCTGCGCTATTGAAACAGGAATTGAGAGAAGAACTTGTAGTGTCTTGTGTGTTATTGTGTGTTATAGAGCGCAGGACCCCTATGCCTAACAGACCCCGTAGCCTAGTGAAGTAAGTGATTGGGTGTTGTTAATAAAATTCATGACGCAGGATGTGTCAGTTACCGGTTATACTCTGAGAAATAAAGACGTGCAATACCGAACTCCGTGTTTGGCATGATTCATTACAGGCTACCGGGCTGGGGAGGACGCTACAACTGGCGGTGAGATATGGAATACGGAAAACTCGCAACCTGAAGAGTCAAGAGTGCTCTCCCAGAGAGTTTGCCAAGGTCCAGCAAACGTCTCATGCATGCCACATGCGCCTCAGACAAAGTGAACTTTCAGCAGTTGGTGTATGTGGAGTCAAAGCGCAACTCCAGCCAGTACAAGGTTGCTCATACAACCGAGCTAAGAAGTGCAATGCCAGAACTTAACACAGAGCTGTCCTTCATACAGTATGGTAAGGCTAAGGGGAGTGACCACCAGGTACAGAAAGTGCAACAAGCTGCAACAGCCAGATGCACAAGAACACTGTGAGGGTTAGCAGATAAACTCAAATGAAGGCTAAAGGCAGAGAAAACCAAGTTCAATGCAGAAGGCTGAGAGTGGTGACGAACAGTAGCAAGAGACAAAACCGCTACTCACCGTCAAAGAAGAAGATGATACCTCACCACCTCTGGTTGGGCACGACGATCCAAGCACTAGTCAGCGGGCTGATGCTCGCAGTGGTGAAACCGGTCCAGAAGCTGCTGTAGGTCAAGTGTGGCCTGAACAGCATATAATCCTGGCAGCAGCTGCAGAAAACAGCACAAAGTATGATGCCCCTGTTTTCTTAAAATTGCCGTCTTCATTTAAAACTGCCAAAAAGCAGAGTCTTGGCACCCAATGGACTATTTGTATCGAAACCTTTGATGATTTCATTGATGCACTAGAGGTAACAGATGACAAAAAGATCATTAAATATCTTAAGAACATAACAGGAGAAGGAGTTAAAGAAGTGATGAAGAAAATACCACAGGTGGACAGAGTATCTTACCAGGATGTCAAAGTGGTATTGTAACTCAAGTTCAATCTGATGCTGAACATTGACATTGAAAGGTACATCTTCAATCAGGAGAGACAGAGAGATGGTGAAATGACGGAAGACTTGAAATGCTCATCAAACACTGTAAGTTTAACGAATTCAGTGACAAAGAAGCCATTCGTCTCAGAGTCATAGATGGTTGCCTGTCCAATTTCTTCAGATGCCAAATGCTGAACGAAATGCTCAGTCTGGAGCGTGTGCTCATGGCAGGCAGAGCTCAAGAGCGTGCCGACAAACAAGCCACTGACATTAAGGCCGGAAGAGCTCAGAGTGAATCCGCGTTGAGTGAACAGCAAGAAAAAAACACAAGGTAGAGGGTCACAAAGTGATGTCTCAATGGAAGAAGCTGTGTTTTTGATGTGGATTTTCCTTTCCACATGAAGGTAAATGTCCCACTACTGGGCAGATAAGTAAAGGTTGCAGCAAAGAGAACCATTTTGTAACAGTTTGGAAAGCAAGAGAAAAAATGAATGCGTCACGTCGTGAAGACAAAATTGCTGCCAGTGCGTCACGTCGTGAATGCAACATGGATACCAGAAAGTTCCAGAAGCATTCCAGTCACGCCCACCGAAGTAAACAGCAACGTCATTTGAGGCAAGTAGATACTGAAAGAGGCCGATTGCCATCTAAATCCTCATCTAAAGGTTCTTCGACGTCACTGTTGAATGACAGTAAAGAAGAGGGGTGTGCGATGTCGATGCTGACTAATGAAAGATGTGCGCATGTAGGTCTGATTTCTTGCAAGAAAGAATACAGGTAGGGAAAGAATCGACAAGTGAAATCACAAAATTTATTTGGACATTGTCCCAAAGTAAAACTAAAGGTTAATGGCTGCTATACACCATTTATCATAGACAGTGGTGCGTCAATAAATATCATGCCAGCCGAAAAGCACCGTGAACTGTCTCCGGTGCCCCCGTCTCACACCATCGAAAACAAAAGTATACACTTAAGCAGCCTCGAAACCATTGCAAAATCAAGGTTAATTTATGGCGACTATGAAACATAAAAAGACAAAGGTACAAGCCCCAATCCATGTCCTTCAGGACAGTTCATCAAGTGCATACTTGCTTAGCTTCAACACTGCTGCTGACATGGAACTAATTTCTGTGAATTAGAAAGTCCATGCTCATCACGACATAGCAAATCCGTTTCTGTCATTGTTTCATGGTTTAGGAAAACTTAAGACTATGAAAGTGCAGCCCACATTAATGAGAACATTCATCCTGTTGCTCAACGACATTGTCAAATTGCCTTTCATTTACAAGAGGCTGTTGAAAAGAAATTGAGACTTTTGCTAAAGCATGATATTATTGAGATCTCTACTGGTCCAACGCCATGGGTGTCGCCGATAGTGGTGGTACCTAAAATGGACAGTGGAGGGTCTGTGCAAATCTGTGTTGACATGCATCAAGCAAACACAGCAATAGAAAGACAACAACACCCAGGTCCACACATTGCCAATATTATTACCTAGTTGAATGGTGCCAAAGTTTTTTCGAGCCTTGATCTGAGCAAAGGATATCATCAGCTCGAATTGGAAGAACATTGCAGGCACATTACTACCTTTTCAACTCATGTTGGTTTGTTCAGATACAAAAGATTGAGTTTCAGAGTGTCTTCCGCTACCAAACGTTTCCAATATGTAATTCTTCGCATCATACAGCCTGTCAAGTATGCGTTCAATTACAGTGGTGATTTACTAGTATTTGGGGCCACACAAAAGAAACATGATAAAGCCCTTATGCAAGTGTGCCATCTACTTCTACTTACTGATGCAGGTCTTACATAGAATTTTTTAAAAGAGTGAATTTCACAAAACAAAACTAAACTTCTTTCAGCACATTTTCTTTGAAGGGAGAATGACTCCAGATCCAGCCAAGGTTCAGGCTTTGTATTCTACTCTCGTCCACGAGATGTAACCATGCTGCGTTCTTTTCTTGGTATGGCCAGCTACAGTTCCAGGTACATCCGTGACTTTGCCACTGTGAGTGCCCCATTGAGAGAGTTAACAAAACAGAATGTTTCAATTCAGTGGTCACAGGAGTGTGATCAGAGTTTGAAGACAATTAAGCATGCAATTGAAAATGCTACTGAAATGGCTTACTTTGATCCAAAATGGCACATAGACTTTATAGTAGATGCCAGTCCAGTGGGGTTTGGCACTATTTTTGCCCAACATAGTGGACATGCAAATACACGAAGGTGTATTGTAGCAGAAGTTTGTCACAGACTGAATAAGAAATAAAGCCTGGCTGTTGTGTGGGCTTGCAAACACTTCCATGTGTTACTGTATGGGAAACATTTTGTGCTTGTTGCTGATAACCAAGCACTGCTTACTATCTTTGGCAATCCAAAGGCCAAGATGCCCCCTTGCATTGAGAGGTGGGGGCTGAGACTGCAAGAGTATGACTACAACATTGTGCACTGGCCGGTAAAAGATAAAATCCCTGCCAACTACTTCTCAAGTGCCCATGCAGTGCCAGGGTACCCTTTCCAAATTGGCCAACGCCTAAGTTAACTTTATTGTAAGATCCAGCACTCCTGCCGTAGTGTCCGTGGAGCAAATAAGTGCTGCTACCAATGCAGACAGGAATATGTTCATCCTTAAAGACATTATTATGCATCAGTCCTAGAGAACATATGCTCGACCTCTTGATAATGACAGTGAATATCAGAAATTCAAGAATGCGCATGATGAACTGTCCATTACCCAAGAAGGTATTATCTTGCGAGGGGTGAGAATGATCATTTCTGAAAGTCTACAACAGCAAGTCACTGAAGTGGCCCATGAGGAACATTGTGGAATTGTCGCCACAAAGCGAGCCCTCCGAGACCGTGTTTGGTTCCCTCATCTTGATGAGCAAGTTGAGAGAGAGCTCCAGGCTTGTCATTTTTGTAACTGTCTATCTCCCGAAACAACACTGCATCCATTGAACATGTTGAATATTCCAGGACACGTCTGGGAGAAAATATAAATTGACTTTTTTGGGCCCCTTGAAAATGGGCACTACCTCATGGTAATTGTAGATGAGTACTCCCGGTTTCCTCTGGTGGAGGACCTCTCGTCAATCACTCATGATCAAGTAATTGAAAGACTAGAAGGTATATTTGCAACCTGGGGTGTTCCGTCCATTCTAAAATCCAACAATGGCACACCATCAATGGTCCGGAAATCACAGACTTACGTACTCACTTAAATACCAAGCAACAAAAAAGTACACCTATATGGTCACAGGCTAATGGTGCTTGTTGAATGTTTTATGAGCACTCTTAAGAAGGCTGTCCAGCACACTGCGCGAGAACAACTTGAGCTCAAGTCAGTTTTTCACCCTACTCTTCGCACCTACAGATCTACACCTCATTCTACAACCGACAAAATCCCGGCCACCCTGATGTTCGGGAGAGCCATGGGTACCAAGCTGCCCCAGTGGACAACTGAAAGAACAATTGATGCTCAGAAAGTTTGACTCACTGATTCATCTCAGAAGTCCAGAATGAAGACTTATTCAGACAAGCGTCGATGTGGTCGGGACATTACGTTACAGACAGGAGACTGCGTCCTTGTCAAGCAGAGGCAGAAACACAAATCTGATGCTCCATTCGATGCCAATCGTTGTGACTAGCAAGAGACACATGGTGACTGCTCACCATCCTGGAAAGTCCATTACGAGGGATTCCTCACATTTCAATCACCTGCTTCGGAGTCTGTCGGCTCCAGAGATCCAGAGTGAGACTTTGTCATCAGAGGGCCAGCAGAGCCCCAATACTGCATCAGTGAGTAGATCACCAGTGCCTACTCTGGTTGTTTCTCCTGTGTTTCCTCAGCCTCACACTACTTGATCTGGAAGAGTGATTTGAGCACCTCGACAATTCAGTGAGGAACTATAATGTATATATATATATGTTTTTATTTGTTTGTACTTTTTATTTAACAAAGGGGGGATGTAGTGTTTTGAGTGTTATAGAGCGCGGGTCCCAATGGTCCCTAACAGACCCCATAGCCTAGTAACATAAGTGATTGCGTGTAGCTAGAAACATTTATAATGCAGTATGTGTCAGTTACCGGTTACATGCTGTGAAATTAAGACGTGAAATACCGAGCTCAGTGTGTGGCATGATTCATTTACATGCTACCAGGCAGAGGAGGATGCTACAGAACTTAAAAGCAATATTAAGAAATGTTTGCAAGGGCTTGAAGATAGGAGACTTGAGACAAGACATGGATTTCATGGGGGTCGTGGATGTCGAAAACAGAGTGGATACTTTTCAGTTATACAGACAGAACACTGAGCAATTATTGCGGAGAATGAAATCTAAATTAGAACCTGCCTTGTCGAAACAAATCCAGGAGAGAGGATCTGTGATTTAGAAGGCTAAAGGAAGGAGAAGAAGGAAGTGGCCATGGAGTTTTATGGTGGAAATGTTCTCATCTCTCCTGGGAGATGGACATGAGGAAGTATGCTTGGAAAGGGTACAGTGTGATGGGCCATGTCAGTGCTTCATGCTCAAAGACCCTGCGACATCATGGTAAAAATCCAATATATCTGAGAAAAACAGGTGGTCATGCAGGTCTGAAGAAATCAGGGGGAAATGCCATTCCAGAATTACTCAAGCACAGTGTTTCAAGACACCTCACACACCACCTTTCACAGAAAAGTAAACTTCAGGTCCATCTCAGACAAACTTCGTAGAGAAAAGATTCGCTGGATGGACATATTGCTTTGGCAACACATTCAAACTCAATGGCAAGGACTGTCACTTTTCAGAAAGGACTGACACAACAAGGATCTTCATATATTGACATTTCTGACAACCAATACTGAAATGTGACACCAAGTCAAGAAAATAGCTTGGAATACCTGCAAAGAAAAATGTAAAATACTTGGCAAACTCCAACACCACACAGGAGAGCCAATAATGTGCAAGAGAAGTAGATACAACAAGGACCGCTGAAAATAAAGAGGAGAATCAACAGATCGTCGCCTTTGGAACTTGGGGAGGGTAAGCTAATAAAACCAGTTCAACCCTGAGTATTGAGAAGGGGATCAGCAAAACGTATCACTCAAATCAAGTTTCCATACAGTGGTGCTAAAGAGGGCCTGTTGCCAAGGAGGGTTGAGCATACTCGGATCTTCTGGCTAAAATAGTATTGCAAGAGGGTATGGATTTGAACTAGTCACTGAAACATTTCAGGCTGGGGGTGGCATTCCATCCTAAGATGCAGTGCTGGTAGTCGCTGAGGCCTGCCAGGTCCTGGGCTATACTGGCAAGGTTTCTGAGAGTTTTAACTCGCAAAAGCCCGATAGTTCTTAGGGAGAACAAATTGTAAAGGTAGTGTTATTTTGCTTTTTTATGAAAATTGGTTATTCGTTAAAGGTTTAAATTATTCAATGCATGGTATATTGAGGTGTGGACACATGATCATTACTAGTCTACAGACGATGGTTGATTTAGGATAAAGAGACATATAGAGAGTCCTGAATATGGTTAGAGGACAAACAATTATCATGGTGAAACTGATCTTTCCTAATACTAAAGGTCTAAATGCTCCAGCAAAAAGAGGGCAATCTGGAAATATATATGGTCTGGACACCTGACATTATTTATATTCATGAAGTGTACCTAATGAAGAAAGATCAACACAGAATGAGACATAGGACATACCCTACAACCTTCTACTCCTTTTCCAGGTCAAAACAAAATGAAGTGGCTAAATTTATAAAGAGAGATCTTCCTTATGTATGCGATAAAACAAAACAGGTTGAGAGGGAAGCTATTTGATTCTGAGTGGCCTCTTATTTGGTACTCAATGACAATTGCCATGGTACAATCTCCTATCATGGCCCAAGATATATTTTTGACAGGGTGCATGGAGACCGTGCTGAGCGTCACAAAGAGTGACATAATCATAATGGGAGACTTTAAATTATTATGCTATGCTCTGGGAGAACACTCATCCAAAGGATTAGGACCGGTGGGGGAGCCTTTTCTAAAAAATACAAAGTACCTTGAAAGACCTGGGCATTAGGGATTTCTGGTGGGAATTCCACTTGTTAGATGATGAACACACATGTACACTGTTCCTAAACCCTGATTGATTATTTCCTGATGAGTAATGTGTTCATCCTCAAGACCATTGTTGCTGAGATGGGGACTATTTCTATCTATGACCATGCACCAATCTATGTTGACCTACAGTTTGGAGAGAGACCCAAGGGTAAAACATGGAGATTATATCCTTAAATCCATCGCTCATAAGAGAACCAGTTTTTAGGGAAGAAATAGGTCAACAAATAATATGTCTCTCCAAAGGAAGGAACCAATAATTCAAATGGGGTGGGAATGAGAAGCCTTTACAGGTGTGGTTCATGGAAAAGCATCACTTTTCTATTCCACATCCAAAGACTCAGAGGGCTCTATTCACAAAGGTAAATTTAGATGTGAGCAAATCTACATGTCTAAATGTACTAATTTTGGCTATTCACCATTTTTGTGTGTAAATGTACTGAACATTGCAGGCTTACATGTTCCCACCCCGTGAAACCAAGGGGTGAAGCAAATTATATGAGTGTAAATATATTACTAGTAACTTTTCACATGTAGGTGGAAGTCTCCACCACCGGGGTGGAGATCTCTCCATGGTATTTGTAATGAAATTTAAAGAAGTTTATTAACCTTTAAAAGATAATAAAAATTGTTTTACATTAAATATTACTGTATATTACTTTTATGTCATTATTTTAAATGTAGAACCTAATGAAAAATGCTATAGAACTATTAATTTGACTTCAAATTAACCCCACCTTTGCCCTCCCTAAACCCATCCTATTTTGCAGTAAGTATTTCCCATTTTCCAGCCACTTCTCCCTGCCCTTCCACATTTACCACAAAAACGAATGCACACCGGTAGAGAGATCTGTACACTAGGGGCGGAGATCTCCACAAAGAAATGATATGAGGTGCAGAGGTGTAGAAGTACACATTTAAATTTGTGAATTGCATTTTGTAGTACACGAGTAGTACTATAGTAGTACTACTGAACATACTTCAAAGTGCAGTTTGCAAATAGGCTCCACAGACTTTCGTGAACCTATGCAAATATTTAAAAGGGAGAACATCAGGGGGCTTTTCTGCATTTACTGTTTCCTGTATTGCTCCTTTAATATATCTAGATCAAGCTTCACTTGAGATTGAGTCAGAGAAGCAACCTTGCAGGCTTGCACAAATGTTTTTGCAGCAGAGTAAATTGCATAGTTCCCATTACTGTGACGTACTTCACTTTTATGGACCATTATATATTGTACGTGGAACAGAGATAGCTTGCTCTGTAGGGCAGCAACATTTCTCCAAAGCTGTTTTGTTTCTATCGATCTACTTTTTGAATCTCTGAATCTGCTGTAGCACCAATGGGTTAAGTCTACATTCTAACCTTGTATGCAGAATGCTGAATCTGACCCAATATTGGATAAGATTTCGAAAGGGCAAGGGGAAGGGCATGAATCTCAGGTCTTTGTGCAGTAGAATCACCTAACGTTTTATTGTGAGTGTGCAGTGCCTTAAAGTCTACAGTTTGAAAGGCACCCCTGGCCTGCAGCACAAGCTATGGAATATTTTTGTTTAGTACAACCTAAAGGGTTTGCATAATCATCCATGTAGAGCATGCTCCAATACTCATGTACGGGTAGTATATGTGGAATTTGCGGAATAGCCTGTTGATTCTATGGGAATTCCTGCGTTCTCACAGTAGGGTCATACAGAAACTCTATTTCACTGGAACTATTCTTCTTTAGCGGACTACAAATGTGATTTGTTCTGCTGTGGTCACCTGCCCCTCATTGTAACTACATAAGTGAAGCCTGATGTACAAAGAACCACACTGATTACTCCATTTTACTTGTCTTGTGTCTGGAGACAGTTCATCTCTAACATGTGTGCTTTTGCAGTCCACATAATATAGCTGTACATGTCTCTGTCCAATTTTTTTCAGAAAAGAGGGGCAGCATCACATCATGCTAAAGCTTCACTAGCTCAGCAAAGTGTGGCAAATAAGTTCTTACAAAATTCAAGAAATCCATAAGAGCTTATAATTTTCTCAATATATTTGAATGCAGTATGGTGGCACATTTCACTGGATAATTAACATCCTAAAAAGATCACATTGAGAAACACAATTTGTGATTTGCAATTTTTGTTTTGTATCCATGTTGCAGTACGACAGTCACTTTTCTTTCCGCCCAATCTAGGTGCTCATTTAAGTTATAATTAGTGATATATAAGCCATGGATGCATGACAGTGCTTAAAGATTTTCTTGTAAGATTGCCATATTTTTTGCTACAAAAAGTCCCCCTCTCTGAGTTTTGTATAAGAATATTAAGCACTGCCACATGTAAAGACAGAGAAGTATTGTGATTCAGGTGTTATATTCTGACTAAAGAATCCACTGGAAATGTCTAAAGACATTATGGGGTTTTTCCTAGCTACATTTCTCATCAGTCCAGTACTGTGAGCACACTTTAGTACGTCCAGTATAGTAAGGTTCTAAGGGTTAGAGGCTAGCATCCTGCCTAAAGGTATACCACTTCAGAACTAGTAAGTTGGTGTGTGAGGTGATAAAGTTGTTTCTCTGAGAGGAGTCCTTTTAAGGACGAGAACCCTCACTCACCCAAGGGTGACATGCTTCATCATTGGGTCCCCTCCTCACACCCGGACTGCGAGGACCATGATGTGGGCTACAACTCCCAAAGTGGGAGGAGCACTGGTGTTTTTAGATGAGCGATGAAGATAGAGTCAGAGAGGGACAGAGTGCATTCAGAAATTATGATGTGTTGTGTAGGTTAAAACTACTTCCGAAGGGCCAAAATATTTTTATTCAGTAGGTCCAGAGGAGTAGGATTAAAAAGAGGACTAGGGTTTTCTAACAAATATAACTCTCTTGGTGGTCGTGGTCGACATATTTCTGCCCCACAGCGGACCCCACAAGGGGTTCCAGGGCATTCTTCAGGACCTTCAATGGTTTAAGTCACTCTGTTAAATGTGCTCTTATGAAAAAATTCAAAGAAGTAATAAAAAATAAGTAATTATTCTTTACACTGGCCCGCCAGGGATCGAAAGAGCCGGCTCGGTGGCCCGAATATATGGAAGGGTCCACCGTGGTTCTCCTCAAGGAGTCAGTCGTATCCACGCTCAAGCCACTAGATACATCCAGGAGCGCCCCACTATTGCTGGGTGCCACAGTCTTCCTGGTGTCTCTGCGAGACACTGGGAATCCTGTGGCACTTGTGGGGTCCGCTCTGGGGCAGAAATATGTCGACCACGACCACCAAGAGGGTTATATTTGTTAGAAAACCCTAGTCCTCTTTTTAATCCTACTCCTCTGGACCTACTGAATAAAAATATTTTGGCCCTTCGGAAGCAGTTTTAACCTACACAACACATCATAATTTCTGAATGTACTCTGTCCCTCACTGACTCTATCTCCATCGCTCATCTAAAATCACCTCTTCTCCACCCTCTTTGGAAGTTGTAGCCCACACCACGGACCTCGCAGTCCGGGTGTGAGGAGGGGACCCAATGATGAAGCATGTCACCCTTGGGTGAGTGCGGTTTCTCGTTCTTAAAAAGGACTCCTCCCAGAGAAACAACTTTACCACCTCACACACCAGCTTACTAGTTCTGAAAGGGTATACCTTTAGGCAGGACGCTAGCCTCTAACCCTTAGAACCTTACTATACCGGATGTACTAAAGTGTGAATTCTGTCAATGGTGGGATCAGTACGTAACCAGCTAGCGCTGATCCCGTGATCTCCAGTGTGAATACTACACCACAGGTGTGTGCCAGTTTACATTACTATAATCCAATCTGATTCAACAGGAATTGTCTGGTTTCAACTCTCAAAAAAGAGGAGTGCCCATGGTCAAGTGACATGGCATTATCACACTCTGATACTGTAACTAATCCAAGATGGCCCATATATTGCTGTTTGCCTCAGGCTTTAATGAATACTGAGCCTGTACCGGTGGCTCACTCCTAAGGGAGAACCCGTGGTAAAGAGTGTGTATCCCACCCCACCGGATTTCTATAAAACGCTGGGGCTTCCTTCAAATTCTAGGCATGTGCATATTTGATCATGTGATACAAGGAGGAAAACACTTCAAGTATTATCTCCTCTACTTGAATTGCATCTCTTACAAAGGGTGAACACCAGTCATCCTCATCCCTGATTATGTCATAGGCATCAGATAAATGTGACCAACCACACTTTTTACTGTGCACAATATATCACCCTTTTTCTGTAATTCTACTCTATAGACTATATCAGGAGAGATTACATGTCCATGTGTTGTCTATATGAAAATATTCTTTAGTTGATTTGAGTCCAAATGCTCTTTGATAGTCCATTGAACTATAGTTACTTTTGCTGCATTGTCCAGAAGCGCTTCTGTCTATGTTCTGTTTCTCAGAAATACTTGCAGCCTATGATGCATGCTTCTTTTTTTGTCAAACTAGCCACTGTTGTCTTCTTCTTCTAATGAGCTTTGGATTCCAAACTTTTTTCTTCCTTCTTCACACTAGGCTCAACATAACGTGGTTGTCCTTTCTCACACTTCTCTTTTGTGTATTCATCTTTCCTACAATACTCAGTTCATCCACTCCTTTCCTCTTTTTCTAAACATCTACTGTCTTCAGAGTCCTGCTAAGAGGGAAGACTGACTATGGCCCCTTAAATTATAACAACCCCTTCTAGACTCCTGCTGTGAAGGAAATCCAGTCTTGGTTTTCTGTATATTTTTTTATTTTGTCTTGGTTTCTGGAGCTTTCTCCTTTACATCCCTCTCTGACTCCTTCTTCGAGGTAAGTTGTGGCTTTACTGTGCGAGTACCCAAGGTATCCCAACCTATGGATGTATATATGTCTTAAATACGTTTAGGCAGCTCGTCTTCATTATTAAAGAAGTCACAGCCAGAAGCTTGCAAACATTTAACAAAGCTGCCTCTTCCCCCCTCCTCACAGCTGCAGAAACTTCAGCGTTAGTCCCTACTGCCTGTAACACATGCTGTTGAAGTTGCCTTTACATAGTCATTAATTCCTCTAAAAGATGTCTCAATTAAGTTATGATCAAACTTCTTATATTTGGATAAGTGGTATAACTGGCAATTGCTGGCCAAGTAGGCCCAGGAAGACTTATGGGACCCATTCAACTAAGTTCCACTATGCGTAGTAAGGTTGTATGACAGAATATCAAGAATAAAAATATCAGTGACAAAAATATTGTGTAAAAAATATTGAGAACACAAAATCGACTTTATATACCTTGCATGTAAAGTCAAAATTATCAGCAACAAAAATATAGATGACAATGTCTTCCGAAAATAGGTAATTATGTTGCACTGTATCTATTATAGTCCTTATTAACTTGAAAACATATCTTACATTTAAAAATATTACAATTTTAAAAATATACTTTTAATATAAAACATATAAAAATATAATTTATGAACATAAAAAATGTATACTTTAAATTGATAACATAATAATGACATAAAATTTAAAATAATAATACTATTATTTAAATATAAATAATAAAAAATTGTAATGATAACTAATTAAAATTACAAACGTTAGATTTTAAATTATTTGAAAAACATACGGTAACATTAAAACAAAAAATGAATAAAAATATATATCACTACAAAAAAATTACCTTAACCTAATGTTTAAAATTAAAACAAAAAAATGTACTAAAACCTCTCCCCTGGTGCCGCAACCAGTGCTGCAGGCCTACAAATAGCACTTAGAGTCAGGCACAGCAATTCTTTGAGGCAAGCCAAGAGCTAGCTGGCTACCATGTGGGTCTGGAGGTATTGGTGCACATGCCACATGGAAGTCAAAGAATGTGTTTCATGTGAAACAGAGAGACTTCACAGTGAAAATATGGGAATAACAAAGAAGGTTGAGAAAGATAGCAGGCCACTTCCTGACCTACTACATAGTGATGTGAAGGATAGTTCTCTTAATGGGGTACAACTTGACCCTCAGCTAATACCTTGATATGTTTTTACAGGTCCACCTTTAAATACAGCCCAGTTAGACTTTCCATGGCCCACAGGCATGTGCACAAATGAATCAACTTACCAGCTTGAGCGGGAAAGACAGTTTGTGATTCACAACTTACTGTATTGGGTAATTATCAGTCCTACAGACACTGCAGGAATACATTTACTCAAACATCTTTGCCAAAAGAGGAACACACACAAGAAATGTGCACTACAATATAAAAGGCTGTATGTTTAATAAGTCAGTTAAGGCCCTATTATAGTGCAGAGTATATAAATAAATGCATTTGGAGATATGTAAATTATGGTGAATAGAATAAATGAAATACATAAAAAAAAAAAATTGGGCAAC
Source organism: Calotriton arnoldi (assembly GCA_963921515.1). NCBI lineage: Eukaryota > Metazoa > Chordata > Amphibia > Caudata > Salamandridae > Calotriton > Calotriton arnoldi. Next base: position 237,720 of record CAWUFW010009022.1, read on the forward strand.
AGATTAGATGGCAATATTAAGACAACATCAATCTGTGATGGAATCCCTTCTTTTCCAGCCCCTAGCAAACGTTTGCATTAGCATCAAAATGCCATTGAAGGGGTCTTGTAAGTGACCTGGGTAGCACATACCTGATCCTAATCCAATGTTCTTTCAGTCTACATCCTGCTTGGTAACCAAGGCTAGTCTTCAACGCATTATGTCACTTTTCTTAGAAGAAGCAGATAACTTGCCAGCCAGCTAGGCCATTGAGCGCCAATGTACAACTTTCACGGATATTGTTTATGAATTCAATGCTGTTTATGAATTCAATACTCCCTCTCTGAATGAAGAAGCTTCACTCTCACCAAGTGCTTCTTGTTCAAATCTCACATACTGTTTCTCTGCATTATTATGAGAAAAGCAAGCCTCCTGATTTGTGCTGGACGGTGTGAAAATAAATTTGTGAATTCTTTTTCACATTTGTCTAAGACTACTGCATGCTTTTCTAATTATCATATTGTGGTAACATATATCATAGGAACTAGTGATGCACTATTAACCCATAAGCCTCATTGTACTGTGAAAACATTCAAAATCATGCACATTAAGATATATATGTAAATGACAATGTACACAAAAATACAACAAGGATTCTAAAAGCAGGCCAAGGGCAAAACACGTTGCAGACTGAGTAGTCAAAAGAGTGTAGAGACATGCTGGGGAGATTTTCTCTTCAATGTTCCTGACCCCAGGGTTGACACCTATCAGTGTACATGACATAGATACAGGGGATAGCTTGCCAGTGAATTGCAAGGTATAGAGGATGTCTGACCGAGTCCAGGTGTACAATAAGGTTAGCGAGATTTGGACATAGTATAGGTACCCAAGTAAGTATCTACAGACTTTTGTGTGGAGTACCGGCCTTCAGTGAGGTGATCAAGAATGATGATCATACTTAATATGTGATTGCTCATCCATAAACAGATGCCCTATGGAATAAGTACGCTTTTCTAGCTACAGACATACACCATACAATACTGTCACAGTACAGTCCAAGTCAATCCTCCTCAGCCCTCCTCAATATTATTCCACCCATGATTCATCAATTTTAAGAGACAATAGAAGACAGACAGATTTCAGATAGTATACATCCAATAGCACCCACTGAATTTGTAGCAAATGATTGGTAGAAATTGGGTCTCTAGTTGGCATAGGTATGCACCCTGTCCAAGTAGAGACCACAATCCTAGTCAGGCTAAGCTAGATACACACTAAAAGTTACCCTGTGCTCACCCTCTGGTAGTTTGGCACAGAGCAGTCAGGCTTATCTAAAGAGGCAATGTGTAAAGTATTTGTGCAACACACACACAGTAACACAATGAGTACACTACAAAAGACTCCACACAGGTTTAGAAAATTAGAGAATATTTATCTGAGTAAAATAAGACCAAATGACAACATCCAATTAGTTGCAGTCGAGAGATGAATTTTTAAAGAATAAATGCAAAAACAGTGCTTTGAAGTCAGTAGCACTGAAAGGTTACTTGAGAATGCGAGGGACAGGGGTAAATCCAAAGTTCAGGCTGACAGCTATGGAGGGCAGGCTGGCTACAGGACCCATGCAGGTTTCACTGAAAAAGTACCTTGAATGAAGCAAAGCGTCATCGTCGAGAGTCCGATGCATCAGTTCCACTTCACACATTCGGATTGATGTGTCCAAGTCGAGCCTCGCAGTCGGGACCTCACATCAGTGCTGCCTCGGAGTCGAACCTCACCGGCAGCACCTCGGATATGCGCTGCATCATCGTCGAGCCGTGCAGTGATGTCTTTGGATCAGCACTGCGTTGGTTCCAATCAGCTCAGTGGTGACAATGCGCCGGTTTTGTAAAAAATCAGCTTGCATAACCCATTTCTGAGGTCAAGGACTGGAGGAGGTACCTCAGGCAAGGGTAGTAGTCCCAGATTGTAGAGTCTTGGAGCACAATCAGATTCTAGGAAGTCTTTTGTGTCCCAAAGACTTCAGAAAGCAGGAGACAAGCCACCAAGCCCTTGTAGTCAGTCTGGGTTCAAGTGAGAAGGGAAGGGTCCAATCATTGTCCTCAGCAGGACAAAGATCAGCAGGTAGCACGGCAGCTCAGCAAAGCAGAGAAGCAGTTCTTTAGAACAAACAGTCAAGGCAAAGAGGCAATCCTTACAGCACAGCAGTCTTTACTCCAACAGAGTTTTTCCCAGGACCAGAAGTGTACTGATTTGGGAGGGTCAGAGCCCCAGCACTTATACCCAGATGTGCCTTTGAAGTGGGGGGTAACTTCAAAGCCACTCCTTGAAGTGCAGAGGTCCCCTTTCATCCCAGCCATGTCTGCCAGTCTATCTGTGGGGGGTAATCAGTCCTTTGTGTGAGGACAGGACACAGCTTATTCAGATGTAAGTGTGAGCTCCCTCTTCCTCTTCCTGCCCAGGAAGGGTATCAGAATGCAGATGAGTCCTGTGTCACATGCACACTTCCTGTGTTTGTGGCTGTCTAGAGGAACTGCACAAAGTGAAGCTCTGCTGTCACTCAGCCCAGACCTGTATTGGAGACAGGTTGCAGGCAAACAAAGCTAAGTTAAGAGCAGAGAAATGTCCACTTTCTGAAAGTGGCATTTCGAAAATAGTAATGTCAAATCCAACTTTACCACTAAAGAGGATTTGGTATTACTATTCCAAAGGTTTGAAACATGATTCAGTTACTCCTTTATAATCAGGGATTACAGCTTAAAACTGTTTTAAGCAATTCGCAATGTTAGCCTATGAGAGAAGTTAGGCCTCACATTAGTGAAAAATTAATGTAGCTGTTTGTCACTACCAGGACATGTTAAGCTTAAAAGTACATGTCCTACCTTTTACTTACACAACACCCTGCCCTTAGTGCTACCTACGGCCTAGTTTAGGGGTGACCTATGAGTAATAACAGGGGAATTTACGGCTTGGAAAGTGGTTTTAAATTCCAAGTTGAAGTGGAAGTAAACTGCACACACATGCCCTGCAATGGCAGGCCTGAGACAGGTTTGAAAGGCTACTTGTGTGGGTGGCACAACCAGTGCTGCAGTCCTACTAATAGCATTTAGATCACAGGCCCTGGGTATATGGTATACAACTTAACAAGGGATTTACAGGTAAACTAAATATGTCAATCAGGTATACACTAATGTCACCCTGTTTTGGGGAGAAAAACATGCACTTTAGCGCTGGTTAGCAGTGGTGAAGTGCTCAGAGTCCTAAGGCCAACAAACAAGATACAGCAAAAAGTGGAGGTAAGCAGGCAAAAAGTTGGGGGAAGACCACCCTAAGGATGACAGGTCTAACAATATTAATCTGAGTTTTTGGGTAAGGATTACTGTACTAGAGCTGAAGTTACCTTAACAAGCATTAGATCATCATTTACGGACAACACGGATGCTTCCTCAAAAGGCTGAGATACAATTAAGAAGAAGTCTAAATGAGCTGTTAATATTTGTATGTATTACACATTTTTTGTAAATCTAGTGATACATAAATGACTTTTTGAACGAAAACTGACCGACCTGCAGCAGCAGGACCCAGACGATTTTTATAATTTCTTTATGAAGGTGCGAAATGAAAGAATGGGAGTGAGATATATTTGAATTGATCGCAAAACAATATTGGTTTGAGTAGAACATGTAGGGGATTTAAAGTTTAGATACAAAATAATGATTAGTAGAAATGTGCACACTGATGGAGTCATTTGCTGCATTGATTACATGGACGTAAGATAAAACAATTAAAATAAAGTTGAGAGTTTCACCCTGAGCAAGCTAAAAAAAAAACACAGAAGATTCGACCTTGATGACTGTTATGCTCATGGACAGCTGTGCATGTGCACTTTTGCTTGCTGCTGTGTATGTCCTTTTGTGCTCTGCCCGCATCATGGAAAGATGGACATGTAGTTCTTCCTTCACAGGAAAGCCCTCAAAATAGCAAGTTATATTTTACATTATATTAAATTATATTAAGTTATATTTAAATTGTTTATTTTAAAAATATTTTAAATTATTAATATATGTATCATAGATTTTGAGGGCATTTGCTGACTCTTTCTTTTTCAGACCAGACTGGCACTGTAAGAAAATATTGAAGTATTAAGACATAATTATTGAAGAATATATATTTTGTTAGGGTCATGAAGAAGTGGTTGTTGTAACATTCTAGTCATACATCTCTCCTCCAATTATATATTTAAATGAGCAGACAAACAAGTCACTGTATAAAGAACTCGAGACACTGCCAGACACATTATACAGAACATAAATATTTTGTTCAAATAAAATCAATTAGGACCTCCCACAGGAAGAGGACTCATTAGTTGCTGAGGGAGGAAGACATGAATTTGAATTAAGACCTACCATTTCAGTCCATAAATGGGTCGACAAAACTTGCAAACATCCGACTGACATAACTAACTCTTGTTAAATGGTTGTTTTCATCTTCAATAAATAAATTATTTGAGTATTAATGATCATTACTTTTCTAAGTTTAGATGAAAATTCTATGCATTAAAAGCACCACAGCAATTGTGCATGCTGCTGCGCTCGTTTGTCGCCCGGAAAGACCACTGCTACTTTGACTTCAAAATGGCTGCTGCAGAACAATACTCTATTCATCTTAATAGTGTTCATGGGCTCCAACAACCTGCTGCACAAGTCATTGTGAAGGACTGATTACAGTGCGACCCGCCAGTGAAAGATCTATAACATTTGCAAACATGAAACATCTCATATCTTTTTCTCACAGTGTCAATGGTATCATGTTTGAAACATCCTCCAGTAACTTCAATTCTGCTGAGCACAGCAATAAATAAAAGCTGATTGCTGTATGCCTCAGAGGAATAGCACCTTCAATGAGTTTGTCACAATGTTAGAGTTAATTAAATAGATTACTGATGATTGAGCGTAAATGTTAAATGACGGTTGCCTCTATCAATTCTCCCTATCAAAAGAGATTTACGATAATTATTTCTTGATGAAAACAGGTAAACTGGTTAAGTTGAAAAACATGAGGTCTCATACTGCATTGTAAAAGCATGCAGAAGTGTTTGAAACACAGAAATGTGAAAATGTAAACAAAGAGAGAGAAACAATGATTATTTACCTATGCGTGTAATCACGTGGTTTGAGTAACTAAACTTAATTAACATAGAAAGTGTGGAGACGATAACTTCTAAAATATGTCAAAATGAAATAATTTCTGCATAATAAAGCACCTGAAATTAATAAAATGCTTAATTCAGAAATAATCGATAGTATGTAAACTTGCAGCTTATTCAAATGTTATGTGATATAATCGTGTTCTTCAGAATGACACATTAACATTTCTTTTGAAAAATGATAAACATGCAAATGATTTTAGTAGTGCCTAATATCACCTTTAAAGAAGAATAATGATTGAATTATTTAAGAAAGTCGAAATACAATTATCAACGTGTGTTTTATATTAATCATAACATGGTAATGATTCAGCGAAATTTCATGTAGGCCTCAGATGCTTTTTTTCTTTTTCTTGCTCAAAAAGCAGAATCTAGATAAAGTAGTCACTTTAGACGCTGTAAGAACTTTTTGTGAAGTTTCTTTTCTGTATTCAACCACAATTGACTCACTTTTGATTTAGCAACACATTTGACAGAAATGTATCAATATTATTGCAAACCCAGAGAGAGCGCCTGGGAACGGACAGACTGTGAATAAGGTGAAGTTTTCTTACTTCAGAGGAAAGGATAGAAATATAATATAATTGGATTTGATGAATTTGCAAAAGGATAACTTAATGCCTCCAGATTATTTAGTGAGGTATTGATCACACCATGAGCAGCCCACTGTGAACAACCAATGGAAACCATATGGGCCGATGGAAAAGATACTTTGTGGGTGTAAACCGTGAACCTTTGGAAGTATAATTGCCCCTTGAAGGAGGAGTTGGGGCTGGCTGTCATTTTCCAATTTCCCTGCCTGGCATGCTGTCAGACTGACTTCTGATTTTCCTTTAATGCCAAACCTTTGAACTGAACTTTCCTGACTGATCTGGAACCTGCATTTTGCCGGCTGGTAAAGTTGAGCAGGAAATAACCTTTCGGCTGAAGGGTTAACTGGCTCCTTTCTGTGGCACGCTGTGCTTCAGTTCTGACTAATCAGATCCCTATCGAAGACAGACAATATCTCAATCATATTTGGTTTGTAAGATCTAAACGCTGAGTCTCGATTTTTCTCATGTTTTCTCTCTTTTTCTAGGCAACTAGCAAATGTTCTTATTGAATCTGTATTGTATTGTGTGGCTATTTGTACTAATTAACTGCTATTAAATCTGATTATGAAATGCGATTTCATGTTTCTGACATTTCAAATTGAGGCTTTAGATAAACGTTTTCCATGAGCAATCATTGTCGTATGTGCGTCATTTTGGGAGTTAAACATTCTTGTCTAAGGTTTGTGGATTTGGTGACAACTGTGTATTGGTGATGAAATAGGCATGTATATGGCATTTCTTTATTCCACGTCCTCATAAAGAAGTTGCTTCACGCTCTCTAAATATTCAAGTCCCTGTTAGCTCAACAAAAATATCCATTGGAGGATCAAGGTTTGATAATTAGGATGGTGATTATTTTGTGAAATAAGATAAGGTGTTATGTTTATGTGCCCGGTGGATGATGATGATGATTTGAATTATTGGAGAGAGATAAATTTCATCAAGCTTTCCACTGCATCAGTTTTCTCTTAGCCTGTTGGATGGTTAGTTTGACTAATTAAACTAGGATATGAGGAGACGTGGTTAAAAGGTGTTTTTAGTAGTTTCGTTTAGAAGAAATAGTAGGGATCAGACTGATGGTAAAATCTTGATTTGACAAGGACTGAAATGGACTTGTGATCACAGAAGTATTTGTCATATTGTGAAAATCGTATATCTATGTTGTATTGAGTTTAAGTCCGTCGAGGCCTAAGTGAGTACGGGTCCGTCGTGGCCTAAGATCCCGGGATACGACTACGGGCAGGTCTTAGTGTGGCATACACTAAGGGGCCGATTCCGATTCGGGCCGGAAAACATACCGACCAACTCGGGAATTTAGTCCGACCGACTCGGACCGGCGCCGTACGACCCGGGTAGTACGATTAAATGCATGTGAAATCCGACAGACTCGGACGGAATACAAAACGACCGACAGAGCCGGACGGAAACAAGCCATCCGGCCGGGAAATCACGCGAAACGAACCGACCGACACGCACCCGGATTGAACTTGAACGAAACGTTCCCGTGAACTCCGACCCGCGGAGTACGATGCTGTGCGTGCAAAACACGACCGACTCGCCCGGAGCACAAGCCGTACGACCGACACGCATACAAAACCCAGCCGAAGCAACCCAATACTCCGCGACCGACTCGTACGCCGCATATGAAACCTAGCTGACACACAGCGGGAACGAGTCGGACAAGATCGCACCAGACAACTGCAGCGTCCTACTCGGACACAAGAACGACTCCTACATGCACCAAAAACACCAAGGAAATTTTTTTTTAAAAAGGGCCAAACAAGCAACCACAAAGCCAATAAATACAGGGTGGAAGAAAAAAAATGGAACAAGGACACACCTCCAACTCCACCTACATAAAGGCCACAAATCCCTACCATGATCCTTTGCAAATTCCACTGACCTGCCAGCACAGAACACCATCACACAGCAACCACAGACACACTCACAGCTCATACATCACACAAGCCACACACCATCACCACACCTACAAATAGCACCCTCACACACACCCAGCTAAACCTACACTCACACACCCCCACTTGCACACACACACACATCAATCACCACCACCACCCATCACCATGCCCCCAAAGAAGAACCATAAGTTCCTAGATAGTGAATTGGAAGTCCTGGTAGACGAGATCCTGAGGGTAGAGCCACAGTTGTTTGGTACATTGGTACAACAGACCCCCATGTCGCAGAAAACCAAGATGTGGGCGAGGATTGTCGACAGGGTGAACGCACAATCACCATGTTTGCGCACAAAGGAAGACATCCAGAACAGGTGGTATGATGTGTGCAGGAGGGTCCGGGACCTACTCAAAAAGGACTACCTCCTCAGCCAGCACACCGGCAGTGGCCCTCCTGCAAAACCAGTATACCTCAGGCCCTGGGAGGAGAAGGTGCGGGCCATCCTACCACCAGTGAGCGTATACGGACTAACAGACATCCCAGAGCCTGGTGAGTACACAACTAATATACACAATATGGTGTGACAACACACACACATCACAGTCAAGGGGATAGGCAAACCATGCACCCTTAGCAAATACACAGCAACCAAAATATATTCATCCCAAGATGTGAATGCTAGTCAGACAAACACAATACCTCCCATCTCATAGTGATATGTAACTGTGTCATGACATGTACAAACCTAACAACAAATACAGCAAGGCAGTGGCACAAATAGAACCAACAAACACTCCCAGATATTTAACCACCACTAGAACACCACCTCACAGGGAAGCTCACTGAAAGGAAGGAATTCTGTGTATGCTGGTGAAGTCAGTGTAGCCAATAGCATGATGGGAGTGGTAGTCACAGATATTGGTCACACCCACAATTGGCCCATCAACACCACTCTGAACCATGCTCACATCACAGGGAGTGGAAAACAACTGACAAGATGGCTGACACTGGGTACTGCTGTGGGGAGCACAAGGCCCTGATGGGAACTGGGCACCAACAAACAACAGGACCACACTGTCAGCCATCTTGCCATTGCTGTCACACTCACACACAGTGAAGTCCACTCAAAAGGAAGGAAGTATGGGCATGCTGGGAAGGGGGGTGTAGGCAATAGCATGATGGGAGTTGTAGGCACAGATATTGCTCACCCTCACAATTGGCCCATCAACACCACTCTGAACCATGCTCACATCACAGGGAGTGGAAAAGGACTCACAAGATGGCTGACACTGGGTACTGCTGGGGGAGCACAAGGCCCTGCTGGGAACTGTGCAACAACCAACAGCAGGACACCACTGACTGACATCCTGAAAGACAACTTGCACTCCCTGCAATGGAAGCACGTTCCATGGTGGGATATCTGGCTGGGTGGGAAGGAGGACTCACAGCACTGACCATAGTTACAAGCACCTCCCCTCACACACCCCCTCAACACTAACTCCACATAACCCACCTGGGAGAATGCAATGCCTCACATCCTAACTGAAGATCCCACAAAGAACCACCACCCTGGGTTATGCTGTGTGAAGCACAGGGACACTCTTGGGACTTGTAGCCAAACAACTGCCAGGACAACACTCCCAGCCATCCTGTCAGCACAGGCACCCCACCCCACAGGGAAGCAGAGTCAAAAGGAAGGAAGGATGGGCATGCTGGGAAGGGGGGTGGAGGCAATAGCATGATGGGAGTGGTAGTCACAGATATTGGTCAGCCTCACAATTGGCCCATCAACACCACCCTGAACCATGCTCACATCACAGGGAGTGGAAAAGGACTCGCAAGATGGCTGACACTGGGTACTGCTGGGGGAGCACAAGGCCCTGCTGGGAACTGTGCAACAACCAACAGCAGGACACCACCGACTGACATCCTGAAAGACAACTTGCACTCCCTGCATTGGAAGCACGCTTCATGGTGGGATAACTGGGCTGGGGGAGAAGGAGGCCCGGATGGCAAGCAAATACCACCAATGCTGGTCATGCACACACCTCAACATTCACATTGACATGCCACAGGTTGGCAGGACAATGTGCTACACCAATATCACTCTCTGACTGTCACAATTTAGGAGAATCCAATGTCCAGGCCCACATCCAGAGGTACAGTCACAACTGTCAGGTGTTTGAACAATTGATGCCAGTAGAAACATAACATACAATCTGTGTCTCTCCCCAAAACAGGTGATGACTGGGACACAGCAGCAGACGAGGAGGAGTCCCTGTCCCAGGCTCCGGGGAACACTGAGCTCACTGGTGTGGATCAGTCTCTGCACTCCTTGGATGGCGAAGAACCAGCTGGACCCTCCGGTGTGAGTCATCATGCAGCACCAGCAGGACCAACATCTGCACCCCCTGCACCCACCCCTCCAACAACTGCCAACACACAGGCCACCCCTGCCAACACGGACAGACCAAGGACCACAGATGACAACAGCGCAGGGACCCAGACCCAAACTGGAGCTGGTGACAACGAGCCCAGGAACAACACCCAAGTGGGCCCACGGTCACCTGTGCGTGCCACCGCAGGTCCTGCACATGTCGCCAGGGGTGGTGGGAGGGGTGGTAGACATAGGTCGCTCTTTGCAGAGGGGTCTGGACTGCATGATGACCCACAACTGGCACGCATCGCGGATGCGTACCAGACTAGCACCGGAGAGGTCAGCCAGGTAGTGGGGATCCTCAAGGACATACAACAGCAGCAGGCTGCCCATCATGCCCGCTTGGACTCCCACATGTCCTGTGTTGAGACACACATGTCACGTGTCGAGACACACATGTCTGGCATGGAGTCCAAGTGGGACACATTGGAACAACTGACAGCGGTGCATAGGGATATACTGACATGCCTCCGCCAGATCAGCACCAACATGGCCTCACCTCCCTGTGTGCCCACAACATCTGCTGCTGAAACAACTGCAAATGCCACAGGGAGGGAAGAGGACTCTGGCAGAGAGTCCCCTGCACCGCCGCAGCCTGCACCTGAGGGTCCCCCCCAAGAAGAGGGGCCGTCCGAGGAGGCCAAACTGAGAGGCCGATGGCCATCTACATCCCCCAGGAAGCCAACACCTGTTCTGGAACTTTTCCTCTGTGTGCAAACTGAACGCCCTGTCGAAGCCAACCCAACTCTCCCACATGACATGGGGAGCTCTAGTTGGCCAAATTCATCAGATGACTGTGGACTTTACTCTGGACATTTCAGCTACCAAGACTTCCGAATCACATGGGAACCTTGGATTCCAATTTCTATGTACAGCACCCACCATCCTGTGCACCATTCTCACACCTGTATGTAAATAAACTCACCAATACACCATATCTGCCTCTGTTGTGATTCCAACGTGCTCTCTGTCATGGAGATGGTGATCAGAAAAATGACACTGTGCATGCTAACTGCTACAGCAAGTCCAACACCGTCATGTCAGTCATGGCGACGTGACACATATGAGGGAGACACACCACTAGGGCCACACAACACATACACACCAGGGCCATCAGACTCATCACCTATACTGATGTTGCAACTAAATACAGTGGAATGCACAGACATGCCACCTATTCACAGTCTGTCAACTAGACTACAGGTGCAGTAAGCAAATGTCAGTCAGATGTGTGACCACAGACAACGCACATCCCAAAGTGAAGCACAGGTTTATTACACATTTGCAACATGTTGTTTCCACTACAGATGCAAGGTAATCCCACGTGGCAGTGGCCACACAGTCAACAATTGTAGAAGAAATAAAGTCCAGGGGTGTGGGGCACATCACCTGTAGGGAAACGACTGCTTCCACCTTGGAAGTTGAATCATGGATTCGTGGGACCCAAGTTGATCAAACAACTCCGGCAGCACCCTGTGAAGGACAGACATGACACACAGTCAAAACCACTGAAGAACAGCACAGAACGGCAATACTCATGTCTAATACATGTCACGAGATAACTACACAAAACCAAGTTAGCATGTCAACAATGTTGGGCAGTACAGACCACCTGCAAGGACACATCGCTGCACGCATCCAGTCAAGTAGCACATGGCCACACTCAAACAGCACCAGAGCACCACACACACATATCATGCAAACTCAAATCATTGACATTACAACCCTCTGGAGACTCACATTCAGCTGAAGAAGTTGGTGATGAGCTGTGTGCGGACATCACCATCATCATCATCATCTTCACTGGCATCGTGACCCAGGCCAGGATCTTCCACAGGTGGCGGACGTTGGTCATTGTCATCCAGGATGAGAGGCAACTTCTTCCGCACTGCCAGGTTGTGTAGCATGCAGCAGACGATGACAATCTTGCACACCTTTGCTGGGGCATATGGGAGGGCCCCTCCTGTCTTGTCCAGGCAGCGGAAGCGGCTCTTCAGGAGACCAAAGGTCCGCTCAATCACCCTCCTCGTCCGACCATGTGCCTCATTGTAGCGCATCTGGGCTGGTGTCACAGGGTTCCTGAGGGGTGTCAGCAACCACGGCATGTTGGGGTATCCCGAGTCACCTACAGACAGACAATTGCACATTAGCCGATTTGAAAATGTGTGCGGAAAACAACATAGCAGAACACACACAATGGTACAAAGTCAGTACACACCAACAAGCCAGGCACGCTGGTTCGGCATCTGTGACATCATCCTCGGGATGCGACTACTCCTCATCACGTAGGCATCGTGTGCCGAACCGGGGAAACGGGCACACACATGTGTGATGGTCATATCTGCAAGACATACCACCAGAGCATTGATCGAATGGTAATGTTTACGGTTCCGGTATGCCTGCTCATGTGCCTGTGGTGGTATCAAAGCCACATGTGTCCCATCAATGGAGCCAATTACATGTGGCATCCTCCCCAGGGCATAGAAGTCACTCTTGACGTCAGTGAGTCGTTGACGTGTTGGGAAATAGATGTACTGGTTCAGGTATATCAACATTGCCCCCAAAACATCGCGTAGCACACGGCTGAACATAGTCTGTGACATCCCACCGGCAGTCGCCACAGTGTGTTGAAAGGTACCGGTGGCAAAGAAGTGTAGGGCTGCCATCACCTTCACCTTGGGGGTCAGCGCTGTAGGATACGGACGGCCAGGCTGCAAATGTGGGTCCAACCGCACTGCCAAATCCTCAATCAGTTGCCTGGTGAAGCGGTACCGTCAGATGCTGTCACGTTCCACCATCGTTGCCAGGTCTGGGAATGGTCGATGGACAGCAGGAGCCCTGCAGTGTATAGGTGAAGAAAGCAAGATTGTCAGTCACCCCAACTATGTGCCGTTCACCATACTCAATTTCACATGATATATCATTAACAAACACAAGTACTTGATGTGTGTGTCATTCTGTTTGGACATATATGGCACCTACATGGACATCATCTAACATCTCTGTTCAACAAGTGTTGACAACAGGTTCCAGGGTGTGCTATGGGAAACCATTAGGCTGTGTCACAGTACCCATTTACTGCTCTCACGTTCCACACACATACCACAGTGACATGTCTGGACAGATGCTCCACAGGCATCACAGCTCATTGACAGGTAGATTCCCAGGGACCCTGTCTTGCCACATGGACACTGGCATGACATTGCGTATCATGTACACATCAGAAAAACTAACATGATACCCACAGGTAGTGGCCCCTGTAGCCTCTGCAGGACAGACATGGACGTCTGTGACACACACACACACAACATCAAAGTTCATGCACAAACCACGTGGATGTGGAGACTGTCTCCCATTGTGCACATGGAGTCAGAGACATGTGAAACACAACATGCACACAGACTGCGGAGGGACATCACTATTGTGGCAATGGGCCACCCTGTGACGTACATGCCTTCCCACATGTGAGCCTGGGGGTATGTGACATGTCATACACATACACAACCTGGAAATGTGACCATGACACATGCTCCAAAATGAAAAGTTGCACACCACAGTGGTCAGGTGCACAATACACAAAGGACCCTGTCCCCATGAACACGTGCACAACCTGGGTGTGTCTGCCCCCAAATGCCACCCCAAAAACCACATGTTCACCCCCATACACAGATAAGGTTATGCTGCCACACATGCCTTAGATACAGTGTGGACTGGGTGTGGTGTTGTAGGTGTGCCCCTGAGTCCCTGGAAAGTATATGTGGCTGGCATAGGTTCACCAGTGACCAGCATGGTGACATATGCGTGTGACCTGTCCAGGGACGCGTTGTAGAGCAATGGACCGATCGGTGTGCCCGGCCGGCCCATTGCATTGTATGTGAGCGGGTACGCGTTGTAGAGCAATGGACCGATCGGTGTGCCCGCACGGCCCATTGCATTGTATGTGAGCGGGTACGCGTTGTATCCCGGGTACGCGTTGTACAGCAATGGACCGATCGGTGTGCCCGGCCGGCCCATTGCATTGTATGTGAGCAGGTACGCATTGTAGAGCAATGGACCGATCGGTGTGCCCGCACGGCCCATTGCATTGTATGTGAGCGGGTACGCGTTGTATCCCGGGTACGCATTGTACAGCAATGGACCGATTGGTGTGCCCGGCCGGCCCATTGCATCTGTTGTATCCCGAAATACGCGTTGTAGAGCAATGGACCGATCGGTGTGCCCGGCCGGCCCATTGCATCTGTTGTGAGCGGGTACGCGTTGAAGAGCAATGGACCGATCGGTGTGCCCGGCCGGCCCATTGCATTGTATGTGAGCGGGTACGCATTGTAGAGCAATGGACCGATCGGTGTGCCCGCACGGCCCATTGCATTGTATGTGAGCGGGTACGCGTTGTAGAGCAATGGACCGATCGGTGTGCCCGCACGGCCCATTGCATTGTATGTGAGCGGGTACGCGTTGTATCCTGGGTACGCGTTGTACAGCAATGGACCGATCGGTGTGCCCGGCCGGCCCATTGCATCTGTTGTATCCCGAAATACGCGTTGTACAGCAATGGACCGATCGGTGTGCCCGGCCGGCCCATTGCATCTGTTGTGAGCGGGTACGCGTTGTAGAGCAATGGACCGATCGGTGTGCCCGCACGGCCCATTGCATTGTATGTGAGCGGGTACGCGTTGTAGAGCAATGGACCGATCGGTGTGCCCGCACGGCCCATTGCATTGTATGTGAGCGGGTACGCGTTGTATCCCAGGTATGCGTTGTACAGCAATGGACCGATCGGTGTGCCCGTCCGGCCCATTGCATCGGTTGTATCCCGAAATACGCGTTGTACAGCAATGGACCGATCGGTGTGCCCGGCCGGCCCATTGCATCTGTTGTGAGCGAGTACGCGTTGTAGAGCAATGGACCGATCGGTGTGCCCGGCCGGCCCATTGCATATGATGTGTGCGGGTACGCGTTGTATCCCGATATACGCATTGTACAGCAATGGACCGATCGGTGCGCACACATTGGCTGGGGCCTGGCATGGCTACGGACGCGTTTTCGAGGCTCCAACGAGTCTGATGCAGTGAATTCAGTTGGCCAGCCACAACAATGTTGCAAAATCATGGGTGTCATGAAGTTGAAGATTTGCAGGATGCTGTGGGCGTGTATTAGTGTTGCTATTCCATGGATTGGTCAGATTCAGAAGATGCAAACGACTTGGACCTATCACTTTGGACACATGGGACAGTATCTGCCTCTGCAGCACACATATAATGCTGGCTGTTCCCCTGAGAGCTCACTTGCCTGCACTACATGCTCCAGGACGACATCTGCCACCAACACTGCTGCTGTTTATGCATCCTCTGGCTCCTGCAATGGCACGTACTGTGGAGAGAGCCCCAGCCTTCAGCCTTTTGAGAACCAGGCCCTGCTGGACAGCCTCCTTCCACAGTACAGCAAGCTGTATGGGAAACCAGGGGAACAGGTGAGTGTGCTGTCCACTGCCTCACTAATTGTGCATGTTGTCTGACTAGCAGGACTTTCAGTGTGCACACCACTGGCTAGCATGCCCACTGAGTAGTTGTCACACCCCAAAGTGTGTAGTTACATGCACTGAACTGGTACAGTGCAGTAACAGTGCATTCCAACTAGATTTACTTCCCATGCAATGATACAATGTAGTGACTGCTGGCAAACTGTTCATAGCCATTGTTGCACTGCCTGTGTACATCATATGCCCCTGTGATTGAGACATGTAAATCCAACTGTGTGATGCACGTATATGTTGCATGTGTAGTAATGGCCTTTTCACTTTGTCATCCTCACAGGTTGATGCCCACCAGAAGCAGGAAATCTGGCTGACCATCGCCCGGAAAGTAAGATCCGTGGGGGTCTACAGGCGCAGGATGCGCAACTGCCAGGCAGGACCTTCGTGGCTGGACCCGGAGGATCGCAAAAGTCCAGCTGAAGCTGTCGCCTCCTCGCAGGAGGGGCGGACACCGGACCCTGACCCCCCACATGCTCCGGATCCTGACGGTGGTCTTCCCTGACCTGGATGGGCAGCTGAAGGACAGACTGCAGCAAGGAGGGGGTGAGTCCATGACTGCACTGTGCACTTTGTCTGACATGCTATGTGCCCTCCTCTGGCCTGGTTAAACTTCCACAGTACATCAGTCATGTGGTCCAGGACCCATGTCCCTCATTTGTGACATGCCCACTTCTCCTCTGATACGCATATGTGTGGCCCTTATAGTAAGGAAATTGTGTCATTTGGGGACTGTGTCATTGCATTTAGCTTTGCTCAAGGTGGGGGACAGCATTTGTTCCCGTGACTATGTTGTGCGATTCATGGGTGGGTCAATTGCTTACACAATGCCTAAGTTCTGACATGTAATCTGGGTGTAACTTTGATATGTGGTCCGCTTGCTGCTCTGACTCACCACATGTCCCTGGGGAATTTGGCACACATCCATGCTGCTGGTGGGAACAATGTTTGGGCCTCAGGAGTATGTGTATCCAGTGTGTCACACATGCTTAGCCACCTGCCTACTGTCCAGGACTCATCCCTCTTACAGGTGGAGCTGGACAGTCATGCCTACTCCAGGGCATACAATACACTCTGTACTCCCACTCCCGTGTATCATCTGGCATGTTGTGATCAGTGAAATGTACCCTCAGGTGTCTGCCTCTGTCTCATTGTGCTGTGTCTTCGTTGTCAGGACTACTGGTATGTTTATCGGTTAGGGCTCAGCATGCCATCTGAGATGTGACCATGATAGACGATACTTCTGTGACTTATAGGTGTCTGATCATTTGACTGTGCACACAGGTGTTTGCGACTGTGACTTTCAGGCAGCTGTATTTTCATTCACAGCACACTGTGAGGTGCTCATGTTCAGGGAGTTGTGTTTCATGTCCCCCATATGTCCAGTTGGTATGACGTGGACAAATCGTAGTACAGATGATGTGGTTTTTGGGGGATGGACATGTGCACTTGTCAGTCACATAACTTGCATTCCCCATGCCCTCGGATTGTGACACAGTGCAGACTGTTGTTGGCTGGCTGCCATGGCCATGTGACTTGAGACAGTAATGTATGACTTTGCACGCATTCCTATGTCATGGCATTAAACTTCCTGAGACTGATCCTGCAGGGGAGTGACATGTGCAACATGCACCCCATTGTGGCATTGACTATCCGGACATGGGTGCATCATGGTGTCTGGTGCTGGTATGCATCACATGCATTTCTATTTAGACTCTGGCCATCCCTTTATCCGGACACCTGCACTGACTCAGTGGCAAGAGATGTGATGTGTGCATGTTCACATACTTCACTGTGTTCCCTGCAATGTCCAACAACTGTGTAGGTGGTGCATGTGTCCACACTGGGGTCTTACCATCAGACAGGCACCAGACAGATGGGTGCAAGGGCAGGAGGGGTGTGAGTCCCATGGTTGACCATCAGACTGACAATTGGCTTCCCCGAATCTGTGTGAGGACTTTAGGCAAGGTTCAACTAAGGATGCCAGGGCTTGCTCTGTAATGTGCTGTACTTACTGTGGTGTGTGCGGTCAGTGCAGGTGACTGATGTTTGTCTGTTTCCCTAATTGTTTGCAGATACATCCACGGCCACAGGAGGGGACAGCTCCACGGACCAGGAGGAGCAGCGGAGCCAGACTTGGTCAGCATCGGACGAGTGGTCAGAGGGACCCAGTGGCACGGAGGGCGAGGGGAGCCACACCAAGGAGTCCTCAGCACCATCCACCTCAGCTGAGGACCACAGCAGCTCAGAGGATGACTCCCTTGTGGAGGCGCGTCTCAGCAGCCACCAAAGGCCAGCTAGTCTGTCTGGCCCCGCCACCACCACCACCGCCCTCCCATTGGCTCCCATTCCTGAGGTCCGTGGAGGCTCCCGTACTCGGGAGCGTGTCTCCTTCGTGCCAGGCACCGCACCCCCTACCCCTGTGTCCCCTGCTGCCCTGAGTGAGGAGTCTGTGTACCTCCTTCAGCAGCTTCATGTAGGGCAGACAGCAATGCTGAGTGTCCTCCATGCACACACCACTCTGTTGACACAGCTGGTGTCGTTCATGGAGGGCATCTCGACGGGTATGTCTGCCCTACAGAGGAGCAATAAGTCCATGGACTCCTCCCTGACGGCAGCAGTGTCCCTCCTCCAACAGTCCCTCACCCCTCCCACCTCTGCCCCATCCACACTTCCTGCCCCCTACCTGTCCAAAGCACATGCACACCTGCACAGTCACCCAAACACACAGACACGAGCAGCACAGACACACCCAAGAGAAAGGCAAGACGTGCACACAAGCATCCTCAGGGGACTGATACCACAGACACAGGGGACGGGGAACACACACACACACAGGCATCCACATTAACTCCGCAGTCCTCCAAATCCTCTCCCTCCAAGAACCCTTCCCTTGCCTCGCCTGCTACCACACCTACACAGCAGATCTTCCTGTGTGACCTCGGCCTCTTCCCCTCCAATCCTGCTGATCCAGCATACCGGGGGAAGAGGACGTCCACCCACACAGAGGGGAGTGCCCCTCGCCCCCGGACACCCTCCCCCAGGCGCAGGCAGACACAGGACCCCATTAGGAAGTCCCCCCAGACCAGGAAGAGCAAGACCCCACCACCACCACCACGCAGCTCCACCGCCCAGTCTCTCTCCTCCATCCCCCAGTCCACCACTGCACATGTTCCCCCGCCACACCCTGCCCCAGGTTCCCCCACACACCGTTACCGCATCCCCAGACTGCTTAGGCCCTCCCCCTCTGCCACTTGCTCTTCCACCCCCAACCCAGATGCTCTGCCTGTTAGTGGCACTGTTGTGGAGACCGGGTCCCCCCCCCTGTCCTGCCCACCTCATCTGCCCACCCTTCCACTCCCTTGGAGTTATGCACTGCAGTGGAGTCCACAACCACCACGTCTGACTCGGGCACTGCAGTGGGTACCCAGTCCACTACAGCAGTCCAGCCCACTGCAGTGGTTGCAGCACCCACACCAACTGACTTGTGTACCACAGTGGTGCCGGCCCCCCCTGAGTCAGACACGTCCACTGCAGTTGCCAGTGACACTCCTGCACCCACCTCCCCTTCACTGCCTCCTTCTGGCATCCCCTGATCCTGTCCCTGCGGTGCCTGGACTGCCCCTCGTATGCCCCTCCAAGGGGGATGTCCCCTGTCCGTACCTGTGCAGGCAAGCAATTGTTGACAAGTTGTCACACATCACCCTGTTGGGACTGTATATTTGGACTGGCCATTGGCCTTAGTTTATTTTGGACTTTTGATTTGAGTTGCACACTTGCTGAATAAAGCCTCTTTTTGTTTACTTGTGGTTAATCTTTGGAGGTACATGATGTAGATGTGTAGAATCATGCATTTGCTGTTGTAATAGTGTTCAGATCAGGTAAATGAAGTTTTGCTGTGATGGGCTCCATGTGGTCCATGGGATATGTGTCCTAATCTAGTCTGGATCTATGGCATCCTTTGCTGCAGTCTGAGGGTGTAATGTTCAGCATTTGACACAGGGATGTACGTTTAGCATTTGTAGATTACCATCTTTGCCCTACACTGATGCACATCTGGTGGGCTTACCACTGTCCAATGTTCCTAGTACCCTGACTGTGTGCCCGTCTCCAATGGACATGCAGTTTAGCACATCAAATTTGGAGGACTCATCTGTGTACACAGTGCAAGTTGCTTGACACGTGTCTTGGGTGTATGCAGATGACTGACGTGACACTCCCGTGCCCAGGCTGATATGAGCAGAGCCTTCAGTGTGTTGTAGTTGTTGACTCACTGACCGAGTGTTCTGCTGACATGTTTGAGTCGTGCACAGACAAGGTTTTGCACAGCTGACCTTCCACAGGAGTGGAGTGCCCTCATGGCAGTGCGTGATTCCGTGATATAGGCTGTGCCCGTGTTGTGTGTTGTGTAGGCATGTCTGTGCGTGTTCTCTTCTCCTTTTCCTACACAGGCTGTGTCCCTACGGATGTTCCTGTTTGTGATGCTTGCTGAGTTGTTCTGTGTTCATCCAGCATCTTGGACCTGGTTTCTCCGGGATGTGGGTGCATGGCAAACTAATGTTCATGAGGTTGTCATCCCTAGTTGTCTTTGTTGTCAGGGCTGGGGATGTGGGCAAACGCAGATGGGACACAGTCAGGATTCCTCTTGGCACTTGTTGGTTACACGAGTAATGTGATTTTCTGTTTGTGTATGATTTCAGTGTTTGTGACACGTTGTGTGTGTGACTGCTGCCACTCCTCAGGGTCAGAGCTGCAATGTTGGAAGTTGTCTATGTGTGTCCTTTGTGGGTCAGCTTGGCTTCTTCATTGGTGTGTGACTATGGCCAGGATCCCATTGTTTGGGGTGGATTTCACGTCATGCCCATGTACGGCATACTGTGCAGTGTGTCAGACATTCACAAGTATTGTTGACTGGCCATGTGTGATGGGTTTCTGCACCTTATTTCCCCCCACCACCCCTGGGATTGTCATGGGTGCATGTGCAATGTCAGCAGTCCATGTGAGCTTCACTGCTGCACATTGGTGGAATTCAAGGTGTGTGGCGTTGAGTGTGTGCAAATGTGAGTTGTTGCACGGCTGGGGCACTACCTCCATATTGTCCTTGGCTGGCAGGCCATGCTGAGTGCTTTGTGCTTGTATAGGTGTGATGGTAGTTTGTTGCTCAGGACACATGGCTGTGGTTCACAGTGTGGATGACATCTACCTTTGTCATCACTGTGTGATTGTCATGCAGGCTAGTGTCACCACAATGTGGGGTCCCTGGGGGAGTGCTGTGGTGGTTCTGTCTCTTGCTGTGTTTCTTGCTGTTCCTACAAGCTTGTGTGACATGTGTAATTTGGGCTCCCTCTCATCTCACAACGCCTGTTTGCCCACATAGGGAATCCAATCCATGAGTTACTTTTGTATGTGACTGTGTTGACATCTGTGTATTAGTGAATCTGGCCTCCTCATGTGTTGTGTGTTTGCCTGGGGACACTGGCACACAACCCCCTCACCTGTTGTGTATGATATGCAGTGTGAGTCTGCCTGTTTGTGTTTGTGCATTTGCACCACTGCATTGGCATATCTTTAGTTTGCCATTGGCTGTATATTGTTTGTTGGCTTTCCCCTGCTGGCCCTGGGACTGCTAGGTCATCAGTCAGCACATTGATCATGGTTAGTATGTCCCATTGCTGCCATGGTATGGTATTTGTTCACCTGACATCTACAGTCTCCACAGGATATCTACATTTGTGTGTCCATTGGTGCAGATATGTGGGTCTGCATTATGATGCTCACTTCTGTCAATGTGTTATTTGTGAATGTAGACAATGTGGGCCCCCATGGCTGATGTTTGTGTGCACATGGCCAGAACGATGTGTCATTGGCACTGCACTGCTTGCCTCACACAATCTATGTTGCTATGGGACACAAGCACTACAATGCCACTGTAGTGTTTGGTGTTGTGTGGCCAGGAATAATCCCTGCAGTTTTGTTTTTGCAGCTTTTACCAGGACTACACTTACCTTTTGGGCACTGTGGTGATGGGGCTTTGGGCCCCATTGCCACACTGTTCAAAATGTGCTTCAGCTACGGAGCACACACTTACCTTTTGGGCACTGTGGTGATGGGGCTTTGGGCCCCATTGCCACACTGTTCAATATGTGCTTCAGCTACGGAGCACACACTTACCTTTTGGGCACTGTGGTGATGGGGCTTTGGGCCCCATTGCCACACTTTTCAAAATGTGCTTCAGCTACGGAGCACACACTTACCTTTTGGGCACTGTGGTGATGGGGCTTTGGGCCCCATTGCCACACTGTTCAAAATGTGCTTCAGCAACGGAGCACACACTTACCTTTTGGGCACTGTGGTGATGGGGCTTTGGGCCCCATTGCCACACTGTTCAAAATGTGCTTCAGCTATGGAGCACACACTTACCTTTTGGGCACTGTGGTGATGGGGCTTTGGGCCCCATTGCCACACAGAAATGCTCACTTCCTTCCATAATATCGACTTGGATACCCTCCGACGTTCTGCCTTAAAAATCAAATCAGGCTCACCCGCTGACCCCTGCCCCCCTAGGATTTTTAATTTAGCCCTCCCAGAAATTGAGGAAGAAGTCCTTGCTTTGCTAAACCTCTCACTGGAGACTGGGAAGGTACCAAGCTATTTCAAGGAAGCCAGAATCATTCCCTTGCTTAAAAAGACAGCTGCCGATCCTTCCAATATGAAAAACTTCAGACCCATCTCCCAACTCCCATTTCTTGCCAAAATCCTAGAGCAACATGTCCTGCAAAACTTAGCTAAGTTCACGGAGGATAACAACATTCTGGAGGACAGGCAGGCTGGTTTTCGCGCTCACCATAGCACTGAACTGGTGATGCTATCGGTGCTTGACGATCTCCGAAGATCCGCTGACAATAAAAAGCCCTGTGTCCTAATCCTCCTTGACCTGTCGGCAGCGTTCGACACGGTCAACCATGTCCTCCTCCTAGAAAGACTTAGAGCAATTGGGATCCGGGGACCTGCCATACAATGGATCACCTCATTTCTGACGAACCGTTCCCAAAGAATTCAGATAGGGGACTGGGTGTCAGAGAGGGGGCCCGTTCCTTGCGGTGTCCCACAAGGGTCGGCCCTGTCACCCCTCCTATTTAACATCTATCTCAGTCCTTTAATTAATACCCTCTCAGCCATGGAGTGCCAAGTCTTCAATTATGCAGACGACACCCAAATTATTTTGCAAATTGAGAAGACCCCCAAGCATATTCTCGGGTGAAAGATGTTCTACGCTTCACGGTCAACTGGATGTCAGCCAACGCACTTAAGATTAACCCAGACAAAACTGAGGTTCTGGCCATGACCGATGCCGATAACCCATGGAATTCCCTCTATTGGCCGCAGGAGTTGGGCGCTGCTCCTGCTCCAGTCCCAGTGGTAAAAAGCTTGGGAATTAGAGTAGATGCCAAGCTTTCCTTGGCTAATCAAGTTTCCACTGTGTTTGGTACCTGTGTGGGCCTACTCAGGCTTCTTAGGAAACTCTCCCCGATTCTCTCCTTCTCGACCATGAGAACAGTAGTGACTGCCATGATCCTGTCCCGCCTCGACTATGGCAACTCGCTCTACATCGGACTGCCAGACTCTCTAGTTGGCAGACTACAGATAGTCATGAACGATGCGGCAAGGCTTATTTTTAAAGTTCCCAGACACACACGGGCGTCCCCCTTCTGCAAAGCCTCCACTGGTTGCCCTTAAAACAGAGGACCAAATTCAAGGGCCTCTGTATTGTGCATAAAGCTATTTATGGACAAGCTCCCGCCTACATTAGGCAACGCATTGAGAAATACGCCCCATGCCGCTCGCTAAGATCATCCTCGATGGACCTACTAAATTGCCCACGCTTCAATTATGCTACCAAGGGAGGTCGATCCTTCTCCGTTATCCTACCCACTCTTTGGAATAAGCTGCCTAGTCAGCTCCGCGCAGAAAGCAGTCTTCTTCCTTTCAGAAAAAAGCTGAAAACTTTTCTCTTTACAGAAGCTTGGGCTCACTGACTTCACTCGCCTGGGTCTGACGACATTCCTCGTATAGCGCTTAGAGACCTTCCGGTATTAAGCGCGCTATAAATCCAAATTAACATAACATAACATAACACTGTTCAAAATGTGCTTCAGCTATGGAGCACACACTTACCTTTTGGGCACTGTGGTGATGGGGCTTAGGGCCACATTGCCACAGTGGTCATGGTCTGCTTGCATTGTGTAGGCCACACACACAATTATGTGTGACACATGTGTTAGGGGGTCACATTGTATGTTCAATGTCATGTTCAGTGTTGTATGCATTTGACACAGACCACACACGCTTGTCATGGTGTTGGGGGTGGGATGTAATTTACAGACAGTCCTTATGTGGGTGGTGTTAGTGGTAGGCATCCATCCCCCTATGGGTGGGGATGGCAGTAGTGGCAGGCATCCAGCCCCCCATGAGTGGGGATGGTAGTAGTGGTAGGCATCCAGCCCCCCATGAGTGGGGATGGTAGTAGTGGTAGGCATCCAGCCCCCCATGAGTGGGGATGGTAGTAGTGGTAGGCATCCAGACCCCCATGAGTGGGGATGGTAGTAGTGACAGCCATCCATCCCCCTATGGGTGGGGATGGCAGTAGTGACAGGCATCCAGCCCACCCTGAGTAGGGGTGGTGTTAGTGGTAGGCATCCAGCCCCCTATGGGTGGGGATGGCAGTAGTGACAGGCATCCAGCCCCCTATGGGTGGGGATGGTAGTAGTGACAGCCATCCATCCCCCTATGGGTGGGGATGGCAGTAGTGACAGGCATCCAGCCCACCCTGAGTAGGGGTGGTGTTAGTGGTAGGCATCCAGCCCCCTATGGGTGGGGATGGTAGTAGTGGTAGGCATCCAGCCCCCCATGAGTGGGGATGGTAGTGGTGGTAGGCATCCAGCCCACCCTGAGTAGGGGTGGTGTTAGTGGTAGGCATCCAGCCCCCAATGGGTGGGGATGGCAGTAGTGGCAAGCATCCAGCCCCCCATGAGTGGGGATGGTAGTAGTGGTAGGCATCCAGCCCCCCATGAGTGGGGATGGTAGTGGTGGTAGGCATCCAGCCCACCCTGAGTAGGGGTGGTGTTAGTGGTAGGAATCCATCCCCCTATGGGTGGGGATGGCAGGAGTGGCAGGCATCCAGCCCCCCATGAGTGGGGATGGTAGTAGTGGTAGGCATCCAGCCCCCCATGAGTGGGGATGGTAGTAGTGGTAGGCATCCAGCCCCCTTGAGTGGGGATGGTAGTAGTGGTAGGCATCCAGACCCCCATGAGTGGGGATGGTAGTAGTGACAGCCATCCATCCCCCTATGGGTGGGGATGGCAGTAGTGACAGGCATCCAGCCCACCCTGAGTAGGGGTGGTGTTAGTGGTAGGCATCCAGCCCCCTATGGGTGGGGATGGCAGTAGTGACAGGCATCCAGCCCACAATGGGTGGGGATGGTAGTAGTGACAGCCATCCATCCCCCAATGGGTGGGGATGGCAGTAGTGACAGGCATCCAGCCCACCCTGAGTAGGGGTGGTGTTAGTGGTAGGCATCCAGCCCCCTATGGGTGGGGATGGTAGTAGTGGTAGGCATCCAGCCCTCCATGAGTGGGGATGGTAGTGGTGGTAGGCATCCAGCCCACCCTGAGTAGGGGTGGTGTTAGTGGTAGGCATCCAGCCCCCTATGGGTGGGGATGGCAGTAGTGGCAGGCATCCAGCCCCCCATGAGTGGGGAGGGTAGTAGTGGTAGGCATCCAGCCCCCCATGAGTGGGGATGGTAGTGGTGGTAGGCATCCAGCCCACCCTGAGTAGGGGTGGTGTTAGTGGTAGGCATCCATCCCCCTATGGGTGGGGATGGCAGTAGTGGCAGGCATCCAGCCCCCCATGAGTGGGGATGGTAGTAGTGGTAGGCATCCAGCCCCCCATGAGTGGGGATGGTAGTAGTGGTAGGCATCCAGCCCCCAATGAGTGGGGATGGTAGTAGTGGTAGGCATCCAGACCCCCATGAGTGGGGATGGTAGTAGTGGTAGGCATCCAGACCCCCATGAGTGGGGATGGTAGTAGTGACAGCCATCCATCCCCCTATGGGTGGGGATGGCAGTAGTGACACGCATCCAGCCCACCCTGAGTAGGGGTGGTGTTAGTGGTAGGCATCCAGCCCCCCATGAGTGGGGATGGTAGTAGTGGTAGGCATCCAGCCCACCCTGAGTGGGGGTGGTGTTAGTGGTAGGCATCCATCCCCCTATGGGTGGGGATGGCAGTAGTGGCAGGCATCCAGCCCCCCATGAGTGGGGATGGTAGTAGTGGTAGGCATCCAGCCCCCCATGAGTGGGGATGGTAGTAGTGGTAGGCATCCAGCCCCCCATGAGTGGGGATGGTAGTAGTGGTAGGCATCCAGACCCCCATGAGTGGGGATGGTAGTAGTGGTAGGCATCCAGCCCCCCATGATTGGGGATGGTAGTAGTGGTAGGCATCCAGACCCCCATGAGTGGGGATGGTAGTAGTGGTAGGCATCCAGACCCCCATGTGTGGGGATGGTAGTAGTGGTAGGCATCCAGCCCACCCTGAGTGGGGGTGGTATTAGTGGTAGGCATCCATCCCCCTATGGGTGGGGATGGCAGTAGTGGCAGGCATCCAGCCCCCCATGAGTGGGGATGGTAGTAGTGGTAGGCATACAGCCCCCCATGAGTGGGGATGGTAGTAGTGGTAGGCATCCAGCCCCCCATGAGTGGGGATGGTAGTAGTGGTAGGCATCCAGACCCCCATGAGTGGGGATGGTAGTAGTGGTAGGCATCCAGACCCCCATGAGTGGGGATGGTAGTAGTGACAGCCATCCATCCCCCTATGGGTGGGGATGGCAGTAGTGACAGGCATCCAGCCCACCCTGAGTAGGGGTGGTGTTAGTGGTAGGCATCCAGCCCCCTATGGGTGGGGATGGCAGTAGTGACAGGCATCCAGCCCCCTATGGGTGGGGATGGTAGTTATGACAGCCATCCATCCCCCTATGGTTGGGGATGGTAGTAGTGACAGCCATCCATGCCCCTATGGGTGGGGATGGCAGTAGTGACAGGCACCCAGCCCACCCTGAGTAGGGGTGGTGTTAGTGGTAGGCATCAAGCCCCCTATGGGTGGGGATGATAGTAGTGGTAGGCATCCAGCCCCCCATGAGTGGGGATGGTAGTGGTGGTAGGCATCCAGCCCACCCTGAGTAGGGGTGGTGTTAGTGGTAGGCATCCAGCCCCCCTATGGGTGGGGATGGTAGTAGTGGCAGGCATCCATCCCTCTATGGGTGTGTATGGCATTGGTGATGGCCATCCCGCCCCTATGGTTCTGCTGTTGCTAGTGTACGTCATTTGTGCATCCCTATGTGTGTGTGACATATTTCGGGTACGTGTCGTTTGTTTGTGTTGTGGGTGTTTGACTTACCGTCTGCGCCGTACGCGTCCGTACCGGTCCCGGTAATAGATGTAGAGTATTGGTAGGACCTGCGCGATGGGATTCATTGTTGGGTCGTCTCGTTCGGGTTTCTCGTGGCTTCGACTCGTACTCGTCGCTGGCTTGTTCGTCTCATCGCCGTGGATCGTCTTGTGGCGCGAATCAGAGCTTATGTGCAGCTCTCCCGGATGCTCATACGTCCCGGACATAGCGACGAGTTCGGCGCGTACGGAAGACGCATCGTACTAGTCCGGCCGGAAGGTGCTGTGTATTTGGTTCCGTGCGACTCGATTCGGCGTTTACGGATCCGGCTCGGGCGGGGAGCAGGAGCTGGAATGGGTAAGTACGGCTCGCTCGGAATCTGGGCTGTTATGCGCATCGTACTTGTTCATTCGGTAGAGTGTTCGAGTCGGTCGGAAAACACGCGTTCGGCTGGTATTTTTTCCGGACGAATACTGTTAGGTGCGCTTCCGGCTGACATCGGAATCGACCCCTAAGTGTGTTTGTCTGCTGTTATGTGAGTACTGTGCATGAGACGTCGTTGCCACTACTGAGAAAGGGAACTTTAAAGTGTGAAAGTTGGAATTGTTGAGGTTTCTTCAGGAAAGCGCACCAGGAGCAATCTTAAAGATTTTTTCTTAAAGAGAGTGAAATCGTGTTGGTTGAGGATTCACTGGAAGCGAATGAAAATTTTCTGAATTAGAGGGTATCTATAATTCTTATAGTGGAGCAGACAAAGTTGTTTTATGTTGTATTTGTTTTTTGTGAGATTTGTTTTAAAAAGACGAAAGAGAAAAAGACGGCAAAGAGTTTGTGAAGGGAGGGTCAGTCGCAGTGAGCAGTTAGACTGACGTCATACAAGTGCCGTGCTGGTATTGGTGGTTTAGAACGAACAGTGATTGGAAGTAGAAACAATAATACGGAAGAGAATTCACCGAATTAAAAACAGATTAAACTGAAATGAAGAAATCATGAAATTCTTTAAGCTATTAAAAGCTTTAATATGCAAACATGAACCTATACAAACAAGGGAAGGAGTTCCTGTGGCTCCGGAAGGTACACCTGCCTTGCAGATGTCAATAGAGAGAGGATATCATACTTGTACCTGGTTGGAGAATCGGGTAAAACATACTGAGAAGGATGGTCCTTTAGCATTTCCACAATACGGGACATTTAATGTAAAGATTTTTGAAAATTTGAGGAAACAGATGAACGATCTGAAACCTAGTCCTAGACCCATACAATATGAAGACCTTGAAGAATGGGAACACGAAGCCCATCAAAGACAAAAAGAGAAATGTCAGGGGAGATATAGAAATACGTTGAATCGATATGCAGAGGCAAAATGGGATTCCCAGAAAAAATTATGGAGACAAGATGTTGCTTTGGGAGCACGAATGTATCCTGTAATGGTCGCTGAAAATAAGGAAAGAGAAAAGTGTAAGGAGAAAAAGAAACATACTGAAGAGCCAAAAGCTCAAGTATTCACATTGACAGATGAGAGTTTGGAGGATATAGATGATGAATTATTAAACAAACTATTACTAAATAGACCTCTACCTTATGATGAAAAATAGAATAATTCAGGGACAAATCCATTTGTGGGTTTAAAGCCAGAAGCCACACCTGCGAATTTAGATCCAGCCTACAAAAGTATTTTCTTGGATGGAGATCAGACTCCTGAGAGAGCAGGATTTTCAAATGTGGTCATGACAAATAGTCCTGATGCATTATCAGTTCCAGTAACCATAGGTCCGATTGTTCCTCTATATCAAACAGGACGAGGAGTTTCGCAAACTCATGCAATAACAGTTCCAACTGGAACTATAGGAGAAACTCATTCCTTACAAGAGACGAGCAAGAACGCGAGAGATCAGGGAACATTATCTACACCAGAAAGAACTGGAACCCATGAGAGTGGTGTGGAGATGCGAAATAGAATTAATTCTACCCTGGAAGGGGAAATAGAGCCATTAATAAGAATTACAGAAAAGAGTCTCAAAACACCAAGTAGGGGTCAGCGAATAATTACTGGGAGAGTTCTGCAAATGAGAAATCAGAAAACAAAATTGTAAGTAGTGCAAAAGGTAGGAGAAGCTAGTGGAGAATCTCAGAGATCGGAAATGAGTATATCGATATGGCCATCTCCGGAAGAACTTGATGATTGGATTAGAGATATAGCTCCTACTGGTAGTGTACTAAGTAATACAAATCGAGGCATGAACAGAGATGTAAGCAAATTAAAAGTAGAATTATAAGAAATGATATTGGGAACAACTAGCCCAGAGAGACTATCGAAATATCGTGATGAGGAATTACTATTTATGTGTAATGATGTAACACGAAAAGCAAGAAATACCCATGAGAAATTTGCTGAGGCAGCATAGAAATATGGGGTGGATGTAGGAAAATCCAAAGCCTTACAGAAAACATATTGATTGGATTTCAGTGACAGAGATTTAGAGAGCTTGAATCCCTCTGGAAAAAGACTGCAGATTAAAGAGTTAATAACTACTTTGAAGCGATGGGGAGAAGTAGAAAGATAGGAAGGCAGATGGGCTAAAAAGAAAGAAGATGCAACAATGGTTCTGCCCTTATACCCAATGATAGAAAAGGAAAAGGGTGGGGCAGACGTAATAGCATATCCCATGAGAGAAGTACCAGGAGGAGGGTATGTACATGTCCCCTGGAATAGACAGGACATATTGTCCTTTACCAATGATTTTTCGAGGTTGAGAGAGAAGCCTGTCGAGTGGTATAAACAGGTGGAAAGATTTGTAAAGGTTTCAAAGGTCTTGCTACAAGATTTGGATGCTTTGTTTGAAATTGTGGTTCCAACAGATTTATGGGTGGAATGTAAAATTGCTGTCGATTGACCAGAGATGGAACCTGTTAGAGATGCAAAAACAGGTGCACCATTGGCGTAAGTAATGAAAAAGTACAATCAGGTCATTACGCATTTGAAAGGAAAGATTTCGTCGAAACAAACGGATTGGGTAAAAATAGATAGGACTACTCAAGAAATGAAAGAGTCAGTTCATGCATACTATGAGATACTTTTACAAGCATTCAAACAGTATAGTGGAATGGAAAATGTGTCAGAGAAAGATATGGGACATTTTGTATTTCGTTTAGTATATGGTTTGAGGCCTGAGATTATTACCATGATTCAGCAACATTTAACTTGTTGGCAGAGTAAGTCCATAGATGAAATACTTCGTTATGCTAAGTACTGGGGAGATGATATTGATTTGTGTCACAAAAAGATAAAGGAGAAATTGATGTTGGCACAAATGAGAGCAGCTAAGAAAGGATATGTGGGCTTTGATTCTGATTTTTCAGGCATGATACAGGGAAATTGTTAGACTGCCACTGGAATGAAAGGTGTGACGGTAAATCCCATGCAAAATTTAATGCCGCAAGAAAGGGGACAAGGATCAAATATAGAGACATTGAAAAAGACGTACCTGTGTCACAGTTGCGGCAAGTTCGGGCTTTGGAAGCGCGTGTGTAAGTCTAATTTGGCTAATCAGGTAAATGGACAGACAATTGTGATAGGTGCAGATGGACTGGTACAGTCACAGGTGAATAATGGTATTATGAACCAGCCGATGTTGAATGTAAGGGGTCAGAATCAAAATATGCCTCAAGCTCCTATGCAAAATTTGAATGGACAGGTACTGAAATACAATGTGAATATGGGTTTCCTTACAAATGATCAAGTAAATCCAAATGTACAAGTGGCATCACAATATTTGTTGCAGATGGATGACAGTGACTCAGATACATCCCAATGACAGTGCCTGAGAGGGGAGGAGGAGTGCGTACTTGGCGCATCCTTAGAGGTAGATCAGAATGGTCCTTATGTGGACGGCAAGGTAAATGGAATACCTATTTCATTCCTTGTGGATACTGGTGCTACCCGATCCACTGTGAGAACTGTGGAAATTCACAACCTACGCCTCTCGGGAGAAAGAATCCAAGTAGTAGGAGTATCAAATCAATTGATTTCAACCCCAGTGATAGAACCTATGCAAGTACAGATTGGAACCTTTGAGGATTTACATAAATTTTTGGTGTGTGATTCTAGTCCAGTAAATTTGTTAGGGCGAGATCTGTTGTGCAAAATGAATTGTTCCATTTATTGTACTCCAGAAGGAATAGAATTTCATACCAAAGATGAGGATGTAGTGTTTAAAATGTCTAAACAAAAGACAGAAGTAAAGGGTTTGTATCCCTTACCTACTGAAAATGACTTACCTCCTGTGTTAAGAGACACAGTCTTACCAGAAGTGTGGGATTTTACAGGAAATGACATTGGATTGATGAAAGGAGTAGATTTAATTCGAATCACAGTAAAACCAAATGCAGAATACCCAAGAACTCCAGCATATAATTTAAGCCCCAAAACTATTGCTGGAATAACACAGTTGATTGAGACTCTGATCGAACAAGGAATTTTGAGACAGATTTTGGGCAGTCCGTGTAATTCACCTATCATGGGCATACGAAAACCGAACGGGAAATATAGAATTGTTCAGGATTTGAGGAAAATTAATCATATTGTGATACCTTGTTGTCCAATAGTACCAAATCCTGCTGTAGTTCTATATCAGATTCCGTGCGAAGCAGAATGGTTTTCGGTGATTGACTTGTGTCAAGCTTTTTTCTCCATTCCATTGCATCCGGATAGCCAATATTTGTTTGCGTTCCGGTTCAGAAACCGTGTTTTGGCATGGTTCCGAGTTCCACAAGGGTATACGAAAATCCCCTCAATTTTTAATCAAATATTGAAGCGAAATTTTGAATCATTGGAAATGCCGAATCACTCTGTGCTGGTGCAGTACATTGATGATTTATTAGTCCCATCAGGAACTAAAGAAGCTTGTGTTTCTGATACTGTTGCCTTACTGAATCATTTGACAGTGAGTGGACATAAGGTGTCACCAACAAAACTCCAGTTTTGTAAAAGAGAGGTTCTCTATTTGGGACACCACATTGAAAAAGGAGTCAGAAAAGTGTCACAAGATCCAATCACTGCTATTTTGCAGATGAATCCACTGAGTACACAAAAGGAAGTTTGTATGTTTTTGGGAAAGGTTGGTTATTTCAGGCAGTGGATACCAAATGTTTCTCTGATAGTCAAGCCACTTCAGAGATTGGCACAGAAAGACGTGTCAGATTCTGTTCCATGTGATGAAGAATGCATGCGCTCTTTTCTTGAACTGAGAGACAGTTTGTGTCGAGCTCCAGCATTGGGAATGCCAGACTTTAACAAGAGTTTTACTCTGTTTTGAAGTGAGCGCGAAGGTTGTGCACTATTGGTTATAACGCAAATGCATGGAACTGCTTGCAGACCTGTTGCATATTTTTCAGCTACATTAGATCCTGTAAATGCTGCTTTCCCTGGATGTTTGAAAGCTGTTGCTGCGACATGTGTGAGTTTGGAACAGTGTGAAAACATTGTAATGGGTCATCCTTTGAAAGTGTATGCGCCACATTCTGTTGAGATTTGGTTGACTCGAACTCGAACACAGCATGTCATGAGTCGTCGGTTAACAAAATATGAACAAGTGATTCTGGGTGCAGAAAATGTGACTGTGACAAGATGCATTAGTTTGAATCCAGCTACCTTGATGCCGTTGCCAGGACATGAAGTTGTAATGGAAGAAGCTGATCATGATTGTCTTGATGTGACCGAATTGTGTACCAAACCGCGTCCTGACATCTGAGATACTCTGTTGCCTGAGTCAGATCATGTTTTGTTTGTTGATGGATCATGCTTGAGAGATTCAGAAGGTACCTTGCGAGCTGTGTATGCAATCTGTACTGTGGTGGGTGTAGTTGAAGCGTTGTGGTTGAAAGGAGTGTATTCAGCACATGTGGCTGAATTAATTGCACTTACCAGGGCTTGCAGCATTACAGAACAAATGAGAGTAACCATATTTACGGACAGTCAATATGGTTTTAGGGTGGTACATGATTTCGGGCAGTTGTGGTCTCAACGTGGGATCATGATCTCTTCGGGTTCACCAATACGAAATGGAGAGTGCGTGAAAAACCTACTGATGGCACTACAGCTGCCGGCTCAGATTGTGGTGGTGAAGTGTTCCACCTACCAGACTGGCCATGATTATGTGACAGTTGGCAATCGCTACACGGTTGACACTGCGCGTTATTGCGCCCTAAATTCTTATGCATATAATGGGGAATCTTTAAAGGAACAGTCTGATGACACAGAATGCAGATTGATGTTTTCAGTTGTGGAAACTTGGGAAGAAATCAGAGAATTACAAGATTCAGTACCATAAGCAGAGAGAGAAGGGTGGATTAAAGCAGGATGTAACCGTAGACAGGAAGATCAGGTATGGGTGTACACGGATGGGAGACCTGTGTTGCCAGATAGCCTATTGCCCACGTCCCTGAAATGGCCTGATGCAATACCTCTGGTGTTGATGAGTTTGCAAAGCATCCCAGATAGAAGAACTGGACTGTCCCCTCACAAAATAATAATGGGGAGGGCTATGAAGCAGCCTACAGTACCAGCAAATCAGCTTGTGAATATTTCTGATGACTTGGTACTCGATTATTGTAATGTGAGTTCTGTGTCTCACCAGGTTGGAGAAGTCACAACTGCAGTTCAACAGGAGCAGTGTCACGACTTGTGCCCAGGTGATTGGGTGCTAGTAAAGAAGCACATGCGAAAATCCTGTTTGGAACCTCATTGGAGTGGGCCTTATCAAGTGATTTTTGTGACCACAACTGATGTGAAATGTGGTGGTATACCTAATTGGGTGCATGCAGCCCACACTCATTGAGTCCCAAGTCCTCTTGAAAGTGCGGGGTCTGTGGTGGATGAACCGGTGGTAACAGAGAGACTTCCCGTTCAAACTGAGCAGAGTAGAGAGGGCGCCAGCTACAGGGTCTCGTAACACTGTTTCTAACAAGAGTCAAAGTGAGGTGATCCCGGTTGGTAACAAGGGTCAAAGTGAAGAGAATTCAACTAAGAGAAGTATCGACTCAAATTATGTGAACAGTGTACCAGAAAAACGAATGCGAAGAGGAGACCGTTGGCCCAGATATTGACCACAGGAAAAATACCTTCCAATGTGATTGAAGTCTCCAGTCAGTCTGAGCAAAGTGACACGGACAGAGAAGAATCTACAGTATGCAGAACAAAGAGATCACAAACACCAAGTCAAAGATATGCAGCTCCAGAGTGGACATATTTAGCTGCTGCAAATGACTGGGAGAATATTACGCGTTTTGCTTCAAAGATTGCATCTCATACAAACCACCATGAAAGAACTGTTGTGAAAAAGGTGCAGTAGAAATAAAGGCCAAAAGAAAGCGAAGGGATAAAGATAGAGTGACAAGACACCGCTATAGAGTTACCGCACCAAGCCTATTGATACAGAGCATCATATTGAAAAGAAAATGAGTACCTCAAGCTCCGAGATGGAAAATCCTAATCAAACTTCACTAATGCATAAGCGTATATGTGCTTGCTTTTTAATTGCTTTTGTTCTAATTCTTGTCTTGTCATTAATAATACTAAATCAACCTCATCATGTTTATCCAAATAAACATACTAATTTGCATGTGACCACAACTACTGAGGTGACAAAAGTGCAAGAAGGAGTGGTGATAACTAATGATTTAACAAGTAATGACATATCATGATCATTCAGTTAATGACTTTTCACTAAATGTGTTTACTAAATTGTTGTATGAGGATGCTGATACTATGGAGGTGACAGATTGTTATGTGTGCATCCAACTACCTACTTCTGTGTCTGTAGGGGTGACTTATCATCACCTTGCCTTAACATATTGTATATCTTGGAGTGTACTAACAAGTTTATTCTATTGTAAAGGGCAGTTTCAATATTATTACTCAAATTATGATTTGATTTTCTCGGAAGCTCCAGTCAAGAAAAATCTGAATATAGTACCAGATGCACAAGATGCTGAAGTAATGGGGGAATTTTTCCATCCCACATGGATGACCAATCACATTTTGCAGCTCAACACGAACAAAACGGAGATCCTTTTGTTTGGAAAAGCTCACTCAGTCTGGTCAGCCGACTGGTGGCCATCGGAGTTGGGCTTACCACCTATCCCAAAAAAATGTGCAAAGAACCTGGGTATTCTCATAGATGATAATCTCTCCATGAGTGAGCATGTCAAAACCATCTCCGGAACCTGTTTTGGTCTAATGCGAATGCTTAAGAAAGTCTGTCAATGGACCCCACTGCAGACCAGGAAAACTCTTGTTGAAGCCTTGATAATAAGTCGTTTTGTCTATGGCAATGCCTAAATGGTGGGAATCAATGAAAACCTCCTAACTAGGCTCCAGGTAGTGCACGCCTGGTCCTGAACCTTCCCCCTTGTTCTCCTTCAGAGCCCAACCTTCGCTCCCTCCATTGGCTTTCAATTAAAAAACACAGCCTCTTCAAACTTCTTTGTCTGGTCTATAAAACTCTCCAATATAACGGACCCCTTTACCTCAGGAACAAGCTTCAGCCATACAGCCCGGCCTGCCAGCTTAGATCCAGTGACCTACTACTTTTACGCCACAACCGTATTCGAACGACCAGGTTCGGGAGCCGTTCTTTCTCCTACCTCTCCCCTTATTACTGGAATCAGCTGCCCTTGTCTATTCGTGCATGCTTTGACCTCACCCTTTTTTTTTAAACTCCTGAAAACCTGGTTATTCACCCTATAATTTCACCTCGTACAGTGTGATATCCCCTGCTGTAAAGGAACCTAGAGATCCCCTCTGGGATGATTCGTGCACCAAATAAATGAATAAATAAATAAATATATAGATACTATATATGCGCATCAACATAACCTAACTTGTGCTTTGCATAGTGCAGAAAAAGAATTTATAAATTCAGTAGAAGATCAACGTGAGGAAATAAAGGGAAAACCTGAAAAACAAGTGAAAACACCTCTATGGGCACATAGGGAAGGTGAATATAGAAAGGGAGAGACATACGCTGCAATGACTCTAGAATTGCAACATAAAGGAAAGCTTTGCATGTTGAGAGGCAAAACAGACCATAACAAAAAATTCATTGGTTCCAGTGAATGTGAACATATTTTCCTACTTATGGGAGGTTGGGGACTATATTTAGCAGGATTAGATCCTGTATTTCCAGGAGTATACTTTGTTTGTGGACAAAATGCTTATTATAAATTGCCTAAACAATGGTATGGGTGTTGTTATATGAGGATAGTATTTGTGAAAAATTATCATGAAAATGAAAACAGTGGAACCAATGAAAGAAAACTTACACATTTAAGGAGAGGAATAAGTGCTGCTGAAATTATTGGGGATATTTTTGGAGCAATAATACCTTCAGTTGGGGTAATATTCAATTCACACAAAATTCAAAAGCTTTCAACAGTAGTAGATCATCTATCGATGGATACTGCTGGTGGATTTTTCGTAATTGAAACAGAAATGTTTGCTATCAGATCTATGGTTTTACAAAATAGACTTGCTTTAGATGTACTTCTAGCCAAAGAAAGCGGAGTCTATCGTATGCTGAAAGTTTGACAATGTTGCACTTATATCCCTGATAAAAGTAAAGATTTGAAGGGATGTATAAGCAATATTACTAATTTAGGAAAATAACTAACTGAACTAAAAGAATATGGTGCTTGGGAGGAAATTGGGAGAACATTTTCATCTGTGGGAAGTTGGTTTGCATTACTGAGAAAAAGTTTAGTTTGAAAAATACTGACACCATTAATAACAATTGTTATTGGCTTATTAATCACAGTACTAATGAATCAATATTGTAAACGTAGAAGAAATAATGAAGAAAAATAGAGGGTGAAAAAGAAATAGAGCAGAAATTGAATTAGAAGATAGAAAATGTGATTTTTATGAAGACATGAAAAATCTGGAACAGGTTAGACTGAAACAACTGAAGACAACTGCATTCAAATGTGACATCAGACTATGATCAAATGATAAGATAAAATTGTGTGATGGCTTGATTCGCCATCAAAGGGGAATTGATGAAGCGTAAATTTTAAATGACGGTTGGCTCTATCAATTCTCCCTATCAAAAGAGATTTACGATAATTATTTCTTGATGAAAACATGTAAACTGGTTAAGTTGAAAAACGTGAGTTTTCATACTGAATCGTTAAAGCATGCAGACGTGTTTGAAACATAGAAATGTGAAAACGTAAACAAAGAGAGAGAAACAATGATCATTTACCTATGCATGTGATCACGTGGTTTGAGAAACTAAACTTAATTAACGTAGAAAGTGTGGTGACGATAAATTCTAAAATATGTCAAAATGAAATAATGTCTGCATAATAAAGCACCTGAAATGATTAAAATGTTAAATTCAGAAATAATCGATAGTATGTAAACTTATAGCTTATTCTAATGTTATGTGATAAAATCGTGTTCTTCAGAATGACACATTAACATTTCTTTTGAAAAATGATAAACATGCAAATGATGTTTTTAGTAGTTCCTAATATCACCTTTAAAGAAGAATAATGATTAAATTAATTAAGAAAGTCGAAATAGAATTATTAATGTGTGTTTTATATTAATCATAACGTGCTAATTCAGCGAAATTTCATGTATGCCTCAGATGCATTTTTTCTTTTTCTTGCTCAAAAAGCAGAATCTTGCAGAAGAAGTCACTGTAGACACTGTGAGAACTTTTCGTGAAGTTTCTTTTCTGTATTCTACCACAATGGACTCACTTTTGATTTAGCAACACATTTAACAGAAATGTATCAATTCTATTGCAAACCCAGAGAGAGCACCTGGGAACGAACAGACTGTGAATAAAGTGAAGTTTTTTTACTTCCGAGGAAAGGATGGAAATATAATATAATTGGAGCTTGATGAATTTGCAAAAGGATTACTTAATGCTTCTGGATTTTTTAGTGAGGCATTGATCACACCATGAGCAGCCCACTGTGAACAACCAATGAAAACCATAGGGGCTGATGGAAAAGATACTTGGTGGGTGTAAACCTTGAACATTTGGAAATATAATTGCCGCTTGGAGGAGGAGTCGAGCTGGCTGTCATTTTCCAATTTACCAGCCTGGTATGCTGTCGGACTGACTTCAGATTTTCCTTTAATGCCAAACCTTTGAACTGAACTTTCCTGACTGATCTGAAACCTGCACTTTCCGGCTGGTAAAGTTGAGCAGGAAATAACCTTTCGGCTGAAGGGTTAACTGACTCTTTTCTGTGGCACGCTGTGCTTCAGTTCTGACTAATCAGATCCCTATCGAAGACAGACAATATCTCAATCATATTTGGTTTGTATGATCTAAATGCTGAGTCTCGATTTTTCTCATGTTTTCTCTCTTTTTCTAGGTAACAAGCAAATGTTCTTATTGAACCTGTATTGTATTGTGTGGCTATCTGTACTAATGAACTGCTATTAAATCTGATTATGAAATGTGATTTCATGTTTCTGACCATTTAAATTGAGGCGTTAGATAAATGTTTTCCATGAGCAATCATTATCGTATGTGTGTCATTTTTGGAGTTAAACATTCTTGTCTAAAGTATGTGGATTTGGTGACAACTGTGTATTGGTGATGAAATAGGCATGTATTTGGCACTTCTTTATTCTAGGTCCTCATAAAGAAGTAGGTTCATGTTCTCTACATATCCAAGTCACTGTTAGCTTCAGACAAAATGATCCATTGGAGGACCAAGGTTTGATAATTAGGATGGTGATTATTTTGTGAAGTAAGATAAGGTGTTATGTCTACGGGCCCGGTGGATGTCGATGATTTGAATTATTGGAGAGAGATCAATTTTGCCAAGCTTGCCACTGCATCACGCACTACATACTTTAATCTCTTCATCTATCCTAAATGTGAGAAAAATGTAAGCAAGCACACTCAATATACTTCTAAAAGTATAAAAAATATAAATCCTGCTCTGTTCATTTATCTCTGCCAACAGTATCTGGCCAGCATAATCTGTCTTAAGTGCCTTAGGCAAGAAATGCCAGTGTATTCTTCAAACTGTTTCTTACAAGAGGTAGCATGCTTCTGACAGCCCCTAGCAAATGGAACAGCACAAAAGCAAAACCGTTGTATTCACTGAGGTTGTATTCATGCTGTCTACCATGTTTTTTTTAAACTCCTGGTATCAGTGCGTTAACTTACATTACCTTACGTGCTTTTTGAAGCTGCAGGTCCTGCATTCTGCAGGATCATAAATAAACCTGATGTCATAAATAAATTAAAAAATCCCTGCTAAATCAGGGACTACTTAGATTTCTTTAGGTGTGATGATCTCTCAATGGATAGGTCTTGAATGCCTTTGAAAACTAGCTTGGTCACCGATCGTCCGCAATTCAGTAAGAAGGCAATTGAATGGTTGAGCAAGGAGTATTCCTAGGGATCACCGTCCACAAGGTTGTCTCCATTTGGATACATACACGGAGAGAGTCACTGATGGTCAATAGAAACATACAAGCTGAAGTTGTTGCAGACTGTATTCATGTACTGAGTTCCCAGTTAGGCATTGCTGTTTGTGCGATAGTTAGGACCATGTGAATATGGCCATGTGAATTTTACTCTTTCTGTGACAAGTGGCCAGTGCAGCCATGTCGTAATAGGCGAAACATGCTCCTATGGCTTCACACTGTAAGATTTTACAGCTTGTGTAAGCAGACAATGGCATAGCTCGAGCAAGCCACCTACTGTGACTGCAGCTCTAATCTGTGCCATTCACTAGTGACAATTTAATAATGGCAAGGAATTTATGGCCTGCTGCTGTAAGACTTATAGGCTTTAACCACTTGAATATGTCTGTTCAGATAAAGTTCAATTTCCAAAGAAAGACCCAGCTTTTAAACCACTGGGGTTAGGCTTGAAGCTCTCTCCAGTGGCAAGGGCCATGATGCTTGTGAGGTTGATTCCAGGAGTGAAGAGGAGTGTCCAAAGAACAGGAGTGTCAAAGTTTTTACAATATGTCATGCCACTTGATTTACTGGTAGCCGTCTCCCAGTTGTACAGATGTCTGGTAGGATAGCTTGCACATAAACTCTAGAAATACTACTCCACCAACAAAAATGTTATCTCAACTTAAATGCAGACAGCACTCAATTATACCTTAAAGTACCATCATCCAATTACATACACAAACTCAGATCATTATTTATATCTGGGTGACCCCAGTAGAGGTCAGACCTAGACTAAGTCTTTGTTTAAACCAGTATCCCTGAGTCTATCCTGGGTCTTAAAACAGGCTGTACTTCATGAAGAAACTCAGTTGATCAAGAAAGGGAAATTCAAACATAAACCCCCAACGTAAAAACATTTGCCCCATTCTAGAATCTGGTCTATCTGAATATGTCCAATAGTCCAGTTCACCCAAATAAACAGATTTGGGTACGGTCAATCTTCTTTCAAACATTTTATTCTGGCCTAAGTAGCAGGGTAATCCACAGAGGAAGTGCATATATGTGTCATGCTTAAAAAATCAACCATTGCAGCAGTAAAGTAAAATGGAAAGGAATTCAATGCCCCCAACAAGTTTAAATAGGAGATATATTTATGTAATAATAATGATAGAGCAACAGTAGAGAAAAAGAGATAAGGGATACAAGCAATATCATCAATGTGACTTCAGTTGAGAAAAGATGCATCGTTTAAAGCCCTACGAAAAACAAAATTATTTAAGAACATCACTGGAAATAATAAATGTTAAGAGCCTTGCTAGAAAATCTAATGGGTAAACAAAAAAAAGGATCAATGGCACCAAAGAATATTAATGGTAAAATTATTACATGGGAATACCAACAAGAAGAAAAAATATCAAATATTTCAAGTAATTGAAAAATGAGCAATAGAAATTAAAATCTTGGAAAGACACTACGACCCTCATTTTTGGGAAATTGGCATAGAGCAGTGCAGCAAGTCAGCTTGCTGCACTGTTGTATGCCAAAGTGAAAGGGCAGGATGGCACCGTACTTATGCAATACAGTGCATTCCTTCCTTTCTCCCTGCGCTGGTGCCATTCCTGCACAGAAACAATCCTAAAAGGCGTTTTCCTCTTTCTATGTGCACTGCAAAATGCAGCACACATAAAAACAGGAAAAAACTAGGAGAAATAAAGTTATTTCTCCTTGTTACGCCTCACTTCAGGAGGTGTAAGGTATTGGTGCTTCCGCAGGTTTACATGCCCACCGCAAAGTGCAGAGTAAGGCAACGCAGCCATATGCGCTGCCTTGCTTTACTCAATAGCTATAAGGCCAATCAAAGCCTCGCATAGTGGCTTTGCGTGGACTCATAGATAGGATATTGTGGTTTGCGCTGCCGGACCGTCACAAAAAGTGACAGTTTGGCAGCACAAGGAGCTTCGTAAATATGCCTCTGCATTTTTAAGCGTCATCCAGAAGATAATCTAGACAAAAGCACTCCCTGCAGCTGACTTATGCCATTAACGGACTGTGGAATCTGTATATTATTATTATCAGAATTGCAAAATGGTACTCCACTGCAGAAAAAACAATGTTTATTGGTGTAGTCATGGACAATGCTTTTTGGGTAAGACAACCTGTGTCACGTACAATCCCAATGCCCTACAGAAACAATATAGT
The DNA here is from genome assembly GCA_963921515.1 of Calotriton arnoldi. Classification (NCBI taxonomy): domain Eukaryota; kingdom Metazoa; phylum Chordata; class Amphibia; order Caudata; family Salamandridae; genus Calotriton; species Calotriton arnoldi. The sequence continues at coordinate 279,456 of CAWUFW010009022.1, forward strand.
GTACAGAATACAATAGAATACACTAAGTGAAAATGAAAAACAGACCACAACATAAAACGGTTTCTATCAGGAGCGGCCCGTGCAGGTAAGAGCGGATGGGCGGGGGTGGGGGGGATTCAACAGACGACGATGAGGGAAAATTAAATATTTATTTAATTTTCCCTTGTCGTCGTCTGTCGAGTCCCCCCCTACCCCACCCTACCACCCCACCACTCTTACCTGCACGGGCCGCTCCTGGTTTCTATATAAGTCACGGTGCATTAATGATCAACAGAAATAGTAATTCTGTCAGCAATATTAAATCATGCGTCACTTGTCTAATGTACTTTACAGTTAAATTGACCCTGAAAAACCTGTTGCATGCCATCATATTCTTCTTCTTCTTCTGCACAGGATTGGTGGCATACAAGTTCCATAATGCAGTACGGTCATTCACAAAAGGCATGTTGAATTTCTAATCAATAACTTGTGCTCAGGTGTTCACTGTAATTACATTAAGAGGGTATATATGTATATGCTCCAATGTATGTGTATTTATCAATGAACTGTCAAGCAGTTATTTAATAAAGTAACAGACAGAACATAATAGGGAAATATATTGTGTATGGCATACATCTTACCATGTTAAGTAAGAGGGGATAATATGACAAGCTAGCTGGGACCTAAGCACAGTAAATGTGTGAATAGAAAATTAATAAAGTGTTATACAGTAAGGCCTGTGGCCATGTTGCCCAAGTGGGCGTTGGTCAAAAGATTACAAGATGGACTGTAGCTTATAGACAGTAGCAAACCTTCGATGGGGTGATTCTGTCTAAATTGTTGCCAAAGTGGGTATCATCAATCCACTACTGAGATGAAACAAAAACTTGATGTATTTATGGTCCACCAAACTAAGTCAATTATGCCTATCATGTGCACAACAGTAATTGAGTGTAGAAAAGAAGAAACAGTATAAAACCGAAATCATGGCAAATCAGTTATCAATAACAAAACTGTTAAAGTTAGTCAGTGGACAAGAGTTTATTTATTCGGTAAGACCAGAAGATTATCCCTGGTGCACCGATAGCTCCTCATCCTTATTTAATCTATTTGATGCTTTAGTGTCCAAATCATTGATCTGGCAGGATTCCATAATTCTAAGAACTCTTTCTCTGCCCGCACGTCATGGCATCAGTCCAATCCTTTAAATCTCAAAACAATTGAAGTAAGTCTACTTTGCCATCATGGTGTTCATGAACAAGTCTAGCTAGAGGATATGACACATCATGAATTTTAATGGTGCATAAATGTTGCAATATTCTTTTCTTTAAGGGAAAAATAGTGCTGCCCACATAGCTTAATGTGCATGAACATTCCTAAATATATGTACAGATATTTGATGTACAAGTCATGAACTGGGTTATTTTTCTTACTTTTCTATCAGGTAAAATATATGTGTCTTGATTGCAACTATATTTGCAAGCCTTACAGTTTCTTCATTTGTGCCTTCCTAAATGTAGCAGATACATGTGCACCTATTATGCGTCTTAGTATGGGATCAGACCTAAGGATGTTCCAGTGTTCATTCATCAAGTGTTTTAAATTGCTAGATTTGCTGTTATAGTCTATGATTATCCTAATTTGGTTGTTCACATACTTAGCTTCTTTTTTTATTGAAGAGGACATCCTCAAACCCCTTTTATCCCACCTTTATGTGTGACTCAAGAGTACATTTGAGAACATTTTTCTCTTCTGCTTTGATACCCCCATTTCCCTTTCTTTAATGTTTTTTAGTTCGGTCAAGAATACCTCAGGGCCAGTACACTGAAAAATGAATTTGGAGTCAGGAGGGGGTCTCCAGGACCCCCACAAAGGCCAGGGGGAGGGGCAGGGTACCCCTACACTGCCCAAGTATGTGTTTTACAAAATTACTTGATGACAAGGGAACCGAGTACGCGTGTCCTGTAATGGTGGCCGCAACATTTTCTTTTTATATTGCGCCAAGCATTAAATAACTGGGTCTCATTGGACCGCTTGGTCCCATGGGAACAAACTGACTGATGGGGAAAAATGCCCTCTTGACCAATCAAAATGCTCTATTTTTCCATTTACAGGAGACCCACCACATCAATCATCCAAATATTTCTATTTTCTAGCCCTAATTTCTCCAAAATGTCTGAAAAGCTTTACACTAAATCACAAAAAACAAGCTTTCTGAGCAAAGATCTTGCTATCTGACAAATTTGGTGTAATTCTGTTCAGCTGTCTTCTCTATATCACTGTTAAAAAAATCCCTAACTGCATGAGATAAAAAGGGCTTTGGGACCCTCAATTTTCTTGGCCCCCACTTGACGGATCATCCCGAAACTTTCCAGGAAGAAGATGAGGTGGATAAACTTTTGTTGGGAAAGTTTTGTGCAGATTCGTCAACTGGCTTCAAAGTTATTAGCAAAATGAAAAACATTTGTCCTATGGTAACCATCACTTACTCACTTACGAACCTATGCATATTTATGTGTGTCTCTGTGTCTGTGTGTGTATAATAATACTTAATTCTGGACAGTTTATTTCCTTGACTAACAATATTCATATCCTAATTCAATTCAAACACATCAATCCTGATATTGATTGCATACATTAATAGTAGTTAATACAATATGAAATACATAAAATTAAATTAAAAAATACTTCAGTAAAATCAAACATAGCATAATTCATTTTTTTTAAATACCAACAATTCTCCCCAATTAAAAGAAAAAAACCAAATTAATTATCATCTAAACTCGGTAGAAAATGTATCTTTAGACTTTAAAATAAAATAATATAAAACCTAAGGATAAATTAATACTTATTATAAACTTTAAATTATATCAAACATTAATAATAATATATCAATAATTTAAAATGCTTACAGTGATGCTTTATAAATTGGCTGATTAATAATACTAACAATTAAATAAATCAATATATTTAAGATATTATTTACCACATTTATTTACATTTAATTTAATTTAAAAGCTTTCTGTTCTATTCCCATACAAGGCCAGCAACTTGTAACAAGCATTGGCATAGCCAATAGGTCTCGCCTTCGGGACCTTATAAGTGTTTAGCCAGAGATATTGACTTTGCCTATGTCTTTAAGCTGTGCTGTACAGAAGTCTGCAGCATGCTGAAAATGTATAATAAAGAAGTGTCAGAAGCATTTTTGTTACCTTATATATGACCAAGAAAGCATTGTGTACAACTGAACAACCATATTAAAAAGTATTAACAATAAATAATGTCTTGAGGTTTTTTTTGTCCTTTCAATGCTGGCAACTTCTGTCTGCCTGTCCCAATGGTTGCTTGTTATGGTTTTTATTGTTATGGGGGGGCATAAATAACAGGAGGGTGAAGGTTGGGAAATAGTACCTGTATAACAGTCAGTAAGAGAGTCATTCAGTTAGTCAGTCAGTCAGTGAGAGAGTCAGTTAGTTAGTCAGTCAGTGAGAGAGAGAGTGAGAGAGTCAGTCAGTCAGTCAGAGAGTCAGTCAGAGAGTCAGTCAGTCAGTCAGTCAGTGAGAGAGTGAGAGAGTCAGTCAGTCAGTCAGTCAGTGAGAGAGAGAGTGAGAGAGTCACTCAGTCAGTCAGTGAGAGAGAGAGTCAGTCAGTCAGTGAGAGAGAGAGAGTGAGAGAGTCAGTCAGTGAGCGAGAGAGAGAGAGAGAGAGAGTCAGTTAGTGAGAGAGAGTGAGAGAGTCAGTCAGTGAGAGAGAGAGAGTCAGTCAGTGAGAGAGAGAGAGAGAATCAGAGAGACAGTGAGAGAGAGAGAGTCAGACAGTGAGAGAGTGAGAGAGTCAGAGAGTGAGAGAGTCAGTCAGTGAGAGAGAGAGTGAGAGAGTCAGTCAGTCAGTCACTGAAAGTCAGTCAGTCAGTCAGTCAGTGAGAGAATCAGTCAGTCAGTTAGTGAGAGAGAGAGAGAGTGAGAGAGTCAGTCAGTTAGTCAGTCAGTCAGTCTGTTAGTGAGAGAGTCAGTCAGTCAGTGAGTCAGTCAGTCAGTCAGTGAGAGAGTCAGTCAGTCAGTCAGTGAGAGAGTCAGTCAGTCAGTCAGTGAGAGAGAGAGTCAGTCAGTCAGTCAGTCAGTCAGAGAGTCAGTCAGAGAGAGAGTGAGTGAGTCAGTCAGTCAGAGAGTCAGTGAGAGTCAGTCAGTCAGAGAGAGAGTGAGAGAGTCAGTCAGTCAGGGGGAGAGAGAGTGAGAGAGTCAGTCAGTGAGAGAGAGAGAGAGTGAGAGAGTCAGTCAGTCAGTGAGAGAGTCAGTCAGTCAGTCAGAGAGTGAGAGAGTCAGTCAGTCAGTCAGTCAGTCAGAGAGTCAGTCAGTCAGTCAGTGAGAGAGTCAGTCAGTCAGTCAGTCAGTCAGTGAGAGAGAGAGAGTGAGAGAGTCAGCCAGTCAGTCAGTCAGTGAGAGAGAGAGTGAGAGAGTCAGTCAGATAGTCAGTCAGTGAGAGAGAGAGTCAGTCAGTCAGTCAGTGAGTCAGTCAGTCAGTGAGAGAGTCAGTCAGTAAGTCAGTCAGTGAGTGAGAGAGTCAGTCAGTCAGAGAGTCAGTGAGAGTCAGTCAGTCAGTGAGAGAGTGAGAGAGTCAGTCAGTCAGTCAGTGAGAGAGTGAGTGAGAGAGTCAGTCAGTCAGTGAGAGAGAGATTGAGAGAGTCAGTCAGTCAGTGAGAGAAAGAGTGAGAGTCAGTCAGTGAGAGAGTCAGTCAGTCAGTGAGACAGAGTGAGAGAGTCAGTCAGTGAGAGAGAGTCAGTCAGTCAGAGTGAGAGAGAGACAGTCAGTCAGTCAGTCAGAGTGAGAGAGAGAGACAGTCAGTCAGTCAGTCAGAGTGTGAGAGAGAGACAGTCAGTCAGTCAGAGTGAGAGAGAGATAGTCAGTCAGTCAGTTAGAGTGAGAGAGAGACAGTCAGTCAGTCAGAGTGAGAGAGAGAGACAGTCAGACAGAGTGGGAGAGAGAGACAGTCAGTCAGTCAGACAGAGTGAGCGAGAGAGACAGTCAGTCAGACAGAGTGAGAGAGACAGTCAGTCAGTCAGTCAGACAGAGTGAGAGAGAGAGACAGTCAGTCAGTCAGACAGAGTGAGAGAGAGAGACAGTCAGTCAGTCAGTCAGTCAGAGTGAGAGAGAGAGACAGTCAGTCAGTCAGACAGAGTGAGAGAGAGAGACAGTCAGTCAGTCAGACATAGTGAGAGAGAGAGAGACAGTCAGTCAGTCAGACAGAGTAAGAGAGAGACAGTCAGTCAGTCAGTCAGACAGAGTGAGAGAGAGAGACAGACAGTCAGTCAGACAGACAGAGTGAGAGAGAGACAGACAGTCAGTCAGACAGAGTGAGAGAGAGAGAGTCATACATTGTCACTTTCAGCAAGCGCGGTCCACAGTCCCTAAAGTGAAACCGGACCGTGCTACAAAGAACAAACAAAGAAGAGTGGGAGGGGTGCAAACATGGAGGCAGGCTGCTAATTAGTAACCTGATCCACGACGAGGGAGGAATGCAGCTGCCAGCCTGCGCGCCGCTGCTCGCTCCCGAGAGCATAACGCCATGGGAGTAAACATTTGAAGAAGAGGTGGGACATGCACCCGCCTTTGGCCATTTGCGTGCTTTCATTATTGAAAGACAAACGCAAAGGCCAATCAGATGTGTGGGAGGAGTCCGACCCACACGGAGAAGTTTTGAGCCCTAACAAGAAGCCTCCCACAGAGCAGCGCATGCGCGCTGCGCTAGGCTCGACCTAAAAATCAGTGAAAATGAATAATCTAACTAGTTAATCTAACAAATTAATAATTAATTAATCAATTATTAAATAATAAATAAAGTATATATATATAACTATTGTGAGAAGCTGGCCTGGTATATGATGTCCACTAATGTAAGTGGGCACCTTGCACCAGTCCAGACAACCCTTATGGTGATTTAAGAGGTCTTAGACAACCTTAGAAAGCTCTCTAAGTGGTAGCTGTGGAGAGCACCCTTCAGGCTTAATCCAGAAGGAGTGTAAAGCAGCTTGTTTTACCAGAATGCAATCTTATAGTATAGATTAAGTGAAGAAGAACCAAACCAAGTATTTATAAAAATATCTATTTATTATATAATACTCTCTAGTACGTTCCAATATCTCCAACATGGAGATAAACACAATGCACACAATACGTTAGCAAAGAAACACAGTAAATAGCACGAAATACACAGTGGCCCTAGGGGGACCAAACCATACACTAAGAAAGTGTTATAAGAACCACAACTCGAGTCAAGACAGTGTTGAGAGGACGTAGAAGTGCTGAGACCCCAAGGAACCACCCAAGGTGAGTAGATAATGACCCCACGGAGAGCGTGTGCAGTGTGGAAACACGACTGCATGCTCCCTACAACTCTATGTGCAAGTCGCAGTTGGATTTGAAAGATTAAGGACCCTACCCTTCCCAGTGGACCCTGAAGGAACCCCGTGGAAGACAGAAGGTTGGAGAGCCACCCCACCCGTGGATACCGTAGTACCCACGTTGCCTACACCAGGGAAGCCAGGTGCATACGTGTGAAGTGGTGTCGCAAACCGCCGTCGAACCCAATGGAGGACTTCAGGAAAGTGCCGCTGTTGAAGAAGGAGAAAGTGTCCGGTGGAATCCAAGGATGGAATCTATATGAGAGGTACCTGCAAGCAGAGGGGTGACCAGGAGACTTGGAAGACGAATGCCCTCCGATGTCTGATGTTGCAGGATGGGTGACGATGACCTTGACTCTGCAGCTGTGAGGACCAGGCAATGCTGAGGAGGACCAGAAGCTGTGCATGAGCTGTACCGCAAAGGATGTTGAGCGCTGGGGTGGGTCAGTGTCCGGCGGGAGCATCAACAAGGCTTGGCAAATGCAATCAAAGAAGGAGCAACGTCGGGACAAGCAAGGACCAGGGGACTCACCCACAGCACAGGAGTCAGGGCAGGACCCGGGCAATCAGGGGAGCCCAAAAGAAACAAGTGTGACCCTGAAGTGGACCCACAAGCCGCAGGCACTGGAGTCGCGAGAGGATCTCAAGCAGCTCACCAAAAGATGCAGGCCACGATGCACACGATGTGGTGTGGCTGAAGATTCTGATCACTGGAGGTGCTCGAGGTTGGGGCTACTTGGAGCCTGAAGATCTTCTTGCAAAGAAGCCAACAAGTCTTTACAACTGCAAGTTGGACGCGATGCACAGGGGTTCGGTTATTGCAACCCCCACGAGGGATACTGGCCTCCAACTTGGTGAGAGGGCAGGGCAGGCCCCGGGAGCTGTGGAAAACCACCACCTGTGTTGCAGAGCCCACAGAGTCCGGAGGAGCTCAGGTTCTGCAGACCGGTCGGCTTAGTTGTGGTGCCTGCGAATGAGGGGGCGACTCCTTCACTCCAAGGGAGATTTCTTCAGGTGTCTTTGATGCTTCACATGCCTTGGAAGGTTCCTGTATGATGCACAGGCACAGACGATGCAGCAGACTGGAAGGGAGATGAAGTCAGGCCCAAACAAAGTCCAGCGAAATCCAGAGTGCCCAGACGGTAGAAGTGCAGTGGTATCTGATCTGAATCTTATCCCGCGACGAATCTAGGGACCTACACCCAGGTAATCCCTTAAGTATCCTAGGGAAAGGATTTTGGAAGATTCAGGGGATTCTCCCAGGGGAGGGTCTGGACAGAGGGGAGGTTACTCCCAATTCCTTTGTCCAGTTTCACGCCAGAGCAGGAGGCAACGGCTCCCAGAACTGGTTTAAACTGGACTATGCACGGGGACACCAAGTGTGCCCCTCATGCAGAGTTTCTGGCTCTGGCAAGCACACCCACCCGGCCCCAATACACTAAATCCTGTCTGGGAGGTGGTCACACCTCCCTGGGACAATTTGCCTACTGCCACACCTTCCTCTGCTTGGGCTTGGCTCAGCAGCAGGAGGGCAGAAATGTGTCTCTGGTTGGCAGCAACCATTTTGTGCTGTCCGGGTCTAGAAGATTGGCACCGGGAACACTGAGAGCCCAACGAAGGGCTCTTCCAGTGCTTGGCATCATACCTCCCACACCGTTTACGGTGTGGGGGTCTGATTCCAACATGTTTGATACCAAACATGATAGGATTCATTGCAGCTGTTTTCGAGATGGCCATCACGTAATTCCGCTGTGCCCCTCTGTATAGTATATGGCTGCTTCACTGACAACCCGGGAGAATGGACTCCGTAGGCTGCATGGGTGTCCTGCTCATGCAGGGGCACCCTCTCACTTAGAACCAAGCACCCTGCCTTCAGGATTGGAAAGGCCTGCTATTGGGGTGACTTATAGGTTTGAAGTGCAGTGACCCTTGATATAGGAAACCTATATCTTAAGTTAGTGGTGCAAGTACCAACTTACACAGGCTGCAATGGCAGACCTGTAGTTCCATTTTGCATGGTCTCTCATGGGTGGTATAATGCATGCTTCAGTCCATGAGAGACCTCTGGGGTACCTATGCCCTGGGCACCTTAGTACCATATACTAGGGACTGATAAGGGTACCCCAGTATCCAATCTGGAATGTACCTAAATAAGCAACACAACAATTTAGGAATAAAGCAGATAGACTGGGGTCCTGATTAGCAGGATCCCAGTCAGACTAGTCATAATACAACTTAGCACCAGGCAAAAAGTGGGAGTAACCATGCAGAAAGATCCTACCTTCCTACAACTATTTATTATATATTTTTTTTATTAAACATTAAATGTATTTTCTTCTTTAACAGCATTGTTCAAAGCCTGTGGGTGAAACGGGTGTTTCTGTCGAGTTTCTTCAAACTGTTCCTTCTTCAACTTTATCTTCTTTTTTCCTTTATAGAATCTTGATTACAGCAGAAGCAAGTATACATAAATAAGTTACATGCAAATTTGTTAAAATGACCAAACAATTAGAATACAGCAGAGGAGCAGCACAAATTAATAATGTATTCCTACCCGTTGACCAACACAGCCTATACCTAGCTCCCGGCCGTTAAATTTAAACAAAGAGAGCCAGGTCGAGAGCGCCCCCCCAGATCCTCCTCCCTTTGCTTTTTGCCCTCCTGTCTTTGCGTGCATAAAGTGCATTTTCAAAAATGTAAACATGTAGGAAACGTCCTTTCCATTACTGAAAGGTCAGAGGTAGAGGGTTAAGCCAAGGAAAGGAGATAGAAAGCCTAAAAACCATCATTGCTATAAATATTAACCGACCCAGACCCAGCAGGGGACTCGTCCACCCCCAACAACATAAGCTGAGGTGATGAGGAAATATTCACCTTCAAGACTTCCCCTAAGAAACCTACGATTTCCAAACAAAGTGGTTTTAGGCTGGGGCATGAGGAGAACATATGGACCAAATCCGCTTTAGAGGCATGACATCTGGGACAACATGCCCCTGCCTCACCGCCCTATTTAGTGATCTTTGCTGGGGTTATATATAGATCGAACAGCTTTTTGTAATGTTGTGATTGTAGGTTTGAGGCACACAAGATTGACCCTCCCATTTCAAGTGATTTCAAGAAACCAGAGTCCACCAACTCGAGCCTCTCCCGCCATTTTTCATTGTGCTTGCCCAGATCACCCGGGACCCCTTCCAGCAATCAGCCATATAACTGCGAAATAGAGGGGCCAGTGCTTTTAATTAATATTTCCATGAGGGGAATCCGATCAAACCAGCTGTGCCCCCAGCCTTTCTCATAAGGAAATCCTGCAGCTGTAGATATTTAAAAAAATCCCGAGGTCCAACGTTAAATCTACTACTGACCACCTCAAATGACGCAATAAGGTTCCCCGAGAGGAGATCTCTAATCCTACCACAACCCCCACGTCCCCATCTAGTTTAGCAGTTATCATGAAATATGCCGGGCAGTTGATCATTCCTGAGCAGGGGAGTATATCTACTATATCTACCCATCCCCAGTTTTTTCTGGACGCTTGCCCAGTTTCGAAATGCAGCAAGCAGAGTCTTAAAGCGGGTCCGTTTGAAGTAGCTCAACTCAAAAAACTTCAGGAGGCAGCCGTGGGCTGCAGTAGCAATCAAAAGCTCATAAATTGAGGGTACATAAGATGCTGACCCACCATCCGTTACCCTATTATTAAATCATGGGCTATAATATTGCAAAGCTGCAGCTAAATAATATAATCTAAAATTGGGGAGCCCCCAGCCCCCCCTGTCTCTAGGTAAACACATAAAGATGTTAGCCCTCCTGGTCTTCCCATAGGCCCAGATGAATCTTGCCACCAATCTGTCAATTGCTTTAAACCATTCATTATTAACCCCCAAGTGGACAGCACGAAAGACATACAACAGTTTTGGAAGAAACATCATTTTGACCAGGTTACATCTCCCCATCATAGAGATTATCCCACCGGCTAAAATCCTTCTTAGTTTTCTCAAAAATAGGTGTTAGATTTAGATCAATTATATGTACCACTTTAGAGGTAATACAGATTCCCAGATATATAGCTTCCTCCACAAACCTACTATCAGTGGCTGGGGTATGACTGTTGATCAGTACCTGAGTTTTGGCTCTATTTAGCAGAAACCCTGATTGACTCCCAAAATCTTCTGCAATCTTCTCCACAGAGCAAAGAGCCCTGTCTGAATCACTGGTAATTATTGCCACATCATCAGCAGAGGCCAGAATTTTAGTATCCCAACCCTGTAAACTGACGGGTAGAGTATCCGGAGAGATTTCCAGCCCCCTGAGAAAGGGATCAATGTATAATGCAAATAGCAGGGGGGACATGGGACAGCCCTGCCTCATTCCCCTTTCTATCAAGAAAGGCTCCGACTCATGCCCCATTATTTGTAAACGAGCTTTGGGATTAAGATACATTGCTCGTATTGCACTATTGAAACCCCCCCCAAGCCATTTACTTCCAAAACCTGCCACCGGAAATCCCACGACCCCTGTCAAAAGCATTTACGGCGTCAAGCAGGGTCACCCCCATAGGCTTTGCAAGGACTTTGGTAGTGTCAAACAGAGAGATAACCTGCCGAACATGATCCGAGATCCCTCTCCCTGGGATAAACCCATGCTGCCGGACCGACACTAGCCTCTGTATTACACTGGTTATATTTGCAGTCCCCCAGGACCCGTGGGCAGAGCCCCAGCTCTAACTTTGTTAAATAGCCCCAACAGCTTCTGGTGAATTCCTGCATAGAACACCTTGTAGAACTCAGGGGGAATGGCGTCTGCATCAACTGCCTTCCCCAAAGTGAGGGCTTAAAGTGCCGCCTGAAACTCTTCTGATAAAATGCCTGCCCGTAAAAGCGACCTCTCCTCCAGGGTGATTCCACCAAAGCGCCCAGAGTCACCATGGTCTAGGACCACAGAGCTGCTAGCGGGAGGGTCTTTGTAAAGATCAGCATAAAATTCCCTGAAAGCCTCTCTAACCTTGCCCGGATCTGTAACCAAACTGCCTTGCATATTCCTTCTCTTGCAGCTATACCCTGCAGCTTGCTGTTGCCTTGCCTTGACTGCGAGGAAGCGCCCCACGCGTTCCCTATATTCATAGCGATCCTGATCTTTGGCCAGGTATTTCCCAGCTATTTTCTCAGCGGAAGATTCATTAAGGCAAGCCTTGGTAACAGCTATCAGGTTCAGCACAGGGGCAAGATCCTTCCCGGTTTCTACAGCAATGATTAGTTCTGCCTCCAAGATGCTCAGCTTTTGACATAATTCTTTACTATGTCCCAGGTCCTGCTTCTGTTTAGTAATGCTGAAACTCAGGGTTTCCCCCCTCACCCCAGCTTTGAATGCATCTCAAACTATTCCCGGAGAGGAGCTCCCTTTATTCAAATCGAAAAACCCCAGAATCCAGGCTTCATATGTCTTACATAATCAGGGTCAACAGTGGACCCCTCTCAAAAGTCAATTTTCTGGGTGTGCTACCTAGCCCAGCCATAGAAAGCTCGAGAATAACTGGGTTATGGTCCGATATCCCTCTTGGGAGGAGTTCAACCTGAGCCTTGCTGACTAATGCAGGTGAAACCAAAAAATAGTCCAGCCTGGCAAACTTGCCATGAGGGGCTGAGTAGTAAGTGCATCCAGGTTCAGGAGCCTTCAAAAAGGGCCAAACATCAATCAAGCCAATATCCCTCAGCAAATTCCCCAGAGATCTAAATGATTGCGGTTTACGCCCAGCACAGCTTTCATCCCTGCCACCAAGACCCCATTTAGAACCATTTAAATTAAGGTCCCCACACACTATAAACGGGGCGGGCCAAGATGGCAGCTCGGTTGCTAAGAAATTAAACAGACCAGGATGGTCTAATTCTGTCGCATAAATTGAACATAAAGTAAAGGAACCACTACCTGCTTTGCACTCCAATATTGCCCATCTTCCAAACTTGTCTGCTGCCTTTCAGCCAGGGATAACAGTGTTTCCTTTAACTAAGATGACAACCCCCTTGGTCTTAGTGTCCTATGTTGTATGACAAGCTACCTTTAGCCATAAAGAATTCAACATAACACTGTCATTCCGGGCAATATGGGTTTCCTACAGACAGTATATGTCTGCTCTTAAAAATGTAAGGTCCTCTTGAACTCGTCTCCTTTTACCTTTATCGTTTAGCCCACAGATGTTAATGGATGCTATACGAAGCTTAGCCATTGATTATAAAAAAATATCATAACCAGCAGGGTATCCCACCAATATGTAACAGGTACCAAGCAGCTGCCCCATCTTGTATATTGAGCGAGGTCTAACCTCACATAAACCTGCATTTCGCCACTAGAAAAAATGTTCCCCTGACTCCCTTCATAGTCACTATGCCGCTGTTCTATCTGTAACACAAGGTACATGATCAAACTTATAAAAACTTGCTGCACTTTAATTATCACACCACCCAACAACCTACGCCCCACGCATCCCCAACAACCCCCCAAGACCTCCAAAACCCCAGAAACCCCCCTCCTACTGACCCAACCCCCGCCACCCCCCCACTTCTGAAGCAGATAGACCGCACGGGTCTGTGTGATGGAGACAGGTGGCTGGCACTGCGGACTCCTCCCCCAAACCCCCTCTACTGCAACCCCCCACACCAATGCAATAATGTGTTATATAGTGCAATACTGGAAGAAAAAGGAGATCCCTTATATTAAACTAAACAAACCCATTCATAGAGAGGGCACCATAACTATGCATTGCTTCTATCTGCCAAAGCCTGACACAGATACTCTCTATCTTTAATTTCAGAGGTAAAAAATGTAACAGTCCTTCGGACAATTGTTTTCAGCCTGGCGGGAGCCAGCAAAAAAGCTTCAAAGCCAGCATCTTGGAAAAGCTTGATCGCCTGTCGCAGGCGCCACCTACGCTCCACAGTTATATGGCAGAAATCAGAGCGTACAAAAAAAGAGGATTCTTGGTATGTCAGTCTTGCATCCGGGCGAGCTTTCTCAACAATGGCTTGGCGAAGCAGGAAATTGCCGAAAAAGACTAAAATAGCCCCCAGATGTCTAGGATCTCTGCTAGCCTGGACAGACTTATTCCGAGCAACCCGTAATCGGTGAACTCTTTGGACTTCTGACTCCCAGTTCCATCCAGAAAGTTCGGGGAAGGCATTCCTTCAGAGATCCAACATGAAGGAGCGAATATCATCCCCTTCCAGCCCTTCATCAATCCCAAGAAAGCGGAGATTATTCCTACGCTGCCGGTTTTCCAAGTCCTCTAGCTTTCCACTGCATGTCGATTAGTTGGGCATCATGCAATTTAGCTTGTTCTTTTACAGCTACCACATCAGTCTCCAGAGCTGTGGTCCTATCCTAAATACAGCTGAGGCACTCACCAAACTCGGAGCACGCCTTCCCAACCTTCCGGATGGCGCCTTCCAGCTTTTTCGTGGCCTGCCTTGCTTTTTTGTCATCAGCCCGGGTTTCAGCCTGATGCTCTTTGTTTGACTCCAAAATTAAACCCAAAGCGGGGTTTAAAGCCGCAATCCCCACTGACTGTGAGGCAGACAGGGCTGTTTCATCCAGAGCCATCGCTGCCTCTGGGGTCCGAAGTATTTTTGTATGGGAATAATCCCATTTCAGCCCGCTTCTGACAGAATTCTTCACTCTCCTCCTCCGGGAGTCTGTATTATCTTTAAGACCCTTCTGATGCTTTGAGCGTTTGAGAGCTGTCTCAGGCGCTTCCAGTGTACTAGAGCCAGAGGTTTAAGGATTGCCACTGGTCTCGCTGAGGCAAGAGTTAGAATCCTCCCAGTATGACCAAATGTGAGAGAGAAAAAGTTGTCCGCACCATCAGCTGTAAGATCCACCACCGCCAAGTCAATCTGATATATACTGTAGTCCTTGCTGCCCCCTGCCTCCCCAAAAGTGGCAGACCGAGGAGCGGGCTTAGATTTACCCTCTTTACCAGGAGAAACCTGACCCACCGCTATGGGGTTGCCGGCAGCTGCGCCCTGCTCGCCTATCATACATTGTATGGACTGCTCCAATGACAACAAAGACAATCCACAAGAGTCTGTACGATCTGGCTCAGCTAGCACAGCTAGAGGTACCGAAGGCCCCCCAACCAATGCATCAGGCACCGGGACAGCACCCGGGTCTGACACATCCCGCTTCCCACCAATATCCTTGACTTTAAAAAAATCTGTTATTACCGGCTGAGGCTGAGGCAGAGATTGAGTGTCGTTGCTGGAACCAGAGAGTCTTTAAGAGCCAGGCACAACCCAGTTTTCTTAGCCAGCACTTGATTCTGCCTTTTCCCTACACCCAGGCTCTCCGGACAATTTTTAAACAAGCGAGAGTCAATCGGCTTACCTGTGCCCCCGCCGGCATGGTCTGAGGGAGACTCCTGTCTTGGCCCCAACGCAAGAGCAGCAGACCGTGCTTAAGAGGAAGGCACTTCTCCTTTATCTTTTGGGTGGTGAGCAGCCTTTGGAGCCATGTCGACAGCCGCAAACAACCAGGTAGAGCCAGTGCAGGAGCAAACAGCCAATCCGGAAATTCTCTCTGCAAAGCCTGCCAACCTGCAGAGGGCTCCGCAGCATGTCCATGTCAGCCGCAACAGGAGCGAAGCAAACACGCCAACAGACTCCCTCGCGGCATTCCCCAGGGCAGAGAATTGTGCCACCATGCCGCATCGGGCGAAGCAAGAGATGCCAAGCAGGTGGAGGAGGGCGCCGCCGGGCCAAACTGCCGACTACAGAGTCAAGCGGTAGCGGTAAGCAGCGGGGGTGAGAGGAGTCGAGGGAGAGAGCTCCGCCATGATGCAGCTACGCGGCCACCATCTTGCTTTCTTCCAAAGCTCAACTTTACGATATATCATTATTTAAATGTTGAAAAAAACTGTCCACCCTATTCCGCAACAAACCCAACAACCCATATCAAACAATAAAAATAATAAAAATATATTATTTGCCTACTTAATACACAAATTAATTAATTATAAGTAAAATATGAAACTATTTTTGTTTTAAAACCCTGCGCTTGCTATTCCCCTGTCAACCCAACAATCTGAAAAAAAATTATAAGCAAATGCTCCAATTATATATTTTTTAAATATAAATCATTTTGCCTAATAAATATTGCAACATAAAATTTAAATTATAACAAATTCTAAAAAAATATAATAAACATATATATTAACCAAAATAATAAGTAACACTAAAAAAATTAAAGAAAACAAATATAAAAATATACCTTACAAAAATAAAGCGAAAGAGAATTATCACTTAAAATGATATCAAAGTAAACAATATTATAAAAAATATTTTTACAATGTTAAAAAAATGATATTCCTCCCTTAGTATGATAACCCAGGATGTTCCAGACACCACAATATTTTGGAAACAATCTTATTTTCAAACAGAATTTTTGAGTCAACATTAAGGGCCAGATTCTGATTCTGTTAGGAAAGCCCTCGGAACGATTCGGTTCCGGAGAGCTTTCCAAGCGAATCTCGCTCCGGGAGTCCGTGCGACTGATTCCGATGCATCCGTATAGTGATGGGCTCGGTTTGCTCTGACTCCCATTGAACTCTATGGGAGCCTGTGTACCGAACGCGTACACAGGCTACCATTGCAAAAAGGGGTGGGTGGGGAAAAGGGTGCACCCTGTGGCGGGCACCCCATGGTGCCTGACACACTGTGCATGCTTGGATCGGGGGGACCCATAGGCACCATCCGCGACCGATTTGGAGGGCCCCGGGTGAAGGGGGGCCTGCTATGGCACCCCAAAGTCCGATTTGCAAAGCCTTTTTGTCTCGCCAAAACCAAGTCGGTATGGCTGTCAGAATCGGGCATCGTACTTGCTCGTTCGGAAGCGGCCCCATTGCACGGCACGATCCGGCTCCAAATGACTCGGACTGACAGGATCGGGTTCGGAAACGATTCGGTCATCACGGACGAGATCTTCACGTCGTTCTTGGTCGTTCGGTACGGGGGACGATTCGGTCAGAAACATAGGCTCGGAATCAGATTTGATTGTTCCGGAACCCCTCTGTAGGCCTTCCTAACGAGATCATAATTGGGCCCTAAAGTGGAACACCATGCCCAGGATCCCTGACCCTATTTGTGCTGGTGATTGAACATCTAGCAGGTGTGGTAAAACAAAGGCTGAAATACTGGAGAGTGAGGGTAGAGCATATTAATCAAATAGCATCCCAGTACGCCGATGACACTTTGGTATATCTGAAGAACCAAGCTCAGCCTGCATTAGACCTTATATTCTGAGGGAGTTTGCAGATGGTCAAGACTCCTTACGAACAGTGCAAAATCAAGGATGTTCCCCATA
Organism: Calotriton arnoldi; assembly: GCA_963921515.1. NCBI lineage: Eukaryota > Metazoa > Chordata > Amphibia > Caudata > Salamandridae > Calotriton > Calotriton arnoldi. The sequence continues at coordinate 296,177 of CAWUFW010009022.1, forward strand.
GACTGCTGGGTGCAAGTTCATAATTTACCTTTGCCAGGACCTGGCCTACATTGGCACATGAAAACACTGCAATATATGGGGACCGCTCTGTCCCATGATATGGGTGACTACATTGGTCCGAACCTGGAAAGGGTGATTTTTTGTATCCGATACTCCATGCAGTTCTGGAATAAATGCCCCTCTCCATGATATGGTGGTCTTGCCTAGATGTCCATATGTGTTTCAGGGGTTATTTTGGTTACGGCCTCATGCACTGTTTCAAGAATTAGATAGACTGTTGATATCTCTTATATATGAATGAGCATGCCCGAGGGTGAAACTGGATATGCTTAAACAAGCATATGAGCTTCTGGGACTAGGAGTATCGTACCTGGAATGTTATTGCCTTGATGCCCAGTTGCAGCACCTTCCACAGTGGCTTGCCTGGTAGGGACAGGAGGTTTTAGAGGGCTACCACAACTCTATGGCACTTAAATACATGTTCCAGTCTATGAATAATGAACAGTGTAGGATTATTTATATGACGTTGAATAACTGGAAATGAGAAACCACAAGGATCTTAAAAAACACCCCCTTTGTTGGAAGTACCCCCTTTCAGGGTCTACAGGAGTGTTGTAAATTATACCAGGAAGCTAAGGTGGAGGTGTGGGTTACAGAGGTATGGAAGCCAATCAATGACAGCTATGAGCAGGAGGAGATGCTCACATTTGAGGAAGCTAGACAGCTGCAGGGCATGGTAAGGAGCCAATTTCTGCTGTATGCAGGACTGAACAGGGCTGCCTATGATGTGTGGGAAGATTCCCAGTCAGATCTCTGGACTCACATATACTTATGCAGCTGCTGTCCCTGGTCCTGTGCAGAATGCCAGTATCACCCCTCTAAAGAGCATCACGGAGGGAGTGTCTGAGGAGGGACTGACAGCCAGGACTAACTTGGTCCGGAACTGTGGAGCACAATTGAAAGACAAAGAGGAGCAGAAGGCGATGTAGTACACCAGAACTATTACATTTTAACTATTTACACAGGTCATGTCTCTCCCAGTATTTCAAATACAATATATCACATGGGGTTGGAGAGCTGCGCAAAATGCCAACAGAGGACAGAAGACTTATTACATATAGTATGGTCTTGTGGGGTGGTGCAGGTGTGTTGAGCTCGCGGGTTGGGTGCCTGCAGTAGGCAGTGGGAAAACCGCATTTCTTATTGGCTGCTCTGGGTCTTACCCCAGCCAATGGATGCACTGCCATGCAATGGATACATGCCAGTGGGGTCTGTGTATGACCTTTGGCGTAAGAGCTTGCAGGAATGGTCGCTGAAAGAGAAAGTAAGGGTTAAAATAGAACACATGGACCCGAAGCTGAAGGAGGACTTGAACGTTGGAAGGTACTGGTCAGTAGGTTAGACAATGTCAAAGTACAAGATATGTTACCCTAGGGCAGCAGGATTGAAGATATTGAAAAACGCTGTGAACTGAATTTGTTTAGCTGTGCTCCAACTACTCTACACCCTAGATCTGGTGTTACAGACCATTTTCAGACTGCATTATGTAACATTTTTGGTTACTGAATCAAGATAGAGTGCAAAACCTCAAATAAAATGATTTAAAAAAATGTCTTAATCACCTCGATGCCAGACTCACGGTTCCACTGCAAGAATCTCTTAACTTGGATCCTGCTCTGTATTGCCCATCCTGTAATCTGAGCCATGCGCTCTACAAATCAAAAAAATAGAAATAGAAATAAATAGGAGGCTAAAAAGTATCTCCCAAGAACGTGGGAGGAAAGAGGAATTGTAAATGACACACATCACTGCGTGGCACGCTCTTTTGGAAGAGGATAAACAAACAACATTTAGTATGTGCTCTTCTCAACTGAACTATCTCTCTGCTTGTTTACAGCATATCTTTTGGAGTTGGGAAACGCTCTGCAGCTAGGTGTGCTTGCGAAAATAAATGTTCGACAGCAACATATAATATGAAATGTTAGTCTAAAGTCTGAGGGCCTGATTACGAGTGCAGTAGTCCATCGGACTGCCGAGCCCATGGTGGCAGACCCTGGACCGCCAGACTGATGGTTCACCTGCCATATTACAAATAGGACCACCACAACCACTGGGGATCATGGATCCCGCAGCAGTGGTGTGGCTGTCAGAGGCCTGAATATGCTTGGCGGGGCCGCTGCGGAGCCACCAAGATATTAGGAGTTTCCTGACTGCCTCACTTTCATTGGCGGCGAGCCCGCCATTAGAAGTGTGGCAGTGAGGAAACTTATGGGGGCCTTTAGGGCCCCCTGTTGCCTCAGGGCCATGGGATGCATGCAGTGGGGCACATGGTGTGCCCCCCTGTCTGCATGCACCCCCTTTCCTGCACTGCATGGACTTTACAGTCCATGCCCTGCAGGAACGGCCTTTGGCGTTCCCATTGTGGTGCCTTTTTAAGAGGCACTGCCGTGGGAATGCCAAAGGACCATCCACCAGACCAGGAGAAAGCTCCTAATCTGGTGGGCGGTCTAACTACAGGTTTGGCAGTCCTGGAGCGGGGCGCTGGCGTGGCGGCCCGCTCCACGACCGCCAAACTCATAATCAGGCCCTAACTCTTATTTGGCGAGATGGCATATGCATGCAGAGCCTAATCCCTTAACAACATTGAATAATATTAAATGCAATTTATAATAGGTTTAGGAATCCAAGGGCCATATGTTCGTTCAATGCATCTGTAAAAGTGGTCACAATTTGTGCACTGACTTTTACTGAATGCATTGGTTTTTTGTGAACTGACATATGTTCAAACATGTTGGTTCATAAAATTCCGAATAATATGCATGAGATAGGTTGTAAATTTCAGCCAACTGCGAATCGCTGCCATCAAAGGGATGGTGGCCTGCTGGGGTCAGCATTCCACCATGTCTGTGATTTCTTTTAAATAAAGCTAGTTTATTTTTTTCTAATGCATGCTTTTTTACATAAAGGCAAACGGGATGCATTTTTTTTAATAAAAGAAAAGCTTCAGAAAACTTTTTTTATGAATAAGCACTGATCCCAAGGACCACTGCAGACTCCATAAAAATGTTTCTTACAACATTGACAAAGGGGTAGGGTCCAAAAGGAGGGGCTACCACTTCTTTTGAAGTGTTGGCAACCAACTAATGATTTGCAAGCACAAATGCTGTCACAAACTATTGATACATAATAAGAAAATTGCAAACTGGAAGGGACGACCTAAAAATGCCCCTTTCAATTTGCGATTCGGTATGTAGATGCAAACCTTTTTTGAAGTTAAAAGCTTTTCAACTGCAAAATAGATTTAAAAATAAGGCCCCAAATGATGTACCTGATTCAGAGTCTTGAGGAGAAATGAGAAATTGTCACTCTGCAGATGAAAGAGTACATTTTCTTCAACAGAATCAGTCATGAAACAATACCGCCATTGAAGAAATGGCCAAGTCCGTTCAGACACAGATGGAGGCATTTTAGCAACAATCCATTGTCCTGAAGAAATGCAGCTGATACCACGAAGCAGATATTCTAGAGATGATTATAGCCCAATTCGGACCTCAAACTGAGCATGACCCTACAAATACAATAATGGCCAGCGGAAAGCAAAGTTCCCCAGAGTGAGCACCTTGATATACTAGAGTTCAAGAATGGCTTCCACATTTTAGTTCATGTATGTTCTCGTTTGGAATGTGATTCTCACTATGTGCATGCCATCTTGGTTTGGTAAAGATACACCAAGCACCTACATCTTCATTTGATATCAATTTTGTGAAATCAAGATATAAATGTTCTGAATGACTAAATATAAAAAACCATAGCTGTACCTTATGCCTATGTCCATCTACTTTGATTAGCCCAGTGACGAAACCTCTTCTACTCTGACGACAAGTAATGTAAACTGTGTAGATGTTCCTGACATGTTTTCTCCCACCTTCAAAGTGTTTTACCCTCATCTTATTGTGTCACTAGCCATACATCCCCATGTAGACCCACCCAGAAGCCAGATATCCTGTGTTAAATTAGTCTGCACCCTACCTAACAAGTTGTTAACATACCTCCATGTTTTTTAACTACACATTTGAAATACATATCGTTGTTGCATTGGACAGCAAACCGCTGCTCTTTTGAGCTAGTTCCGTGCTCCATGAATACTACTAATTAGATACCAAAAATAAAACCACAATTAATAAAATAGAGGCCTGCTACTAGCTCTAGTCATTCTTACTACATAACATATAATGTATGGTTACAGGATGACTGCTGTACGCCTGAACGCAATTAAAATCTTCTCTATGGATTTCCAAGAATTTCTGAGGTGATTTGCTTACGATTGATACTGAAAACGTCAACCTATTCACTAACGTAAATCCGCTTGTGGAGATTTCTAGCTGCACATGGCTGAAATCTACAACTGCATGCCATTTAGCAACTCAAGGTAGATATTTCTGCTTAGTAGTGGGATCATCTGTCTCCACCCCCTTAAGTGGGAATAAACGCTTGAGAACATGAATGACGTGTATGACTAAAATGTCAATAAACATCATCACTTGTAAGTTTACAGGCCTAATAATTTTACAAATATATTTAAAGCTACATCAATAGGTGTAGTGCCATGCAGCATAGGTGCAGATCTCTGCCTACACTACATAGAATTACAAATTGAAAGGAACACAAAACAGGAAAATCACACACATCTGACAAACATTAATACAGAAAGTTCATAAATACAGCCTACACCATTGGCTCTACCCTCTTTCTGTTTCACAGCAAGAAGTTATGGATGATACAAACCAGGTACAGCCTCCAGGATGCAGCTGATCCCACTCAAGAGAAAGAGGAGCGCTAACCAGGAGGAGACAGAACTGCTAGTCAACTGGTAGTGGATCACTACGGAGAACTACATGGTCTGCATCCACACATCTTCAGTGGAGTGGAGAAGGTGGCCATGTCACAAGCAGTCATTGACAGGGTAAAAGCATTGGGGTTGGAAGTACACTCTATGGGGGAATTTAAAGATATGGCAGGATGAGAGAAGGTGGGTGAGGGGCAAAGTTTTCAGTATACAGGTGGCAAAGCCTCTACCTCATGGCAACCTCAGATCTTGCTTGTATCTTACCTCCCTTGTTGAGTATATCATTTTCACCGCCTTCCATGACCTGCTATATATTGCCTGCCTGTTCATGAGAATCCCAACATCATGTCAAGTAAGAACAAAATACCTCCATCTTTCCAATACATTTGAATTCCACATTCATTGCATACTGTCCTCAAACAATAAACATCCCCCCTTCATACTTCTCACACACAGATTCTTCCTCCCTTTAGAGTGATAACTGATCCTACATCTTAAACCTTATCACACCTTAAACTTTCTTTCTACAGTGTCTTTTGGACTTGGCCCTCTCTGCAGGGCCATCCCCAAACTTTTTGCCTTCCCCCTCCAATTTTTTCTGAATTTGAATTTGTTGGCCTTAGGACGGAGAACACTTTACCACTGCTAACCAGTGATATAGTTTTTGTGTTCACTCCCTAAAACATGGTAAAATTGGCATACACATGATATAGTTAATTTGCTTATTAGTCCCTAGTAAAGTAATACACCATATACCTAGAGCCTATAAATTAAATTTAAATTTCCCTAGTGGGCCTGCAGCACTTATTGTGCCACCCACTTAAGTAGCCCTTTAAAGTATTGTCCCAGGTCTGCCATTTGCATCCTGAATGCAAATTTAAAATTGCCAATACGGCTTGGGAAAATAACCTCCTTGCTTAGCCTTACGCTTCACTTTTACTACATATGTCACCCCTAATGTAGGCCATAGGTAGCCCATAGGGCATGGTGTATTGTAATTAATAGGCTGGACGTGTGCTTTTACGCTTTACATGTCCTGGTAGTGAAAAACTTCTAAATTCGCTTTTCACTACCTTGTGGCCTACCTCTCCCACAGGATAACATTTGGCTGCATTATTACATTTAATAACAATTGTAATTTAATTCCCCCTTTATGACACAGTTGGATTTTAAGTTACAAATTAGAAAATTTCACTTTTAGAAAGTTGGCATTTTGCTGCCCTAGCTATTTGGTGCCTGCAGGGTGTTCCTATTGGCAGGTGTACTTTGTTTATTCCTCCTAGACAGCCACACAACAGAGGAATTAGGTGTGCTTGGATGGGCCATCGCTGGCATGATGGGGGACCAGCCCCACTTGCAACTAAATAGGCTGTGCCCTGCCTTCACACAAAGGACTTCTCACCACTGTATTGTTCATACAGCCAGCTTGGAGCCAGGGCAAGTGAAGCAGGAAACTTCAAGCACTTCAAAGGGAAATGTCTACAAACTTCTCCTACTTCAAGGAAGGCACCAGGTATAAAAAGAGGACCCTCAGACCCACTCTTCAGTTCACTTTCCAGACCTGTGGAAGGACTCTCAGAGGACTGCCTGCTGCTGTGGCCTGCTATGCATTCCAAAAGGCTGCTTTGTTGCATCTGGAAAGACTGCTTAGCTGCCTGGAGCCTGCCTTGAAACCTCAGAGGCCTGCCCTGCTGCTTGAACCCTGTTCCAATGCTTGAACTCATGACTACCAGAGTGACTCCAAGGGATTGTTAGGTGGCCTCCTGATCAGAGCCTCACGGACAGAAATTATCCAGCTATCTTGAACTTGCACCTGGACCCACACTGAGTGAGTCCTAACTATCCAAGTGGTGCCTCCGCAGTCCCGGACCCCTGGTGGTGGTAGTAAACGTGCCCAGATAGCCAAAATCCAAAACTTGGGACTTAAAAAGTCTTTGAATAAACACTGGTCTGAGAACCAAGAGGAGACTGGGGCCAACCTGTTTGACTGTCTGCCCAGGGTGCTTCGCCTGTCAGCCTGACTTTGTAGCAGCTTCCGCTATGTTCTTCTGCGCAGCAGCAAATCCTGTTCAGAGGTCCTTTACCAAAGGGGTATCCGGCCTATTGGAACTTTCATCAGCTACAGTTTCCAGCTTTGTCCCGCTTGAGATTTTTGACTTCCAAAAAAGAGATTAAGTATGAACATGGAAGTCTGCACTGCAACCTCGTCCAGCGGCTTCGCAGTGATGACTCTTACTCCCTGCCTTACCACGCTGTACTTCTACTTTCTCTGATACTTTTTCTTTAAAGTCCGAAGGCAAGTGCCTACCTGGCCCAATACAATCTTTGTATCCAACTCATGCTCCATTGCGATTTGCCATATTTTTCGATTTAGACCCGGTCTCACATGACTAGATATCCATGGTTGGCACTTTGATCTTTTAGGTTCTAGTTTTTACTTTAAACTTTAGAAATTCATAACTCCGATTCTACTGTTTGGATTTTTGCTGTTTTGGCATCAAATACTTTATAAAAATGTACTCTATTTTTCTAAACTGTGGTGGGATTTTCTTGTGTGGTGTTTTCACTTTATTACTTTTTGTATACTGCATAAATATTTACAAATTGCCTCTAAGTTAAGCCTGACTGCTTTGTCCCAAGCTACCAAAGGGTTAAGCACAGACTAATTTAGTGACTTTAGTGGTTCACCCTGACAGGGATTGTGGCTGTTCCTTGAGCAGGGTTAACACATAACCACATTTCTCACAGTGTCCGGTTCAGTAAAGGGAATAGCTTGAGCAGCAACGGAACTTCCTATGGCAGGGCCATACACAGGACTAGCACCTTTATGCATCCCTGTTACCCAGCCATGTATGCCTCACTGCTATTAATGTACATTAGTGGTGGTGAGATGCAACCAGATTATTCTTTTTTATACCATGCTTGACTGCTTCATTTTAAACATATGTAGGCGTGCTCGCTGGAAACGCGCTCCGTCCTCCTGCGTGAGCAATATGAAACGAACACACGGGGGACCTATTATGATCCCACTCCAGCTGCACAGCCGTATCTACTGCCAAATGAATCCAATAAACCAATTCTATATTCCACTCTTCATTTTATCCATGTTTTAAACGCGATTCTCTTTTTCTTTATCCATTTTTTATCGATTTATTATATCCATTTCTGTTTTTCGTTCAAGAATATTCATAAACAGGAGATGTTTCCGTAAAACACGACTTTATTTAAAATTCACCCGATGCATTTCGGTATAAAACCTTCGTCAGGGGTGTCTATAAAAAATTAATACATCCATCAGCTTAAACATACATCATTAGTTGCAATGCACAAACATAATACTTATAATAAAAAAATTTTTTTAAAAGATTGTCTCTAGAGGATGTTATGTTTCAATCAACTACTTATCTGCATTTGCTGTGATTATTTACATTTAATCAGCTCTGTCAACCAGCTCTAATCCTTGTCAAACCACCCGCTTACTAAGAGGCACCACATATCTATGCACTGAAGTTCCCACTACTGCTAGGTTACTATTTGCGCAATAACTTAGGCCCCCTGCTACGTCAAAACCTAACTTCTGTTTTTTACTCACACAATGTTTATTCAGCGCGCCTACCGTGTCATGGTGTTTCTAAAATCGATTCACCCAGTTTCCATTTACTGATACACTCGTATTTCATCAAAATGTCCCAGCATCTCTTTTCGAGCGAAAGTTGTTACAACTGGTTTAAACCTGTTCACTCCTTTATAACCCCTCTAACTCCACCTTACTCATGGTCACATGTCCTCGAGTGAACAATAAAACCGGTACTGGAGTACCAAATTTAATCTATAGCACACTGGTACTCGAGTTTTCTTTTAATTCTCAAGTCGTACTACGTTTCCCACAATGCCATGTGTACGAGTCCTACAGAGTTTTACCCTTCACCGCTCTCTAGCCTCACGTTAGCGATTGGATATTTACTGACTAACAAAGATAAACCACATTTATAAACATGCCAGTCTCTACCATCCCCATTTTTCATTTTCAACCAAACTCCAATTCCATAATTTATCATTACAGTGCACTGCATCACAATAAGTCTATTACTCGTGTAGTTTCCATGTTCCTGATGGTTAACCGGAATCAAAACTCCTGAGTTGAAAATCTTTTATCATATGATAATTATTTGTATTTCATCCAATGTTCTACCACATTTCGAACCAATGGGTGCATCTCAACTTTGAGGACGGAAGAATCATGAAATGTACATTAGTGGTGGTGAGATGCACTCCAGATTATTCTTTTTTATACCATGCTTGACTGCTTCATTTTAAACATATGTAGGCGTGCTCGCTGGAAACGCGCTCCGTCCTCCTGCGTGAGCAATATGAAACGAACACACGGGTGACCTATTATGATCCCACTCCAGCTGCACAGCCGTATCTACTGCCAAATAAATCCAATAAACCAATTCTATATTCCACTCTTCATTTTATCCATGTTTTAAACGCGATTCTCTTTTTCTTTATCCATTTTTTATCGATTTATTATATCCATTTCTGTTTTTCGTTCAAGAATATTCATAAACAGGAGATGTTTCCGTAAAACACGACTTTATTTAAAATTCACCCGATGCATTTCGGTATAAAACCTTCGTCAGGGGTGTCTCTAAAAAATTAATACATCCATCAGCTTAAACATACATCATTAGTTGCAATGCACAAACATAATACTTATAATAAAAAATTTTTTTTAAAAGATTGTCTCTAGAGGATGTTATGTTTTAATCAACTACTTATCTGCATTTGCTGTGATTATTTACATTTAATCAGCTCTGTCAACCAGCTCTAATCCTTGTCAAACCACCCGCTTACTAAGAGGCACCACATATCTATGCACTAAAGTTCCCACTACTGCTAGGTTACCATTTGCGCAATAACTTAGGCCCCCTGCTACGTCAAAACCTAACTTCTGTTTTTTACTCACACAATGTTTATCCAGCACGCTTACCGTGTCATGGTGTTTCTAAAATCGATTCACCCAGTTTCCATTTACTGATACACTCGTATTTCATCAAAATGTCCCAGCATCTCTTTTCGAGTGAAAGTTGTTACAACTGGTTTAAACCTGTTCACTCCTTTATAACCCCTCTAACTCCACCTTACTCATGGTCACATGTCCTCGAGTGAACAATAAAACCAGTACTGGAGTACCAAATTTAAATTTAATCTATAGCACACTGGTACTCGAGTTTTCTTTTAATTCTCAAGTCGTACTACGTTTCCCAGAATGCCATGTGTACGAGTCCTACAGAGTTTTACCCTTCACCGCTCTCTAGCCTCACGCTACTGCCAAGTGAATCGATTTTAGAAACACCATGACACGGTAAGCGTGCTGGATAAACATTGTGTGAGTAAAAAACAGAAGTTAGGTTTTGACGTAGCAGGGGGCCTAAGTTATTGCGCAAATGGTAACCTAGCAGTAGTGGGAACTTCAGTGCATAGATATGTGGTGCCTCTTAGTAAGCGGGTGGTTTGACAAGGATTAGAGCTGGTTGACAGAGCTGATTAAATGTAAATAATCACAGCAAATGCAGATAAGTAGTTGATTGAAACATAACATCCCCTAGAGACAATCTTTTTTTTTTTTTAAATGTATTATAAGTATTATGTTTGTGCATTGCAACTAATGATGTATGTTTAAGCTGATGGATGTATTAATTTTTTATAGACAACCCTGACGAAGGTTTTATACCGAAATGCATCGGGTGAATTTTAAATAAAGTCGTGTTTTACGGAAACATCTCCTGTTTATGAATATTCTTGAACGAAAAACAGAAATGGATATAATAAATCGATAAAAAATGGATAAAGAAAAAGAGAATCGCGTTTAAAACATGGATAAAATGAAGAGTGGAATATAGAATTGGTTTATTGGATTCATTTGGCAGTAGATACGGTTGTGCAGCTGGAGTGGGATCATAATAAGTCCCCAGTGTTTGTTTCACTGCTATTAATGCCACAACCACACTCTTGAGAAGTGTACATATTTCATTATCATAACTTCACACTACCCTAAACGTATCTTGTCTACATATTCGGAGACAATGTCTTCAAAACAGTTATTTTGTTAGTGATTATGGTTCAAATATGTTAATCTACATCATATAATTTTCTCCTTTCCAGATCCTGCGCTTTCAGCCCCTTGGCCACTTGCCACCACCTCCCCTCCATTGGCATTGCCTGACACATTATGAGCCATTATGGAGATGGATGGCAGAGCCTGATAAGTAAACATAAACAGCAATATTTTAATATTGTATGCATCTTTCCCTCTGCATTATTGTGAAGATATTTAAAATATGCTTCTAGAACACAATAATGATCTGATGTTCAGCATATCTCACCAACTAGTGCAAAGAGTGAAGAGACAGAGCTAATGCCTGCATCCTTATGTGACAAAATAAGTTCTTTATTTTAACTACTTCCTTAACATCTACCTATGATCCAATTACAGCAAATCATAGAGTGATATGTTCTTTGTTATACTACCCAACAATTTCTCACATCACCTCAATGTCTGACTTTAACTGACAGCATTCTCGCACTGTCACCCAGAACATGACTGTGGATATTCAATTACTGTCTAATACTAAAATGTTCCCATACCCTCAGACCTTTTATGCTGTGATAGTGTTCAAAATAACAATGGAATGGGGTGTGGCCTTGAGTGATTACCAATGGCTGAAATTAAATCAAGAATTCCATTCATCACTTTTTTGTATACTTCAGTGTCAGCCTTTAGAAGTGCAATAAGATGATAGTCATGATTATTATTAGTGTTGCCTTTTTTAAATATTGAGTGTTCAGCTGAGTGCAGCCAGAAGTGAGGTATAGATGTCCACCCATCACACCACATTAGGGGGCATCCAGCAGGCAGCACATCAACTTTCTATCATCCCTCAATTATGTAAAGCTGTGACCTTAATGCATAATAACATCTAAAATCATCTGCATCTCATGGACCTCCTTTCTCACTGCTAACAAATGCCTGTCAATATATCACTTTGTCCAACTGAAAGAAATATGTCATATCCCTGTTTTATATGTATCTGCAGCAAGACAAGTTACGCCTATCACAGTTGTCCTCAGTCACACTACCAGAATTCTTATGTTTTTTTATACTTTTCTGCTACTATTGCTTCAGGGAGTGAATATCTACAGCTATCTTTAGAGACTGTTGGTGGGAAGCTGGCATCAAGGGGTCCATCCACACAGTAAGCACCTTTGGCATTGCCAGGTAAGACACCATGCTATCTTTTGGCCATGGGAAAGAAACGACAACTTTTACCAATGTATGTCATTACTGTGTTCCATCTGCGACTTTACCTTGCAGTACACAATAGCATCACCTGGGGACAAACAGCCTGAGTTTGATACCATTCGATGCACGAATGAAAGATGAAATGCAATTCTGGGATAAAACCCAATCTTTCTGCTAACTGCCATCTCTATAGCCTCCACCGCTGCAGCGTAAGAGGAGATTGTTTGCCCCATGCAGGATATCACCTCAAATACCACCTCACTACCAGCTAGCATTCTCCCTCCTAGTGCATTTTTCTGGGGACTACCTGGGGACAAACAGTCTGAGTTTGATACCACTCGATGTGCGAATAAAAGATGAAATGCAATTCTGGGATCAAAACCAATCTTTCTGCTAACTGCCATCTCTATAGCCTTCACCGCTGCAGCGGAAAAGGAGATTGTTTGCCCCATGCAGGATATCACCTCAAATACCACCTCACTACCAGCTAGCATTCTCCCTCCTAGTGCATTTTTCTGAATAGCAGGTCCCCAGGTACCAGCAAAAAAGTCACACATGCTTTTTCCAACTATGCAGGATTCCCCTACAACCACCCTTCACCCTCCAGCTACCTATGTTACCTCACTTGCTCCATCCTTTGACCCAAATACAACTCCTGTTTTCTAGTCATTTTCTCACGGAGAGGAAACCCCAGGTGAGACAAACTTTGCTCACGTTGAACAATCTCCGCCCCCTAACCTCCCAGGTGTCAACCATTGGTGTGTAGGTCAACCAGTTGACTCTATAAGATGACGCACATGCAAGGGATTGGCATCGCAGGATCAGTTCTTTGAACAAGTCCTCTATGGGGGGTGAGATTTGTGAAATAGGGGGACCATACACAACATCACCAACCCCCGGAAAAACCTCCCAAAATTGAATGAGTGAAAGACATGGGTCTTGTAAAACATTGACATAAAACTACAGGACATCATAAAGTTACACTGGAAGCATTTTCTCATTTCAATGGACAGCTATCACTGTGCACAAATGCTGTGTCTGAGGTAACATGGTGTGCAAAATAACAATGGACTGGTGTGCTGCCCCAAGTAATTGCCAGTGGTTGAGATTACTTCAAGCATTCCATCCATCACTTTTTGTATGCTTTAGTGTGTCGCCCTAAGTGGGATGGGAATGCCCAGATGTGGGTCCTGTGAACACTGTGCCACTAGAACCAAAGCTATACCCGAACGATGAACCCTAATAAGGGTGAAACTGGTCTGGGGTTGCTTGTGATCCAGTTCATGGAGGACCTGGCCTGGCAGTTTCGTCTGAACTTTTCCCATTGGAGTAGGGTCAAGACTGATTTGCACATGGGTGGGTCCAAACTGAAGTGGCTTGATATGCAAAATAACGATGAAATATTGTAGAAAAACCACCCTTTTTGCCCTCATACCCCCCAACTTTAGGACTGATGCTGGTGGTTACTGAATCTGAAAGTTCCCTGATTTCTTCTAACTAGACCCAGGGCCAGTGCTCCATCATCTAAAAGGTGCATGTTAATTGGTATCATTCTAATTGCCAAAGACAACCTGCCTGTAATTCCCCAGTATACATTGGGCATGTAGGTTTAGAGGCCCCAGTGGACTTAATGCACTTAAGCGCGCACTGCTGTGGTGTCCGATGTCATTTTAAAATGTCATTTTAAAACCAGGCTTGCCTTGTAGGCTTGGTTTTAAAGTAAAACTGTGTCCAAATTCAACTTTGTAATTAATTGTACTTCCAAAGTCCAAAACTACTTTTAAATTACTTATAGGTCACCTCTAAGGTCTGCACAGGGTTCCCCAAGGGAAGAGTGCATAGTTATAAAAAGTAGGGACAATATAAAATATGTTTTTATGCCCTGGTAGGGAAAAACAGCCAAAGTCGTTTTTCCTTATTGTAGTGCTCTCAGCCCCGTAGGCTAATGGGGAAGGCTTTATTAAACTTAACAAATTCTAACTTTTTGCTTGGAGCTAGCTAGCCCTATCATTCAAACTATCAAAATAATGGTTACAATAGATCCAGCAAATTGCCAAAGTCGGATTTAATATAACTATTACAGGAAAGTAGTTTTAGAATTTACTTTCCTGAAGTTACCTGAAGCAGCCCTGTGGCAGCCTCTTCTGATTGGTCTGCCTTTGACAACCTGGGCCAAGTTTCTCCCTGAGTAGGTGTGAAGAGGTCTGGGGCTGCAACAATACAGCCATTTGGTTGATGGAGATTTGCTTCCTGGAGAAGCCAGGGAGTGGAAGGGGGCTGGGTAGATAAGCTGGACTTCAAAGGCAGGAGCATCTGCAGAAAACAGGTGTCACATTACCCAGACCACCACCATTTCCTTGATTTTTAGCCAGATGGGTGCCCCCCTATTTAGATTAGGATAGGGCTGGAAGGGGAGTGTAGTCAGTTGTTAGCCACAACTTTGGGTTGTGTTACACAGACACACACACCAAAGAGAGATTTTCTCCATTTTGATTTTTGGGAGAATAGTGCATTCTGGGTCAAAAATATGCCACACTTCGCAGGAAGTGGTCATAGCAGAGGGAGGGAGCTTTACCCCTATTGTTTAGGGTGTCATCCTTGCTGCCAGCCCCAAATGGAGGATAATTATGGAAGAACTGCAGAAGCTCCTCAGATCACTGCCTGGAACAACTGATGAGGAAGGACTGCCCTGCTGGACCCTTGGATTGCACCATAGAAGGCCTGCACTCTGAAAGTCTGCACCTGCTGCACTCACAAGGCTCCACCAAGAAAGGACTGTGACTGACTCAAAGAGAAAGGAGTGGACTCCCTGATCTGAAACAGGTACAACAGAGCTGCAAGAAGTCACTAGCAAAGCCAAAAGAAAGGAGCATCCCTGCTGACCAGTGACAGCTGGAATTTTCCTGGACTGTGCAGGTGCATTGGGGGAAACTGAGTCCTAGCCCCCAAGCGGTAATTAATAGTCCCTGAACCCTTCGTCAGGGCTAGTAGACCCTTATGTGTGCTAAAAGAACCAAGAAACAGTAGGATCTGAAAGTTTGGAAGCTGTCTGCAAAGTTTTGCAGAAAAGCTCCAGGAGGAGAAAGTCTTGGCACCGAGAGTCAAGCCACAGTCGTCGACTTGCAAATTGGCCTGACCACGCTGGTTTGTCCTGCTGAAAGCTCCAGATCTCCTCACCATAGACGTCAAGGACAAAGACTTCCAGAGGCTTACAGCAAGCTGCCGTCGTCGAATCAAACTCTGGATCCAAGTACTCGTTGTCAAGAGAAAAACTCCAAGAAAATGACTAGTCCGTAGGCAGTCAGCCTAAAACGTTGACTTTGTCCCGGTCCAGCTCGACCAGGGGCATATTACGTAAAGTGCCCCAGAGGCGCAATGGGAGTTTGTGCCTGCTTTGCACGCCCCAGGGCACTATGGTTTTACAGAAGGAGCTGCAGATGCTTGTGCGGCCCCTTCTGTAATACCAATAGCGCTGGTGCACATAACACACCAGGGCTATCTTCAAGAAGCGTTCCCGCATTTGCATGGGGGTGTGCCTCGTGCAAATGAGGGAATCCCTTTGCCTCTGCGCCCGTGCCGTATTACCGATGTGGGCGCAGAGGCAAAGAAGACCTCAGGAGGCGCACTGACAGTGTGCCACCTAAAGGGTGGCGCACTGCCAGTGGGCCCCCTATTGGCAACCCTCTGGCGGGGGGAAAAGGGGGTCCCATGGACCCCCCAGACATCCCATTGCAGGCGGGTGCAGTCACTTACTGCACCTGCCTGCAAGGGGATCTCTAATCTCCTTTGAAAGTGCAGGTGGGTGCCGCCTGCACTGGAATGCGCTGCCCCAAGGGCAGCACGAGTTTACGGCTGCCCTGGGGGCAGTGCATTCCCTATATGGCGGCGCATTATCTTTCATTGCACCGGGTGCACCATTTTAAAGGTGCACCCAGTGCAATGAAGGAAAATGCGCTGCATGTGTAATGCTGCCCCTAATATCTACAAGTGCCGCTTTAAGCTTTTGGTGCTAAAATTTATAATTATTTATTTAATCTTTAAAAATTCATATCTCCGGTTGCTTACATTAAATGTTTGTCATTTTGCTGTTGTTTTGAGGATAAAAATATTTTCTATGTTTATAAATTGGTGCTGAATTTTTATTGTGTTGTGACTTTTACCTATTTACAGTTTTGGTGGTATTAAATGCTTTGCACATACCTGTCTCCTAAGTTAAGCCTGGCTGCTCATTTGCTATGCCACCAAGGGTTGAGCAAGGATAGATTTAGTGAGACTTGACTGGACCTATTAGTGATTGTGGTATTATTACTAGCTGAAGGTGAATACCCCAGCCTACTAATAACCCACTTTTCTACAAATAGGATGCTGCCTGATGATTACCATGACTGAGGTTACTTCAAGTATTCCATCCATCCCTTTTTTTTGTATAATTCAATGTGAAGCCCTAAGTGGGATAGGTTTGGCCAGAGGTGGGTCCTGTGCACACCATGCCACTAGACTCAAGCAATACCAACTGATGAGCCCTAATAAAGGCAAAACTGGTCCTGGGTTCATTGTGTTCCGATTCAGGGAGGACCTGGCCTCACAGTTCGGTCTGGACGGTTCCCATTGGAGCAGAGCAAGACTGTTTTGCATATGGCTCGGTCCAAACTGAGGTGGCATGGTATGTAAAATATCAATGGAATGGAATGTGGCCCTGAGTGAATACCAGTGACTGAGATTAAATTAAGCATTCCATTCATCACTTTCAGATACTTCAATGTCACTCTTTAGAAGAGCAATAAGGTGATAGTCATGAGGATTATTAGTTTTACCTTTTTTAGATATTGAGGGTTCAATTATGTGCCACCGGAAGTGAGGAATAGATGACCAGAACTTCTGATCTTTCCTTAGTATGCTATTTAGCCCTCAGTTTGGGCCTGTGGCTCCCGAATTTCGTACCAAGCATAACTTTGTTCAGATTTAGTCCTCAGAAACCTGAAGGTTATTGAACAAGGATTTTTGGTGTGTGCTGTGCTGTTATGGATGCATCATGGTGTAAGGACAAAACATATTGATTCCAATCCTCTACTGGGTTTGAGTTTATTGTAAATTTGTCATGTTTTACACCCAAATCATTAACTAGTTCCCAACTTTGTTTTGGATCTCTTCTATTGGTGCATTGTGATATTTCCTGTCATCTCTTTCATTAAGAAGATTGTTTTGAACCCAATGTCTTTTCTGAAGCTTTTTTTAATGCCATTCAATGCACCTATCGTGACTTTGGAAACTGGAGACTTTTTAAGCCTACTCAAAAGGACTGCAGTTAATCTCCCTAAGTTCAGGAGTAAATTAGATGTTATCTCTGCAACCACTCTGGCTTTTCCAAGAGCATTAGTAAAAATAAAGAGTTTCCCTTTGGGTACAAATCAAACCTGGCGATCAATCTGCCACTCCATTGACCACAAATATACCAACCAACCATACGTTAGAACCAAGATCAGAATTCTCTTGTGCAGGACGCCAGCGAGAGAGACTGTGAATACTGTCGGTACTGGCACCTTTTGGGCCGTGAGAAGTCTATGATTGAGACTCCATTTGTACTAAGTGAAGAGAGGTGAAACTGTTGAGTTCCCCTACTAAATGATATGAAAAACCAGCCAAGTGATTTCAGCATATGAGTATTCACATTCAACGGATTATTGTGGAGTCACCTAGATGAAAGACTTGGGGTCCCATTAAATAGGAGTGGTGAGGAATGAAACACCACCCTGAAACTCTTGTGGGAGATATCTAATATTTTCCTGAATAAGGTGGTTTGGATCTACATAAACCCACCGAAACGTGTCGATGCAGCTTTTTGTGACACCAAATCGACTTTAACATTGATGAAAATAAGAAAATCGGACATGCTATAGTACATCCGGATCAATGATTTGGTTTATGATTAGTGTATCT
Source organism: Calotriton arnoldi (assembly GCA_963921515.1). Classification (NCBI taxonomy): domain Eukaryota; kingdom Metazoa; phylum Chordata; class Amphibia; order Caudata; family Salamandridae; genus Calotriton; species Calotriton arnoldi. The sequence continues at coordinate 314,266 of CAWUFW010009022.1, forward strand.
CAAATGACAATTATGAATGTCTAACGTTTCTCCCGTCTAGCAAAACTGTTGTTTTAACTTGTTGTGAATAGATCACTGATAAATGTAGTATATGCTTTTATGTTTTATAAAATTTTAGCAAACTCACTTTGAAGAACTGTGAATAGACAGGAAATTATGTTTTCTTGCACATGTATTTATGTATAGAAGTACCGATAATTAAACTATACAACTTTGTTCACATTTCATTTTGCACATATTTATCACACTTATTGACTGTTTTTTAAAGAAATCCTTTGGATTAGAATAAAAACATCTATTTTACAATGGTTTGGTGATTTTGGTGATATTGGTTCTAACGTATGGTTGGTTGGTTGTTTGTGGTCAATGAAGCGGTAGATTGATGGCCAGGTTTGATTTGTACCCTAAGGGAATCTCTTTATTTTGACTACTGTCATTTTTGTGCGCTGTCCCTTTGTGGTGAGGGGGGCCCCTCTCTTACTCTTTTGATTTTCCAAGAGCATTGCCTGCCTGCAGCTCAAGGAGAGACCTCCAGAATGTTTAGACTTGCTTACAATTAGGCTCGTCAGCAGCTCCCAACATACAACATGTACCTTTACAAGTTAACTGGTCAGCTTTGTTCCAATAACAGTAGAAAACCTTTTATTGTAAATCTTCCCAATGCTTTGCAAATGCCTGATTGTAGTAATGCCCCCAACTGCATAGAATATACCTGTGAGGTGTGCTTATCTGAAAAACTCCCTCGCAAGGCTGCCACACGCAACATCCCTTCACCACTTTTTTCCCATTTGATACAATGCTGTAGCTGTGTGCTCATGTTAAGATATCAGTCTTTTCATGAGATACCAAGAGTTTGATAGCATTCAGAAAACTTGGTTTTCTGCGGAATTTGCTCCTCCGGCCTACATATATGCTCATCAAAAATGCTCATCAAAAATGGACACAGTTGAGGTCGCATTGGGAGTTCAATTGCTGAGTCAAAACTTGTATAGATTTTCCAGAGTCCTTAGATTAAAAGGTGAACAAATTTGCATTGATGGTGCCCAACGGAAATTGGGGATAAAATTGATAAAAATTAGATTATGTCAAATTAACTACAAGGGGCAGCAGCATACAAATCAGAAGCAACGTGTAGAAATTGCACAAGCACATAGAGCATGTAATCAGCAGCAGCAGGTGATGAGCAAATCAGCCAAAGAAGAAGCAGGACACATGAGGAGATGCATCCTGGGGTGCCCTGTAATAGAAATGATTGGGGGCAAAGATTTATTATAGTTTTGTGTTGCCATTGTGTTACGCATGGTGTTGCAAGGGCAACGCAATACTAAAGTCAAATTTACCAAGCAACGCAAGGCCATCTTGTATGGCCCATCGTTGCATGGTATATCTGGAGTGATGCAAGGCAGCGCAAGTCACTGCCTTGAGTAACTCTGCCCTGGGAGGGGCATTTCATGGTTGAAGTGTGGTGTTCCTACGCATTCACCCATGGATTTTGGTGCAGTCCCATATTTACAAAGACTGGAAAACCTGGGAATGCATCAAAATGCTACACCTTTCAAGGGCAGGCGCAACAAGGAGAAATATGTCCTTGTTGTTTCCTCTTTCTAAGTGTGCCAGAATCTGCAGCACACTTAGAAAAAGGAAAAAGCCTCAGTGGATTGTTTTTGTTCAGAAAGGTCTCCCTTCCTGCACCAAAACACTCCTGGTGCGAGGGTGCCTGTATTGGCGCTAGACAGCAGATTGTGTGCCAGTGCAGGCAGAGAGTAAGAATGCACCACATATTGGTAAATATGGCACATCCCTGCCCTCTCCCTTTCACGCAGTGCAGCAAGTTTTCCTGCTGTGTTGTAATGAAAGAGGTATAGAAATTAGGATAAAAATGAGTGCAAAGACAAAAAAGTAGTGAAAGGTAACCAGAGTAAATCAGATTTAATTTTTTGAGATAATGATGAAGAAGTAACAGTAGATATTCTATGCTCATCACAAACAAGATTCCACCATGTTAACAAACATATTTTCGAATTATCTTTCCAACAAGTAAGTATAACTTTAAAAGCAAGCGCAATAAATAGATCAAATAACATCGGTTTCGGAGAATGGTCATAAAGATAATCAGACATCGTTCCAAGAAAAACATTTTGAATTGAGAGTGGAATATTACATTGAAATATCGTTGAACATTTAGACCAAATAGATTTCCCAAAATTAAAAGCATTAGGACAATAGTATATTAAATGAAGTGACGTACCGTTGGAGGAAAGACAGGACCAACATAAAGGTGAAGTAGATAAGTCAATTTTATGAATAAAATTAGGTGCAAAAACAGCTCTATTATACAGAAAAAATAAAGATTGAGTACTTTTGGCAGCTTTGGAGGTAGTAAACATTTTATGCCATAATTTATCCCACTGTTGAACAGGAAGGTCTTGCTCCCATGTCAATTCAATAGAGGATTTAAGTCTGCTGAAATTGGAGCGGATAAAAGTTTATATATGAGGGATGCTTTGGGATTGGAATCACAAGCAATATTATATAGAGGTTCGAAGGAATAAACGGAATAGAGTCAGGAGGAAAGTTATTGGTTAGTAAAAAAAGATTGAAGTACAAGAGAAAGTTGAGAATATTGGGGTAAGCAATAGGTGGGTAAATTATAGCATCGTTGTAGTGAAGTAAAAGGGAAAACTGAATTTTGGGAGATTAATTGATGAACATATAGGATACCCTTTTCTTTCCAGTGTTTAAAATAGAATGACTTATGGCGAAACATAATAAATGTATTATAACAAATAGAGGAGGCAAGAAAAGCTTGATAAAAATCAGAGCCATGGGTAAACAGCGAATGCATTAAATGTTGGGAATATTTTTAAATAGGATTTTTAGAAAAAAATGTACAGTTAGTCATACAAATAACATCATGAAAGGAAAATCCATGTAATAAAGAACGTTCAAAGGTGATCCAGCTAGGTATAGGGGAGTCATGATAATTTCTGGTCAAAGCATTAATTTGTCGAATTAAAAAAGCAGTATGATATTACTTAAAATTAGGGAAACGTACACCACCTTCATTTTTAGGTCTAGTTAATTTAGCTAAGGCAATACGAGCATTTTTATTATTCCAGAGAAATTTAGTACAAAGGGAATTAATTTGGGTAAAGTAATAATTAGGAATTTTGAAGGGTAACGCAGAAAGTAGAAAAAGGACATGAGGTACAATCATCATTTTAATAGTTTCCTATCTACCCTTGCAGGATAAATGGAGAGGGGACCAAGTAACAACAAATATGTTCAAGAAAAGATTCTAGACAAAGAAGAAATAGTAGAGGTGAAAGGGGACAACCCTGTCTAGTGCCTCTATGTAATGTGAAATAAGGGGAAAAACATCTATTGACAAAAACACAAGCACGTGGTTCTGAATATAGTAGTCTGATAAAGAAATACATTTAGGGTCAAAACCAAACCACTGAAGAGTTTTAAACATACATTTCCAATTTATACAATCAAATGCTTTTTCAGCATCAAGAGATAATACAGTGAGAGGTGAAGGGTAATTTTTCCCCAATGTAAGGATATTAGAGAACATCCTAGCATTATCTGAGGCGAGTCTACCTTTTATAAAACTGGAGAGATCAGATTTAATAAGAAGGGGGATAACATCTTCTAGTCTAGAAGCAAGAATTTTACAGTCATAATTAATTAATGAGATTGGATGATAATTTTTACAAAGGGTATGATCTTTATCTGGTTTAGGAATGATAACAATAAGAGCATCTTAAAAAGAGCCTTCAGGTTTAAATTTTAATAAAAAAAGAAGTAAAGAGTTCAAGTAAATTAGGAGCAAAAATAGATTAAAAAGAAGAAAATAGTTCAATAGAAAAACCATCAGGGCCAGGAGCTTTGGCTTTCTTTAAAGATTTAATAGCATCCAAAATCTCCTGGAGGGTTATGTCCTTTTCCAGGATAGCCAGAATGTCCGGTATAGAAGGAGGATTAGGAAGGCCACTAAAAAGTGTTTTGATATTATATTCAGAAGGATGAGTATCTTCTGTACATAGTGATTCATAATAGGATTGAAAGGTGTTAACAATATCAAAGTCGGAGTGTAAAATAGTTTTTGCATGGTCATTCTGAATAGGTCTAATATTTTTCTTTTCCGATTTAACTTTAAGATAATTGGCCAACATTTTACTAGCTTTATTTTGACCCCCATGATATTTAGATTTAATTTTGAGGAGGATGTTACATGCATCAACAGAAGCAAGTTTATTCAGGGAGGATTTTGCTTTGATAATATCCCTCAGATCGGAGGGGGGTTTAGAAGTAAAGTAAGCATGTTCAAGTGTCTTAATGTGTTGTAGAGTGGAGTGGTATTGGAAGTTGAATATTTTTTTCTTTTTGGCAGTGTAAGCAATAGTAAAGGCCCTAAATGAAGCTTTAAAGGCGTCCCAATTGTTATAAATGGAAGTGTCCATAGTCTTTTTAAATTAAAAAACTTATTTAATAAAAGAGGTAGCTTCCAAAATAAAAGTTTGATCGGATAACAAGGAATTGTTGAATCTCCAACGAGCATGTTTGGTAATGTTAAGAGATAAGTCAAAGGAGGATAAAACAGGGGCATGATCAGAAATGAATATAGAGCCAATTTCTGATGATTGAATAGAAGGGAGTAAAGATTTGGAGACTAAAATATAATCAATTCTAGACTTAGTATGGTGAACATTAGAATTTTTTTAATTCATATGTATCAGGGTTGCAAGTTTTCCATACATTGTAGAATGGACGAGAGGCAATAGCAGATTGGAAAGCTTTAAGTGTTTTATCAGGTTTAAATTTGCATTTGGATTTCCTATCAGAAAATGGGTCTAACCAATTATTGAAGTCACCTGCAACAATAATATTAGGATTAGTAATGGAAGATAGTTTGAATTTAATATTATGCCAGAAGTCAGGGTCAGATTTAACAGGGCCATAAATATTGAAAAGAGTTATTTGCTTTTGAAAGATAGTGGCATTGAGCAATACCCGTCGTCCATTCGTATCACATTCAAGTGATAAAACTTGGATATTTAACGATTTATGACATAAAATAGCTACACCACCCTTACAATTGACAGCAGGAGAAAAAACAACTTGACCCACCCATTGACGCTTAAGCTTGAGTGATTCAGCATCATTACAGTGAGTTTTTTGTAAAAAGTGATGTGACAATAAGTTTCGATAAATGTGAAAGTACCTTTTGACGGGGTGACCTAGACCCAGAACATTCCATGAGATGACATTAAAAATGTTGTTGGGTATAGACAAGGAACTGTGATGACATACTGCAAAAACAATGAAGGAAACAGGAAGACACCATACATCAACAATTGCATAACATAAAGATACTGCAAAAAAGAGAAGAAAAACAAATAAACACTCATACAATTATAGAGAAATTTGGAAGGGAAAGAAGTAAAAAGGAAAGTGGAATAGGATAAAAAAATAGGAGAAGAATGGAAAAAGAAGCATTAGAATAAGAAAAGAATGAAGAGACAGATCAAGGACATAAAGCCAATCTGAAGTAAAAAGGGAGAAAAATGAGTACAAGGCATGTCAGCACCAAAAGCAAGAACAACAACGGAGAAAAATACAAGAAGGTAGACATAATTATGCCATATAAATTAGATACAAGCCAGGTAAAAAAGAGAGGGAGGCTGTGCATAACCAACAGTTTAAGAGCATTGCTCATTGATATCCATAGGTTGCTTCATAATTCTTTGTAGGAACATTTTTAATTTGACCGGATCTTCAAAAGATCAGGAGATTTCCTCGTAGGTAATTTTATAGAGACAAGGATGTAGGATGCCACAGCAAATGTTCAGATGTCTCAGTTGTGGACGAAGAGCTAAGAATTCTTTATGTCTGGCATTGGTTGCATTGGAGATATCTTGAGAGATGAAGATATTGTGGCCTGACCACACAAGACTAATTTTTTCCCTGGCTGCTTTCAAGACACGCATCAAATCAGTAAATTCTAAAAAGAGCATTTTGATGCCACGAGGTCAAGTAGATTGAGGCTGGAGATGGCCCAGACGGTGTGCTCGCTGAATATTTAGAGGAGAAGAACACTGAAGGTCTAGAAGATCAGGTAGAAATTTCTTCAAGAAGGTCAGGGCCCTCAATGTTCTCAGGTAGACCATAAAGACGAAGATTATTCCTTCTATTGCGGTTCTCAAGATCCTCAGTATGTAATTTAAGTTTTTTTATTTCAGGTTCCAACATGGGCATCTTGGTAGCCATATCTTGAAGGTGACCTACACGTTGTTCCATATCTAACAGTTTGCCTTCCATAACAATCCAACGATCTTCAATTTGTTGTAATTTTTCATTGGTAGTATTCATGAAAGGTTTAAGGGCACGTACCTCATCCAAGATAGTATCTAAAACAAGAATATGAGATGACTGGATTGGAGATGGAGGGTCATTTTTGACTCTCTTAGGTTTAGTGTCAGAAGACAATGGTTTAGTGGTAATATGGGAGTTACTGGCCTTTCTGATAAAATGCACCGAACGCTGAGTGAGCTTTTGAGAGGATTGAAGTCTGCCCATACAGCAAAGTAGTGACGAGTAAAAACCGTTGAGGTAGTGAAGTACAAACTTCAGAAATGCAAGCGATGTGCTAAGGAAATGGCGGCCTTCCGCGTGTGACTAAAGATCACCTACACATCAGCAGGTTGGAAAAGAAAGGAATTTCGATAGTTCCCACCGGCTTGCGATTGTGCAAGGAAGCAAGGGAACAAAAGACCTCCTGAGGATCTGCTTAGCAACTTATAGCTCCATTTATTAAATCATTGTGTCTGCATAGGGAATACAAATCCATTAATCAAGATGAAGAACAAGATTCTCAAAGCCAATAAAACAATGTGTGCCAGTGCATGAAATCAAGTAGAGCATGAAATCTTGCCTTCAGGCTCATAGAACTTCGTGTCTCATCTGTAACATAGTGCCCATAAATATAGTTATCTTCTATACAACATGTTCTGCAACAGGGACCACAATATTAGGGCAGCTTGAAACCAGCACATTCCATCCCAACTGTTAAAATTATTTGGGACAATATTAGATCATTTAGCAGGCATTTCATAAAATATTCAGAGCTTCAAAAGTCTCTGGTTGTCCAGGGACCAAAAAAGAATTCCATAATGAATTAAAAGCTCACCCAGTCCATTTAGTAAACTCCTGAACTCAAAGATCAATAACGCGAGCAGAGCGCCAACAAAATGGCAGCCGCTCGTGGGGACAGAGAGGAAGGGTCTCCTGACGTTCCTACCGGCTTGCAAGAGTGCAAGGAAGCAAGGGAACAGGAGACCAATTCAGGGGACGTCGAGCATTGCCAAAAAAGGATAAATCAATAAAGCGTTAGCTCCGTAAAGCGACGGAGCTCAGTGGTCTGCCGCCATCTTACTTCGGCGCGAAAGCCAAGCCCAGGGCCTCTCCCTCTATCAGCAATTCTTTGTTTGTCCCTGGACCTTTCTCTTTCCCCCCATACATCCACTCCTCTTTGCTCCTTACCACCTTCCCTCTTACCTTGTTCCTCTGGGTTGCTTCTACTGGACTTGCCCCTTTCACAGCGCAGCTCCATCTGGTAGCTGCTGCTGTCCCCATTGCTGCTGCTGACCAGGAGGTCAGGAGTTTGAGGCCCTCCTCTACCCGCAGGCTCCAGCCTGTGCCTCATTTCTGTTGGTCTAGTGGCAGAGCGTCACTGCTCTGCTGCTAGGGCTGCCCTTCTGTCTCACTTTCTGCTTTTTCTGTCGCTCTGTCTGCTTTGTCTGTCTCTCTTTCTGCTTTTCTCTTTTACATTTTTCTGCTTTTCCCTTTTACATTTTTCTGCTTTTCTCTTTTACATTTTTTCTGCGTTTCTCTTTTACATTTTTTCTGCTTTATTCTTTTACATTTTTATGCTTTTCTCTTTTACATTTTGCTGCCTCTGCCTTTTGGCTTTCCTTTCCTGTTTTCCACCTGTTTTCCCCTTTGTCGTCCCTGCTGCTGCGATCCCCTGTGGCCCCGCCCCCCTCCAGTGTCTTTTCCCGTTCCTGTTTTATCCAACCTCCCAGCTGTCCAGCCTCCTCAATGCAGCACTACATAATGGCGGCCACTGCGTGTTGAAAGTGCAATCCACTATACTTCTAGTGGACTTGCCCTTTCACAGCACAGCTCCATCTGGTAGCTGCTGCTGTCCCCATTGCTGCTTGTGACCCGGAGGTCTGGAGTTCAAGGTCCTACTCAACCCACAGGCTCCTGCCTGCACCTCATCCCTGGTGGTCTAGTGTTAGAGCATTACCACCTTCCCTCTTTCCTTGTTCCTCTGGGTTCCTTCTACTGGACTTGCCCCTTTCACAGCGCAGCTCCGTCTGGTAGCTGCTGCTGTCCCCGTTGCTGCTGCTGACCAGGAGGTCAGGAGTTTGAGGCCCTCCTCCACTCACAGGCTCCAGTCTGCGCCTCATCCCTGCTGGTCTAGTGGCAGAGCGTCACTGCTCTGCTGCTAGGGCTGCCCTTCTGTCTCTCTTTCTGCTTTTTTCTGTCCCTCTTTCTGCTTTGTCTGTCTCTCTTTCTGCTTTTCTCTTTTACATTTTTCTGCTTTTCTCTTCTACATTTTTCTGCTTTTCTCTTTTACATTTTATTTTTCTGCCTCTGCCTTTTGGATTTCTTTTCCTGTTTCCGACCTGTTTTCCCCTTCATCACCCCTGCGATACCCTGCGACCCCACCCCCTCCAGTGTCCCTTCCCGCCCCCGTGTTTTCACACCTCCCAGCTATCCAGCCCCCCTGCAGCCCTACTTAATGGCAGCTTCTGTGCAGCCACACTGCTGGTGCGCCAAAGGCTTGCCTGTCTGCGCCCGTCCGCACCTGAACTGCGCCCAGTGCCAGGGACCCTTGTTCCCAGACCTTCCAGAACTACGACATCAGCACCCTCCTAGCCCTCAACCCTGGACGCCACACCGCCTGCCACCTAGCGTCACCGAAAAAGACCCATGGACCCTTTGCCTGCCGGAACTGCAACCGCACCTTCACCCAAGCCAACACGCCAGCTCCTCCCACCACCGAGCCGACCAACAGTGCACCCAACTGGCTCAACTGCATTCTCTTCAATGTGCGATCCCTTCACAAACACGCCACAGAAATCTAGGACCTCCTCGATGCCACCTCTCTCGACATCGCTTTCCTCACAGAAACCTGGGCCAACCCCTGCTCCAGACCAGACATCGCCATCACTGTCCCCGACGGCCCTGACCGCCCAGAAGGAGGCATCACTATCTTCCACAAAAACACCCTCCAACTGACCACGCACTCTAATGACCCAATGACGACTATGAAACACCTCTACTTCCAGATCCAGACCAACAACAAAACCACCCTGTGTGACACCATCGTCTACAGGCCCCCAGCCCCCGACCGCCCTTCACCGATACCATCGTAGACCTCATCGCACCCCAGGCTCTAGCATCCACCGACTGCATCCTATTTGGAGACCTTAACTTCCACATGGACAACGCCAGTGACCAGAACACTACCTCCCAACTGGAGAGCCTTGCCAACATCGGACTCAAGCAGCTAGTCACCGCACCAACCCACACAGCCAGATATATGCTCGACCCCGTCTTCTGTGCCAGCAGGAACATCAGCTACAGCCACACCACCAAACTCTCCTGGACCAACCACCACTGCGTACATCTCGCCTTCGCCACACCTACCGTACACCACCATCCTCCTTGCCCTCTCCGTCGAAGCTGGAACAAGGCCACAAAAGAACTTCTCATCGATTAGCTCAGCACAACCACTCCGCTAACGCCAATGGATGCCAACACCGCAGCATGCAACCTCCACCGGTGGATCTCCAACTGCGCCGACACTCTGGCGTGCCTCAAGAGGAGACCAGGCAAGCAACACCCCAAGAAAGCCAGCTGGTTCACTGCCACTCTCCGTGAGTCCAGGCGCACCTGCAGACGACTCGAGGAGAGATGGAGGAACAACAAAACCCTGGAAACCCACGCAACCTTCAAATCCGCCATCAACGCACACCACCTCCTCCTCAAAACCACAAAGAAAATGGCCTTCCAAGACAGAATCAACGCCAACGCATACAACTGCAAAGAACTCTTCACCATTGTCAAGGAGTTCACCAAGCCCAACAGCAAGACCATAGACTTCCCACCCTCCCAAGACCTCTGCAACAAACTCAGCTCCTTCTTCCACCACAAGATCAGGCAGATCTATGACAGCTTCAACACCCTAGACACTGACACTATGCCTGCCACCAGCGCACGCAACCACACTGCACCCCAACAGACTGTGCTCAGCTGGACCCCACTCACAACAGAGGACGCACTCAAGACCATGAAGAGCATCCATTCAGGACCCCCTTCTAATCCCTGTCCAAACCACATCTTCCACAGAGCAGCTGCTGCAGTTGTCCCGCAACTTCACAACACCATCAATTGCTCCATCGAAACTGCCACCTTCCCCGACGACTGGAGACGCACTGAGATCAACCCCCTGCTAAAGAAGCTGTCTTCTGACCCAACAGACCCAAAGAACTTCAGACCCATCTCCCTCCTCCCCTTCCCCGACATGGTCATCGAGAAGGCCATCAATGCCCAACTCTCCAAGTTCATCGAAGTAAACCATGTCCTGGACATCTCCCAATACGGCTTCCGAAGCAACCACAGTACGGAGACCGCACTCCTCGCCGCCACCGACGACATCCACACCCTCCTCTACTGGGGCAAGACCGTAGCAATCATCCTACTGGACCTCTCAGCTGGCATTCAACACCGTCTCCCACCACACCCTAATTGCAAGACTCCATGACGTTGGCATCTGCGACAAGGCACTGGACTGGATCCACTCCTTCCTCACCGGCTGAATACAGTGAGTTAGACTACCCCTGTTCCTCTCAGAATCCACAGAGATCTGCTGCAGAGTGCCCCAGGGTTCGTCCCTGAGCCCCACACTCTTCAATGTCTACAAGGCCCCCTCCCAGCCATCGTCAGAAGCCATGGACTCAACATCGTCTCCTACGCCTACGACACCCAGCTGATCCTCTCCCTCACCAACGAACCCACAACCGCCAGATCCAACTTCCACAGCAGAATGAAAGCTGTTGCTACCTGGATGAAAGACAGCTGCATTAAGCTCAACTCAGAGAAGACCGAAGTACTCACCCTGGGACCCACACCTTAAGCCTGGGACGATTCCTGGTGGCCAGTCGCTCTGGGATTCCCTCCCAACCCAACGGACAACGCACGCAACCTTGGCATCATACTGGACTCACTGCCCACTATGAACCACCAAATCAAGGCAGTTTCAGCAGCCTGCTTCCACAAGCTCTGCCTGCTCTGAAAGACATTCAGATGGATCCCCACAGAATCCAGAAACATGGTCAACCCACACAATCACATCCAGCAGACTCGGATACGGCAACGCACTCTACGCTGGCGTCACCCAGAAACAGCTCAAGAAACTACAGAACATTCAAAATGCCGCAGCCAGACTGGTCCTCGACATCCCCTGCTGCAGCCACATCATGCAACACCTCTGACAACTCCACTGGCTCCCAATTAACAAGAGAATCACCTTCAAGCTCCTCACACATGCCTACAAAGCTCTCCATGACAAAGGGGCAGCATACCTGAACACCGCCTCGCATTCCACATACCTGCCAGACAACTCCGTTCCACCCAACTCGCCCTAGCCTCGGTCCCCAGGATTCACAAGACCAGAACCAGTGGAAGTTCTTTCTCCTACCTCTCCGCCAAGACTTGGAACACCCTGTCCATCGACCTCAGGAAATCAGCGTCGCTGACCCAATTCAAGAAGGACCTCAAGACCTGGCTCTTTCAAATGACCCCCTACCAAAAGGGACAAACAGCCGCCCCCCCCCCCGAGCGCCTTGATGCCCTCACGGGTGAGAAGCCGCGCTTTACAAGCCCCTGATTGATTGATTGATTGATCGTTCCTCTGGGCTGACCCTCTGTCTCATTGTTACCCTGTCCCTCCCTGTTTTCCCTGCATGTCACTTCTTGTTCCTCTGACCCACCACTGCCCCTGCTTGCTCCCTCTGACCCCTCTATCTGTCCCTTTGCAGCTTTCATTGGTGCCACCGGAGCCGGGTAAATTTTTTCCTCCAACCACTCCCACTTTCCTCTGTGTGTTGTTCCTTGGACCCGCCCCTTCCTCTTGCCCCTGGTGTGTTGACTGAAGCTCCCAGTAGCTTATCATTGTTGCCCCTAGATATTTGTTTCCTTTTTTTTAATATGTAGGACAAGCAAGTCTCGATATGAGAGAAAGAAACCCAAGAATATAATGAAGGATCCCTTGCCATTTTATCTTAATTTTTTATTGAATCAAAAGTTGGGCTGTGCTGAAGGCTCAACTACGTTGATTATTGTAATATGAAATTTAGGCAATTTCTCGAAATTTGTATTATGAGATTTTGCGTAATTTGCGGGAGACTGGTTCACAGAGAAAATATCTCATCAAAATACATATTTTGCACGAACCAGTCTCCTTCAGGAATCTCCCAGACCTTTTTCAGGCAAACTATGACATCAAGTGAAAAACATCATGCAATATACCGGCAAACCACATTCAATGCTAAAACCTTAATTTTTACATATTTGTGTAGTCTTCACAACATTTCATGAGAAAAGAATAAGCAATTTCACACACCCCTTGAGTGGCTTCTAAAAATGCTAGTCGATTCAGAGACATGTAAAGGCTTGGGAGTAGAATTGGCCCTGTCACGAGGGAAGGAAACCTGCCCCGCCCCGCTGGAATCTATGTTCCGCCCCTGAGTCCAAGAACATCCTGGCCATTGTTAGTTCTCGGGGTCATGCTGACAGTAGTCACAGCCCACGCTTACACTAGCCAGGTGTGGTGAGAGAATGATTCTGTGTTTCTTTCAGACAGTCACACGTCTATTGAAGAGGCTGGAAGCTAGGCACGAAAATACTGCAATGCTCAGTTTATTCGAAACAATTACCCACAACTCCCCCTCAGGCACACCTCTGCTTGGTTCATGATGTAACACTAATCAAAATGCCAGGCCCTTCGACTATTCGCTTATCAAAGAGCGGTACAGTAGAAGAAAGAAGCATTTTAGCCTTCCCAACACGAGCTGTAAAAAGTCACTCAGCACAACTTTTCGGAGTTGTTAACAATCCAGCTAAGCTCTCTCTGCTTGACAACGTGATTACGATTGTCCTTTGGGGCTAACGATGGGATCGCTACAATTTACTTTGAGCAAATCAATCTGAGAAAAGGCTTTTTACGCCTGCCTATTTTTTTGAAATGTCTTCAGAGCAGGAAACGATCAGGACACCATTTGTGCTTGATCAATTTGCCAGCGTGTCAGCAGAGGATGTCAAGTGGATACTTGGCAGCCCACATCCCCGCACTTGTGAGTTGGATGCATGCCCTCCGTGCTTGAACGGCAGAGGGGGGAGTGCTAATCCGCAGCCTGCCAGAGGTTTCTAATGTCTCTCCGCGAGAGGGCAAATTACAGCTACTGTGACACACTGCTCCGAGCATCATCTCTTTATTGTGTGTAATTACTGGCCTCTGCGGAACCTTTGACTTCGAGGCGAGGTGAGTGGGAAATTGCTCATTGCGACTCTGCTCTTATACCTTCATGTCTTCTTTGTTTTTCACACGCGCTTCAAAAGGTGGACATCCATGTGAACACCAAGCACTACTCGCAGGTCCCATGGATTACACTCTAAAGCGTAAACATCCTTTATGCGCCAAATTGAATTAGAATTATATAGAGGATAGTGAGTTGGTCCAACCAAACCGTCGGATTTCTTAAAATTAAATAGTTCCTGTATTCTACCTTTAGAAACAGATGGCACAGTTGACTTGTTCGATTACCTAAAGAGTATAAGATAAACAACTGTTAATCTCCTTTTTTTAGTCTTTACGAGTACAAACCTTCAACTAGGGCACATAATTGCTGAGTGCGCAATTGAGAATAGTTAATGCACTCAGAAGAGTGCAAGAACGTTTAACTATGTAATCTAAAAGCATATATTTCGCTTATAATTCTTATATTTTGTAAATCAATATATTTATTAGAAAAGGTTTCTGACAGAAAACAAAGCTGTTTTCATATATTTTACGTCAATTGCTTGCTTTACAGGACAGGTATTTCAATGATTTGACTGTACCATGAGATCTGTTACCTGCCAACAGTAATATTGGGTAAGTATAGCAAAATTGAGTCTTTGTCCATGCAACTCTTTTTCTTTGTGGAGAAGCTCTTTCCTGTATAACACCTTTAAATATTGGGGCGTTTCTTTGCCCTGCCCTGTCCTGCCCACCCCAGAAAACCCATTTAGTCCTTCCATTGACAGGAGCAGTTTTCTGTTGGGTTTTATGGGTGTAAAGTACATGGAAAACGTTTGTGGATAGCCGAGAAGTTCCACATTTGTTGGTGCTCATAGAATTTTGCAACACGACCTCACCTGTGCAAACCTTTTGTTTTCACTTACACTACACACACGGAAAACACCACAAGTAAATGTTCTTTTCTGCATGAGTAAGTTGCCATCACAAATTAAGATTGACTTTTTATAAATGCAGCACCAACTTTTAGCTAAACAAAATTAAACTTGTGCAAAAACCTCAGTGAAACGGGGTCTTCTTTGGACTGGAGCTGTATGTGGGGAGTCAGTGAAGTTGGAGTTATGGCTGTAGCTCAACATTTTTGTTTTTGGGCTTGCTTTTACAAACAGTTCCTCACACGTAGAGCCTTGGAAGTTCCTTATGTCACTTCTCTCACAACTTATAGCTTTTCACAAAGTCGTGTACTCAGAAGCCCATGCCAACGTAATCACTCATCCAAGAATTCTTTATTTTCCCACCTGCATGGCTGATTTTCTATTTCACATGTAGACTAGCCAATGTGTAATGCACTATAATGATAACCTCGCTGCAAATTTCTTACATAATCTCCACAAACTAAAATGCGTACCTAGGGGCTCATTATGATGGCGGGCGGATGCAGTACGACCGCCATCATAATGGTGATGGGACCGACCGCCAGACGTGCGGCGGTCCCACCGGCCCAGTAGGATGCGCCCGCCATACTGGCGGGCGCATCCTGGCCTTTACCATTGCGGACGGTGCTGCTGGCTGCAGCACCGTCCGCAATGGTAAAAGGCATGCACAGCATTTCCCTGCACCACGTGGCAGGCACCACGCGGTGCCTGCCACTTGGTGCAGGGAACTGCAGGGGGTACCATGGGTACCCCCCAAGTGCACCCCCACCCCTCCCCCCGGGGGCCCGCAACGGGCCCCCAAAGCCAATCTCCGCCAGCCTTTCCATGGCGGCATCGCCGCCATGGAAAG
This sequence comes from Calotriton arnoldi, assembly GCA_963921515.1. Taxonomy (NCBI): domain Eukaryota; kingdom Metazoa; phylum Chordata; class Amphibia; order Caudata; family Salamandridae; genus Calotriton; species Calotriton arnoldi. The sequence continues at coordinate 329,648 of CAWUFW010009022.1, forward strand.
GCCTTTAAACCACCCACATTCTAATATGGCTGACGGTGCCTGCTAGGCACCACCACCATATTAGTGGCTCAGCTCCTCCCGGACGGCAATCGTAACGATTGCCGACCGGCAGAAAAGCGGCGGACGGACTTTGCATCCGCCGCGATACCCACCACCATCATAATATGGCAGGGGGTATTTCACATGAGGATGGCGTAACGATAGCCACCGCCGGCCCGGCGGTGGCGATCATTACACCATCCTAATGAGCCCCTTAATTACCACTACCTAGTACTTCATTTCTTTTAACTATTTACTTCCCTCATCTCTCTGAGGTCATGTAGTCTTAACTGTTACCTTCTTCCGACCTTCTCCTTTAATTAGAAGTGGAAGTTAAATGCTGGTGATGATATATACTTGAATTTTAAATGTTACTTTTATCTCATTACCATACCATTATGACCCAATGGTAAATAGGGGTGGGCGAGGCAGCATATAAAAAGTGAGAGCCGAGCTAGAACCGAGTCAAGAGTCTGGCTTGCTTCTAAGAGCCCGTATGCAAGCCAATTCCTGAAAATAGTTGGCATGCACCAATTATCATGTAAAAATATAAAAAAATCTTTTCACATTTCAGAAGTGGATTTGTTTAACATGAAGAAGTGTTTTACATGTGTACATCAGATTATATCACTGCATTGAGAGTTTATTATTAAAAGTGATCATTTATGCCCGCACTCTGACGACAATACCATTAGTGATGTAACAGGCAAGTCAGTTGTCATCTGTACCATATACATGTCCTAGATTCTAATGATAAATGGAGCAACATTTTATTTTATTAAATCAAAACACAAGAGTTTTTGTACATTGCACATCCTGAACTGACATATTTGAATGTGCTCACATATGTGATCATGAAGAAAAAAGTGGCTCAGTGAAATAACATACTTGCCTGGGACCACAGAATTTAATCAAGTTGGGAAGCCAGGATTAATTGCAAGCTTTCTGGTGTCATGTTCGTTAGGCTAGTCCTGTCATGTATATCCCTTTTTACATACAATGTCCCATCCACACGACAATAACGGTTCTGAGGGGTGACCTTTTACCAAGTAGTTAGCCCTGTCTCTTCGTAAACAGTCTCTTAGTATATTATCACAACAATGCTGTAACTGACGTACATAAACATGTCGCCAGGCACGGCATACTTATTCTGTAGAAGGATCACCACTTTTTTCATCCTTGGCCAACAGCCACTGTGCATGATCGCATTTGTTTGGAAAAACATTTATGATTGCTTTCAAAACATTTATGATTGTTTTAAAAACATATTGATTCTAGAAGAAACCCTGGAGTGTCCACTAGAATATATAAGACCCTCATTTCCCCCTACAAATTAGAGGAGAATTCCTTCCAAGCTGAGACGGGGTCCTGCATGCTGAATCTTCGACACGCAGCAGTCTGACATCCCTTGTGGGCTGTCATCCTCCAAGCAGAGATGGGGTCCTTCATTCTCAGCCATCAGGTGAGGGGGTTGGAGCGTCCCTAGGGTTTCTTGGCTACATATATACATGCTACACATACAGATCTAGGCTAGGTACATTTCGGCAAATTACTTAGGGCGCACATTTTAGGAATATGCAAGTGCTACTGTTTTTATCTGAACTGCTTATGTTCATCTTATTATCACTATGGTAGAAATGTATCTACTATTTACTATATTGGTACTAGCAATCTCTTTCGTATGCTTCTGTCTCCTGAATGTCGCAGCACATATGTTTTACACAAGGCTGTCGCTGGACCAATAAATACTTATTGAAACGTCTTAATCGCCATCCTGTGTATTATCTTAGAAAAAGCAAGCACAAGTAGATGAGCGAAAAGTACTGTACTGTTTTTCACGATCCCTGAGGAATCAGGGTTGTCATGTTCAGTGGTTGCCAGAAACTACCTACACCACTGTAAGATACAGGGGGGTGGTTGTGGCACTGTAGAGCTAGCCGGTCTAATGACTGACATATCCTGTGGGGGTGTCCGGAAGCGGTTGGGACACCAACCCCTCTGTTTAGATCATCCAAAAGGCGCAGGTCCTGGGGATTCCTAAGAACTACATGACATGGCACCCAACGTTGGTTTGGTTCTTATACTAACAGTGAAATCTGAGTAGTACAGTCATGCTTTCTCAGGAAGCCCTACTCACACTTTTCAGAGACGTCTGAAGTGGGAAGGGAAATCCGCCTCAGCTGCGCAGATATACCCTGTGTATTCGCTGAAGGTTTAACAAGCTTGTAAGGATAAAAGGTTCCCAACATTGTGCAAAACTCCTAATTACAAAAAATTATTTATTCTTCTCCTTTTGAGAAATACCTAGAAACGCGAGTGGTTCGGGCTCAGGGGAAGACGAAGTTGCAAATGCTCTTAACATTACAGAGAACTGCAGACAAGCAGTAACAATAAAATTGTTAGAACACGGCGTACCCTTAACAGGTGGCTGTATTACCTTCGTGATTGAGGCACACGAGGTGTTCGGATCAGAGGTATTCTATTCTTGGGTTCAGTTCCCACCTTCAGATCCGTTGACTAAATTGTTTCACACATACATTGTAGTAGAACCACCAGAAGAATACATTCCATACGAAGACATTGAAGTCCCGTTAACTTACCAGCAACACAGAAACTGGTTTATAGGCACCTTCCCACACACAACATCTGTCGTGAGACTCGGTCCACTCAGCATTGAAGGAGCGACCTGGACGGTCTTAGCGATATACACTCCACATCCAGAGATAGATACACTACCAGTGGATGAAGTCCGTACAATACATAAAGACATAGTCAGGCTATACAGACCCATCGTCCAGTTCGTCATGCGAACATTAACAGTCCAACCTGCGAGAAATGCTCTAGTCGGTCCACATCAGACCACACCTACAATTAACCCACAGGCACTGAAATCAGTAATAGGGACAATCCCATCCAAACGGGAGCAAATTCCGTTTTGGATAGCACAGAAAATTGCACAGCTGGAAGCAGTATTTTCCCATATGGGTCCGAAGGAAAAACATAGGGGGATATTCTCAACAATCGGCGAAAACTATTGCTAACCTCAGTTAGCGTGCGTTTTCTTATCGCCATGTACCGCGTGAAATTATCGCAGTGTTAGCGGCGTATTCACAACACGCCGCTAACAGGCGATAGTTTCAGGGAACGGCAGTGAAAACTGCTGCCAACATCAGCGCAAAGGCGATAGGAAATCCGGCGTTAGCGGGCGAAAACTATCAATAGGCCCATTAGCGGCAAAAAAACTCACGTTAGCCAGCCCAACGTGAGTTTTTTTTGTCTCTAATGCAAAAAATAGCCTATCAGTCAACATCCAATAGAAAATAGGTATAAAAAGCAAACAAATGCAGAATGGAGCAGCCTGGGCCAAGTGCAGCACACGTCAACAACCCCTGCAAGCCACCCAACATCCAGGATGACCAGGATGAGAGCCAGGATGAGAGCCAGGATGGCTCGCCGGACCTGCGTCTGGAGCCTGGATGCCTCGCTGGACCTGCGTCTTGAGCCTGGATGCCTCGCTGGACCTGCGTCTGGAGCCTGGATGCCTCGCTGGACCTGCGTCTGGAGCCTGGATGCCTCTCTGGACCTGCGTCTGGAGCCTGGATGCCTCGCTGGACCTGCGTCTGGAGCCTGGATGCCTCGCTGGACCTGCGTCTGGAGCCTGGATGCCTCGCTGGACCTGCGTCTGGAGCCTGGATGCCTCGCTGGACCTGCGTCTGGAGCCTGGCTGCCTCGCTGGACCTGCGTCTGGAGCCTGGAGTGGAATACGGAGGAGCTGTGGAGTCGATGAGCTGTGGCGGTAGACATTGAGGTGCGACGATCGCCCGTTCCTGGTGGTGAAGTCTGGCAGGTCGCATGGAGACACGTTGCTGACCTGTGTGAGAAGGCCGCCTTGCGCACCTTGGAGCTGTCAATAGTAGAGGCGCTCCTGCGCCCCAACGTAGGGAGGTCTGCATCGCATACTACGATCCACCACTACACCGGGGTGCGCGGAGGGGATTACCAACGGTGGGTGCCGCCTCTCTGCATCACAGGCCGGATGATGTTGGGCTGGCCGGACGCTGTGGAGGGTGAGGCCCCTGAGCTGCGCAGAACTCGTGTGGCGTAAGCACTGCAACTTCATGCCTAAGGGGGCCCTGCTGCATCAACTGCATCGGGAGGTCCACCAGCGGACTTGGCGGCGACTGCTGTACCCAGGCTTGTGAAATCCCTCCTGGCTGAGGCTCCTGCTGGCTGAGTCACAGATTTGGAGAGAGAACAGCGGATTGCGCCACAGTGTCAATGTCCAGGTAAGGAGAAGGTGGGTCGAGTCCCCCAGGCCTAGCACACATAGATGATGCACCCCCAGTGTCGGCTCATCCGCTATGGCGGAAGAGCATCGCCCCACTGCTTTCAAGCAGTACAGAGGAGGAACAATCATCACATGATGATAACTTACTGATGTAACCGTGCTATGTTTCCCTTGCTGGTGGGAGGGTGGGTAGGACTGCTCCAAGCACGGGGCAAGGCATGGGCGGATTGGCATGTCCACTCAAGTGTGCAATGACTGTTTGGTCGGCCCACTTAGGCCGCCCAAAGCAGTCATGCGCACTTCCCTGTTCGTAATGCAGGCTGCATTACAGCCTGCATGGAGAACATGCCCACCACTCCAGCCCCTGGCTGCATGTCTTGTCCCGTTGTCAATTACCAATCCCACCGCCGCCTTGCAGCGTTGTGATTGGCTCAGGGGAGGGAGCCTGGCTGCCTTCTTCATGTTCCTGGAAGCAGACGCAGGAGAGCAGGAGCAACGAGGACACTGGACCCGGCTTTGGGGTAAGACTTCCCTTATCAAAATGTTTACAACACCCGCTCACACACACATCCCAGCGTCCACGCCCCATCCAGTGTTCTTTCCAGTGTTTACCACCTCACAGCTGCCCAGCCCCCCTCCAGCACTTCTCAACGGCGGCCGCTGTGCGCCCATGCACAGCAAGCGTACCACCCGTGTGCCAAAGGCACATACGTGGTTGTGACGCATGCCATAACATCGCATTCCATTCCCATGCATACTAATACTAGGCACATTGCAACAGTAGAGTAGGTGTTGCATAGCGGAGACATCAATATCACTATTCCCACATCAGTGAGTGCAACCCAAAACTTACCTTTGCACCCCAAACCCAACCGTAAACCCTGGAATTTTTTTTTGAGCCCCCATAACACACCCAAAAATCAAATTTGACCCAAATGCACACCCCAAATTCCATATTTTACCCCAAAACACACCCCAAATTCCATATTTTACCCCAAATGCACACCCCAAATTCCATATTTTACCCCAAAACACACCCCAAATTCCATATTTTACATCCAAAACCCATACCCACCCGAAAAACTTTTAATTACCCCATTACTGACCTCACAATGCATTGTAATCAAATGCGATGTAAAGGCACCAGCGTTGTCGGAGTTGCGTTGTTGACGATGTACTGCCTGCGTTGGAATGGTCGCCTCCTGTGCCAAAGGCAACCCATAGGCTGCGCCGTTTGCGTCCATCTGACCCTGGACCGCGCTCTGCACCAAGGAGCCTTCCTCTTGGACACTCCACCGCTACGACGCCAGCAGCCTCCTCGCCATCAACCCTGGATGCCACCTCGCCTGCCAGGACCAACCTCTGCTCCGGACCGGACCGGACATCGCCATCGCCATCACTGACGGCTGCAGTATCGCCCGCAAGGAGCACCCCGACCATCAAGGAGGAGGCATTGCCATCACCTACAGAAGCACACTTCGACTGACCACGCACTCTAATGACCCAAGGGTGACCATGGATCACCTCAACTCCCAGATCCAGACCAAACCCAAGCACATCCTCTGCGGCACCCTCATGTGCAGGCCCCCCGGGCCATGGCCCCCCGTTCTCCAATACCATTGTAGACCTCATTGCACCCCAGGGCCTCCCATCCACCGACGACATCCTACTCGGTGAACTCAAGTTCCACCTGGACAACCCCAGTGACAAGGACACCACCCCCTCCTGGGGAAGGTCCCCTACATCAGACGCAAGCAGCAAGTCACCTCAACAAGCCACATAGCAGGACACACGGTTGAGCACGTCACCTCCGCCAGTGGGAACTTCAACTACAGCCACAACACCGGACTCTCCTGGTCGGACCATCATTGGTAACATCACGTCTTCACCTTGCCCACCGGACGCCACCACCATCATCGCACCCCCTTGCAGCTGGATCAAGGTGACCGAAGAACGTCTCGTCAACTCCCTCCGCACCAACACTCCACCAATGCTTCCAAACTATGACACCGCAGCGCACGACCACCACCGATGGATCTCCAACAGCGGCGACATTCGGGCACCCCAATGAATGGCACTGCGTCAGTACCTTCTGCCTGCCTGATGGCAGGCATGAGGGTGACGCAGTGCCACAGGGATAGGCTGGCCCCATGCATTGCTGGAGTTGCATCATGGTTGTGACAAGACTGCAGCAATGCGTGACTTTAGTGCCGACAGATACGTCAGGATTCCTGACGTATCTGTCATTACTTGCATCATGGAGTGCTGTCCAGTGAAAACAGTGCATCCATGCTGTCGCAAGAAGGGCGTAGTGAGAAGTGTTGCAACGCTGTCTTGTCGCAGCGGTGCAACAATTTTCATTACTGGGGACCAGGAATGCGCACTATCTTATTGATGGTGCGCATTCCTGCACTGTAGTTTTGTCGCAGAGCAGCGCTGCAACATTGCTTGCAGCGCTGTCCAGCACCAAAACCTGCTGAGATGTGGCCCCAAGTGTTATCCCCATTTTTAAGACCAGCTATTTTCTGGTCTTAAGTTACTGGCTCTAACTCCAGTTAGAGCCAGTTTTTTGGGTCTTCAGAAGTTCAAGGATACCCTTGTGAATATGGAGTAGTGGTGTTTGCGTGCGTTTTTGCACAGGAACGCCTCTCCTGCATATAATTATCGCTAACAGAAGTGGCGATCTTTAAAATGGACGCTTTCACCTAAAAACTGTCGCTAATGGCTGTTAGCGACAGCTTGGTAATAGAGCGACAAAATTATCGCCGCAGTAGCGGCAGAAAAGTGCTGCTGACGCGGCGATAACTCCTTGAGAATATTCCCCATAGAATGCTAACTATTTGCTTGCTAATGGGGATGGTTCCCTCAATCAAAGATTGTACCACCTTTGGAACAATCTTTGCTGCCATATACATTAGAATGCACGGTACCCATTCAATAGCAGTAGTTCCAGAGGTATTGAAACAGATACAGAATGAGTACGGGGCAAGTCCTGCCCTGGACTTGGGAATGAAACTAATGGGAAATTTTGACCAAGTCTCTTCAATAATGCTGAGAAACATAAAAGGGGAGGCAGACGCAGTGGCTATACACATCTGCCTGAGGGAAGTAGCTCCTATATATAAGAAACGAGAGTTACCAAAAATTATCGAACAAACCTATGATACATTAGGTAGAGATAGTTTGGGAGCCAAACCAGGGAACCCACAAATGGCGGGTAGCCCTGACAAGGACCACTCGAAGCAAGCACCATTTTCTTCTAAGAAGAAATGGGATAACAAACAACCTAAAAATAATAATACAGAAAAGAATTCATGATCAAGCAGTGGGTCTCCTCAAAGGGAGTCCTCTGAGAAGAAGTATAACCTTACGAATTGTGCACAGATTAGGAAACCTGATAGGTATCAGGACACTGATACATGTTCCTTTCGTTCCTTTCAGGCTTTGTCAAAAGACTCAGAGAGGGACGGGTGATCCGAACAAAAAACAGAAGATCGACCAAAAGAGAAAAGGGAAACACATCGTAATTCAGATTACATTATCAAACAGGAAGATCAACCTAAAGCAAAACCTCAATTCAAAAAGAAGAAAGTAGCTGGCTTAAAAATTAGACATGCCCAGGTTACTGAGGACTCAGCTTCTGAACGGGGAATGGGCTCTTACGATGCTAGACAGTGCGGCAGAAGTAACAATAGCTCGCTAGAACCTGAAGGATTTTCTGGTGACAGCAGTAATGAATTAACATATCACGGTGGATACACCTGATTCAAGAGTGAGTGTCCCACATAGACTATACAAAATTACACTCCAAATAGAGGGGGACATCTCAAGAAAGGTTAAAGGTCTCTTTTGGGAGAACTTAACATATGGATATGACTTACTGCTAGCAGAAAAAGATTGGCCGCCTGAGTTTGTGATGGATTGCCCAAAGGGGAAAAGCGTCATTTTGCATGCTTTCTCCGACCTCGTTCCAGTTTCTTTAAAACATTCATACACGCAGGAGTGGGCGCTAGTGCTAGCTCGGGCATTATACCGCAACCATGTAGGGTGGGACGTGGAGTCTACCCACCACGAAATCCCATTAAAATCTACTCCAAATCCACAGGGACAGTACCCTATCAAAAACGATGCAAAAAGACAGGTCAAAGAAATCTTAGACCAACTCGAATACCGAGGTGTAATTGAGACTTGCACCTCCCCGATGAATAATCCTTTGTTTCCAGTAATGAAACCTGACAATTCATATTGTCTAGTTTTAGATTACCAACACTTGAACACATGCACGCGAACATTTGCGGTTCAAAACGCACACAGTGCCGCATTAATAAATAACATTGTGCTGAAGAAATACAAAACGACATTAGATGTCTCGAATGGATTCTTCTGCCAGCTAGAATATAGCTCCAGAAAGGAGATATTTGACTGCATTTTCTGCGCTCCGCACTCAGCAAAATTTTGTTGTTTGCCTCAAGGGTATAAGAACAGCCCGGGGCTATTCTCATCAAGAGTGTCAGAATTATTACAAACATGTGACGAGGAGGCTGTGTCCTATGTAGATGACATCTATCTGACGGACGATGAATTACTTGAACACTTGTGCAGGGTGAACAACATAATTGTGGTGTTTGCCAATTTGGGCTACAAATTAAATTTTAAGAAATCTAAAATTGCCCATCTCAATGTCCTATTTTTGGGATACAAGCTGTTAAGTGAAGGAAAGAGCCTGCCAGCCAACTTTTCAGAAAAGTGTGCTCTGCTCCAACCTCCAAAGACTCTCAAAGGTTTGCAATCCATTTTAGGATTTCAAAATTTTGGCAGAACATATATTCTAGATTACGCAGAAAGAGTAAAACCTTTTACGACTTAATCAGACCTGATTTCACACCACATCAGTGGACACAGGAACATATAGATACTCTCCGTTCAGTTCAGGCTGACATGATAGCATCAAAACATTTGCACACACGTGTAAACACTACTAACTTGGTGATCAGGGTAGTCCTGGGTTTATCAGGATATACATACATCACTTTCAATGAAGGTGAGACCGTCCCAATTGCATACAAATCACATTTATACACAAATGCGGCCACAGAAAAGATACTGACAGCAGTACAGACTGCTGTAGTGAGAGAAAGAGCACTAGCACAGGGGAAACGCATAATCGTTGTAACCCCGGTACAAACTTTAGAAGCTGTTACCAAAGCAAGCATTCCAAATGCAAAAGCACTGCATCCACAATGGATACAATGGGCTAATTCTCTCATTGCAACAGACGTAGATTACAAATATGATCCTACACTGAAAACACAAGCATTCCTGCAGTACAAACAAGAATACCCACTCCCGAATTAAATCTTGCCTCTAGGAAAATATGAATACATCATTGAAACTGATGGTCCTGCTCAGCCTGCCATTGTAAGTAAACAACAGTATAGCGCAGCATGTGCTATAGTGAAGGGACGTATGCAGGACGGTAAGTTCCATCCAAGCAATACAACTACACAATCTCAAGGAGATTGCACAGCACAGCTTGCAGAACTGAAAGCTCTGATACTAGCACTACAAAATACGGATCTGGAATTCCCCATACTGATAGTGTGTGATTCGTTCTACTGTGTACAGTCTTATAATGAATACCTTCATTACTGGGGACAGAATGGGTTTAGTGATTCCAAGGGTTGCACAATAAAACATAAGTTGTTATGGGAACAAGTGGCAAAGCTGAAAGAATGCCTGCCACGGGCTCAAGTTATTCACACCTTGAGTCAGCAACATGATGGCGTACACGTTGAAGGAAAATCACTGGCTGATGAAGCCGCCAAGGCGATAGTGCGAACTGCTGCCATTGCTGCAATAACTCGTTCTAGCACGAGGATAGATGGAGATATACTGATAGCTGTCAACGCCTTGAAAAACAACTCTGCAGAGCCAAAGGGCTTTTCACTCAAGTACTCCTTTAAATTAGATGCACAAAACACACCGTATGCTCAAATTCCAGGAGTGGGGGATAGAGTTACACAAAACATGGATCGCAGATTAGGTTTAATTCTAGCTGCACACGAGGGTCTGGGCTCAGCACACGTAGGAGTCACTTTCAACAATTTCATTGTTGGAACAGCTATACTGGTGGCCAGGTTTGTCTAAACAAACCAAGGGTTATGTCCTAAAGTGTGACATCTGTCAGCAGATGAAAGGTTCCACCATCACATGGCCAACGCAACCACCACTACTCATTTCAGACAGACCTCTTGGATGTGTCTATTTGGACCACTGTGGGCCCCTGAATTCAGATGGGGTCTTCAAGTACATCTTGGTGGCAGTGGATTCATGCTCTAGATTCCTATGGGTTTGACCTCAGCATTTGGCTGACACCCGAACTGTTATAAAGGATTTGCGAGTCTTCATCGGGACATACGCAATTGGCACGTTACACTCTGACCGTGGCCCTGCGTTTAGCTCACAGGCTTACAAGGAAGCCATGGGAATTAGGGGCGTGGCCTTGTGGTACTCCTCCCCCTACCATCCCGAGGGAAATTCGGTGGTGGAGAGGAAAAACCGGGACCTAAAGCAATCCTTAACAGCAAGGGTATTAGGTGCGGGTGGCAGTTGGGTCAATCACCTGTATGGGGTCCAGAGGGCACTTAACAACATGCCAAGAAAATCCTTGGGAGGCCGTACCCCCTATGAGATCCTGTTTGGGACAAGAATGTGGGTACCTGACCTCAATTGTGCCAGCACAGAGGCGGATGCAAAACCATTTGAATTGAGTGATAGTTTGGCTGTTTTACAGGAACTCAATGAATTCCGGGCATAACGAAGCGCTCTAGGTACCCGACCGCGCGGCTCTACTCGTTTCACTCCATACCACACGACCTTAAAGTCCGGCTCGATAGCTTCCTGTGCTCCCCCCCCATTCTTCTCAACATCCTAGAGACTGACTATCTGGGGAGGGTCCTGTCCGATCATGATGCCCACACTATTACTCTTGCGTGGCGTCCACCCTGGCCCCCCGTACCCACTTGGCGTCTGCCCAGGGACTGCCTGGAGGACCTGATCTTCCATCAGATGCAGGCAGAACACATACAGCATTACTTCCAGGAGAACACACGCACAGCCACCACTCGAGCCGCGGAATGGGACGCATTCAAAGTGGTCATTAGGGGCACCTGCATCCAACACATCACAGGGGTGCGCCATGTCCTAGAGCGCCGCATTCGTGAAACAGAACAAGCGTTGGCCACACTCACACGTGCGGATGACACAAATACAGCCACACCCGCCCAAGTGGCGGAAGCCAAAACGGCATATGCGGAGGCACTAGCTGAACTCCGCCGCTATAATTTTAGGGCATACGCGGCGCGAATGCACAGAGAGGGCGACAGAGCTGGCGCTCTGCTGGCTTGGTTGGTGAAGCAGGATACAACCCTCCCACCGATCACAGCGATCCGCTCCGAGGGGAACGTCCTGATTCACTCACAGACCTCCATCCTAGACGCATTCCGGCTGCATTACGCGCAACTATATGTAGCCCCGGCCTCAGGGGATGAGGAGCGCCTCACCCGATTCCTGACCAAATACCCTCTGATCCGCATGGCGTGTAGTGACAGAACTGACCTGGACGAGCCCATAGCCGCAACTGAGGTTAAACAAGCTCTCCAAGCGTTGGCTACCTGTAAGGCCCCTGGGCTGGATGGCCTTCCGCTGGAATTTTACCGCATGTTTGCAACGCAACTGGTCCCCCAATTGGTTACGCAGTTTCAGGCGGCACTGGATGAAGGCCGGCTGCTACAATCCATGTGCGAATCGGTTATAATCTCCCTTCTCAAGCCGGATAAAGACCCGCAACAAATGGGCTCATATCGGCCCATCGCCCTCTTGCCGGCTGATTACAAGATCTATGGGAAGATCCTAGCAGACAGATACGCCACAGTCCTCCCGAAACTGATCCACCCGGATCAGTGTGGGTTCGTCCCGGGTAGGAATACCTCCTTTCACATCCAGCGCCTGTTTCACGTTCAGGACCAGATCCGAGACCGCTTTCCCCGCGCGGTGTGCCTGGTCCTGGACTTGGAAAAGGCCTTTGATACTCTTTTATGGCCTTACCTCTTCCAAGTTCTACATCGGATGGGAGTGGGACCCCGCCTTCTTGCCTACACTAAGCTCATCTACTCCGCACCGACTTCTAGGGTGAGGCTTGGACCCCTTTTATCGCCGTCGTTCCTGATAGTTAGGGGTACGTGCCAGGGCTGCCCGCTCTCTCAAGCGCAACTCCGCGAACTCCGCCCAGGGTTAAATTGGATACACCAATCGGCAAGTACTGACTTACTTATAAGTCCCTAGTATATGGTACCCAGTGTACCCTGGGCATGTAAGGCAGAGTGTTCACCCAGGGCTGCAGCACTATTTGTGCTACCCTGAATCTGACAAAGGACAAAATGGATCCCAACCTGCCACTGCAGACTGAAAGAGCAGTGCCTACACTGCTAGTTCAACTTTCCAATTACAACTAATGGCAAGCCATTACTTCCCTTAATGATATATGTAAGTCTCTCCTAAGGAAGGCCTTTAGAGCTCTATGGCAGGGAGCTATATATTATTAAGTAGGACATACATTTTTTGTATGTCTTAACAGCAACACTTCCAAATTATTGTTTCGCTGTGGAAAGGTTAGAAGCCCCATCTGCTAGCACAGAGTTTCCGTCTGTCATCCCAGCCTGGCTAATCTCTGAATGGGACTACTTAACAGAGTCATGTAAGGTATCAAATTAATTGCGGCATTAAACCTGATCTGAGGCCCATGTCAAATTTAATGTCACTATTAAAGTAAGCAATGTTTAGAAAGTTGCCACTCTGCACTCCAGCTAGTCCAGCAGCCTCACAAAAGCCCTGGCACACAGACAGCTTTCTGCCTGCCTAGGGAGAGTGTGAATGACTTCCAGGCCTGGGAACAAAGGCAGTTGCCTCAGAGCAAGGTGTGACCTCCTCTCTCAGGATTGCTGCTCAGGGTGTTTTTTTCAAAAGGCAAGCTTCAAAGGGGAAGCCACCTTCAAAGGGCCAGTGCAACAATACTCCTGAGCAGGATGCCTTTTGTTCCTGCAGACAAATAGGAGAAAGAGAAGGAGAGAGGGAAAACCCACCTCCAAACCGTTTTTCCCGTGGGCGTGTAGCCAACTGGTAGCCATACCTCTTGGGTGGGCTACCATGCTCCTGACCACCAAAGAAGGGTTGTACCATTTTGAAAGGGGCAAGAATGGGGCACTCTGGGATAGCCAGATGCCACACATTGTAGGAACCACGTCCAGGAAACATGCCGCTAGGAAAGAGGGGACCTAGTGGCCCATTGGCTAGTGATGTCATGGTCCCCTTGGGGCTCTTTCTTAGGAAAAAGGTGGCACCCCTGGCAATCTTCCCTCAGATCGTGCTGGAAACAGAGAGAGGACCGAAGAAGGACTGCCCTGCTGCCCTTGAAACTGCACAGAGAGAGGCTGCACTGTCAGAAGGACTGCACCTGCTGCACTGTGGGCTAGCAAAGTTTGGACTGTGCTTGCGACTCCTGGCTTGATTCCCAGCCCCAAACTACAGCAGTGACTCCAAGTATCAGTCAGCTGATCCCCTGGAACCAGCTCCAGGGACACAAGAGCTGAAGAAGCCTAAACCGACAAGTTGGTAGCCACCGCAGACGTTTTGATGATACCAGTTGCACACACTCAGAGAAGGAATCCAGACCAATTGGGTAAGTATAAAAAAGGCATACTTGTATTTTATTTTTAGAACCAAGCAAGTCTTGGTACAGGTAGGTAAAATGTACTTTCAATTGTAAACCTTTACACAGAAATGCAATTGAGAATGGATTTGCAATTGTTACAGTTTGGTATGACTTCAAAAAGCAGTTTAAATTACACAGTAATTACTTTGAGAATACTTTTTGATTACTTTCAGAATACATTGACTACTTGGGGTGGTATGCCTAGATACCACACCGAGAGATCTCACAAATCAAGGTAAGTAAGACTTTTTGGACTTTGCAGTTTAGTTATCCTTTCTCTATACAAACATCAGTTCATCACTTAGAACATTTTCAGGCCCACAATCTCATGACAACGGTTCTTATGGGATAAAAATGGTTATCGGTTTCACAGGTAAGTAAACGTCTCACAAGTGAGAGTTTTGGGGATTAGGACCAAGGTTCCCCAAGGTTTTTGGTAGGCACTCAAGTTGCACCACCAGCGGCACTGAGGTGGCCGGTGCAGAGTGCAGGGGTCCAATGTTAGCCAATGGGGCTAAGGGGGCCTTCGGTTAGGGACTGCTTACGAACAGGCCACTCGGGTGTGGGAGCAAGCTCCTGGGGTTAAGGTCAGCACTGAAGGGGCCAACAATCACCACAGGAGCTGCACCACCAGCGGCGCAGGGGCTGCTGGGTGCAGTGTGCCAAGAAGACATCAGGGACCCTGTGGTTTCCAATTGAGAACTCCTGTTCGGCAAAGAGGCTGCAGGCTCGGGCAGGGAGACTTCCTGAAGGCGACCACCGGCTGGAGAGGCAAGTTGGGTTCTTGGAGGATGCCTGGACACCGTCATTTGGGCCACCCAAGACTGTGGGGTGTCAGGTGCAGGGGTGTCTTCTGGCGTCTGGCCTTCTTACCAGCTCTTTTCGCGGTCAGGGTGACCTTTCAGGTTGTGGCTGCAGGCGTCGTCTTGAAGCTTGAGGGACATTGGGGACCACCATATCCCAGGTCAGGTTCACTGGGGAGACCTACTCGTGGTGTTGGGCCACTTGAACTTGGCTTGTGGGCGTCGGGTGCAGAGTGGTGCAGAACCACGGAGCCACCTGGGTCCAGGTTCTGATCTTGGAGTCTTGGTTGAGCAAATCCGGGAGACAGAGTCTGTAAGGTGAGTGCAGGGCAGGTCCTCTTGGATCTGGGGGGCTACTGGCTGCTGGACATGCCAGTTTCTTCACTGTAGGCAGGTCGAAAGCGGGACAGGCTGGTAGGTCTGGGTCCAAAGCAGTAGGTGTCCCCTTCTTGCTGGGTCAGAACGGCTCTTCAGTCCTTCTTCTTTCTTCCTTGTATCTCAGGAGGCAAGGTTCAGGGTCGCCCCTAAATGCTAATTTTAGGGGCATTAAAAGGGGTGTGCAGGTCGGGACCAATGGGTCCCTTCCTTGGGATGGGTGCACCCCCTATTATGCCACCCTCCAGTAGGAGGGGGCATGAGCCTCTCCATAATTGGCTGAGTCCCCTCATCTTCAAGATGGTGGGGACTGAGATGTGCGCTTCACCTCGCCTCCCCCACCTGAGGGGTGGGGTTGGCAAAGGTGGGCACACCTCTCTTCCTAGCTTGGTTTTCCTGCCGATTCTCCCACCCAAAGTGGGAGCCAGTTGCTGGGGGCAGCAAATGGCAGGGACAGTTTCTAAAGGCTGCAGGCCTTTGAAGCTTCCCCTTAATGGACCCAGCCCATCCTGGGGAAGGAGGCATGACACCTCTGCCCAGGATGGGCTTTGTATCTGGACCCAGAGAGCGGAGGCTCTCTACTTAGGGGTCCAGAAACCTGTCTGGTGGTGGCAAATGTCGGGCAGCCATTCAGGAACCACACCAGGGCTGGTTGTTTTTCATGGCACATCTCTAAGATGCCCTCGGAGTGCATTTTACATTAAATCCCACACTGGCATCAGTGTGGGTTTAATGTGCTGAGAAGTTTGCTACCAAACTTCCCAGGTTTTGGTAAAGCCATTATGGAGCTGTGGAGTTCGTAATGACCAACTCCCAGACCATCTACTCTTTATGGCTTTACTTCACTTACAATGTCTAAGAATGGACTTAGCTACTGTAGGGATACAGTACTCATGCCACTGTACCCTCATCTGAGGGGTAGTGCACCCTGATAGAGGGTTGGCTTACCTAGGCCTCAGGCAGTGGGGTGTAGGCATGGCACACAGGGATATGTGCCATGTCGACTCTTCACTTTTCTCTGCACCAAACCACATAGACTTCAATGGCAGTGTGTGGGAGTTAAGGTACAGGGCCTCTAAGGGTGGCACAGGAGGGGCTGAAGCCCTTTCCTGGTCACAGTGCCCTTGGTACCCATGGTACCTCTTACAACTGTCTAACCTGTGGCCAGAGATGTACGAATTGAGGGTACAGAGGTGCAGTTTTGTGAAAGAACACAGGCCCTGGCAACCTGGTTGGCAGGGACCCAGGGCACATCACGTCAGGTTGCATCAGAGGTCTGGCAAAAAGTGGGGGGTAAACATGTAAAAAGGGTACTTTCCTACAGACCACCACAAAAGCACCCATGTCGACCGCACCTCAACCGGAGCATCCTTTGCCTGTATCCTCAGCATCAGGACCACTCCATTGATGTCTATGGAGGTCACCCTGTAAAGTTTGGAACTTGCCTTTAAAATGTTCTGATGGCCAGGTAACTGTCCAAAGTATCCTCTCTGGCACCCTAGAAATTTTCCCTGCCAAATTTGGTCGCTCAACCCAGGGCAGAGTACGCGCACTAGCTCTTTCAAACTTTTGAAAAGTTTAAAACTTTTTGTTGACCAATGCTTGTTTGTGGTTGCATTGAAAAATGATTAAAACATCTAAAATCTGTATCTCGGGAACCCTCCATTGGATTTTGATGATCAATGTGTTTAAAAATACACTCTATTTTCAGAAATTGGTGTCAGGTTTCTTTGGTGTTGTGTGACTTTCTTACTCTGTTGCTTGGTGCTGGTAAATGATTTACACTAAGTTGCCACATGCATCAAACTGTGCATTTGCGATTCCTAAATTGCAATTTTTAAGAAATCGCAATTTAGCAACCGCAAATGCTTATGCATGTAGGAATCGCAAAAAAATTTGCAATTCCTACACATTCCTTATTTGCGACTCGCAAATTGCGATTCGCAAATAAGGAATTGCTTCCATTGCCTCTAGGCCCATAGGAATAAATGGGAATTGCATGTGCAATTTGCGAGTACCAAATAGGTACTCGCAAATTGCGCATGCAATTTCAAGGGTGCCAAAAGGACACCCTGATGCACCCCTGAAATTGCAATTTCAACACATGTTGCACAAACACATGCCCCAAGGACATGTATGTGTGCAACATAGAACTTTGAAAAATGCACTTTTGTGCATTTTTCAAAGTTCTCGCAAATTACCATCAACTTTGAATTGATGGTAATTTGCATTTCTTAATTGTGAAATCGCAATTTTTTTGGGGTTGTTGCATTGCATTTAGGTAATCGCAATTTGCGCTTCCCTAAATGCAATTGCAATTTAAGTAATCGCAATTTTAGCGATTACTTAAATAGCGATTTTTGCATTTGGGATGATGCATCCCAAATGCAAAAATTGCGGTCGCAAAGGATTCTGCAAATCTGCCCCTTTGGGACCGCAATTTACAATGATGCAGGTGGCCCGAAGTTCCTTTACCAAGCCTTACTTCTCACAGCCAGAGCTACCCAGGGTTGAGCTATAGTTAAGTAAACAAGCCTGACTGGACCCAAGACGGTATTTGTGAGTGTACTCCACGAAAAGGCCCCACAGCCAAATCATATAGTACATGCAAATCTTCACACTTGCGGTTTAAAAATATATAGATATTCTTATAGGTCTGCTTAACAAATGGGTATATTACTTATGGATATATTATATTATCTATGCATGTGTAAATATGATAATACCAATTGTATCTATCAGTGCTACACTAATGAAATATTGGGGAAAATATCTAATAAAAATATGAATAAATAAAAAAACTTTACATTTTTCAAAAAGAATATTAATACAAATACATGAATAAATTAGCTATAATTAGGGCAACACTTGAAAGTCTACATTTCAAACTATTTACCCATACATGTACACATGGGACTTTATATAATATAACTTTAGATCTCTTTATTAATTTCCATTACATGTATACCTTCTAGCTCTGTATCTATATACGTATTACTTTACTCCTACTGTAGGAAAAAAACCTTGAAGTCTCTCCAGTTCCCTACTCTGTCATCCTATATCTCTTTCAATAAACCTTCTACCTCCACTCTCTGACTTATCCCAAACCTCATTGTATTACTATGAGCTCCCTAACAAACCTTTCTAGACTCCTCCCTTCTCTATCCCTCCTTACACTCAACCCAAACCTCATTTTACTACTATGAACTCTCAAATAACACTTTCTAGACTCTTCCCTTCTCGCCCAATCACGAAGTTGGCAATTGGGCGAGCGCAAGGTAAGTGGTTTTAATAATTTTTTATTTTCTTTTACCTATCCCGTCGTCTGTCAACTTCCCCCCCACTCCGCCCCGCCCCCACCCCACCGCTCTTACCTGTACCGGCCGCACCTGTTTTCACTGCTAAAACATAACAACAGTGGGAAACAAAAGTTATTTTCCACTTTTGTGATGTCATCAGGGGTTGCTTCCCCTATATTCTGCAGCATCACCTGGGTCTTTGGAGACCAGAACGAGGTGGCAGAATCTCTGAAGGCAGTCTCACACATCTTCCACAGTCTGCTAGTCTTCAGAGACCCAAGGGGGGAGGGGTGTGTGTGGAAGAATGTGGGCTGTGTACTGGCTTTGCCATTCTCCATCTTTCCCTGCCAACGCGGATAGGCCACACTCACAGGAAAAAGCATGCTACACTAACATCATCTCTCACAGAACTGCTGTCAGTGTGGCTCTGGTTTTCTGCCCTCAAAGTGAGAGTAAAGTGTGCAGCTTTGGGTGAGGTATGTTATAGAAGGTGGTTTGGATGCGTGGCTTGAGGCCAGATTTATGTATATATATATATAGAGGTGGAGTCTTTAACAAGTGATACAGGCTCAGAGTGTGGTAGTACTAGTTATGCCAGTGGAACAGCGGAGGCAAGACGATTAAGCCTAGGCGAAGAAATTGATTTTTTAGCCTTGGACCGCAGCAACACACTAAGGCCGCGCAAACAAAAGAAACAGCCAGAATACGAAGAAACACAAGGAGGAGAGAAAGACGCAAAAAGCACAAATCAAAAACCCAAAAGAAAATACTGGCGCAAATGACAAACATGGAGGATAATACTATTAGCAATCTTTCATCAATGACTCTTACCAATGCTGAAAAATGAGTTTTAATGTTGGGTCTTTCGTACTGCTCACCAAATGATTTTAATTATGCACAAACTAGAGTGGATGTGTTCTGTTTTATTCGTAAACTAAAACTCAGGAAATTCTTCACAATTAAGAAAGGCCTGGAGGCAACCAGAACGGAGCAACACAGACAGCAAGGCACCAAAACCAGCTTGCAAGTGTCAGATATTTCCACCTTACTGACAATACAAGAACTTTGCAATGAATCTACAAATTACAACGAGAACCCCAGACCAGTAAATTCCACTCAGGAGCAGTTCCAACAAATGGATATAATACAACGAGGGGCAGGAAGCAGCCCTTTCAAAGCAAGATCCACATTCATTCCGATGATGCCCAAAGACTCTATAGACATTTTCCATGAGAGAGTGACAGAAGATATTAAACAACTATATCACCAAGTGAAACACAAAAAGCGGAACAGAAAGTACAAAGAAATTGAATACGCTAAACTAATGAAAAAATTGAGGGACAATCACGAAGTGGTAGTCACGAAATCGGACAAAGGTGGAAACATCGTGATTTGGCCTAAAGCAGAGTATGTTAAAGAAGTACAAAGACAACTCACAGACCCAGAATGCTATGTAAAATCAAATGTTAAAGAATACAACAAGGCAAAAGAATCCCTGACCAAAAAATTACATCAATACAAAAGAGATGGACTGATATCAGTAGAGGAATTCAAATATTTATGGGTGGAATATCCAGTGGTCCCAACCATATATTTCATCCCAAAGATTCATAAGAACATAAGTCCCATTCCAGGTCGACCAATCATCTCAGCCATCAACAGCATGAGGGAGCATATATCCCAATATGTGGATTTTTTTCTGCAACCTATGTTTAAAAAGCTCCCCACATATGTAAGGGATACAGGAGATTTCTTAAAGAAAGTGAATGGCATTGAATGGGCTGATGATATGTTGTTTATTACTCTGGACATAGAGTCCCTTTATACATGCATTGAACATCCTACTGGCCTCTTGGCGATCAAACATTTCCTGGATACTAGACCACTTGAAAGCTATCAACACAATAAGATGTTGATTGATATGATATCATGGTGCCTGTATAACAATGTTTTCATGTACAGCAGTGAAATGTACAAACAATTGAGGGGGGTGGCTATGGGAGCCTGCTTCTCTCCCAGCTATGCCTGTTTGCTTGTTGGCTGGTGGGAGGAGCGGGCTCTCAGGACCACACACTCAGAGGTGTATGCCAGACATGTGAAACATTACCTCAGATATATAGACGATGTGTTTATAGTGTGGCAAGGTGATGTAGACAGCGCTACCTCTTTCATTAATAGTATCAATGTCAATACTGCAAACCTAAAATTTACTTCACATATCAACAAAGAAAGCATTGAGTTCCTGGATGTAAGACTCTATATCAAGGAAGGCAGTATAGCCACCACTCTACCCAGAAAAGCGACAGCAGGAAACTCCACGCTTCATGCTGATAGCGCACATCCAAAACACTTGGTACGGAGTATACCATATGGGGAACTTCTCCGACTGAAAATAATATGTAGTACCCAACAAGATTTAGATGTGTGCACACAAGAGGCTGTTATGAGATTCAGAAACAGAGGATACAGCGACTCTGTCCTCAGGGAAGCAGTAGCCAAAGTGGCACTCAAACCTAGGGAATCCTTGTTGGAACCTAAGAATAAAAACAGTGATGATCCACAAGGATGCAGTACACCCAGACTAATAACGACATACAACCGACAGGAGAGAAAAATAAGGTCAATTATCAAACGTAATTGGCCGATCTTACGCACAGATGCGTTTTGGCACAAAATCTTTCAGAAGACCCTACAATTACCTTTAGGAAAGGGGTGTCTATGAGGTCCCAAATAGTTAAGAGCAGTCCTGAAGATCACCCCAAAAAAATGTGGCTACAGCCCAGACAGGGGTTTTTCAAATGCTCGACATGCAGAGCATGTAAATTTGGAGAGAACACTACAAAATACTCCACCCCTTTCCACCAGACTGAAATCCCTATTAAAGGCATCTACAACTGCAGAACGGAGTACGCTATCTATGTTCTAACATGCACCTGTGGCTTACGATACGTGGGGAGCACGAAGCTACAGGTGCATGTTAGAATTTTGCAACATTTACGAGCAATAGTAAATAACGACACAGCGTACCCAGTTGCAAGACATTTCATGACTGAGCATAACAACAAATTGGGGTGTTTAAAGTACTTCGTGATTGCTGCGGTTCCTACTCCACGTAGAGGAGGGAGCAGGGAAAGATCTTTGCGCCAATTGGAGTCCTGTATGATTCTTGAGCTCGATAGTAAAGCTCCCAATGGGCTCAACAATACGGAAGATCTCCATAATTTTCTGTAAACCTACAAATATGCATTCAGTCATGGAGTCGCCACCTTGAATATTGGACACAATGGTGTGCCAATATCTATTTTATGTTCAACTTGCTAGGACACAGATAAGAGAGAAAGAATATGAGAAAAAATGATTCTGATAATAATGGGCATGTCTCTCTCCCACTATAATTAATAGTTTATCTGCTGCTAATTCATTAATTTTAACCCCACATTAAACAAAGTTTTTAGACACTTAGGGGCCGATTCCGATCTCGGTCGGAGGCGCACCCAATACCATTCGGTCGGGAAAAAAGCCATGCGAAAGCCTGTTTCCCGACCGATCCGTACAGCACACCGAACGAGTAAGTACGATGCGCACAACAGCACAGAATCCGGCCGAGCCGTACTCACCCAAACCAGGTCCTGTTCTCCGACCGAGGCGAATCCGGAAACGCTGAATCGAGTCGCACGGAAGGGAAAATGCAGCTCCGTCCGGCCGAACAAGTACGATGCGCTTCCGTACGCGCCGAACCCGTCGCTACGCACGGCACGTCAAAGCATCCGGGAGAGGCGCACATAAGCTCCGATTCGCGCCACAACACGATCCACGGCTACGAGACGAACACGCCAGCGACGAGGACGACGCGAAGCGACGAGGACGACGCGAAGCGACGAGAAGGACGAACGACACGAACCAACCATGAATCCCTTCGTCCCGATCATACCAATATTCTACATTTACTACCGGAACAGGCACGGACGCGTACAGCGCAGAAGGTAAGTCAGACACCAACCACAAAACACATACAACACGTACACGACACATCACACACACACAGAGGGATGCAGAATATACTTACACCAGCAACAGCAGCACCATAGGGGCGGGATGCCCATCACCAATGCCACATATGCACACAGGGGCCTGAATGCGCACCACCACCCCTACCCAGGGGGGCAGGATGCCTACCACTACTACCACCCTCACCCAGGGGGGCTGGATGCCTACCACCACCCTTAGCCAGGGGGGCTGGATGCCTACCACTACTACCACCCTCACCCAGGGGGGCTGGATGCCTACCACTACTACCACCCTCACCCAGGGGGGCTGGATGCCTACCACCACCCTTAGCCAGGGGGGCTGGATGCCTACCACTACTACCACCCTCAGCCAGGGGGGCTGGATGCCTACCACCACCCTCAGCCAGGGGGGCTGGATGCCTACCACTACTACCACCCTCAGCCAGGGGGCTGGATGCCTACCACCACCCTTAGCCAGGGGGCTGGATGCCTACCACTACTACCACCCTCACCCAGGGGGGCTGGATGCCTACCACCACCCTTAGCCAGGGGGGCTGGATGCCTACCACTACTACCACCCTCAGCCAGGGGGGCTGGATGCCTACCACTACTACCACCCTCACCCAGGGGGCTGGATGCCTACCACCACCCTTAGCCAGGGGGGCTGGATGCCTACCACTACTACCACCCTCAGCCAGGGGGGCTGGATGCCTACCACCACCCTTAGCCAGGGGGGCTGGATGCCTACCACTACTACCACCCTCAGCCAGGGGGGCTGGATGCCTACCACCACCCTTAGCCAGGGGGGGCTGGATGCCTACCACTACTACCACCCTCAGCCAGGGGGGGCTGGATGCCTACCACTACTACCACCCTCAGCCAGGCTGGATGCCTACCACTACTACCACCCTCAGCCAGGGGGCTGGATGCCTACCACTACTACCACCCTCAGCCAGGGGGCTGGATGCCTACCACCACCCTTAGCCAGGGGGGCTGGATGCCTACCACTACTACCACCCTCAGCCAGGGGGGCTGGATGCCTACCACTACTACCACCCTCAGCCAGGGGGGCTAGATGCCTACCACCACCCTTAGCCAGGGGGGCTGGATGCCTACCACTACTACCACCCTCACCCAGGGGGCTGGATGCCTACCACTACTACCACCCTCACCCAGGGGGGCTGGATGCCTACCACCACCCTTAGCCAGGGGGCTGGATGCCTACCACTACTACCACCCTCAGCCAGGGGGCTGGATGCCTACCACTACTACCACCCTCACCCAGGGGGGCTGGATGCCTACCACCACCCTCAGCCAGGGGGGCTGGATGCCTACCACTACTACCACCCTCACCCAGGGGGGCTGGATGCCTACCACCACCCTTAGCCAGGGGGCTGGATGCCTACCACTACTACCACCCTCAGCCAGGGGGGCTGGATGCCTACCACCACCCTTAGCCAGGGGGGCTGGATGCCTACCACTACTACCACCCTCAGCCAGGGGGGCTGGATGCCTACCACCACCCTTAGCCAGGGGGGCTGGATGCCTACCACCACCCTTAGCCAGGGGGGCTGGATGCCTACCACTACTACCACCCTCACCCAGGGGGCTGGATGCCTACCACTACTACCACCCTCACCCAGGGGGGCTGGATGCCTACCACCACCCTTAGCCAGGGGGGCTGGATGCCTACCACTACTACCACCCTCAGCCAGGGGGGCTGGATGCCTACCACCACCCTTAGCCAGGGGGGCTGGATGCCTACCACCACCCTTAGCCAGGGGGGCTGGATGCCTACCACTACTACCACCCTCACCCTGGATGCCTACCACTACTACCACCCTCACCCAGGGGGGGCTGGATGCCTACCACCACCCTTAGCCAGGGGGGGCTGGATGCCTACCACTACTACCACCCTCAGCAAGGGGGGGCTGGATGCCTACCACTACTACCACCCTCACCCAGGGGGGGCTGGATGCCTACCACCACCCTTAGCCAGGGGGGGCTGGATGCCAACCACTACTACCACCCCCACTCATAGGATGGACAATGCATGACACAACCAGCACACCACAACCTAGGGAATGCAAGAAGAAGACATCCCCCAACACCATGACAAGCGTGTGTAGACTGTGTCAAATGCCTACAACACCGAACATGACTTTGAACATACAATGTGACCCCTAGCACATGTTCCACACATATATGTGTGTGGCACCAACAATGCAAGCAGGCCATGACCATTGTGGCAATGGGGTCCAAACCCCCATCATCACAGTGACCAAAATGTAAGTGTGGGGTCCATAGCTGAAGCACATTTTGAACATTGTGGCAATGGGGTCCAAACCCCCATCATCACAGTGACCAAAAGGTAAGTGTGGGGTCCATAGCTGAAGCACATTTTGAACATTGTGGCAATGGGGTCTAAACCCCCATCATCACAGTGACCAAAAGGTAAGTGTGGGGTCCATAGCTGAAGCACATTTTGAACATTGTGGCAATGGGGTCCAAACCCCCATCACCACAGCGACCAAAATGTAAGTGTGGGGTCCATAGCTGAAGCACATTTTGAACATTGTGGCAATGGGGTCTAAACCCCCATCACCACAGTGACCAAAAGGTAAGTGTGCGGTCCATAGCTGAAGCACATTTTGAACATTGTGGCAATGGGGTCTAAACCCCCATCACCACAGTGACCAAAAGGTAAGTGTGGGGTCCATAGCTGAAGCACATTTTGAACATTGTGGCAATGGGGTCCAAACCCCCATCACCACAGTGACCAAAATGTAAGTGTGAGGTCCATAGCTGAAGCACATTTTGAACATTGTGGCAATGGGGTCCAAACCCCATCATCACAGTGACCAAAATGTAAGTGTGGGGTCCATAGCTGAAGCACATTTTGAACATTGTGGCAATGGGGTCTAAACCCCCATCACCACAGTGACCAAAAGGTAAGTGTTGACAAAGAAAGAGGTGCAACTGCCAAACTGCATGGATGATTCCTGGTCACAGAACAAAAAACACATCAGTGGCAAAGTAGTGTATGTGTCCCATTGCAACATAAATTGGGGGAGCCAAATACTGCAGTGCAAATAAGACATACCTTTGGCCATGTGCAGACAAACAACACCCATGGGGGCTGACACCGTCAACAATCATCAATGACACAATGACAGAAGTGACCATCAGAATGCAGACCCACATATTTGCACCAATGGGCACACAAATGCAGATACCCTGTGGAGACTGCAGATGTGAGGTGAACAGATACCATACCATGGCAGCAATGGGACACACAAACCATGATCATTGTGCTGACCGATGACCTAGGAGTTCCAGGGACAGCAGGGGAAACCCACAAAACTACATACAGCCAATGGCACACCCAAGATATGCCAATGCAGTGGTGCAGATGCACAAACACAAACAGGCAGACCCACACTGCACATCATACACAACAGGTGAGGGGGGTGCCAGTGTCCCCAGGCAACCACACAACACATGAGGAGACCTGAATACCAATCATACAGATGTGCATACAGTGCCACACAAAGGTAACTCATGGATCCAAATCCCCTATGTGGGCAAGCAGGCATTGTCAGATGAGAGGGAGCACAAATCACACATGTCACACAGGCACGTAGGGACAGCAACTGACACAGCAAGACACAGACACACCACAGCACCACCCCCAGGGCCCCCACAATGTGGTGACCCTGGGCTGCATTACAATCCCACTGTGATGACAAAGCTAAATGTGGTTCACACTGTGAACCACAGTCATGTGTCCTGAGCAACTAACTACCATCACACCTACACAAGCACAAATCAATCAGCATGGCCAGTAAGCCAAGGCCAACATGGAGGCAGGGGCCTAGCCGGGCAACAACTCACATCTGCACACACTCAACACCACACCCCTCGACCTCCAACAATGTGCAGCAGTGAAGTACACATGCACTGGTGACATTGCACATGCACCCATGACTATTCCAGGGTGGTGGGTGGGAACCAAGGTGCAGAAACACATCACACATGGCCACTCAACAAGACTCCTGAATGTATGACACACTGCACACTACGCTGTACATGGACATGACGTCAATACCACACCAACCAATGGGATCCCATCCACAGTCACACACCAATGAAGAAGCCAAGGTCACCCACAAAGAACACACATAGACAACAACCAACATTGCAGCCCGGACCCTGAGGAGTGCCAGCAGTCACACACACAACGTGTCACAATCACTGAAAGATAACACAAACTGGAAATCACATGACAGGGGCAAACAACAAGTGCCAAGGGGAAACCTGACTGTGACCCATCTGCGTCTGCACACAAACTCAGCCCTGACAGCAAACACACCTATGGGTGACACCCTGATGACCAGTAATGTGCCATGCACCCACATCACAGAGAACCCAGGGAGAAGACTTGGGGGAACATAGGTCAACTCAGCTAGCATCACAAACAGGTACAACACTAGGGATCACAGCATGCACAGCTAAACGGAAGTGAACACACAGACATGCACATACAACACACACCTTGGGCGCAGGCAATGTCACAGGAGAACACACTGCCATGAGGGGACTCCACTCCTGTGTGAGGAAAGCTGTGCCATATGTTGCCTCAGTAGGGCCCCATCATGTCAGCTGAGCACTTGGTCACACAATCAACAATTAGCACCAAATGAGGGCTCCCGTAACATCAGCCTGGTCATGGAAGTGCCAACGGAATCATCAGCACAGATCCAACACACTTGTATAGCAATGTTGCACTGACAACACAGATGAGTCCTTCCCCATTGATGCCCAAACCTGCATGTCCACTGGAGATGGCCACACGGTCAGGGAAGTAGACGAATTGAACAATGGCAGGCACAACAGATGTGCAGGGGTGGAAGCCACAGATGTGAAATAGCCAATCTAAGTAGGAAATCCCATTGCCAAATACTGAACACATGACACCCTCAGATGCTGCTATGGATGACATGGATACACCACAGGATAGGACACATTCCCCCTGGACCACATGGGTTCCTGCTCAGTAACACTTCATTATCATGAGACCAAATATCACCATCACTGCAGCAAGGGCATGGTTAGCATCATCAACAACATGTACATCAGAAGCATAAGCACTAGAGAACAGAAAGTTGCTTTATTCAGCATATGTGTGGAATGAAAACAAAGTCCAGAAAAACACAAAGGCCAATGGCCAGTCCATTGTAAAAGTCCAAACAGGGTGACAGTGGCAGATGTCACCCTACGCATGCCTGCACAAAACCAGGGACAATCCACTAGGAGGGGCAACCGGGGGGGTAGGCCAGGCACCGCAGGGACAGGATCAGGGCTCACCAGGAGGAAGCAGGGAAGGGGTGGTGGGTGCTGGAATGCCACTGACAACTGCAGTGGAGGTGTCTGACATGGTGTGTGCCGGCACAACTGGGGGGCATGACTCAGATGTTGTGGGTGCCGGCACGACTGCAGTGGACCCTGCAGATGGAGTGGACAGGTCCGCCACTGCAGTGCCCAAGTCAGACAGGGTGGTAGTGGACTCCACTGCAGTGCCTACCACCAGGGGAGGAGAATGGGGAACAGGCAAGGTGGGCTGGACAGAGGGGGAGGACACCCTCACCACATCAGTGGCACAGACAAGCGCAGCGGGGGTGTGGTGCCGGGAGAGCAAGTGGCAGGGGAGAAGGCCGGATCCTCTTGGGGATGGTATATCTGTGGGTGGGGGAACCTGGGGCAGGGTGTGGTGGGGGCACCTGTGGAGTGGGGGCCTGAGGGATGGAGGAAGGAGACCTGGTGCTTGAGCTGCAGGGCGGCGGCGGGGTCTTGCTCTTACCACTCCGGGGGACTTGCGGGTGGGGGCCTCAGTCTGTCTGCGCCTGGGGAGGGTGTCCGAAGGCGAGGGGCACTCTGCTCCGTGTGGGGGGCTTCCTCTTCCCCCTGGATGCTGGAGCAGCTGGATCGGAGGGGAAGAGGCCGAGGTCACTGAGGAAGAGGCGCTGGGTCTTTGGGGTTGCAGGTGAGGCAAGGGAGGGTGTTTTGGAGGGAGAGGCAACTGAGGACTGCGCAGTGCCCATGGATGCGTGTGTGTGTACCAGGGCCCCATCCCCTGTGAGTCTGGTTTCAGTCCCCTGACTGTGCGTGCGTGTGCGTTTTGTTTGTGGCGTGTGTGTCTGTGTGCTGGACGTGTGTGTGCTGGTGTGTGCCTGTGCCGGTGTGTGTGTGCTTGGGACGGGTAAGGTGCTGGGGAGTGTGGATGGAGCAGAGGCAGGAGGGGTGAGGGACTGTCTGAGGAGGGACACTGCTGCCGTCAGGGAGGAGTCCATGGACCTATTGCCCCTCTGTAGGTCAGACATGCCCGATGAGATGCCCTCCATGAACGACACCAGCTGAGTCAACAGAGCGGTGTGCGCATGGAGGACACTCAGCATGGCTGTCTGCCCTACATGGAGCTGGTGAAGGAGGTACACAGACTCCTCACTCAGGGCAGCAGGGGACACAGGGGCAGGGGGTGCAGTGCCTGGCCCAAAGGAGACACGCTCCCGAACATGGGAGCCTCCACGGACTTGGGGAATGGGAGCCGATGGGAGGGCGGTGGTGGTGCTGGTGGTGGCGGGGACAGCAACACTAGCTGGGGTGTGGTGGCTGCTGACACCCGCCTCCATAAGGGAGTCATCCTCCGAGTTGCTCTGGTCCTCAGCTGAGGTGGATGGTGCTGAGGACTCCTCGGTGTGGCTCCCCTCGCCCTCCGTGCCACTGGGTCCCTCCGACCACTCCTCGGCTGCTGACCCAGTCTGGCTCTCTGGCTCCTCCTGGTCCGTGGAGCTGTCCCCTTCCGTGGCCGTGGATGTATCTGCAAACAATGGGGAAACAGACAGACATCAGTCACCTGCACCAAACGCACACACCACTGTGAGCACAGCACATTACAGAGCAAGCCCTGGCATCATTAGTTGTACATTACTAAAAGTGCCCTAACTGAACAGGAGAAGCCAATTGTCAGTCTGATGCCAAGCATGGCACTCACATCCCACATGGCCTTGCACCCATCTGTCTGGTGTCTGTTGTATTGCAACACCCCAGTGTGGACACATGCACCAAGTACACAGTAGTTGGACAGTGCAGAGGACACGGTGTGGCATGTGGACATGCACACATCACAGCTCTTGCCACTGAGTCAGTACAGGTTTCCGGATGAAAGGAATACCCAGAGTCAAATAGGAAATGCATGTGATGCATACCAGCGACAGACACCATGATGCACCCATGTCCTGATAGCCATCGCCACAATGGTGTGCATGTAGCACATGTCACTCCCCTGCAGGATCACCAATAAGTAGACACATGCCATGGCAGAGGCATGACTGCTAAGTCATACATCACTGTCTCAGTGATGTATGACTTGGCAGCCAGACAACAACACTATGCACTGTGTCACAATAGTAGGTCATGGGGAATGCAAGTCCTGGAGCTGCACAAGTGCACATGTACATCCCCCACACAACACATCATCTTAACCCTCATCTGTCCAGGTCATACCTATTGGACATATGGGAGACCTGTGACACTACCCTCTGAACCTGAGCCCCTCACAATCTGCTGTGAATGGGGAACAGCTGCCTGAACTTCACATTCGCATACCCCAGTCTGCACGGGCAGCTGATCAAACACCTATGTGACACACAAGTATCGTCTCCTATGGTCACATCTCCAGGGGCATGCTGAGCCCCTACCAAGAAACACCCCAGCAGTCCTGGCAACTAATCCACAGCACACTGACACAGAGGCAGACACCTGAGGGGTCAAATCACTGCGCACAATGTGTCAGCTGATACACGGGAGTGGGAGTACAGAGTGCATTGCATGGCCTGGAGTAGGCATGACTGTCCTGCTCCACATGAATGAGGGATGAGCCCTGGACAGTGGATAGCTGGCTATGTATGTGTGACACACGTAATCTGCACACTCCTGGGGCCCAAACATTGTTCCCACCCGCTGCATGGGCGTGTGCCACATACCCCAGGCACATGTGGTGGCTCAGCTCAGCAAGTGGACCGCATATCAAAGCAACACGCAGATTACATGTCCGAACACTGGCGTAGTGTGAACAATGGACCCACCCATGATGCCCACAACAGAGTTAGGGAAACAGATGCTGTCCCCCACCTTCAGTGAAGCAAACTGCAAGGACACAGTCCCAAGTGACACAATTCCCTGAATGTAAGGGCCACACCTGGGTATCAGATGAGCAGTGGGCAGTGCACAATAGAGGGACATGGCTCCTGGACAACATGACTGCTGCACTGTGGCAGTTGAACCAGGCCAGAGGAGGGCACACAGCATGTAATACAGAGTTCACAGTGCAGTCTTTGACTCACCCCCTCCTTGCTGCTGTCTGGCCTTCAGCTGCCCATCCAGGTCTGGAAACACCACCGCCAGGATCTGGAGCATGTGGGTGGTCAGGGTCCGTGTTCCGCCCCTCCTGCGAGGAGGCGACAGCTTCAGCTGGACCCGTGCAATCCTCCGGGTCCAGCCCCGAAGGTCCTGCCACCTCTTCTGGCAGTTGCGGATCCGGCGCTTGTAGACCCCCACGGACCGGACAGCCCGGACGATGTCCTTCCAGATCTCCTGCTTCCGATGGGCATTAACCTGTCAGGATGACAAAGTGAAAAGGCCATTACCACACATGCAACATATCCGTGCATGACACAGTTGTATATACATGTCTCAATCACAGGGGCACATGATGTACACAGGCAGTGCAAAGCTGCACATGGACAGTTTGCCAGACGTCACTACATGGTATCATTGCATGGGAAGTAAAACCTTGTTCAAATGCACTGTCACTGCACCATACCTGTCCAGTGCATGTCACTACACACTATGGGGGGTGACAACTACTCAGTGAGCCTGCTAGCCAGTGGCGTGCAGACTTTCAGCCTTGCTAGTCAGACAATATGCACATTCAGAAAGGCAGTGCACAGAACACTCACCTGCTCCCCTGGTGTCCCATACAGCTTGCTGTACTGTGGAAGTAATACAAAAGGGGATGATGGCCATGTCTGAACTGGGGTGGTGGAGTGAGCTAAAGAATGATGATGGATTAAACCCAGATCAGTTGACTGGGGGTGAGTGTTTGATTGGCTCAAACGTTCCGTCCATCATCCCCTTTTGTATCGCTTTGTTCGCCCTAAGTTGGCGGGGGTATGCCCAGACGTGGGTCCCTTGCTCACTTTGCCACTGGATTCAAGCAAGCCTGGCTGATGACGGCTGGAATGCCAGAAACCGGTCCTAGGATGCTTGTTTCCGGTCCAGGGAAGACATGGCTTGGCAGTTCGGGCTGGACTGTTCCCATGAGGCACAGGGTCAGACTGATTTGCATATGGCCATGTCTGAACTGGGGTGGTGGAGTGAGCTAAAGAATGATGATGGATTAAACCCAGATCAGTTGACTGGGGGTGAGTGTTTGATTGGCTCAAACGTTCCGTCCATCATCCCCTTTTGTATCGTACTGTGGAAGTAGGCTGTCCAGCAGGGCCTGGTTCTCCTCAAGGCTGAAGGCTGGGGCTCTCTCCACAGTAAGTGCCATTGCAGGGTCCAGAGGGGCAGAGACAGCAGCAGTGCAGTGGCAGATGTCGTCCTGGAGCATGTAGTGCAGGCAAGTGAGCTCTCAGGGGAACAGCCAGCAATATATATGTGCTTGAGAGGCAGATACTGTCCCTTGTGTCCAAAGTGATAGGTCCAAGTCGTTTGCATCTTCTGAATCTGGCCAATCCATGGAATAGCAGCACCAAAACACGCCCACAGCATCCTTCAAATCTTCAACTTCATGACATACATGATTTTGCAACATTGTTGTGGGTGACCAACTGATTTTCCAGCAACCGACTCGTTCGAAATTCGAAAACGCGTCCGTTGCCAGGCAAGGCCATTGTCAATGGGTGCGCACCGATCGGTCCATTGCGGTACAACGCGTACAGGGGTACAACGCGTACCCGCACACATTGAATGCAATGGGCCGGCCGGGGGCACCGATGGGTCATTGCAGTACAACGCGTACAGGGGTACAACACGTACCCGCACACATTGAATGCAATGGGCCGGCCGAGGGCACCGATCGGTCCATTGCAGTACAACGCGTACAGGGGTACAACGCGTACCCGCACACATTGAATGCAATGGGCCGGCTGGGGGCACCGATCGGTCCATTGCAGTACAACGCGTACAGGGGTACAACGCGTACCCGCACACATTGAATGCAATGGGCCGGCCGGGGCACCGATCGGTCCATTGCAGTACAACGCATACAGGGGTACAACGCGTACCCGCACACATTGCATGCAATGGGCCGGCCGGAGGCACCGATCGGTCCATTGCAGTACAACGCGTACAGGGGTACAACGCGTACCCGCACACATTGAATGCAATGGGCCGGCCGGGGGCACCGATCGGTCCATTGCAGTACAACGCGTACAGGGGTACAACGCGTACCCGCACACATTGAATGCAATGGGCCGGCCGGGGCACCTGATCGGTCCATTGCAGTACAACGCGATACAGGGGTACAACGCGTACCCGCACACATTGCATGCAATGGGCCGGCTGGGGGCACCGATCGGTCCATTGCAGTACAATGCGTACAGTGGTACAACGCGTACCCGCACACATTGAATGCAATGGGCCGGCCGGGGGCACCGATCGGACCATTGCAGTACAACGCGTACAGGGGTACAACGCGTACCCGCACACATTGAATGCAATGGGCCGGCCGGGGCACCGATCGGTCCATTGCAGTACAACGCGTACAGGGGTACAACGCGTACCCGCACACATTGAATGCAATGGGCCGGCCGGGGGCACCGATCGGTCCATTGCAGTACAACGCGTACAGGGGTACAACGCGTACCCGCACACATTGCATGCAATGGGCCGGCCGGGGGCACCGATCGGTCCATTGCAGTACAACGCGTACAGGGGTACAACGCGTACCCGCACACATTGAATGCAATGGGCCGGCCGGGGGCACCGATCGGTCCATTGCAGTACAACGCGTACAGGGGTACAACGCGTACCCGCACACATTGAATGCAATGGGCCGGCCGGGGGCACCGATCGGTCCATTGCAGTACAACGCCGTACAGGGGTACAACGCGTACCCGCACACATTGAATGCAATGGGCCGGCCGGGGGCACCGATCGGTCCATTGCTGTTCAACGCATCACTGTACATGTGACTGGCATATGTCAGCATGCCTGTCTCAGATGGACATATGCCAGCCACAGATAGCTCCCAGGGAGTGAGGGGCACACCTACATCACGACAGCCTGTCCAAACTTTATCATAAGGCATGTAAGGCTGCATTTCCTATTGTGTGTATGTTGGTGTACATGTTGTCCTGTGGGTGTCACCTGTGGGCAGCCACCCCAGGCTGTGCACGTGTTCATGGGGACAGGATCCTGGGTGTTACGTGTACATGACCACTGTGATGTGCAACTGTTCATATCTGTGCATGTGCCATGGTCACATTTCACGGTGGTGTATGTGTATGTCATGTCACATACCCCGTGAGTCCCATGTGGGACGGTATGTTTGAGCCAGGGTGTCCCAGTGGCACAATTGTGATGGTCCTCCACAGTCTTTGTGCATGTAGTGTTTACAATGTCTCTGATTTCATGTGCACAATGGGAGACAGTCTCCACATCCACGTTGTGTGTGCATGGACTTTGATGTTGTGCGTGTGTGTGTCACAGACGTCCATGTCTGACCTGCCGTGGCAAGTGGGACCACTACCTGTGGGGGTCATGGTTGTTTTGCTGTGGTGTATACATGATACTCCATGTAATGCCTGTGTCCATGTGGCAATACAGGGTCCCTGGGAATGTACCTGTCGTTGAGCTGTGGTGCCTGAGGCACATCTGTCCTCACATGTCACTGTGGGGGGTGATTGTGACACGGCAGCAGGAGATGGGAACTGTGACACGGCCTCATGATATCCAATGGGCCAACCTGGGACTAATTGATGCCACCTGTTGGACCGTGTTGACAGATGTTGGCCATGTATGTACCATACATGTCCTTACGGAACTGCACACTTCATGTAGTTGTGCCTCATAATGATGTATGTTAGGATATTGAGTGTGTTCAATGCCGCATATGTGGGGTGACTGACAATCTTGCTTACTTCTCCTCTGCACTGCAGGGCTCCTGCTGTCCATCGACCATTCCCAGACCTGGCAACGATGGTGGAACGGGACAGCATCCGACGGTACCGCTTCACCAGGCAGCTGATTGAGGATTTGGCAGTGCAGTTGTCCCCACATTTGCAGCCTGGCCGGCCGTATCCTACAGCGCTGACCCCCAAGGTGAAGGTGATGGCAGCCCTACACTTCTTTGCCACCGGTACCTTCCAACATACTGTGGCGACTGCTGGTGGGATGTCACAGACCATGTTGAGCTGTGTGCTCCGCGATGTATTGGCGGCAATGTTGCTATTCCTGAACCGGTACATCTATTTCCCTAGACTGCGACGACTCACTGACGTGAAGAGTGACTTTTATGCCCTGGGGAGGATGCCGCATGTCATTGGCTCCATTGATGGGACACATGTGCCTTTGGTACCACCACAGGCCCAGGAGCAGGCCTACAGGAACCGCAAGCACTACCACTCGGTCAATGCACTGGTGGTGTGTCTTGCAGACATGACCATCACACACGTGTGTGCCCGTTTCCCTGGTTCAGCACACGATGCCTTTGTGATGAGGAGTAGTCGCATCCCCAGGATGATGGCACAGATGCAGAACCAGCGTGCCTGGCTTGTCGGTGTGTACTGACTTTGTGCCATTGTGTGTGATCTGATCTGTAGTATTCCGCCCACTTTTCCAAGTCAGCTAATGTGCACTTGTCTGTCCGTAGGTGACTCGGGATACCCCAACATGCCGTGGTTGCTGACACCCCTCAGGAACCCTGTGACACCAGCCCAGATGCGCTACAATGAGGCACATGGTCGGACCAGGAGAGTGATTGAGTGGACATTTGGTCTCCTGAAGAGCCGCTTCCGCTGCCTGGACAAGACCGGAGGGTCCCTCCCATATGCCCCTGCGAAAGTGTGCAAGATTATCATCATCTGCTGCATGCTCCACAACCTGGCAGTGCGGAAGGAGTTGCCTCTCATCCAGGATGACAATGACCAACATCCGCCACCTGTGGAGGATCCTGGCCTGGACCACGATGCCAGTGACGATGATGATGATGATGATGAGGGTGATGTCCGGACACAGCTCATCACCAACTTCTTTAGCTGAATGTGAGTATCCTGAGGTGTCATGTCAATGATGTGAGTTGGCATGATATGTGTAGGTGGTGCTCTGGTGCTGTTGGAGTGTGTCCATGGGCTACTTGACTGGATGTGTGTTGCGATGTGTGCTTACAGGTGGGCTGTACTCCCCAACAGTGTTGACATGCTAACTTGGTTCTGGGTGGGTATCTTGTAACATGTATTGTGCATGAGTTTTGCTGTTCTGTCCTGTACTCCATTGCTTTTGACTGTGTGTCATTTCTGTCCTTCACAGGGTACTTTCAGATTTGTTTGGTCAACTGTGTCCACCAACGACGTGATTGCACTTCCAGGCTGGTAGCTGTTGTGTCCCTACAGGTGATGTGCGCCACACCCATGGACTTCCTTCCGTCTACAGTTGTTGACTGTGTGCCCGCTGCCAGGTGGGATTACCTTGCATCTGTAGTGGTTACGACATGTTGCAACTGTGTAATAAACATGTGCTTCACTTTGTGATGTGCGTTGTCTGTGGTCACACATTTGACTGCCATTTGCTTACTGCACCTGTGGGCTACTTGACTACAACTGGGAATGGGTGTGGTGTCTGTGCATTGCACCGTCTTCCCTGGCAACATCAGTGTAGGCAATGAGTCAGATGGCCTAGGTGTGTATGTGTTGTGTAGCCCTGGTGGTGTGTCTCCCTCATATGTGTCACGTTGCCTTTACTCACATGCCTGTGTTGTACTTGCTGTTGCAGTTCGCATACACAGTGTAATTTTGCAGTTCATCATCCCCATAACAGCACCCACGTTGGAATCACAACAGAGGCAAGTATGGTGTATTAGTGTGTTTATTGTGATACATTTGTGTGAATAGTGCATAGGATGGGTAGTGCTGTACATAAATCTTGCAATCAGAAGTTCCTAGGTGAATTGAAAGTCCTGGTAGACAGAATCCCCAGTATCGGGGCCACAGTTGTCTGACACATTGGTCCAACTTGTACTCCCCATGCAATGTGTGGGAGTAGTGTTGCCGTCAACAGGGTGAACAGTCTGTGCACAAAGGTGAACATCCAGAACAGGTTCAGGCTTCCTGGGAGTTGCGCTTGGCCATCGGCCTCTCACTTGTCCCTCTTCGGACGACCCCTCTTCTTGGGGGGCCCCTCAAGTACAGGCTGCTGCGGTGCAGGGGACTCTCCGCCAGAGTCATCCTCCCTCCCTGTGGCAGTTGCAGTTTGTTCAGCACCAGATGTTGTTGGCACACAGGGAGGTGTGGACTGGTTGCTGTTCATCTGGCGGAGGCATTGTAAAATGTCCCTGTGTACCGCCGTCATCTCATGCAGTGCATCCCACTTGGACTCCACGCGGGACATGTGTGAGTCCACGCGGGACATGTGTGACTCCACGTGGGACATGTGAGAGTCCAAGCGGGCATGATGGGCAGCCTGCTGCTGTTTCATGTCTCTGAGGAGCCTCACTACCTGGCTGAGGTCTCCGGTGCTGGACTGGTACGCATCAGCTATGTGTACCAGTTGTGGGTCATCATGCACACCAGCAACCTCTGCAAGCAGCGACCTCTGTCTCCCACCCCTCCCACCACCCCTGCTGACATGTGCAGTGTGTGCAGTGGCACGCACAGATGACCCTGGTCCACCTTGGGGGTTGGTGGTGGTGGTGGTGTCCATGGCCCCAGGTTGGTCCAGGGTCCCTGTGCTGGTGTTGCTCCTTGTTCTGTCCATGTCGGCAGGGATGGTATTTGTGGTGACAGTCGTTGGAGGGGTGGGTGCAGGGGGTGCAGCTGGTGGTCCTGCTGGTGCTGCAGCTGGTGGTCCTGCTGGTGCTGCATGTAGACTTGCACCGGATGTGCCAG
Source organism: Calotriton arnoldi (assembly GCA_963921515.1). NCBI lineage: Eukaryota > Metazoa > Chordata > Amphibia > Caudata > Salamandridae > Calotriton > Calotriton arnoldi. Next base: position 367,395 of record CAWUFW010009022.1, read on the forward strand.
GTTGGTCTTCTTCGTCCGAGGAGGGCAGAGGCTGTACGACGCCAGTGAGCTCCGCATCCTCTTGAGCCTGGGACTGGGACTCCTCAGCTTCTGCTGCTGTGTCCCCATCATCACCTGTTTTTGGGAGACACACACAATGTATGTTATGTTTCTGCAGGCATCAATGGTTGACACACATGACAGTTGTGACTGTGCCTCTGGGTGCGGGCCTGTACATTGCATTGTCCTAAGTCGTCACAGTCAGGGGTTGATATTGGTGTGGCACATTGTCCTGCATTATTTGGGCATTTCTATGTATTTTTGGGGTGTGAACATGGTCTGCATTGGTTGTGTTTGGTTGACAGCCGGGCCTCCTTCCCACCCACCCAGCCAGTCAGTTATCCCACCATGGACTGTGCTTGCATTGCAGGGAGTGGAAGTTGTCTCTCAGGATGTCAGTCAGTGGTGTCCTGCTGTTTGTTGGTGCACAGTTGCCAGCAGGGCCTTGTGCTCCCCACAGCAGTAGCCAGTGTCAGCCATCTTGTGAGTCCTTCTCCACTTCCTGTGATGTGAGCATGGTTCAGGGTGGTGTTGATGGGACAGTTGTGGGGGTGACCAATATCAGTGACTACGACTCCCATCATGCTATTGCCTCCACCCCCTTCCCAGCATGCCCATGCTTCCTTCCTTTTGACTCTGCTTCCCTGTGGGGTGGGCTGGCTGTGCTGACAGGATGGCTGGGAGTGTTGTCCTGGCAGTTGTTTGGCTAACAGTCCCAAGAGTGTCCCTGTGCTTCACACAACATAACCCAGGGTGGTGGTTCTTTGTGGGCTCTTGTGTTAGGATGGGGGCATTGCATTCTACCAGGTGGGTTCTGTGGAGTTTGTGTTGGGGGGGTGTGAGGGGAGGTGCTTGTGACTATGGTCAGTGCTGCAAGTCCTCCTTCCCATCCAGCCAGCCAGATATCCCACCATGGAACGTGCTTGCATTGCAGGGAGTGGAAGTTGTCTCTCAGGATGTCAGTCAGTGGTGTCCTGCTGTTTGTTGGTGCACAGTTCCCAGCAGGGCCTTGTGCTCCCCACAGCAGTAGCCAGTGTCAGCCATCTTGTGAGTCCTTCTCCACTCCCTGTGATGTGAGCATGGTTCAGGGTGGTGTTGATGGGACAGTTGTGGGGGTGACCAATATCAGTGACTGCCACTCCCATCATGCTATTGCCTCCACCCCACTTGCCAGCATTCCCAAACTTGCTTGCTTTTGTGGGGAGTTCAGTAGGTGTGGGTGTGTGTGCAATGGCAAGATGGCTGACAGTGGTGTCCTGCTGTTGGTTGGTGTGCAGTTCCCAGCATGCCCTTGTGCTCCCCACGACACAGCAACAGTGTCAGACATCTTTGATGGGCCTTTCCACTCTCGTGGGATGTGCATGCGTGAGTGTGAGCTTGCTGGGCCATGTGGTGGGGGATGTAGAGCTGTGACTACGACTCCCATCATGCTATTGCCTCCACCCCCCTTCCCAGCATGCCCATGCTTCCTTCCTTTTGACTCTGCTTCCCTGTGGGGTGGGCTGGCTGTGCTGACAGGATGGCTGGGAGTGTTGTCCTGGCAGTTGTTTGGCTAAAAGTCCCAAGAGTGTCCCTGTGCTTCACACAACATAACCCAGGGTGGTGGTTCTTTGTGGGATATTGAGTTAGGATGTGAGGCATTGCATTCTACCAGGTGGGTTCTGTGGAGTTTGTGTTGAGGGGGTGTGAGGGGAGGTGCTTGTGACTATGGTCAGTGCTGCAAGTCCTCCTTCCCACCCAGCCAGCCAGATATCCCACCATGGAACGTGCTTGCATTGCAGGGAGTGGAAGTTGTCTCTCAGGATGTCAGTCAGTGGTGTCCTGCTGTTTGTTGGTGCACAGTTCCCAGCAGGGCCTTGTGCTCCCGACAGCAGTTGCCAGTGTCAGCCATCTTGTGAGTCCTTCTCCACTCCCTGTGATGTGCGCATGGTTCATGGTGGTGTTGATGGGACAGTTGTGGGGGGGCAATATGTGTGACTGCGACTCCATGATGCTATTGGCTACACTGACTTGGCCAGCATACACAGAATTCCTTCCTTTGAGTGGTCTTCACTGTGTGTTGGTGTTGTTGTGGTGGCTACATGTCTGGATGTGTTTGTTAGTTCTATTTGTGCCACTGCCTAGCTGTAGTTGTAGTTGTGTTTGTACATGTGATGGCACAGTTGGATGTGACTTTTTTGATGGCATGTGTTGTGTTTATCTGACTGACATACACATTTTGGGATGATTCTGTTCTGGTTGCTGTGTAATTGCTATGAGTGCATGGTTTGACTCTCCCTTGACAGTGATGTGTGTGTGTTTTGTGGCAGTATATTGTGTACATTTGTTGTGTACTCACCAGGCTCTGGGATGTCCTCTAGTCCATATACGCTCACTGGCGGAAGGATGGCCCGCACCTTCTCCTCCCAGGACCTGAGGTATATTGGCTTGGCAGGAGGGCCACTGCCGGTGTATTGGCTGTTGATGTAGTCTTTCTTGAGCAGGTCCCGTACCCTCCTGCGCACGTCATACCACCTGTTCTGGATGTCGCTCTTTGTGCGCAGACATGGTGATTGTGCGTTCACCCTGTTGATGATCCTCTCCCACATCTTGGTTTTCTGGGAGATGGGGGTCTGTTGGACCAGTGTGCCAAACAGCTGTGGCTCTACCCTGAGGATCTCGTCTACCATGATTTCCAATTCACAATCTAGGAACTTATGATTCTTCTTGGGGGGCATGGTGATGGGTGGTGATGGTGAGTGATGTGTGTGTTGGTGTGCAGGTGGGGGTGTGTGAGTGTGTGTTTTGCTGGGTGTATGTGAGGTAGGTATTTGTTGGTGTGCTGATGGTGTGTGGCTTGTGTGAGGGATGAGCTGTGGGTGTGTGGTTGCTTTCTCTTGGGTGCTGGCAGTGGAATGGCATTTGCAAAGGATCATGGTTGTGATTTGTGTCCTTTATATGGGTGGAGTTGTGGGTGTGTCTTTGTTCTCTGTCCCCACCCCCCCCAGTATTTATTGGCTTTGTAATTGCTTGTTTGGCCCTTTTTTGTGTTTTTTCCTTTGTACTTTTTGTGCATGTAGGAGACGTTCTTCTGACCGAGTTGGACCCTGCATTTGTCTCGTACGGTATTCTCTGTTTCGTTCACGCTGTGTTTGTGCAGTTTTCTATGCTGCGTACGCGTCGGTCGCGGTGTTTTGTGTTGCTTCGGCTCAGTTTTGTATGCGTGTCGGTCGTACGGCTTGTCGTCCGTCCGACTCGCTCGTGGTTTTCGCGCCTTGCATCGTACTTTGCGGTTTGGAGTTCGCGTGTACGTTTCGGTCGCATTTGTTCCGGGTGCGTGTCGGTCGGTTGGATTTGCGTGTTTTTCCGACCGGATTGCTGTTTTCCGTGCGGCTCGGTCGTTCGACTTAGGTTCGGTAAATGTCGGTCGGATTTTGCACGCATTGCATCGTACTTGGCGTGTCGGGCGCCACAGGTACGTGTCGGTCGGTATAATTTCCGGATCCGAGTCGGTCGGTGCTTTTTCCGGCCCGAATCGGAATCGACCCCATAGTTCTTAGGTTTGCACTAGCACTTTATTACATGGACAGGCGGCTGCCCAACCATGATAATAGCATTCTATCTGCACTTGTTTTGCACTTATGCACTTATTGTGATCAATGTTTGCCGCAAAATGTTAGACATATATCTGATATCTGAAAGATTTTAGGGCTTAACGACAACTAAATAATCGAGGGGCCACGCCAGTCAAGCATTCATGCAGACAGAGCACTATTATTTCAAGAGGTGAAATTTCCCTTTTATGTGCCCTTACTGGGATATTTTGTTTTTAAGGTTTTATCAAAGGCGATTATTGCACAGGTCGGGCTATTAGACCAAAAACCAGTAACTGATGTGATTACCATAAAATGTTGATGCATTTAAGCAAGTATACATGGTTTTACATTTTTAAATATATAAATGTTTAAATATGATTGTATTTATTTATTTATCTATTTTGTCATACATGGTTTTAATATTTAAATGCTGAGAAATGATATCAGTTATTTATTTATTTATATATATTTATATATTTATGCATTGACTTACAGTATTTGTCACATAAATATGTTGGACGAATTTCAATATCGCCTGGTTAACCACACTTAAAAATATAGAGGTTACGTGCTATTTGTTTACATTGGCAAATCACTTGAAAATGAAAACAGACTACTTTTGGTGCTACAACACAGTATGTTGTCTATGTTTATCTATTATGTGACATGGGGGAGGTGATCTATAGCAATATAAAAAATAGAGGCGGACTGCGTTTCCGCATGTGAGCAAGGACACTGTGTTGTCCGAAACGCGTCATAAACGGCTTTGTAAAAATAAAGACCTTTTGCCACCCATTACTGGAGTCCGGATCTCTCTCATCGCCGGCTGGAAGTTGAGAGAAAGCGTTTTGTTTCAATATATCAATATATATCAATATATATATATATATATATATATATATATATTATCTACTGGCGGTCGCCAGTAGATAGTTATAGTTAAAACCTATTATCCATAGGAAATCCGCGACATTCTATTTAAAATAACGTTGGCGCCGGTTGACGAATCTTCGCGAAAGTTTCCAACTTGTTGGGGCGCTCCGGTCCGCTCCTATCCTGAAAGTCTCGGGGTGATACGTCAAGCAGGGGCCGAGAAAAATAGGGGTCCCAAAACGCGTTTTCCCCATTCATTTTTCCATAGGAACCTTTAGTCGCAGCTACAGCCCGAACTGCTGAACGGAATTACACCAAATTTGGCAAAGAGGTAGCCCTTGGTTCAGTGTCGTGCCTTTTGCTTAAATGGTGTAAATCCGTTCAGTAGTTCGTGAGAAAATCAAAAGTAAAGTCACATATATATCTGGGCGGAGCCTAACCACACATGTCATCGTGAGATCTGATTGGCTGTCAGCACTTCATCCTGGAATTGCTGGCAGCCATCTTGGGACCAATATAAATGATAGTACCTCATTGAAATGCATTGTAGTGAATAGAAGATTTTGAGGGTCACCAAAAGGAGAACTATAAAGGGTGATAACAGGCTTTAGTTACATTAGAATTTATTTGTTGATGGTACCATACTAATTTTAGGAATTGTGGTGTATTCTAAGGTGATTTTACCATGTGAAAAACCTTCTGCTGGGATATCATGAATCATGTTTGAGAGAACACTTTTCTCATGCTTGTCCCATGGAGGTTTGGAAGGTGCTCCAGAAGCTAAAATGAGAGCATACTTTCTGTAAATTCACATTATCTTTCTCACTCATGTGAGAATGAAGTCTGACATTCTCAGTAAAACATGTACATCCAACAAGGGCAGAGACTGTCAGTTGATTCCTTTGCGTTCTACTGCAGCTTCCCAGAGTGTTCTAAAGAACAACTAGAGTGCTAACAGCCTTACTTATGACAAAAGTATGGCACACCTGAAGCCATCTTGATTGGAATAAACTGGTAACACTTAAACAATTTAATTTAAAAAGGAACAAAATGATGGGGTTCATTTTGTCATAGAAATTATGGTTAGTGCTGTAGAAAGAAAAATTAGGACATGTTTCAAGTGTGATCTCAAATATCTTCCTGTTATATTTCAACAGGAGCAGCCTGCCAGTTGATGCCTTTGTGTTCTACTGCAGCTTCCCAGAGTGTTCTAAAGAACAACTAGAGTGCTAACAGCCTTACTTATGACAAAAGTATGGCACACCTGAAGCCATCTTGATTGGAATAAACTGGTAACACTTAAAACATTTAATTTAAAAAGGAACAAAATGAGGGGGTTCATTTTGTCATAGAAATTATGGTTAGTGCTGTAGAAAGAAAAATTAGGACATATTTCAAGTGTGATCTCAAATATCTTCCTGTTATATTTGAACAGGAGCAGCCTGCCAGTTGATGCCTTTGTGTTCTACTGCAGCTTCCCAGAGTGTTCTAAAGAACAACTAGAGCGCTAACAGCCTTACTTATGACAAAAGTATGGCACACCTGAAGCCATCTTGATTGGAATAAACCGGTAACACTTAAAACATTTAATTTAAAAAGGAACAAAATGAGGGGTTCTTTTTGAAATAGAAATTATGGTTAGTGCTGCAGAAAGAAAAATTAGGGCATGTTTTAAGTGAGATCTCATATCCTCTTCTATTTCATTAGAAAATTCTGACATGCAGACTGAAACAATCACTTTCAATACCAGCAGCAGACTACCAGTTAACTCCCTGGTGAGCAGTAGCTTTACTCCAGTGATCTAATGAGCAACTAGAGTGCTAACATTCTGAATTTATGGCAGATGTGAGACACATCTGAATGCCTTCTTGATGGAATCAAAGTAAAAAACTGAAAGCATTTCCTACTGAGAAGACTGCAGTAAATGAAGAAATTAGGAAACTTCATAACAAAGAAGTCTTCCAAGATGGCCACCAGTGAAAAAAGAGCCCAAATGTAGCACAAATATTACCCAGATGTAGCCCACATATAGCCCAATGACAAAAGTGTGCAAAACACTTTTTATTTTTAGTTTTTTTGCAGTTTTATGTAGTGCAGACTGGTCAGGTATTGGAGCATTGCATCTTAAAACATGACCCCCTACACTACAAAAACACCACTGCACTACCTTAAACCCTAAAACACTACCCCCAGCACGACCCCCTACACTACACAAGCACCACTGCACTATCCTAAACCCTAAAACACTACCCCCAGCACGACCCCTACACTACCCAAACACCACTGCACTAACCTAAATCCTAAAACACTACCACCAGCACGACCCCTACACTACCCAAACACCACTGCACTACCCTAAAACATGACCCCCTACACTACACAAACACCACTGCACTACCCTAAACCCTAAAACACTACCCCCAGCACGACCCCTACACTACACAAGCACCACTGCACTACCCTAAACCCTAAAACACTACCCCCAGGACGACCCCCTACACTGCCCGAACACCACTGCACTGCCCTAAACCCTGAAACACCAGCCCCTGCATGACCCCCTACACTGCCCGAACACCACTGCACTGCCCTAAACCCTGAAACACCACCCCTTCACGACCCCTACACTGCCCTAACACCACTGCACTGCCCTAAACCCTGAAACTCCACCCCCAGCATGACCCCCTACACTGCCCGAACACCACTGCACTGCCCTAAACCCTGAAACACTACCCCCAGCAAGACCCCCTACACTGCCCGAACACCACTGCACTGCCCTAAACCCTGAAACATCACCCCCAGCAAGACCCCTACACTGCCCGAACACCACTGACCTAAACCCTGAAACACCACCCCCAGCACGACCCCCTACACTGCCCGAACACCACTGCACTGCCCTAAACCCTGAAACACTACCCCGAGCATGACCCCCTACACTGCCCGAACACCACTGCTCTGCCCAAAACCCTGAAACACCAGCCCCAGCACGACCCCGTACACTGCCCGAACACCACTGCACTGCCCTAAACCTTGAAACACCAGCCCCTGCACGACCCCCTACACTGCCCGAACACCACTGCACTACCCTAAACCCTGAAACATCACCCCCAGCACGACCCCTACACTGCCCGAACACCACTGCACTGCCCTAAACCCTGAAACACCAGCCCCAGCACGACCGCCTACACTGCCCGAACACCACTGCACTGCCCTAAACCCTGAAACACCAGCCCCAGCACGACCCCCTACACTGCCCGAACACCACTGCACTACCCTGAAACACCACCCCTGCACGACCCCCTACACTGCCCGAACACCACTGTACTGCCCTAAACCCTGAAACCCCACCCCCAGCATGACCCCCTACACTGCTAGAACACCACTGCACTGCCCTAAACCCTGAAACACCACCCCCTGCACGACATCCTACACTGCCCGAACACTACTGCACTGCCCTAAACCCTGAAACACCACCCCCAGCACGACCCCCTACACTGCACGAACACCACTGCACCGCCCTAAACCCTGAAACACTACCCCCAGCAAGACCCCCTACACTGCCCGAACACCACTGCACTGCCCTAAACCCTGAAACATCACCCCAGCAAGACCCCTACACTGCCCGAACACCACTGCCCTAAACCCTGAAACACCACCCCCAGCAAGACCCCCTACACTGCCCGAACACCACTGCACTGCCCTAAACCCTGAAACACCACCCCCAGCAAGACCCCCTACACTGCCCGAACACCACTGCACTGCTCTAAACCCTAAACATCACCCCCAGCACGACCCCTACACTGCCCAAACACCACTGCTCTGCCCTAAACCCTGAAACACCACCCCATCACGTCCCCCTACACTGCCCAAACACCACTGCACTGCCCTAAACCCTGAAACACCAGCCCCAGCACGACCCCCTACACTGCCCGAACACCACTGCACTGCCCTAAACCCTGAAACACCACCCCCAGCACGACCCCCTACACTGCCCGAACACAACTGCACTGCCCTAAACCCTGAAACACCACCCCCAGCACGACCCCGTACACTGCCCGCACACCACCACTGCCCTAAACCCTGAAACACCAGCCCCTGCACGACCCCCTACACTGCCCGAACACCACTGCACTGCCCTAAACCCTGAAACACCACCCCCTGCACGACCGCCTACACTGCCCGAACACCACTGCACTGCCCTAAACCCTGAAACACCACCCCCAAGCACGACTCCCTACACTGCCCGAACACCACTGCACTACCCTAAACCCTAAAACACCACCCCCAGCACGACCCCCTACACTGCCCGAACACCACTGCACTGCCCTAAACCCTAGAACACTACCCCCAGCATGACCCCCTACACTACCCGAACACCACTGCACTACCCTAAACCCTAAAATACTCACCCCAGCACGACCCCCTATACTACCCGAACACGACTGCACTGCCCTAAACCCTAAAACACTCCCCCAGCACGACCCCCTACACTGCCAAGACACTACTGCACTGCCCTAAACCCTGAAATACCACCCCTCAGCACGACACCCTACACTGCCCGAACACCACTGCACTGCCCTAAACCCTGAAACACCACCCCAGCACGACCCCTACACTGCCCGAACACCATTGCTCTGCACTAAACCCTGAAACACCACCCCCTGCACGACCCCCTACACTGCCGGAACACCACTGCACTGCCCTAAACCCTGAAACACCACCCCCAGCACGACCCCCTTTACTGCTCGAACACCACTGCACTGCCCCAAACCATGAAACACCAGCCCCAGCATGACCCCCTACACTGCCCGAACACCACTGCCCTAAACCCTGAAACACCAGCCCCTGCACGACCCCCTACACTGCCCGAACACCACTGCACTGCCCTAAACCCTGAAACACCAGCCCCTGCACGACCCCCTTCACTGCCCGAACACCACTGCACTGCCCTAAACCCTGAAACACCACCCCCAGCATGACCCCTACACTGTCCGAACACCACTGCACTGCCCTAAACCCTAAAACACCACCCCAGCACGACCCCTTACACTGCCCGAACACCACTGCACTGCCCTAAACCCTAGAACACTACCCCCAGCATGACCCCCTACACTACCCGAACACCACTGCACTACCCTAAACCCTGAAATACCACCCCAGCACGACCCCTACACTACCCAAACACGACTGCACTGCCCTAAACCCTAAAACACTCCCCCAGCACGACCCCCTACACTACCCGAACACCACTGCACTGCCCTAAACCCTAAAACACTACCCCCGCATGACCCCCTACACTGCCCAAATACCAATGCACTGCCCTAATCCCTAAAACACTACCCCCGCACAACCCCTACACTGCCCAAAGACCACTGCACTACCCTAAACTCTAAAACAACACCCCCGCACAACTCCCTACACTACCCAAAGACCACTGCACTACCCTAAACCCTAAAACACGCACCTCCTACACTACACAAACACCACTGCACTACCCTAAACCCTAAAACACTACCCCAGCATGAACCCCTACACTACCCAAACACCACTGCACTACCCTAAACCATAAAACACTACCCCCAGCAGTACCCCCTACGCTACCCAAACACCACTGCACTACCCTAAACCCTAAAACACTACCCCCAGCAGTACCCCCTACACTACCCAAACACCATTGCACTATCCTAAACCCTAAAACACTACCCCCAGCAGTATCCCTACACTACCCAAACACCACTGCACTACCCTAAACCCTAAAACCCTAAAACACTAACCCCAAGCACGACCCCTAAACTACCCAAACACCACTGTACTACCCTAAACCCTAAAACACTCCCCCCAGCACGACTCCCTACACTACCCAAACACCACTGCACTACCCTAAACCCTAATTCCACCCCCAGCATGACCCCTACACTACACAAACACCACTGCACTACCCTAAACCCTAAAACACTACCCCCAGCACGACCCTCTTCACTACCTAAACACAACTGCACAATTTGTTACAGGCGTTGCAACGCAGGCCTGTGGTGCTTACTGGAAGTACCTGGTGGGCTAGTTGGGCCCCAGGGACTCTCAGGATTCAAGGTGACCTAATCCCCCAACTTAAAACGCGCCACGGGGCGCGTTTGCACAGTGGTGAAGGGAGGGGCGGGGCCTCAGGTGACATGTGCGCAAACACGCCCTGTGGTGCGTTTTAAGTTGGGGAGTTAATTCCTTTGAATCCTGGGGGCCAACTAGCCCACCAGGTACCTTCAGTAAGCACAACAGAGTTGCGTTGCAGAGAGGTGAAAAAGGTGCGTGGCCTCGGAACGCCTCTCTGCAACTCAGCTCTGTGGTCCTAACTGTAGGTACCTGGGGGACTAGTTGGGCCCCAGGGACCCTCAGGATTCAAGGGGACTTAATCCCGCAACTTAAAACGCGCCACGGCGCGCGTTTGCACACATGTCACCTCAGGCCCCCCCTCCCTTCACCACTGTGCAAACGCGCACTGGCTCTGGTTAGTCAGAGTCAGTTACCACCAGTACCCGTCTGAAAAAGTTGTGGGCACAGGATGATTTTGCAACAAGGCCTCTTTCTGCTCCTCTGTTGGTTCTTTCTGCACATCTTTTGCTACATTCTGTGCGTTTTTCTTCTTTCTTCACATGTCCTACCTCTGTTGGCATAGTTAGAAACTATAATTATCACCAAAGACCTGCTCTGACCGGGCCAACGAATCCTGTTCACTTCATGAGTGGGAATGGAAGTTTCTTTTCTTCCTCAATAACAACCCTTCCTATTTTATAGGTATTGTCCCAACACAGAATCGCCCTATATTTAGTTATAAAAGAACCGACCAATGAGTCAGCAGTCACTGTGTTCACATAACATACCCTGTACTATAACAGATATACATCACACATAAATGTGAAAAAATTGTGAAAACACGAGGTAGCACCTCACGTGCGCACCACCAAGGGAGCTTACTGGTTAATTATCACCAGTCATGCCCACGTTTCTCATCATTGGTTGCTACTTCGCAAATAAAATAAACAAAATCGGTGTCCAGAAACCCAGTGAAAACCAGTGAATATGTGTATATAATAACACACGTTGACCCCATGTGAATAAAATTAAGATAAGCCAACTCAGTTACCAACGAACCACCTTTAATCTCAACTCGAGGACGGAGATGCGAAGAAGTCTCTGCAGTCCTTGTTCCGGCAGACTGCAGAGACTTCTTCGCATCTCCGTACAGCACACGGACAACGCATGTGTCCGCTTGTATAAAAGAGGGCTACAAATAGTATTTAGTCCCTCAGTGACACGGTGGTCAGCTGGTACGAGAGGCCTTGGCTGCTACTGGTCACTGCGTGTTCACAATAAGGGTCCAGAAAAGGTGGATAAGGCCCTCGTGCCCTGAAGAAATTGCCATTACAATTTACAGGCAATGAAACATGTCGGCCCAACTTTATATGGTCTGCAAACATGCAGTATGCTTTTAATTTGAATAAGCCCTCGAGTTGAGATTAAAGGTGGTTCGTTGGTAACTGAGTTGGCTTATCTCAATTTTATTCACATGGGGTCAACGTGTGTTATTATATACACATATTCACTGGTTTTCACTGGGTTTCTGGACACCGATTTTGTTTATTTTATTTGCGAAGTAGCAACCAATGATGAGAAACGTGGGCATGACTGGTGATAATTAACCAGTAAGCTCCCTTGGTGGTGCGCACGTGAGGTGCTACCTCGTGTTTTCACAATTTTTTCACATTTATGTGTGATGTATATCTGTTATAGTACAGGGTATGTTATGTGAACACAGTGACTGCTGACTCATTGGTCGGTTCTTTTATAACTAAATATAGGGCGATTCTGTTTTGGGACAATACCTATAAAATAGGAAGGGTTGTTATTGAGGAAGAAAAGAAACTTCCATTCCCACTCATGAAGTGAACAGGATTCGTTGGCCCGGTCAGAGCAGGTCTTTGGTGATAATTATGATTTTTGAGTGGAGGGCGACCTGATCTGTTTTTCCCTCTGTAGCTCCTTTTTGTGTAAAATAGTTAGAAACTAGCATTTAAAAAACCTTTGAAATTCACTTAAAAAATCATAGGTTTCATGCACGTTATAGTTAGAAATTAGCATTTAAAAAACCTTTGAAATTCACTGAAAAAACCATAGGTTTCAGGCACGTTATAGTTAGAAATTAGCATTTAAAAACCTTTGAAATTCACTGAAAAAACCATAGGTTTCAGGCACGTTATAGTTAGAAATTAGCATTTAAAAAACCTTTGAAATTCACTGAAAAAACCATAGGTTTCAGACACATTATAGTTAGAAATTAGCATTTAAAAAACCTTTGAAATTCACTGAAAAAACCATAGGTTTTAGGGACAGTTATAGTTAGTTGGACATTGCACTCGTACAAAACCCGTGAAATTCCCCTGTTATAGTTAGTTCAGCTAACTATAACTCGCGCCCCTCAATGCACTGCTGATGACGTCACATATTACATCACTCATGACATGGTCAGTGACATCACTGATGACATCACTGATGACATCTCAAATGACATCACTGATGACATCATCCATGTGATAATTTCATGCATCTTCTCACACCCTAATATAACTTTTGATACACCCACTCTAAATTACAGACTGCCATTCTCAAAACCATAGACACTCCAACACCAAAAACTACATACCCACTCACTGATTCTTAGGTCTACACACACATCCACTCACTCACCTGTACAGTCACTCATACTTACAGTCACTCAGTACAGGACTATCATATGCACTCATACACCTATATAAACACTCACACACCGCCACTCATCCATAGAGGTACTCACACACCTAGTCAGTCATGCAAAAATTAATCACACACCCATTTACTCACCTATACAGTTATACACACACCAGCTCACTTACTCATACAAATACTAGCACATTCTTACGCTCTTATACAATAACTGATTCAAGCACACACGCATCCATACAGCCACTCTCACAATAACACACTCTCACTTATAGCCATTTAAATACTCTAACACACATATATACTGCCTTTTACATATGTAGTTACTCGCACATGTACCACTGAGATATACATTCACTCACTAACACACCCATACACACACTCACCCACCCAAGCAGTCCATCACAGATGCACTCTTGAAATCATGCACCCAGTGAATCCCCCACTCACACATCTATGTATAGAGTCACACACACCCCACCCACACAAACACTCAGGCAGCCATACAGATACTCAGAGAACCAATCAATAACCCATATAGACACTCATGTAGCTATTCGCAAATCCATACATCCACTTACACACCAACAAACAGACGGATACAGACATTCACACAGTTTAGTCACTAACCCATGCATTCAGTAAGATACGTTTAATCACTCACTTGTAGAGTCAGTCACTCACGTACTAAATCATCCATTCAGACACTTATACACCCACTCATTCTTCAATACGCCTTTCCCTATATGTATTAAACATATTTAAACTTTACAGAAACACAGTCACTGGATGATGTCATCAGTGATGTCATTTGAGATGTCATCAGTGATGTCATCAGTGATGTCACTGACCATGTCATGAGTGATGTAATATGTGACGTCATCAGCAGTGCATTGCGGGGCGCGAGTTATAGTTAGCTGAACTAACTATAACAGGGGAATTTCACGGGTTTTGTACGAGTGCAATGTCCAACTAACTATAACTGTCCCTAAAACCTATGGTTTTTTCAGTGAATATATATATATATATATATATATATATGTGTGTCTGCATGTATGTATGTATGTATGTACATATATATATATATATATATATATATATATATATGTATATATATCAATGGGAATGGGAGGTTAAATGTGCAGGGTGGCAAGGGTGGGTGGAAGAATGCCAGTCCCAATATGCAGATACTGAAAGCATGAGCAGATGATTTGGGGGACATGCAGATTATTCAATTATAGATGGGTTAAAAGTGAATAGCATATGTTTTTCACCTCAAGGTTCTGAGTAACATCATAGACAACTAGAGCTTTGCTTTTTTAAATTGACTAGTAGGTGAATAGGCTACACCTAGTGCTGCAAATACTTGAAGATACCTGGAGACCTTCATGGTTGGTGATTCCAACCGCGCTTCTTACACCTACACACAATAGAAGCACCCCCTGTCACTTGCCACTCTGCATAAACTAATACACTCCAGAAGGCCTGCAGAATCTTCATAATCTCCTTTAAAGACCTGATGTAACTCCCATGTGTCACAGAGGCTTTCCTATTCCTCTGAACAACTCTCTGCAACAAGAGAAGGTCCCAAATTAAAACGAAGGTAACTTTCTAAATTTAACAGGGTATGTAAAGGACAAGACGTTGGAAACTAAAATGTATAGAAAGCCAACAGCTGGCAACACAATTCTTCATGCTACAAGTTTCCATCCAGGAAAAATAACGAACAGCATACCACATGGTGAGAGCCTGAGGGTAATCGGGAACTGCATTGAAAAAGGAGTTGGCTCAGAGAGAACTGTTAGAAAGATTCAGAGAGAGAGAATATAACCTGACAATAATAATGAAGGCTAAGATAGGCCAAAACAAGACAAGAGAGAGAAATTTCTATTTCATATGAAAAATAAGAACAAGAAAAAGAAAGGAGAGGGCGATCAGTGTGTGAGATTTATAACAACTTATAGCAAAGAACAGGGTGCTATTAGAAAGATCATACAGAAATATTGCCACTTAATCAAGAGCGATTCAGTTTTAGCCAAGTTAGTATCTTGGAAGCCTGGGATGACATTCAGGAGAGCTAAGTCCTTGAGAGTTGAATTGGTGAAGAGCAGCCCGGAGATAACCAAGAAAGGCATGTGGTTACATGAAGGCATGGATTTAAAAAGTGTAGCAAGTGTAATGCATGCCAATATGGATTAAATAAAGCTGAATATGTCTCTCACTTTGGAGGCAAACCTAGAAAAATTAGAAGGAAATATCATTGTAAAAGTGATCACGTGGTTTATATACTGCATTGCCCTTGTAACCTGCATTATGTGGGTACTCCAACTCTCCAAGTACATAAAAGAATATTACAACATATACAAGCAATCACAAATAAGGACAGGAATTATCCAATCACTCGTCATTTTGAGGAAATCCACAACAGTAATAACAAAGATCTGAAGTATTTTGTAAAAGACTCGATACCCAGAAATATCAGGGGAGGGGATAGAGAGAAAGCATTAAGGAGACTCATTATTGAGCTGAACTTAAAAATCCCAAGAGGTCTTGACATCAATCAAATAGGATTTGTAGAGCGCTGCTTGTCACACCTGAGGGTATCCAGGCACTGGAGGGGATGCTGCTGCTGAGATGAGTTAGTTGAAGAGCCAGGTCTTTAGGTCCCTTCTAAACTCCTGCCGGGGTGGGAAAGTACAGGGGTGGAGGGGAGGCCATTCCAGGACTTGGCCACCAGGTGTGAAAAGGTGCAGCCACTGTTCCTGCTTCTGTGGATGCGGAGGGTGTGGGCCAGGAAGTGTGATGAGAAAGTAAGTATGCAGGTAGTTTGGTGGAAGATCACCCTGTGGTTGAGGTAGGCTGGGCCCTTATTGTGAAAAGCTTTGTAGGCATTGGTGAGCAGTTTGAACTGGCACTGTTTGCTGACGGGGAGCCAGTGTAGGGCTTTGAAAGAGGGGGAGATGTGGGTCTGCCTAGGGAGGTCGAGGTTGAGCCTGGGTGCTGTGTTTTGATGATCTGGAGTCTGTTTAGTAGGTGAGCGGTGATTCCCACATAGAGGGAGTTGCCGTAGTCCAGATGGCTGGTGATGAGGGCTTGGGTAATGGTGCGTCTGATTTTGAAGGGGAGCCATTTGATGATTTTTCTGAGTAAGCGCAAGGTGAAAAGCAAGAGGATGAGATGGCGTTTATCTGCTTCCTCATCCAAAGCTTGCTGTTGAGTATTATTCCAAGGATTCTAGAGTGCTCTCTGGGTGTACGCGCAGGGTGAGCTCCATTGGCAACCAAGAGTCGTCCCACAGGGAGTGCTGCTCCAAAAGATGAGTATTTCTATTTTGTCTGTGTTGAGTTTGAGATATCTACTATGCATCTAGCCTGCAGTGCTGGTCACGCACCTGTGGAAGTTAGATTTGGTGTTAGTTGGGTCTGGGCAGAGTGATAGGATGAGCTGAGTGTCGTCAGCGTAGGAGATTATGATCATGCCATGGGATCTGACCAGGGTGGCCAGGGGTGCCATGCAAGTGTTGAAAAGGGTTAGGCCTAGAGAGGATCCTTGTGGGTCACTGCAAATGATGTTTTTCAGTCCCGATTTGAAAGGTGAGAGGCAAACAATTTGGGTATGGCTATGAAGAAATGAAGAGACCCATTTGAGGGCTTTCCCTTGGATTCCCATTTGGTGGAGAACGGGCAGAAGGGTGTGGTGGGACACAGTGTCTAACGGTACGGAGAGATAAAGCAGGATAAGGGTGGCGGTCTCTCCATTGTCTAGGAAGGCCCTGATGTCATCTGTGGCCGCAATCAGGGTGGTCTCGGTGCTGTGATTTGAGCGAAATCTGGATCGGGAGGGGTCTAGAAGGTTGTTCTTCTCCAGGTGCGTAGTGAGTTGGAGGTTTATTCCTTTGTCTAGCACTTTGGCTGGAAAAGGCAGAGGGAGATGGGGCAGTAATTTTTTAGGCCTTAGGGGTCTGTGGTGGGTTTTTTGAGGAGCGGTTTGATTTCTGCTTGTCTTCATCATTCAGGGAAAGAGGCAGATGTGAGGGAAGCGTTGATGATTGTGGTGAGTTCCTTGCTGATGGTGCTTTGTCCTAGGTTCAGCATGTGGTGGGGCAAGGATCCCCGGGGGCTCCTGAGTTGATGGAGCCCATGATGGAAGCAGTTATGTCCACAGAGAGAGGTTCCCATGTAATTAGGGATCTCTCCTGGGAGTTGCTGAATAGCCTGTTGAGTTCGGTTATTGGGGTTGAGGGTTGAAGTTCTCGTAGAGGGTGGTGATTTTGAAGTAGAAGAAGTCGGAAAGGGTATTGCAGAGCTCCTGTGAGGGGGTGTCGGTGTTCTCGGAGGCAGTGGGGTGGGAGAACTCCTTGATGATGCTGAATACTTCCTTGCTGTGGTTTGATCTGGCATCCAGGCAAAGGGAAATAGCATTTGTTTTGGCAGTTTTGAGCTGGTGGTGGTAACTGTTGAGGGCTAGTTTGAAGTTATCACGGTCCGTCTTTGTTTTGCTGGTGGGCCAAATCCTGTCAAGTTGATTACAGGAGCGTTTTGGGGATTTGAGCTCTGGTGTGAACCAGCTGTGGTGTTTAAAGGATCTTCCACTTTTGGTGGAGTGAGAGGGCAACTTTGTTGGCACATGTGTTGATCTATGCGTTGAAGTTTCTGACTGTCACCTCGATGTTGGTGGTGGCGTCGGGGGGCAAGGTTATGAGGGAGTTGGTCCAGAGGCCTTCTGTTACTTTGCTTCAGCTCCTGTGGGGGTGTTGGGAGAGGCTGAGGATCTCCATGCTCTCGAGTAGGTTGTCTGTGTTGGTGTCATTGGGATCTTCCTGGTAGAAGCTGAGGTTCCCGAGGAAGAGGAAGTCTTTGGAGTTGATGGCTAGTAGGGTGATAAAGTCGGCGATGGTGTTGCAGAATGCCGAGCGTTGTCCGGGCAGTCTGTAGGCGAGAGTGCCTCTGATTGTTGTTTTGCTGATAGTTTTGATCTGGAAATTGAGGTGTTCCATGAAGGGGGAGGGGGTGTTGTGGTGACTGTGCAGTTGAGAGATTCTTTGTGGATGATGGCTATTTCACCACCGTGTGGTGGTGGCGATGTTGGGTGCTGATTCCTGGAGAAGCCATGTCTCGGTGAGAAAGACGATGTCAGGCATGGGGGAAGTGATGGTATCCCAGATCTTGCTGGCGTGCTTGTGGAGTGATCGGGTGTTGATTAGCAGGCATTGGAGTTGATCGGTGGTGGTGGTGGTGGTAGGTGGAGTTTCCGGAGCCGGGGTTTCTGTGCTGCAGTGGAATGGGCAGTGTCTGAACGACAAAAAGGTCCTGCTGTTGCTCGCAGGGAGGCTAGGTTGCAGTTGTTGTTGCGTTGTCTGGGGTTGAGGGCTAGAAGTTCAGTGCTTGTGTATCTGTAGATGGGAGGAGGACAAGGGATCCAGGATCTTGGCGCTGGGCGCAGTCTAGGTGCGGACGGCCGCGGACGGGCTTGCCTTTGGCGTGCCTTTGGAGCACTGACAGAGAGCCATCTGCATGCGTCCGCTGTGCGGCCATGCTGCAAACTCCATTAAGTAGGTTACTCAGGACGAGGCCCTGGGTGGGGTCAGCGGGATGCGGGAAGCAGGAAGGAGAGGGCTGGAAAGAGCCTGCAAAGACTAAGCTGCAAAGAATTAGAGGAGAGAAATTTGCCTGAAAGTGAAAACGGATAGAGGGAAAAACAAACCTGAAAAGTAAAACAGTTAAAAAGGGAGGGAAAAGTGAGCCTGAAAGAAAACAAAGTTAGAGGGAAAACGAGCCTACAAAGTAAAATGGAGTTAAAGGGAGGAAAAAATTAGCCTGAAAGCAAACAAAGAGGGATAACAAGCCTAAAAAGTAAAACGGAGTAAAAAGGGAGGGAAAAAGTGAGCCTGAAAGCAAACAAACTTAGAGGGGGAAAAGAGCCGGAAAAGTAAAATAGGGTTAAAAGGGAGGGAAAAAGTGAGCCTAAAAGCAAACAAACTTAGAGGGAAAAATTAGCCTGGAAAGTAAAATAGAGGTAAAAAGGAGTGAAAAGTGAGCCTGAAAGTAAAAACAAAGGGAGACCTTCCTGCACATTAACAATGAATGAATGAAGGAACATTTCTAGAGCGCATGGTTACCCGAAGGCATCCCAGCGCTGTGACATCAATAATACTATAAGACGATCAAAGAAAAAGAGAAGTTTTCAAAAGTTTCCTGAACTTAAAGTGGTTAGGTTCAGACCGTAAGTGGAGGGAAGATTATTCCATAGCCTGGCTGCATTATATGTGAACAGTCGGCCTCCACTCCGAGAGCGTTTAATCTTAGGAACTACAATAAGGCCTTTGTTCGCCGATCTAAGGGGTCTGTTAGGACAGTAGGGTTTAATCCATGAACGAATCAGAAGAGAGCCGTTCTCAGAAAGTGCTTTGTGTACAATGCACATAGCTTTAAATTGAATTCTCCGACAAACAGGGAGCCAGTGCAGAGTAGTAAGAGCGGATTTAGCCGAGGTGCGTCTTGGAATATTTAGCAACATGCGCGCCGCACAATTCTGCACTGTTTGAAGTCTTTTAGTCGTGGATTGCGGGGCTCCCAAATAGACTGCATTAGCATAGTCCAGCCATGAGAGAATAAGAGCTTGGACCAGCAATCGTCTAGCAGTGAAAGGTAGTAAAGGAAGAATCCTCCGAACCATTCTTAAAAGGCTGTAGCAACAAGCCGCTACTTTGCGTGATTGTTCATTGAAGTCTAGCTTTGAATCAAGCCAGACCCCTAAGCTTTTAATTTGCCGCTTAGGAACAGGGGGAGGGCCTAGGCAGCTGGGCCAAAAGGAATCAATGTTTAGAGGGGCAGACTTCCCCAGAAGCATAAGTTCAGTCTTAGCTCCATTAAGTTTTAAAAATGAATTATTCATCCAATGAAAAACCTTCTCAAGGCAGGCAGCTAGATTATGGCCTTGTTGGAATTGTTGAGTCAGAAAAACAATCAATTGAGTATCGTCAGCGTATGTGACAATCTGTATGCCAGAAAGGTATACTGTTTCTGCCAGTGACCGTAGGTATATATTAAACATAGTGGGGCTAAGGGAGGATCCCTGAGGAACCCCACATGTCAAAGATATTTGTTTTGAGGAAGATTCTTCTTCAAAGACTGTGAAGACCCTATTTTGCAGGAAGGATTGGAGCCATTTTAGTGCTAATCCGGCCACTCCGGCTTCCCTAAGTCTTTGGATCATCAAGTGATGATTTACCGTGTCGAAGGCTGCGCTAAGATCTAATAAAATCAAGGCAGCGCAGCCTCCGGCATCAAGAATCTTCCTAGTTTCTTCAACCACGGCAATGAGGGCCGTCTCAGTGCCCTGTCGAGGTCTAAAACCAGTTTGAGTAGGGTGGAGACGATTATTATTTTCTAGGAAAGTTGATAAGATAGAGTTCGTATATTTCTCTGCAAGTTTACTTAGTCCTGGTAATAAAGAAATGGGTCGATAGTTAGCCCAGTCTTCAGGGTCAAGGTTAGGTTTCTTCCAAAGTGCTTTGACCCTGGCATGTTTCCAGGAAGACGGCACTATACCTGACTTGAGAGAGATATTAATTACCTCAAGTATAACTGGTGACACGACCTCGCAAATCTTGTGAAGGATAGCAGGAGGGACAGGGTCTAAGGGAGAGACTGATTTCAAATCTCTTAAAAGCCCTTGCAGGGTAGAAAGATCTAACGGCGGGAAATCCTCCAACAAGGTTTGGGCTTCCGAGGTGGCTACATTTCCTGATAAAGAAGAATGTTGGTCTGCGATTAAAGGGAATGATTTATATATAGCTTGAATTTTTTCAAAGAAAAAATCCGCTATTTGATTACATCGCAGTTGGGCTTTATCCAAAGCAATAGCAAAACAATCATTTTCCCCAACGCAGACACCCTTGCACTATGGTGCAAGGGTGCCTGCGTTGGCGCTAAGCAGCTGAACTCAGCGCCAGCGCTAGGGGAAACACAGGGGTGCGCTGCATTCTTCTGAATACGGCGCATCCCTGCATTTTCAGAATGGAGAAGCGTGGCATTAGCAATGTTTGCTTAACGCCACACTTGTCCATTCTGTTGTAAATATGCCCCAAAGTTTAGAGAATAAAATAAGCCTCCACCTCTGTGGAGAGGTGTGGTGCAGCGGCCAGGGCAGCTGACTTCAGAGCACAGGGGTCACGGTTCGATCCCTTGCTCCGGCGGCAGCTCAGCACCCTGTGACTCTGGGCAATAGCTCACTTAATTTCCACAATGGTCCCCAGCGCCTTGAGACCCGTAAGGGTGAGTAGTTCGCACTTTACAAATACGGATTTAGATTTAAAAAGTAAAATGAAGTTAAAGGGATGACTTCTGGCATAGTGAGCAACCAAGGGAGAGCTGGCCTGGGAGGAAGACCTATAAATGCATCTATAGAAACTTCCCTCTCTGTCTCTTATCAGCTGTGAGGTTTATCTAGATAAAGATTTATGAATTTGATTCTTGCCATTAGAGCATATGAAATACGTAATAAAGCTGTATAGATGTCTATCCCAGTTTCTAACTAGAAAATTGTATTTTCAATTAGTTTAATTTACACTATGTCACTTTTGGTAATCTTAGCACTTTATGAGGGTTAAGAAGGTTGTCGGACCCAGAAATGATAGCTATAGGAATATGTCCCTTGAGTTAAAAGTTGATGTAAGATTGCACATGTATCTATTGGAAAACAAATTACAAGATAATTTATGATCTGGGAACATACATAAAAAGCCCACTAGGGAAATATTGTGGTATGATGACAACTAAATTTGCAAATATAAATGGCACATGTGACTTTAATATGGACCTCCGTAGGGTCTGTAATGAGATATGTACATATATTGTGAGATGGGCTAGTGGAGTAGTTTTATAAAATAATGTGTTAAATACTCTAAGAAACAAAATAAAAAAATATTGCACAAGCCACTTTAATGTTAGCACTTTATTTCTCATCATAGAGAATTGATCATTTTTGTTCAATTTTAAATGTGATCTTATTATCATTGACTGATGTGACAAAATATATGTTTTTATTGAATAACAAGACAAAATGAGAGGCTGTGACATTAAAATAATATGAATCTAAGATGCATTTCTCAGTCCGATGTATATTTAGCATGTTTTCTATGTTTACTAATGTTGGGAGCACTAGAACACTTCATAACTTACACCTAAGATGGTGCCTCTATTTGTGAGCAAGGCTGAAATGCGTCTGGTGACATATATTAAAATAAACCTCATTGCTTCATAAAATTGAGCTCCAGTTTGTCGGCAGCCCTTTTTTGAAGAGTGAAAGACAGAATTTTGATAATGGAAGTTGAGTGAGCTGACTCCACTGTTGGCCCTCGCTCCCTTCGTTAAGGAGCACAGTGGCAGTAAGCTGCCGTGAGGAGATATGTGTGTGTGTGTGTGTGTGTGTGCTTATGTGTATGTATATGTGTGTGTGTGTGTATATCCTTGCGGCACCCGTGCGCATCCAGGTGAGGCTCCCTGCATGTACTAACAGCACAACTCCAGCTCAGCCGAACCGGAACAAAACAGCACACTCACAACTGTGTGGAGATGAAAATAAGGTTTAGTTCAATTAATCCATATCATATCAGCTGAAGCATGGAATTATCCCCAGCACGTTTCGATGTTACAAACGCCTCACTCAAGGGTAATACACTATCCCATGTTAATTCCCATGTGGATTTTAGACACGCCTACAGCCTAAACCGCTGGATGGCATTACACCAAATTTGGCAGAAAGGTTACTTTTGGTCCAGAAAGCATACTTTTTGTTATTTGGTGTAAATCCATTCAGATGTTTTAGAGTTATTTAAAGAAATCCAAATGTGTTTATCTAGGGACGCGGATCCCTCACGACACCTACGTGGAGCTTCTCGATTTCACGTGTCTGGGACAGTGCTATGATTGACTGGCCACAACCTGTGTAGAAAGTTGAAGCCGCCATTTTCTAAACTGGGACCATGTCCCAGCGGATGAAATTTGAGGCAAAATAGTACAGAAGAGGTCAGGGTAGAGGACTCCTTATGAGTTTCAAAATGTCACAAAAAAACTTTTTTCCATGTGGCTGGAGTCACAGACCTGTCGCTAGGCTCAGCACACCCCCTGTGTAACATCACAGCAGAGTCGTGAACCTTGCAGAAAAATAATATATATACATTCATACACTCACTCACACACTAATGCATGCACTCACAGACCCACTCAGAGTTACACACTCTGTCACAGACCCACTCAGAGACTGAAGAACACACTCACATATCCCCTCAGACACTCACAGACCCACTGAGAGACTCATGCATCTATTCACATACCCACTCAGACATTCATGCACCCACTCACAGACCTACTCACAGACTTACACACTCACTTATACACCCAATCTCATTTACCTATTCAACTACTCACACATCCACTCAAAACCTACACAACCACTTACATACCCATTCACACATCTATACAAGTACTCACAAGTCCACTCACTCTTGCATATAGCCAACAACACAGACACTCACTCTCAAATATACCCACTCACACACTTACTCAGTTAACCAAACTGCCACTCAAACAGCCACTCACTCTTCCATATAGCCACTTACATACACAGTCACTCAAACATACAGTCATTCACACAGCTACTCACTCACCAATATAGCCACTCATCCACCCTCTCACACACCCCTACAGCCACTCACATACCCACTCAGTCACCCATACAGCCACTCATGTACCCTCTCACTCACTCATACAACCTCTAACATACCCACTCACTCACCCATACAGTCACTCACATACCCACTCACTCACCGATACATATACTGAGACACGCACTCACTCACCCATAGAGCCAGTCACGTACCCTCTCTCTCACTCATACAGCCACTCACACAAAAAAAACTAATCAAAAAGCCACTCAGTCACCCACACAGACTTTAAGATGCACTTTCTTCATATAGTTAAGAAAAAGCACCCTTGTTTCGTGGAAATTTATCTCTTTGTACTCTTGTTGACTTTTCTATTGGAAGATTCATGTTATCACAAATTTCTGGATAGAGACACATGAGAAAGAACAACATTGCTTATCTGGTGACATTTCCTCATGCTCCATTACGCAGTTGTAGTTTAGAATACATACTGGATATTTACCCAAGGAGGTACTACTTAGTAATTAACCACTAGTAAGTACTCCACTTGGGCAGATATTTTATGCAATACTGTGTACTCTTTTTTAAAAAGGGGGCAGGTGGTGTTCCACTGTGTCCCAGTCACTGGCACAGCTGCTGACACACCCACACAGATATTACACACTCAGGCACTCACACAGCCACTAAGAGACTCTCTCAGATACTGATACACTCCTCGCTGGGTCACTCAGAGTCTCACACACCCACTCGCAGAGCCACTCATACATCCACTCACAGACCTACTCAGATACTCTCATAAGCACTCATAGGCCCACTCAGACACTCCTGCACCCACTCACAGAAACAATCATTTAAGAAAAACAAAGGTTACAGGGACATTACTCAACATCATCCCTATTTGGAAAATTAATGAAATCAATAACTTTACCCATCGCACCAGTTACTAATCCTTCTTCAACATTTAAATTACGCCACAAAATTACTCTCCATTTTTTGCACACGCGTAAACGCTTTTCTAATGCTACAGTCCTGAATACATATTTCTCCAATTAATCAAATTTTGCTTGTAGCTTTCTACTTAGCAGTAGTGTTACTCCCTGGTGTTCCATTTTGTCAATAGCTGCAACTTTGAAAATTTCTTCTTTCACGTATTTTAGTAATTGTTCATTATAATTAGAACACTGTTAAAGCGTAAGCATTAAACAAACTATGGATTTCTCTTCTTCAATTACATTGAACATTAGCTGTGCTGCTGAGTTCTTAGGGAAGAAAAGTTTCTTAATAAGTCTAGTTTCTAAGGTACGTTTCCCTTCCTTTGTCAGAACTCCTACTCTAATGTCCTTCAGAATATTTCTGTATTCCACGTCAGATGCATGACGCATATTTTTTAGTAGTTCCTTGTATTGGAAGATTAGCAAAATGTTTACATTGTGAATACTTCCCAAAGAATTCCGAGTTTCATCATGCAGAAGTGTCTTGAAAACTGACTGTCTTTTGATGGGGATAAGTTACAGTAGGTCACCAAAGACAATTAAATGCTTTCCTCCAAACAGCACATCATACTTTTGAAATCTGTTGCGTTCTCAAGTGTATGAAGGCAAGCATTAAGTTTGAGACCATGTTCACCTCATCGATGATTAAAAGTTTATTTCTTCAATACTCTTGACACCTCATGACAAGCTTCACCAGATAAATTTGGTATTCCAGTTTATTGTCATGTTCAACAGGTTGCATAAGTAGTCAATGTAGAGTAATTCCTTTAATGTTGTGTGCAACTAATCCAGTTGGTGCTGCTACTACACATGATAAATTTGATTCTGTTGTCCTCTGTAGGTAAGCAGTGAGAACTTTAATTAAAAAGCTTTTCCCAGTGCCATCTTGACCACTGATGTATAATAGTTTAGGCTTAAATTATGAGCATTTGCATTCTATCTCTATTTTCTCTTTCACCTCTATATACATTTCTTTCTGTTCGTCGTTCAGTTGGCCAACTAACGAAATCAACAGTTTCCTCTCTCAGTTGTTCCATTACAGTTTCCACCTCATTCATGGCTATTGCAACTTCATTTTCAATAATGGGTTGTCCAAGAAGATCTTGACTCGGTGGTGCTGAACTTTGCTTTGGGAACTCTCCTTAGCTATCTCTGCAGCAATCATTTCCTCCTGTTCAATCTTATCATTTAAGATTTGCAAGTAGTTTGGGAAGACTGAACACCGAATGCTATCTTCACAGGGTTGAAAGAATCTTTATAACAGTCACATTCTCCAAGTAATTCTGTTTCAGCATGCCAAAGCTTGAAGAGTTGAAGAAGTACCAAATAGAAAAACTCTTTTCTGTCTGGAGTTTGGCAACTAGGGCTTACATCCGCCCGCCACCCTATCGGAATCGGGACCAACCGACTAGCCGTCGGTGGTCCCGCCATAGGGATTATGATGCGACCGCCTGCAAGGCACCATGTATTCTTTGCATTTGGCTGCAGCACCCACCACAATGCAAAGAATGCACCTCGTACATATCCCTGCACTACGTGGCAGGCACCATGCTGTGCCTGCAACATGGTGCAGTGTTATGTAGGGGGGCACCTCAGGTGCCCCAAAAAAACAAAACTGAGGCCCAGGAGGGCAAGGGGGGCCTGCTACGGGCACCCAATGTCTGTCACAAAAAACAAAACTGAGGCCCAGGAGGGCTAGGGGGGC
Organism: Calotriton arnoldi; assembly: GCA_963921515.1. NCBI lineage: Eukaryota > Metazoa > Chordata > Amphibia > Caudata > Salamandridae > Calotriton > Calotriton arnoldi. The sequence goes on from CAWUFW010009022.1 coordinate 393,993, forward strand.
CCACTACGGGCCCCCAATGTCCCTTTCCACCTGCCTTTTCATTGCAGGTTCACCGCCATGAAAGGGCCGGCGGAAAGGAACATCGTAATGCCTACGGTGTGGCCTGGCAGGCACCGCCACCATTGTTGGCATTACTCTGCCACACCGGCGTGCTCAAGGAGCTCATCTGATGCATGGCAGTCGGACTTGCCCAGCCAACCGCCCACCATTCTAATGTTATGGGTGGGAAACTTGCTTAGGATGGCAGTGAGACTGCCACCGACAGCCCATCTGTGGTGGTCTCACCGCCATCCTAATCATCCCCTAAGTTTTCTGTGGCTAATTAGATTTCCTTTTGCGTGTCTCACCAAACAACTGTCACATCCAACTACTGCATATTTCCCTTCTTCTATGTTTTCAGTTACATTGTTTTTGTAGTTTCTGTATCTGTAATGTTGAAGTACTTCATAAAGGCACATGTCTTCTAGATGTGGACTCATTCTTGGATAGTACGTATCCAACATATTTGATTTCACAATGTCTGTACTTTCCGGGTCGAACTCTGCTAGGTACTGAATTTCTGGGAAAGACATTAGCATTGTATTTTGCATGCTTGCTAGGCCTAGACTTACCCAAACAATACCCTTGACTTCGATCACAAACTGGCAGAGCTTAACCTGTCACAGCATTCATTGGACCCCATCTCTCTATGAGAAAGCATTTTCAAGCTGAAGCTGCACAATTTTTTGGTTAGAGTCTTTTCTGCAGAAATCTCCTTGCACATCTCTGTTTTGTAATATATGAAGTGACCTACCGAGCAACAGATATAGAGTTGTCTGCAACAAATTGTATATCCATATTTGCATTCCACATTTTGAGAATGACAGGGTTATAGTCATTAATAAACTTGGAGGCCTCTGTTCTTCTCAAGTTGTATGTGTTTTTCGGTGATTTCCGTGTTAGTGTATGTCTGACTGCAGACAAAAAGCTGTTCACTCTTCCTTGGGAAATGACAGGATGTTGGATTCCAAATCAACACCTTTTATAAACTTTTCCTTTGCATCTGTGTTTTCAACAGCAGTACTTCCCACATCTATGTGTTTCAAAGCACATAACTTGCTGTCTCAGGCCTTTTTCACTACTGTCTTTCGGGATAGAGCATGTCACATATTGTCCTATGAAAGACAGCACAGACTCATCAGTGTCTGTTCCAAATTTCTGCTAATCTTTAATCCATAACAGCATGTAGATATGAGGAGCACCTCTTACTTGGTACTCTTTACTCCAAACGAAATCAGTTACTTTGCCAAGAAGAGGATTTGTTTTTTTTATTGCAGATGAAAGACAGCATGGCTTGGATCCTGTGGTTAAAATATCTACAAACATTAGCAGGGTCCAATGAGCAAAGTTCTCCTGCTGTCTTCAGATTGATATCCTTAATGTTTGCTTTCACTTCTCTCAAAAATTCAAGCAGGCCATCCCACATGTACTCATCACAACTGAGCATCAGAAACCAAGTAAGTGCACCTAGGTTTTTCAACATACATTTGAGTTCTCCATGAAGACGATACCAATACTCGTTGGTGCTACGCTGGAATGGTGCAGAGCAGGAATATCGACGGAGAAATATCGAGGGACATAAATATTGCTGCAAAAATATCGTGGGGAAGAAACATCGACAACAAAAATATAGTTGACAAGAATATTGACTGACAGGTAAGTAATATTGATTACAAAAATATCGATATCTTAAATATCGTTTACAAAAATATAGTTGACAAAAATATCGAATTATTAATAATGTTATGTATTTTAGTGTTTTTAATGATTATTGTTTGTCATTTTATTATATGTTTTAAAATTTTACTAGTTATTAATTTATTTTAAGTTTAATTTTGCGCTTTTAGTTCCGTAGCAGGTTGTGGGTTTATAGGGGAATAGGGTGGGAAGTAATTTAATTACATAGATTTAATTAATTATTTATGGTAGTTAATAATTTTTTTTAAATTGAATTTTGTGTTTTTAGTTCCGTAGCGGGTTGTGGGTTTATAGGGGAATAGGGTGGGAAGTAATTTAATTATATAAAATGTATTGAATAATTAATATGTATAATTGTGAATTTATAGAGTTAGATGTGTTAATTGATTAATTAATAATTGTTTGATAATTAGTTGTTAATTAATTTCAATTAATCAATTAAGAAATAATTATGTTAATTGTTTAATTAATTTTAGGTGTGTGTTGTGGTGTTTATATGTGTAAATGGTGGGAAGTAATTAATTTTTTATTGATTAATTATTAAATATTTTTAAATTAATTTCCATTAATTAATTAGTAATTATTAATTGTAATTGTGTAATTAATTTTAGGTGTGTGTTGTGGATATTATAGTGTTAATTAATGTGTAATTAATGATTTTTTATTATCTTTGTTAATAATAATATATTTTAATTTAAATTTTAATTATGTTAATATTGGAAAATAAATGTAATAAAAAATGTGATGTTTTTGTTTTTTATTGTTGTGGGATCCAGCACTTTCCCTACTGTTGCACTCACTGGAGTGGGAATAGTATTTTTACCCCTCCGCTATCCAGCGCTTTCCCCACTGTTGCACTCAATGGAGTGGGAATAGTAATTTTTACCCCTCCGCTATCCAGCGCTTTCCCTACTGTTGCACTCACTGGAGTGGGAATAGTAATTTTTACCCCTCCGCTATCCAGCGCTTTCCCTACTGTTGCACTCACTGGAGTGGGAATAGTAATTTTTACCCCTCCGCTATCCAACGCTTTCCCTACTGTTGCACTCACTGGAGTGGGAATAGTAATTTTTACCCCTCCGCTATCCAGCGCTTTCCCTACTGTTGCACTTACTGGATTGGGAATAGTAATTTTTACCCCTCCACTATCCAGCGCTTTCCCTACTAATGTGTTTATTTTGTTATTAAATGTATGTTTTATTCTTTTTTAATAGTTTAATGTGTTAATTAAATATAGAATATATTATTTTATATTAAATTATTTATATATGTGTATATTTTATTTTTATATAATTTAAAAAGTTTATAAATTAAATAAAGATAACAGTTATCAAAATGTATTTAAGTAAATATATGTATATGTACACATTTTTTTGTGTTTATATTTATTAAATTAAGTTTATTTGTTATAATTAGTTAAAATATATATTAAATTTAATTTATTGTGTTAATAATATTAATATTATTTAATTCATTTTATTTAAGTTATGTAATTTTTTTAAGTCAATATTTTTTACTTCTATATTTTTTACATCTATATTTTTGTGTCGATATTATTGTACTTACCTGTTTAAGTATAAAGAGTCGATATTTTTGTAATCGATATTTTTACATCGATATTTTTTTCATCTATATTTTTAACATCGATATTTAAACATGGAACCGCTGGAACGCCATCAAATTAACCAAGTTGTATTTTAACTTTTCATCCTTTCCATAAACGTCTAGCAACTAATTACTTTGCAGAGAGATTAACCCCTGTCTTTAGTATGTGGTTTACAGCACATGAAAGTCCAGACAAGTCACTCTCAAACAGAAGATGGAAAATGTATGGAATATACTGGCAAAATCTTGGATTCTCTGAATATAATCTGGTTGACCGGTATTCAGCTGCTGGTATCTGTACGGGTCAGTCATCATAGCAGCCACCTGCTCCAGTTGTGGAAAACAGCGAATGCCTTATCAACTAAAGCCTCAACAAGTTCCTTTTTTTGACTGTTTCTCTTCTCCTTTTTATACTGCTTCATAGGTCATATGACATTCTGAAATACCTTACTGCGAAACATTCTGACTCCTATTTCCTTAAACTGCCTCTCTCTTCTTATTAAACTATTTGCTTTCTTGTATGATTTATTTCTCTCAATGTCATTTTCTTTTGTACTTCCTTAGCTAAATTGAAACCTTGTTCATTATTTACTTACTTTTGCTCACTTTGCAGTTTTTCACATACTATTTTAAGAAATGCTTTAGTTTTCTTACCAGCAGCTCTTCTCTCTTTAACCACATTGTTCACATTATTTCCCTTTTGTTTCTCTGTTACAAGAAGATAATATACTTGCTTCTGGTCCTTTCTTGTTTCAGGTTTTTTTTGGCATTGTCTGGAAAGAAAAAATAATTTGTACATTTAGCTTCTCGTTACGTACTATTAAAGTACATATTGTTAACAATTATCTACTGACATAAACAGCTATGTTACTACATTATAGCCACTCTTAGTCTATTAATTTCCATGTTTGTATCTGTCTGTCTCTACCTGTCTCAGCATATGCATCAGTCTGTGCCTGGGTATACTACTGTATGCATTAGTGTGTCCATGGGTGTCTAAGCATACGCATATGTCTTAGGGTGTCTCACTGTATGCGCAAATAAATGTCTGGGTGTGATACTGTATGATAAAGTATGTGACTGAGTCTGTTAGTGTATCCAGTAGTGTGTCATTTGGTGTGTTAGTGTATTCATGGATATGTACCTGCATATGTTAGTGTATAAATCACTGTCTGCTTGGGTGTGAATGTATGCATTTCATTGTCTGCATGGATGTGCTACTCTAACCATCATAATTTACATGGTGAAGGAAGTGGCCCGATTAGAGTCACTCGGGTCACTCACGACCACCTCTCAGCCTTCCATACAAATGAAGAGTCGGTCAGACAGTAGAGAATACAAACCAATAATAGTTTATTCAGAGTTCGCTCAGAGCGGAGCCCTGTCTGCCCAGTCACTAAGAGTGCTGCAGAGAGAGTCTGACATCAGCAAGCATAACAATACATTACATACATTTCAGAACGAATGAAAACACACCCACCATGGAATTTTCCAGAGAGATGCAGCTGGACAGTAAATTACAAAGGAGTAAGTTTCGATTCCGAGGCCGGACACACATTATCTATCTTTCAAGGTTACTCTGCCTGTGCCCGCCACTAGACAAGTGGGAGAAGGCTTCAGGGCCGGACTGGCTACCGGGCGTTTTTTGCTGGAGTGACAGGGTGGTGTCCAGGTTCACTGCGGAGGGGCCGATTTTGTTGCTGGGGAGCTGCAGGCTCTTCTAAATGAACAATGCAAAGCAAATAGCTTTAAAGCCTACTTTTTAAAACATTTGTTTTGCATTGTTTATTAAGCAAAGCCCGGTAGCCAGTCCGGCCCTGGAAGGCTTACATCTAAAGGAAAGGTATGCGCTAATAAGAACAGTGGATTCATAAATGTGGCAGAACCCAACTCTGAAGAAACATAGCCTAGGTAAGGCCATTTCTCGAAAATAGCAAAATTAGTTTCGATCTAAACTTAAAATGGTGCCTACACACAAAATGGCGCCGCAAATGCTAACTTATGTAAAACAATACAAAAGCATAATTTTTATTCCAACAGACCCTCCTTATAGCATGAGCTAATCAATTTTGGTACAATAATAAGGAAAACATATAGTTCAACAAATCATGAATACATTTACGAGCACTCCATATCTTCAGCATCTGGGGAGGAAACAGTAAGGAGGGAAGAGGTCTCAAAAATACCCTCATCTATCTGCATAAGATCATCAAGCTCCTTCTGAAGCATTATGGTTGCGTTAGTATCATGAATTGATATTCTTTTAGGAGAGAGAAAAGTGGTGCAGTACGAACAGCATAAGGGAAGACACTGGACCAAGACACAGCAAGAAATCAAAATCACAATGAAATATATTACCTTTTCAAGGATCCAACCCCACCCACTGAACGATGACCAACTCCAATTGCCACTCTCCATTCCTTTTATATTTTCTAGGATGTCTAAACTGTGTTGAGTAATATTTTTTCAATATTAGTTATCCCGACTACACACTGGTCTCCTACCACTGCGCACACACCACCACTCTTAGCTAAAATGAAGTCAACTGCATATCTGGTTTGCTCGGAATATACTTGCACACTTTCCAATTGGGTGATGTTGTCACGTAGAGCTGCCACTGTGGAATTGGACAGTATCTTTAGCTTACATCCAAAATATTCTCTAGCCCTTTCACCTCTAGCCATGGCGGTACCACCAAAGGTAATGATGGAGGAGAGAATATACCCAAAAGTGATACCATTACTATAGATATTAACTTCCAAACCTGTTACTCCGTCACAGAATTCAGCTGTCAACGTTCTTTTTACCCACCGTATGTTTGGCTTACCATATTTCCAAGGCACACCTAAAGCGAGCACCATTCCTAAAGCAATGTCATCTGTGCCATTATGAACATTTGAATAGGTACCATTAGACAGAAAATAAAATCCTGGGTGTGCATAAAGTGGACCTTGATAATCTACAGGGGCATATCTAGTATTCAATCTTACCGTGCTTGGATCCTTCCTTTTTTCCAGAGACATTGTATTTTTGAACAATATTATCCCAGAACAATTGACATACAGAAATGCATCAGTGCTGTTTACTATTGGACGACAGGCGGGATAATATCCGGCTTTTCGAGTGACTGTCAAATCTTGGTAATGCCATCCTACCAAAGTAATGTTCTGCTCTCTCATATACAAATTATCACAATATGTATTATTGTCACAACCCGGATATCCTTTACCTCGTGGCTTCCAATAATATAGGCAAGGACCGGGATACCCCAGTCCAAACTCACCCCTTACCTTTACAAAGTGGGCTTGGCGGGTATACGTATAATTGACCCACGACAATGGGTAAGCAGTCCATAAACTTGTAACGGGGAACAGCCTTAACAACGAAGGCTGAACTACGCAAGCCCTACCGCGCATATGCCTTAACCTTAAGGCATATGCGCGGTAGGGCTGGCAGATGGATGGAAGCAGGAAGAGATCGTTGTGAGGTAAGTGGGGTTGGGGGGTGGGTCAGGGGTTGTTTTCTGGGCTGGGGAGTGGGTCGGGGTTATTTAAAGTTAGGCTGGGTCGGGATTCTTTGGTGGTCTGGGGGGTCGGGTTGTTTTGTGGGCTGATTGTGGGTCGGGGGTAGTTTTCTGGGCTGGGGGTGTTTTGAGGGCCGGGGGGTGGGTTCGGGGAAGTTTTCAGGGATTGAGGGGGTTCAGGATAGTTTTCAGGGATTGGGGACGATTTAGGGTTCAGGGCGGGGGCAGGGATCGTGATAGCACTTAGGAGTTAGGGGGCAGGGTCGATTATAGGGCTTAGGGGTAGTTTAGTTTTCAGGGCTTGGGGGGCAGTTTTAGGGTTCAGGGTGGGGGCGGGGGCAGGGTCGTTTTTAGGGATTAGGGGTTAGTTTTTAGCGATATGGGGAGGGCGGAGGTGAAAAAGTAACTAGGGATTGGGGGAGTGGGGTACTTTAGGAACTAAGGCCAGGTGCAGGGGTCGGGGGATTAAATTCTTAACCACAAATATGTATTTACCAAAAATGCCTTAACAACACATGATTCGTTGTAAAGACATGTGTGGTAAAGGCATGTTAGTGATTAAGAATTTCGTTGTTTAGACTTCGTGGTTCAGGCATGCGTGGTAAACGCATTCGTGGTTCAATCATACAATCCTTGTAACATATTCAGTAGGATAACAAGCTGTACCACCCCCAAAGAACCTTTTATGTGTGTCTAGGAATACATTACTCGGGACTGCCCTTTTTGTACGAACCTGAGAAACAATCTTGCGTCTAGTACATGATGGTACATTCTGATCACATACCAAACCCCAAGACACCCCGCCCAAAATCAACAACAGTAGTAATACAAGAACCACACGGAGTATCTTTTGCTTGGTAGACCAAAATTTCCGTACGTGAACAAGGGGAATTACTGGCTGCTCTTCGTCAGCAACCAGTCTGCCAAAAGGGTGCATAGCAACTGACAAAGCAATGGGGCAAATCGCCAGCAAGAGAAGTATACAAGTTCCCAGTGTCGGTCAGAGCCTCACTGGTACAGGCTCCTATTGTCCATCAAACGTTGGTGCTCTTGAGCACCGGCGGTGGAGCTTGCTCAGTCCTAAGCTCTTGATGTATCCCACGTCGATCATGATAATGTACCCCCAAGGGGATACGTTCAATCTATCCTGTCCAATGTTCAAACAGTGCACAAATCTCACATCACCTCAAATTAACTCCGTTGGTACTATGGCAAAGTACACCCTAACTTACACAGTCCATCCCTGACTAATCTGACTTCTCTTTCAGTGCACTATTCCTCAGCCGAGGACGCAGATTGTACCTGGTGACTCCAGGCACAGAGGGATCAGCAAAAAGGGGTTCCTGAATAGCTCTGATCTCTGGTGGGACAGCCTCATTCAAGGATGTCATCATTCTCCTTATCACTTTGCGTCCATGTAAGGACAGCATCGCTGAATGGAACAAAATGAGGAATTTGTTCACACTCCTGGTCAGCTACCCCCTCCTTAACCCACTGATCATAGGGTAATGGCAGGAGCACCCTCCTACAGTGGGAGGCGTGAATCCAATTCCTTCGACCAGAAAATTTAATGGCGGTGCTGGTTGCCAGCAAGACCTGGAGCGGCCCCTTCCAGGGCGGTTCCAAACTCTTCTTCCGCTGAAAATTCCGAACCAATATATAATCACCGGGCTGAATGTCGTATCCGGGCCCCTCTGGGATAGATGGCAGGGACTCACGGACCTGTTGGTGAATAGAACGCAAACTTTCAGTTAACTGGCACAGGTAATCAATCAACAAGGGGTACTCAATATCAGAAAACCGTTGAGGACGCGGGATGCCCCAGACATTTGCCGGGCATCCAAACACAACCTCATACGGTGACAATCCTGTCCTAGAATGTGCTGTAGTTCTTGTTGACAAGAGTGCTAATGTCAGGGCATCTGGCCACTGTAACCCTGTCGTCTCCTGAATCTTTGTCATTTTCAGTTTGAGAATACCATTGTACTTCTTAACCAAACCTGCTGACTGCGGGTGGTTTGCAGCATGAAACTTCTGTTTGATGTGCAGACCATCACAAATTAACTGAATAACCTTGGCATTAAAATGACTTCCGTTATCACTCCAAATCAAACGGGGCAAACCGAAACGAGGAAAGAATTCCTTCAGGAGTCCTTTGCAGTCGTAATGGCTGTATTATCTTTAGTGGGATAAGCCTCAACCCATTTACTGAATGCACAGACCATCACCAGAACGTACTTCAAATTATTGCACCTTTCCAATTCGATATAGTCCATTTGGAGGACTTCGAAAGGGAAAGTGGGTGGTGCAAAATTACCAAGAGGTGTAGGGGTACCTTTCCAAGTATTATGCATCATGCAGCCGTTTTTGCAATATTATCATTCTGCCATACAGGGTCTAACAGCTTGCAAATACCCTTTGCACTGATATGGGCTGGGCCATGAGCCATCGTAACTACAGGGAGTACATATGCATCTGGCAACATCCATCTGTGCTTCCCTGACTTGTCAATCCAACATCCCTCATCATTCAATTGTGCTGTACTTTCTTGCCACACTGCTAACTCCTCTACTGTAGCTTCACTTTGAATCTCTTTCACATTCTCAAGTGTATCCTCAAACATGGTGATTTCAGGCACCCACCTAGCGGGCCCTGCTATGAACATTCTTTTCATTTTAGTCCGAGCTGTTTCCTTAGCTGTCTGATCTGCAAAAGCATTTCCCCTACCTACATCGTCAGTGACTTTTTGATGGCCGCTACACTTTACTATAGCCAATTTCTTAGGGAGGGTCAAAGCAGACAAAAGCCTCAATAAGAGGTGTCCGTGCTGGATTTTGGTGCCATGGGAAGTAAGAAACCCTCTCTCAGCCCAGAGTTGCCCAAAACTATGCACGACTCCGAAGGTGTACTGGCTGTCAGTATAAATATTGACAGCCAGTCCCTCACTTAATTCGCAAGCTCGGATCAGGGCAACAAGCTCGGCAGCTTGGGCTGACTGATAAGGAACTTGTGATGTCTCAACTACAGTATGCAGCGTAGTAACAGCATATGCAGCAGTTGTAGTGCCATCTGGTAATTTAAAACAAGAGCCATCGACATATAGTTCCCCTTGTGAGTCAGATAAGGGAACATCAGTCAAGTCTACCCGTCCTTTCGTCCCTTCTTCCGTCCGGAAGATGCAATCATGTGTATCAACTGCATCATTCTCAGAAGGGAGGGGTAGTAACGTGGCCGGATTCAGAGTGGCACATCTTTTAATCGTGATGTGTTTAGCAAACAAGGTTAACTCATAACCAGTCAGACGTGCACTGGTGAGGTGTTGTGTCTTGGTCTTATTCAAAAGTGTATCCAGAGCATGGGGTACCATAACTGTGAGATCAGTATCAAGTACGAGTCCAGCCGATTGTCTAATAGATACGGCCACAGCCGCGACCGTTCTTACACAACTCGGGAGGGCTCTTGCAACAGGGTCAAGAACAGCAGAGAAATAAGCACACAGCCGTTGCTTATCTCCAGATTTTTGTGGTTAAAACAGAAAGTGCACAACCGGCCATCTCATGGACATACACCACAATGGTTTAGTGTAGTCTGGGGTGCCAAGTACTGGAGCCGAACAAAGCGCAGTTTTCAATTGCTCAAAAGACTGCTGACATTCAGGCATCCAAGACAGGGGCTCATGCACATCCTTCAGTGTTAGTGACGGCAGAGTGTTTAATTAGTAGCGAGTAGTTAGGTATCCACTGTCGACAGTAGGAAGTGATACCTATAAAAGCATGCACATCTTTCTGAGTTTGTGGAATAGGCATTTTAACAATGGTACTGATGCGCTCTGGGGTCAATCTCCTACCCTCCTTCAACAGTAGGTGACCTAGATAGGTGACCTCCTGTCGACAATATTGAAATTTAGAAAGGGACACCTTATGTCCATGTTGGGCCAAATGCAACAATAATTTAACTGTACTGTCTTTACAACCTTGTTCCGTGTCAGAAGCGATAAGCAAGTCATCAACATACTGCACTAATACATTACCTAAGGGAAGCGAAAGGGAATCCAATTGGCTTTTTAATGCTTGACTATAAATACTTGGACTTTCTGTATTGCCCTGAGGAGCTCGACAGAATCTAAAGCTCCTACCAGCTAGGGTAAAACCAAACAAGTATCTACTATCCGGATGAATAGGGATACTAAAGAAAGCATTTTTCAAATCAATGACAGAGAAAAGTTTAGCAGTAGAGGGAATCATTGTCAAAAGAGTGGTAATATCAGGAACCACTGGAAACTGAGGGACTACTATTCTATTAACCTTGCGCAAATCAATCACAAAACGATAAACATCTTCATGGTCATCAGGGGAACCTGAGGGTGTCCTTTTGAGAATTGAAAGAATAGGGCTATTACAAATATTAGCAGTTGTCTCCTCAACCACTCCCTTCTGAATCAAAACCTGTATAATTTGCAATAGGGCTCGCTCTCCTGCCTGCGGTATTTTATACTGAGGAATACGAGGCAAAATAGCACCGTCCTTATCCTAAATCGAAACTGGAGATATCTTCAACAATCCCACATCTGTGTCACCTGTCGCCCACAGATTGGGTGGCACATCTTTAAACTCAACAGGAAGGGGTGCATCTTTAGACAAACACTGCTTAGCAAGTGCCACAACTGGGCTCATGGTCATATAGACACCTGCCGGAAAACAATAAATTGTGGCGTGCCGTTTCTTCAACAAATCCAAACCCATCAAATTTTCACCACAATTGGATGTCAACAAGAATGGCGAATCCACAGTGAAAGGACCACGCAAGAGGTTTTGAAATGGGGCTTACAACCGGTACACCACAGAAACCAACCAACACATTATTATGGCCAGACAGAGCCACCCCAGGGACCATATTTCGAGAAACAGAACTTTTTGTCGCACCTGTGTCCACCAAAAATTCCTGTGTGGAACCTTGCAGTTCTGCTGCTACAGAAGGACCACGCTGATCTACAGGTATTGGAACTGGTCCCTCACTCTGTCCCTGGCTGTCCTAGCTGTAAGACATCCCTGTCACTTCTTCCATGTCATAATCATCATGGTAATACTGTCTGTCACGAGGGTCATCAAAGTAATTATTATCGGTACGACCCTGTGAGGCCACAGCATTCTGAGTCCTATCTGCCCCACCAGCTCCACGACCCCGTCCATGAGAGCCTCGCCCTCTCGGGACCGCGACCTTCTGCAGAAGCACAGGACACTTGCTACGCCAATGCCACTCCTCTTTACAATACGCACACTGATTCGGACCCAAAGGCATAGTTGTTGGTTGCCTACTAGTACGTGGAAGCTGTCGGGCGGGACCACCACGTCCTCTGCCATTACCCCTCAAAGCCTGCTGTAACAACACGTTCGTCTTTAAATCCTTATGTCTCTTCTCTGTCCTCTCCTTTTCCTCATTATCCCTATGCTCATAATATTGTGCCGTATTCAAAATAATAGAGGGAGAGGAGGAGGACCAGGTACTCTCAGAAGCTTGCAATCGTGTCGAAATTTCAAGGAGCAAATTGGAAACAAATCTATTGACAAACAACCGAACACCTCCCTAGACGGACTAATCCTGTCCACTATAATCCAAAAATGTGCCCTCAAATCAAGTGAAAAAATCGGACACACTCTCATCTTTCTTCTGCCAACAGGCCGACAATTTATCCCAATCCACCTTTCTTGGCAAAATAAGAGAATGCATATACGTAATTATGCGACCTGGCAATGCTAAAATCTCCACTCGAGGCTTATCACCGGGCTTCCTTTCCTGATCCCACGCCTTAATTTGATCCCAAGTACCACCCAACTCTGGAACATGATCTTGAGTATGGACCTGCCTCCAAATATCGACTGGAACAAGCAAACCAAAGAACATTTCAATATCAGCAAGATTCATCACCGTGGAGGAAGCAGCTTCAGTCAGTTCTTTATAATAAGCAGTAGGATTCTTCCTAGGATCAGGCAAATGATTCTTAAGAGACAAAACTTCACTTCTTTTCCACAGAGTATAAACCCATTGCTCCTGAAACCGGGCAACCACTGCCGCTCGAGTAACATTACCACAGCCATCTGTTAATTCTGGTACCTCGGGGTGATAGATGGGATGAACCTCTCTCATCGGAAACTGGGACACTGTGGTGGGACTCTTCTCAAGTAACCTACCCCTGTAAGCAATCAATGTCGTAACACTACCAAAAACTTGGCCATGCTGATTACTGATTACTAACATACACACAATCTTTAATATCATATAGAATCTGTGGTGCAGCATCCTTGAAACACTGCTCCCAAAGACTAATAAGCGTAGCAGACATATGCTTAAGGGCATGCTGTTGTACAAAGGGCTCATAATCTTTCATCACGCCCCAAACATCTTCCACACTATAAATGGTATTACGACCCCACTGCGCAGCCTGATTGTCCACTACCTTTTTCTCTTCATCTCCTACTTCAGACCACACATACAGACCCATACGCTCTTTAAACTTTGTCCAATCTCCATCCCCAAAACCGTGCACGGGCGTCCCATCACTCAAAGAAACTGGAGGATGAAAAACCAGAGAAGGAGAAGCAACAGAAGTGCCAGGTGCTTTAGATGCTGAGGGTTGCGTCGCACGAGAAAGAGCTGGCGAGAGGGATGCTGAGACAATAGGTGTGGCAGGGGTACTAACAATCGCAGTTGCCACAGATGGCAAAGAAACAGAAGGAAGAGGAGGAAGAGCCGAAGCCATAGTCGATGACGTAACAACGATAGACACAGGGACTGAGGCAATGGACGCAACTGTTACAGGCGGCTGCTTGGGGACCGGGACAGTTGGATATATTCTTTGCAGAGCATATGGAGGTGGGGGTCGGGTAGCCAACAATTCTTCCACAAAAGTATCATCTTCCTCCTGAACCACATATGATTTGTCAATATGTAATCAAAACCCTCTATCTTCACATTCAATACCCTTCTCCTGTTTTTCCCTATCATATGCTACAGCCTTCTGAGTCAATGTCTGCATTCTCCCTTTCCGGGCCTCCTTCTCTGCCATCATTCGTCTCTGCTTAGTTGCCTTTTGCCATGTTCTGAGGGAATCAAACATAGACTGCCTACTTCTTTTCTTAAGCAACTGTTCTTGTAAATACTCAATCTTTTGTTCATCAAAAGTGCCCGTCAACGGCCACTGCAACTCGGCATTGTCCCTCGTATATTTGTGCCATAATGTACTAAACATAATAGGGCCAAGACCATGCTTCACATACATATCAAAATTCTGAGTGCCTGCTGGAGGCGCCGGCTGACTTTCTTCCAATTGAGCATCAGTAGAACAACAACGACAGCACAAGACAAACAATTTACTGAAAATAGGCATTTATAAAAGAAAACAAGTTCACTATTTTATGCCTAGCAAAACAATTGCAATTGCTTTTATCGCAAAGACGGTCTTTAGACCGTACCAAATACAAACCAAAATGGTACCATATCCACAAAGAACCGAAACAAACTCACCTGATATATATACAAGTCAAACAAATCTATTCTCCACTGCCGACTCTTCGGACCAAACGGTCAGATCCAAGGGTTTCACCATTCAGGACTCCAGTCAGGATGACCACTGGGCGAGGCACCGTCCGGCAGAACAGACGGGGCAGCTGCAAGTATCAGGAACTCTTCGTACAGGGATCCCTGATCTGTCCTTCCGACCCGACGATGGCCTCGACCTCCCCCTCCGTCTGCGGAAGGGGATGGGTCACTCACCCGAAGGAGTCCCTGTTCGGGCGCCAACTGAAGGAAGTGGCCCGATTAGGGTCACTCGGGTCACTCACGACCACCTCTCAGCCTTCCATACAAATGAAGAGTCGGTCAGACAGTAGAGAATACAAACCAATAATAGTTTATTCAGAGTTCGCTCAGAGCGGAGCCCTGTCTGCCCAGTCGCTAAGAGTGCTACAGAGAGAGTCTGACATAAGCAAGCATAACAATACATTATGTACATTTCAGAACGAATGAAAACACGCCCACCATGGAATTTTCCAGAGAGATGCAGCTGGACAGTAAATTACAAAGGAGTAAGTTTCGATTCCAAGGCCGGGCACACATTATCTATCTTTCAAGGTTACTCTGCCTGTGCCCGCCACTAGACAAGTGGGAGAAGGCTTACATCTAAAGGAAAGGTATGCGCTAATAAGAACAGTGGATTCATTAGTGTGGCAGAACCCAACTCTGAAGAAACTCAACCTAGAGAAGGCCATTTCTTGGAAATAGCAAAATTAGTTTCGATCTAAATATAAAATGACGCCTACATACAAAATGGCGCCGTGAATGCTAACTTACGTAAAACAATACAAAAGCATAATTTTTATTCCAACAATGGGTGTGTGAGAATATGTATCACTGTCTGCCTGAGTGTGTCAGTGTATGGATCAGTATGTGCCTGAGTGTGTTAGTGGGTGTGTTAGTGTGTGCATCGGTGGTGCCCAGATGTGTCAGTGTATGCATTAGTCTATGTGTAGCTGTGTCACTGTATGCATCAGAGTGTCCCTGGGTGTCTTAGTGTATGTATAAATGTGTACCTGAGTGTATCAGTGTTTGCATCAGTGTGTGTTTGGCTGTGTCAGTGAGTGCATAAGTGTGTGCCTGCTTGTGTTACTATGTACATGACTGTCTGTTTGGGCATGTCAGTGTATGTATCAGTGTATGCCTGGGCATCTTATTGTATGGGTCAGTGTGTGACTGAATGTGTTAGTGTGTGCATCAGTATGTGCCTGGGTATGTCAGTGTATGTATTAGTGTATGTGTGGTCATGTCAGTATAGGCATCAGAGTGTACCTGGGTATGTCAGTGTATGCATTAGTGTGTTCCAGGGTGTGACAGTGTATGCTTATGTCTGTAACTGGGTGTGTTATAGTATGCATAAGTGTGTTTCTGTGTGTCTCAGTGTATGCACCAGTGTGTGCCTGGGTGTACCAGAGTATGCATAAGTGTCTTCCTGCTTGACTTACTGTATACATCAGTTTATACTGTATATCTTAGTGTACGCATTAATGTGTGCTTCAGTGTGTTAGAATATGCATCAGTGTGTGCCTGGGAGTGCTACTATATGCATTAGAGCATACCTGGGTGTGTACGTATCAGTGTATGTCTACCTATGGCTTACCTTAGGGGTGACATATATGTAAAAAAAAAAAGGGACTTTATGGCTTAGCAAGGGATTGTAAATGTCTACTCAACCTAGCAGTAAAACTGCACACATAGACTGTGCAGTAGCAGGCCCAAAAACTCTTTAAAGAGCTACTTGTCTGCATCGGTGAATAGAACTATCAGTTCTTCAATACATATCTAAATAACTATATTGGTCTTTCTCTGAGTGTTTCACTGGATATGTAAATGAGTATTTCCCTATAGGACTAGCTACCCTTGTATCTCAATGGGTCTCTATATGTGTATGTAACTGGCTGTATGGATTACCTACTGGCTGTATTAGTGAGTACTGGGGTTTAAAATTGTGTATGCAACTGGAACTATCACTGCTGGATATGTAACTTTCTCTTTGGGCATATGACTGAACGTGTAACTCCCTCTGTCTCTGTCTGACTGGCTGGGTGAGTGTCGCTATACTTTTGTAAATAGGTATGTAAGCTGCAGTATGGGTGAGACACTGGATGTTTAGCTGGGCATATGAGTATGAAAATGCACTTGTGAATCACTCAAGCTTAAAAATACACGTCTTATTTTCTAAAGACATAACACCCTATCCTATGACTTACGTACACCCTACGTTATGGATGAGTTATATTTAGTAGAAGAAAAGTTTCAGGCTTGGTAAGCAGTTATCAATGCCAACTCAACCTGGCATTAATTCTGCACACATAGTCTCTTGAGCAGCAGGCCCAACATATGTTTAAAGGGCTACTTGTGTAGTTTGCTGACTAGGAGTGCCAGTACTTCTGTACAAATCTAAATAACGGTATCAGTCCCTTCCTGGGTGTGTTACTGCATGTGTAAATAACTATAAAGCTATATAACTAGCTGTCTTAGATTCTCTATGGGTCTCTATATGTGTATGTAACTGACTGTGTGTATTACTTACTAGCTCTATTACTGTGTGTTGAGGTTTATAATTGTGTGTGCAGCCGGCTCTCTAACTGTTGAATATATAAGTGCTGTATGGGCATCTGACTGAATGTGCAAGTGCCTCTGTCTCTGTGTGACTGACTATGTGAATGACTCTGCTTTTGTAAGTACATGTGTGAGTTGCAGTATGGGTGGTAGACTGCATGTTTAACTGGGTATATGGATCTGGAAGTTCACATGTGACTCACTGAAACTTTAAAGACCATGTCTTACCTTCTAAGGACATAGCACCCTACCCTATGGCCTACCTATACCTTACCTTAGGGGTGACGTATGTCTAGTAGAAGGAAAGTTTAAGGCCTGGTAAGGGATTATCAATGCCAAATCAACCTGGCAATAAAACTGAACACATAAGCTCTGCAGAAGCAAGCCTGACATGTTTAAAGAGCTACTTGTCTGGATAGGTGACTTTGAAAGTCACTACTTGAGTATGAACCTAAATAAGTGCATCAGTGCCTCTCTGGGTGTGTCACTGGACGTGTAAGTAACTATGTCATTGTATGACTAGCTGTCTTAGTATCTCTGTGACTGTGTATGTGTGCATGCAACTGTCTGTATATATTACATATTTGCTCTATTACTGAGGGTGCGAGTGGCTCTGTAACTGCTGGACACATAAGCGCTGTTTGGGCATGTGACTGAATGTGAAAGTGCTTCTGTCTCTGTTTGACTATGTGGGTGAGTGCCTCTATGCTTTTGTTAATAGGTATGTGAGTTGTATATGGGTGGTAAGCAGAATAAAATGCCAACTGAACTTGGCAGTCAAACTGCATACACAGCCTCTGCAGAAGGAGGCTGGCCACTTATTTAAAGGTCTACTAATCTGGATGAGTGACTGGGAGTATCACTACTTCAGTACACATCTAAATGAGTGTATCAGTCCCTCTCTGATTGTGTCACTGGATGTGAAAGTAACTAAGTCACAATCTCTTTATATCTATGTAAGTGGCTGTATATATTACTTACTGCCTCTATTCCTGACTGTTGGGCTTTATAAATGTGTATGCAACTGCCTCTGTTACTGCTGCATACATAAGCGCTGTATGAGCATGTCACTGAATATTTACATGCCTCTGTCTCTCTCTTACAGGCAAGGTGAGTAACTCTGCTTTTGTAAATATGCAGATAACTTGCTGTATGGGTGAAAGATTGTATATTTAACTCTGGCTAGGGGTCTCAAAGTACACATGTGAGTCAGTAAAACTTTAAAGTGCATGTCTAACCCTCTTAGCACATACCACCCTGCCCTAAGACTTATCCATTCCCTACCAAAGGGGTAACTAGTACATAGACAGAAGATTAAAAGTCAGCAAGGAGTTTTTAAAGCCAACTCAACAATGCAGTAAAACAACACACACACACTCCACAGTTCCAGGACAACACATGTTTAAAGGACTTTTCCCACACCTACTCTCAGACCCAGACAGATACTCACACAGTCACTCACACACCCATAGAGATACTCACACACATTCATAAACCCACAAAAACACTCAAACACCCACTCACAGATTCTCTCACATACTCACAAAACGTTTGTGTATATCATACACACTTTTATTAACTTCATCCACAGACATACCATTAAAATCATTTTTTTAACTACACTGTAATTCACATGCCTGTAAATTGAGTTGGTTGATCAGATTTTTTATGCTCTTAGTTAGACTGTAGGCTCAGTGTGAATGTAAAAACTAAGCATAAGAATGGCACAAAACTCCCATACAAAGCAACCATTAATGGCAACCTTTTCAACGTTGCTCTCAGTGAGACTGTCAAAGGTAGCAAATCAAAGCGTCCCTTTCATATTTTAGTTTTCTTAACCCACTTCTAAATGGTCAACGTTTCTTAACCCTTTCTTGCACTCCAGTAAAGAAGCCTAATGTGGTGAGTTTTTGGGCGCAACAATGAATTCTTCGCGACCCTGAACGCTTCCCCCAAGTAACTTCGCAATGAATTCGCAAATAACTACGGGAATACAAAAAATATATTTAGCTTTGTACTCTTCATACTTTGCAATTGCCCTAATGTTTGTTACATACATGCCACTAAGAAAATAAATAATAAGTGCAAACCACTATAATTTTAACAAACCGACTACTGTCTGTTCAATCCCCTTCCCTCACACTCTCTAAGCACAGTTACCATAGCAACCCCCTTTAAAACATCCTCATGAACCAGTAGGTCACATGCTCACCACAACAGTCTAGAAGCAGCACATTACTTTCCAACTCAACTGCAGCAGGTGTGGTTCACGGTTTGCAATTAAAGGCATCTCCAAGATTGCATTACATTTTTTTTCACCAGAGCCAATCACAGATCTACTTACTTTTTCTTAAAAGTCACAACCTAATTTTAACTACCTGCAGATTTACACCATCCAGACAAATATGTCCTTTTTTAAAAACAGTTCCTGTCCTCCATTTTAACTGCTTTTCATTTTTAAAATTGTCTTCTTTTGCTCCAGCCGTCACCTGTGTACTACTTCTTCTTGCCTTCAAAATGGCTAGAGTGTGGATTGTGGGTCAAAGCTTTGTGTTTTGGGCTAGAGAGTGTGGGAGAAAGAGTGGTATTGACAGGGACTTGGGTTTGCCTAATGTGGACATTACTTGGATTGGCCAGAGACGGTTAGAGTGGCATCAATTGCTACTTTTGGTAAAAAGCTTTGGGGTTTTCCAAGAACCTGACCTCATAATTTTGCACTGTGGTGGCAATGACCTAGGCAAACTTACTGGGGTAGGATTGGAAAACATAATAATGGATACCTTTGCTCAACTAATGGTACTTTTCTCTCAGACTGCCTCGGTATTCTCTAACATATGCCAAAGACAGAAATGGAAGCGATCAAACGAGTTCTGTCCACAGACTGACAAAGCCAAGAAACATGTCAATAAAACAGTTTCTGCATTCATCAGAGACCATAACATGGGTTCTATCTACAACAACAACTTGCGTTTTGACATGGAAGCTGTATATATAGAAGTGATGGAGTTCACTTCACAGAGAAAAGCAACAGGATGTTCCTCAACAACTAAAAAACACTGCATCCTGTTTTATGTGTAGTCATCATCTATACACAATAAATACAAAGGCTCGTCTCAGAGCCACCCAATTTCCCAAACACTTGTTCATTTTCTTTTAAATCCCTCTTTTAGTTGTTTTTTTAATTCACAAATATGTCGTGAATACACAAAACAAAAGCAGAAATTCAATATACACTAGCACATTTAAAATTCACAACTATATAAGTGACTCTGTGCATCTGACTGGGTGTGTTAGTTTTTGAATGGGTCTGTGAGTGGGTATAAGAGTATCTGAGTGGCTCTGTGAATGGGTGTATGAGTGTCTGAGTGGATTTTTGAGTGGGTACATGAATGTCTGAGTGGGTCTATCAGTGAGTGCATGAATCTCTGAGTGGGTCTGCCAGTGGGTGCATGACTCTCTGAGAGGATCTGTCAGTGGATATCTATGTGTCTGTGTGGGTTTGTGAGTGGGTGCATAGATCTCTTAGAGGAGTCTGTGAGTGGATGTGTGAGTCTCTGAGAGTGGTATGTGTGTTGGTGTGTGAGTCTCTGAGGGGATCTGCAAGTGGATACATGAATGTCTGAGTGGGTCTGTGAATGAGTGCATGAGTGTCTGAGTGGGTCTGTGAGTGGGTGCGCGAGTCTCTGAGTGGGTCTATGAGTGTGTGCATCAGTCTCTCAGTAGGTCTGTGAGTGAGTGCATGAGTCTCTGAGTGGGTGTGTGAGTGTCTGAGTGGGTCTGAGAGTGGGTACATGAGTCTCTGAGCAGGTGTGTGAGTGGGTGCAGTAGGTCTGTCAGTAGATGTGTGAGTCACTGAGTGGGTCTGTGAGTGGGTGTATGAGTGTCTGAGTGGCCCTGTCAGTGGGTATGTTAGTCTCTGAGTAGGTCTATGAGTGTGTGCATCAGTCTCTCAGTAGGTGTGTGAGGGAGTGCATGAGTGTCTAAGGGGTCTGTGCATGGGTGCATGAGTCTCTGAGTGGGTCTGTGAATGGGTACATGAGTGTCTAAGTGGGTCTGTGAATGGGTAAATTAGTCTCTGAGTGTGTCTGTGAGTGGGTGTATCAGTCTCTCAGTAGGTCTCTGAGTGAGTCCATGAGTCTGTGAGTGGGTACATGAGTGTCTGTGTGGGTCTGTGAGTGGGTGCATGAGTGTCTGAGTGGGTCTGTGAGTAGGTGCATGAGTCTCTGAGTGGGTCTGTGAGTGGGTTTGTGAGTGGATGCATGAGTGTCTGAGTGGGTTTGTCAGTGGGTACGTGAGTGTCTGATTGGGCATGTGAATGGGTGTGTGAGTGTTTTAGTGGGTCTGTGAGTGGGTGCATCAGTCTCTCAGTAGATCTGTAAGTGAGTGCATGAGTCTCTGAGTGGATATGTGAGTGTCTGAGTGGGTCTGTGAGTGGGTGTATGAGTCTCTGAGTGAGTCTGTGAGTGGGTACATAAGTGTCTGAGTGGGTCTGTCAGTGGGTACGTGAGTATCTGATTGGGTCTGTGAATGAGTGTGTGAGTGGGTCTGTGAGTGGGTGCATGAGTATCTGACTGGGTCTGTCAGAGGGTACGTCAGTATATGAGTGGGTCTGTGAGAGGTACATGAGTCTCTGAGTGGGTCTGTGAGTGGGTGTGTGTTTCCGAGTGGGTCTGTGAATGGGTGTGTGAGTGTCTGAGTGGGCCTGTGAGTGAATGAGTGAGTGAGTGTCTGAGTGGGTCTGTGAGTGGGTACATGAGTGTCTGAGTGGGTCTGTGAGTGGGTACAAGTCTCTGGGTGTGTCTATCACCGGGTACATGAGTGTCTGAGTAGGTCTGTGAATGGGTGTGAATGTATTTGTTTTTAGTTTTTGCGACAATATGTGAATTCATCATTCCGTTACTCGGGGCCGTGCTGAGCATCGCAACAAATTTGTGAATATCGCACATGCCCCAGTTGACGCTATTAGTACTATGCAAAGGTCCTCCCGCCTTTTCCCACGTTACTGGACAGCTTAACAAAAGGCCCCCAAGCGCATTTCCAGCTGATTTTGATGACGCATTATTGATGCAGAGGAATATGAAGACAGCTCCACCAAATACAGAAATACTTATTTCATTTAGTCAAATGGAAGTACCCCTGTTTCCCCTGCTGGAAAAAATTAAGGTTCCAGTCTGGCCAGGGTACGCATTTCACAGAAATTAAACCTCAACAGGAAGCACTTACAAATATAAACATAGCAGGTGCCCCAGTTGAAGCTCCACTTCAGTAAAGTACAAATGTTCATAACTTATTGGGCTTGGTGAAGGAAAATCAAATGTGTTTCAACTTGTGTTCCAACTTGAAAAGCAATCTGAAATCCTTAATGGAGGTGAATGCATCATTGATCTAATGGAGTGCAATCTGATCTGCAGTGACTGTGATGAGTAGTTTCTTTCTTGTCATCTCCTGGTTAAAGCAGAGTCCGTGCTTCTCTCTTTTAAATACCCTAAGTATTGAAATGCCCAAAATCCAGAGTGCCACTCTCACACCTACTCACAGGCACTCATACACCCACTCACAGATCCACACAACCACTCACACACCCACTCACAGACATATAGCACTACTCACAAACCCAGTCACAGACCTACACAGGTACTCACACACCCACTCACAGACCCACACAGCCACTCACACACCCATTCACAGACCCATAGTGCTACTCACAGACCCAGTCACAGGACACAAAGGCACTCACACACCCACTCACACACCCACACAGGCACTCACACACCCACTCACAGACCGATACACCCACTCACACATCTAATAGCAGACCCATACAGACACTCACACAACCACTTACAGACCTATACAGCCACACATATACCCACTAACCAACCTATACAGCTACTCACACACCCATGCTCAAAGTTTACATTTTACAGTTAGGAAATAAAATGTAAAAATTTTTTGAAATTCACTGAAAAAAACAAAGGGTATAGGGACCTTATAGTTAGGAAATAGAATTTAAAAAACCTTAGAAATTCACTGAAAAAAACAAAGATTACGGAGACATTATAGTTAGGAAATAGAATTAGAAAAACCTTAGAAATTCACTGAAAAAACCAAAGGTTACAGCGGCGTTATAGTTGGACTCAGATTTCACTCATACAAAACCAGTGAAATTCAGCAGTGGCCTGAGCTAACTATAACTTACGCCTCCGCAATGCAATGCTTAGTACCTCACATATTACATTACTCATGACATAGTCCGTGACATGACTGATGACATCTCAAATGACATCAATGATGACATCATCTACACAACCACTCACCCACCCACTCACACCCCAATGCAACCTTTCATACACCCACTCATATGCCCAAGAAACAGTCACAGACCCATACAACTACTGACATACCAACTCACTCATACATATAGCCACTCACAAACCCACTCACTCACTTATACAGCCACTCACATGCCAACTCATACAGCCACTCACATACCTACCCGAACAACCATACAGCCACTCACACATGCAGTCACTCACCTATACAGGTGCTCATACACGCACTCACTCACCCATACAGCCACTGACTCACCCAGTCACTCACCCACACAGACACTAACACCCCCAGTCATACAACCAAACAACCACTCACACAGTCACTTATAAATCCATACAACCACTCAAACACCTATACAACCACTCACACACCCACTCATACACCCACACAACCATTCACACATCCACTCACACACCCACTCACTCACCAATATAGCCACTCACACACCCACTCACACAGTCATACAGCCACTCACACACCCACTCACACACTGATACAGACAGTCACACAATCACTCTGATCACATATGTTAGAATGAGCATCACTTATTAGTAGTACAGAAAGAAGAGGGTGTGGGGAGAGTATGTGGGAGAGTAGATGTAGCTTTATTGCTAGAGCAGTCGACATCGAAGCTGGGGCACCGGGTTCGAGTCTCGGCAGGGACCCTCAACATCCTGTGGTTCTGGGCAAATCACTTAATCTCCCCATACCCAACAAAAAAATAAATGTGTCCATCTGTAACGCAATTAGTGCTCATATAAAGCGCTCTGATACCTCGGGGTCAAGTTCACGCTATATAAAACTCCGGGGAAAAAAATTGTAAATTAACTTACGCAGTAGCTTAGTATAGATTTATTAAGTCTCAGAAACGTTGACGCAAACTTACAATCCCTGGAACATTTGTTTTTTTCAGTGAATATATATATATATATATATATATATATATATATATACACACAAAACAATTGCAGAAGCCCAATTCCTGATACTGCCAACGTTTTATTTCAGAGAAAGGAATACAGCTTAATGTCGTCCCTGAAGCGTTTCAGCTTCCTGCAAGCCTTGATCACAGGTGAGTGAATTTTGCAGTTAATAAAAATCACTTGCTTTTGAGTCCTGGCTGCACGTGACTCCCTGGCATAGAATTAGCCTTTCATTCCCAGAACGCACCTAAAGGATATTGTTCAGGTCTGGAGTGTCATTTTATTACGACTGCATAGCGTTCTGTTAATCCAGACAAAAATTAAATTGCTAGGTGCACTGTAGTGCCCATAGTGTAGTCACGTGCAATTCATTCAGCCATAAATCACTTTATAATCATTTTGAATTTCACCCATAATTGTACATGCTGTAGTCCTGTCATATCTCATGCAAACGAAAGGGATGAGAAATTGCTGAGAAGAGGAAACCTCTTCCGTCCCTTTCTCACCTCTCTGTGCACAATTCCAGGATAATCCTTAACTTTCAGACACAAAGTTGAGCGGGTCATGCTCCCAACCTTTAAATCCAACACAAATTGTCTCCGTTGTGGGGGCCTCCAACCCTGCAGAGCGGCTTCAGCTTCAATGGGGGCGGAGAATCCCCTCATAAACATCCACAAAACAATTGCAGAAGCCCAATTCCTGATACTGCCAACGTTTTATTTCAGAGAAAGGAATACAGCTTAATGTCGTCCCTGACGCGTTTCAGCTTCCTGCAAGCCTTGAACACAGGTGAGTGAATTTCGCAGTTAATAAAGTTCACTTGCTTTTGAGTCCTGGAAGCACATGACTCCCTGGCATAGAATTAGCCTTTCATTCCCAGAATGCACCTAAAGGATATTGTTCAGGTCTGGAGTGTCATTTTATTATGACTACATTGCGTTCTGTTATTCCAGATAAAATTAAATTGTTAGGTGCACTGTAGTCCCCATAGTGTAGTCACGTGCAATTCAATCAGCCATAAATCACTTTATAATCATTTTGAATTACACCCATAATTGTACATGCTGTAGTCCTGACATATCTCACGCAAACGAAAGGGATCAGAAATTGCTGAGAAGAGGAAACCTCTTCCGTCCCTTTCTCACTTCTGTGCGCACAATTCCAGGATAATCCTTAACTTTCAGACACAAAGGTGAGCGCTGCGGGTCATGCTCCCAACCACGCACAATTATGGGTGAAATTCAAAATGATTATAAAGTGATTTATGGCTGAATGAATTGCACGTGACTACACTATGGGGACACTGAAAAAATGGAAATCCTTTGCACTATATGAAATTGATTTCTTCGAGTCAATGATCACCTCTCTCATGCACACCGATCTTCAAACGCTAATCCTGGTATGCCATCCGTATTAGAGTGACTGACAAGTTACATCACCTATACGTATAGTCTATATTTGACATAGTGTCATAGGATCAATAGCCATTGTTACTCTGTTATGTACCCCTACAACTGTTTGGGTTTGAGAATACAGTCCATGCATATAATTCTAAGCTTAGTTTTTAATACAAGAAACGTAATCAGTCTATATTTGACATAGTGTCGTAGGTTCAATAGCCATTAGAGTGATGTCACCATGCAGTCTGATTCTGATAAAAGTCCGCTTGTACAAAACCATAGTATGTCCATGTCCCAAGTTACCAGCCAAACTTCAAATAAAAAGATATAAAGTAGAAAGAAGACAATAGAGTAAATTTCTAGTGCTGTTACCCACCACCCACAGTTTCACATCTACATAATTCTATGTACATAAAAGAACACTGGTTGTAATATTAGGAACATATGGTTCTCTTATCTGTCTGTTGTTACGTGCTCATCCTGCATCACTCTGTCTCGTGATGTTGAAGAAAAGGGACGGGGGAGTTTGACGAGTCCAACACTGGAGTCAGCCCCTTCCTTTCCTCCTGTGATTTAAAAGAAAAAAAACATCCATTAATAATGTGGTTACGGTTCAAAAACAAATTCTCATGTAAACAGATAAATAGAAAAACATACTACACATCTAG
Source organism: Calotriton arnoldi (assembly GCA_963921515.1). Lineage (NCBI taxonomy): Eukaryota > Metazoa > Chordata > Amphibia > Caudata > Salamandridae > Calotriton > Calotriton arnoldi. The sequence goes on from CAWUFW010009022.1 coordinate 420,313, forward strand.
TTCATATAATATGCTTCTACGCAGCTGAATCTATAATGCTACCTCATAGACTAATGTTTGTTCAATGAACCTGCAGTTGTTATATCTGTATTCTTGGTTCTTCTAACCGCCCCCATAGGAACGGCAGGGGCAGCGGAGTTGCACACAATGCGAGTATAAGGCTCTGTGTTGGATATTAACTATTGGGAGGGAAATATAGGGTGGATGGTGCATCACAAAAACCGGGGAGTTTTTGTATAGGCTGGCTGTTTCCTTGTTGCTGTAGAGGTATTCCGTAAAGTGTCTCGCTACCGGATAATGAGGGTCTTTGTTATTAATGGCCCTCATATGTTCCAGAACCCTTTTCTTTGCTGCTAAGGTGGTACTTCCTATGTAGCGTAGTTTGCATGGGCATTCGAGAATGTAAATGACAAAATTGGACCCGCATGTGAGAAATTGGTTAATCACTTTCTCTGATGTAGGGGTTTGATATTGTTTTCACATATAGCTGTTGCTGCATGCCTTACAATGCCCGCAGGGAAAAAATCCCTTAAGATTTAAGTGTGTGTTTAACTGTCTGTTGGTTATGTCCCCTTTCATAAGAATGTCCTTGAGATTTTTTCCTTTCCAGTAGGTTATTTGTGGGTGTCTAGGTAGTTCATTAGCTAAGGTAGGTTCACATGCTAAGATGGTTCAATTCTGATTTAAGATTTTGGAATTTTTTTTAGATTCTGAGTTATATGTCAATATAACTCTAGGGTTGTTTTCTTCCTCTGTGTTAGGTTTTTCCTGTAGTGTAAGATCTCTTGGGATCTTGCTGACCTTGTCTTTCGCTCTTTCCAAAACCCACCCAGGGTAACCCCTCTCTTTGAATCTAGTGATCATGGTTTCCTGTTCTGCTAGAAAATCTTCCTGAGTACTGCAATTTCTCCTAGCCCTCAGCAGTTCTCCGAAGGGGATACTCCACTTCAGAGTCTCCGGGTGACTGCTGAGGGCGTGGAGGAGGCTATTCCCTGCGGTTTCCTTCCTGTGTAGTTTGGTGCAAATTTGGTCATTTTTCACCTCTACATCTAGGAATTCAATAGCCACTCTACTGGTTGTATATGTTAGTTTCAGATTAAAGTTATTCACATTTAGTTTGCTAATAAAGCTTCTGGCATTCTCTTCGCTACCTTTCCATATGATGAATAAGTCATCTATATATCTCAACCATTTGATGACTCTCCCTTCTGTGTTGTGTGTTTCCAGATCTCGTTGCACTTCTTCCTCCCACACCCCAAGAAAGAGGTTAGCGAAGCTAGGGGCAAAGCAAGTCCCCATCGCTGTGCCGAGAACCTGTCTGAACATAGTGCCATTAAATAGAAAAATATTGTTGTACAGACAAAATTTGAGCATTTCTAATAACATTGCTGTATGTTTCAAGTAGCATATTCTCCTTCTATTTAGGAAATGGTGGCAACATTGTATGCCTAGGGTGTGGTCTATAATAGAGTACAGGGTGTTCACGTCCATGGTTATGAACAGGAAGTCTTCCTCCAAAGGAACGTCTTGTATTTTGCTTAAGAAATCTTTTGTGTCTTTCGTGTAAGATGGTAAAGTCATCACATATACATGAAGGAAATGGTCCACATACTTTGATATGTGTTCTGAGACACATCCTATAGATGATACTATGGGTCTTCCTGGCGGTGTAGTGGCATTTTTATGGACTTTAGGCAGGAGGTAAAAGTTAGGTAATTTGGGATAATCTTTTTTTAGATAGCAGTATTCCTCCCACTGTAGTATTCCTTGATCTTTCCAGGTTGTCAACATATCCCATATTTTGACTATACTTTCGTTGTATTCTTCCATGTTAGTTTCCACATAGAATCTGGGATCAGTAAGTGGTTTATGTGCTTCCTCTATATACATAGTTCTGTCCCAGAGAACAATGTTTCCACCTTTGTCTGCAGGGCGGATCACCAGGGTTTCATCTTCTGCCAGTGAATTTACAACTTCCCATTGTGCTTTTGAGAAATTTCTGTGTGTTATATTTTTTCTTTCCTTTCTTCCTTTGACGGAATTGCATGAGATCTTTCATCATCGTCTCGTGGAAAGCATCTATGTTATCATGGGGTAAGTTCAGGTAAAAAATGGATTTGGGTTTGAAACTGGTCTTCGCTGGTTGGTCTGTGATTATTTCCTGAGCTTCTCTGTTGGTTTCAGAGTCGGGTTCATTGTATAGGTCTTGAGGGTTATGAGTGTGTCAAAATCCCCTATACTGAGGAAAGTAGCTTCATCTATATCAGTCGCTACTGTGTCCCTTGTCTCGTCTTGATCAGGTAGTCGTGTCCATTTGTTTTTATGCCATTTTTTAAGTTTCCGTTTTTATACAAACTTGTAGAGATCTATTCGGGTTTCTGGGTAGTTAAAATCGTTGGTAGGACAGAATGAAAGGCCTAAACAAAGTGTCCTTTTTTCCATAAATACTCAATGGTCTATGTGATAAATTAATAATAGTTTTATTTACCATATTGTCTTCCATTACTGTTGTTTCTTCGGGCCAGTTGTCTTGGTTCCCATTGGTCCTTTTCCACGTCCTCTTCCTCTTCTTGATCGTCTGTCTGATTCGCTGTCGTCTACGCCAGTTCCTTCCAGGTTTCTTCCTCTCCCTCTCCTCTGTTGGCCTCGACCTCTCCCTCTTGTTTATGGTGGTTGCACTGTTCTTGGGGTTTGCCTCCCTGTTCTCAGGAGGCGGTACTCGTCTAAAAAATTGGCTTGTGCTCTGCCTCCTGTGTTGCCATCCAATGCGGTGCTTGTTGTTTGTGGCGGATCCCCCTCCATGTCACTACTGGTGACTGATTCTGTGCCACTCGGTGTTCCAGATATTTCCTCTATGGGTTCTCCTAGTGCCAACTTTTCGTAGAGATGGTCATTTTTGTGACTATATGTCAGGATTCTGCCACTCTCATAGTCGCAGCAGTCGCAATGTAATTTGCGCTGCTTGCGTGCTTTAATGTCATCCTCATATATTTTCAGTCTTCCTTTTAGGTCTGCCATGAATTTGTTGATGACTTCTTGTTCTTTGTGCTTTTTCAAATCCTCCTCTAGTGCTTTTAGTTCTTGTATTAATTCTTCCCTGTCCTCCCACGCATACTTGATTAAGATCACAAGCATTTGTTTTGAGCTATGGGCTGAATTTTCTGCCCACTCTTGCAGCATTCTTGGGTTGGGGGATTCATAAGAGGGTGTTATGTAGATGTGGAGGCCACGAGGCACCATTTCTTTCTCGCCGTAGTCCTGTAGTGATGTTGCCTCCCACCACTTAGAAGTCTCAGATTTATTTGGCTTCTCAAGTTTCCTGAGTTTTTCTTGCAAGGTGGTATCTTTAGAGCTGATTTCTTTTCTAGATTGACCTTTATTAGGTGCTCTTGAAAAAAGGCTCTGGGCAGCCGCCCTTCTTTCTGTGTCTTCATCCATTTGGTTGCTGCGTGCAGTTGAAGTGTACAGGTATGATGAGTACACTAAGTCTGTGATAGAGTTTACAAGTAAAGGGTTGTGTGTTTGGCTGAAAAAGGCGGTAGGTGGAAAGAGTCCCCCTCTTTTACTGCTATCTAATGTAGGGGTTCCTGCTGCAGTTAGTTTATATGCACTGTGCGTGCCAACGATGCTGCGAAAGACACGGTCTCCTTTATATGTCCTAAATGGTATGGGCACGATCCCAGGTCTCGAGTGTAAATTAATGCCAGTTGTTAACTGAGATCGATTGGTGTCGATAAATATCAAAATATGGCAGTGGTAGTAAAATCGGATAGTCCTGTCTTTGTTCGTGAATATTACAGTTGTTACTGTGAGGTCCGATGTTGGTCCGTGGTTCCTTTCCCGAAAAGTTGCAGGGAAATAATATTCTGCAGGTGCGGGAGGGGAATTGCAATTGGTAAATAAGTATTTATAGTTGCAAATGTCCCAAGTTGTAGGCGCTTCCTTGATTGGGGAGAATACTGTGGCCAATACTTATTTTAGCAAATCCCTCGTGTTGCGAGGGTGCAGAAGAATCGACCGGAGCGGCTCAATCCCTGCCGCGGTCGAGCCGGGGCGGAGAGTACGACACGCGTCCTCCGACTCATCTCCTTCCCTCCCTCCCCAATCGTCCCACAGCTTGATACGAGCACTTACCTCTGGGGCGCACCCTCGTTGTTTCCGAGTCTTCTGGACCTTCCGAATTCAGAATGTGCAACACTCTTATGTTCCTCACTCGAGACTGCGATGTTGTGTCCCATCAAAATTCCATTCTTGTGCACTAGTAACTGCCGGCCACGGGAGACTCCATCAATTTCAATATAAAGTGTGCTCCTTTTGTCTCCCCCCGCCCGGGGCAGGCTGATCGCTAATTACCGGCGGAGCGCGCCGGATATCACTTTTTTCCACAGAGTCCAATAAAGTGATCACTCAAGAGGTTAATCCACCACCAGTTGGTTTCAGTAGCAGTCGGTGGTGGGAGTGCCGCCGGGCGCTGACGTGGGGTGGGGGGTAGTAATCTACGGATTACGGCCGATTACAGGTAAGTACACATATAAATAAATAAAATGAATTTCGTTGCGCGCGCTGCATCGCATTTGGCGATGCAGCGCAAGAAACGAAATTCGTTTTATTTATTTATATGTGTACTTACCTGTAATCGGCCGTAATCCGTTGTTTACTACCCCCCACCCTGCCCCTCCCCCGCCCCACGTCAGCGCCCGGCGGCACTCCCACCACCGACCGCTACTGGTTGGTTTATTTTCAGTAACGCGTTTTGCCTGACACAGCAGGCTTGCTCACACACTGAATTGTGGGACAAGCTGACATACATAATGTAAAGTACGGAAAGTGAAAACGTACTCCCTGCAAGTTATTGTAATTGAAGGTTTTAACAGCGTCCATATTGGAGTGGTGCAGGTTGCATTGCAATTAATACATTTGAAGTAAATACTTCAGTAATTTGCAGTTAAAGTCACTGTTTGAGGATCAGATTACTATCTTATGTCAGATATTAGTCAATGATCACCTCTCTCATGCACACCGATCTTCAAACGCTAATCCTGGTATGTAATACCTAGATATGCCATCCGTATTAGAGTGATTGACAAGTTACATCACCTATACGTATAGTCTATATTTGACATAGTATCATAGGATCAATAGCCATTGTTACTCTGTTATGTACCCCTACAACTTTTTGGGGTTGAGAATACAGTCCATGCATATAATACTAAGCTTAGTTTTTAATACAAGAAACGTAATCAGTCTATATATACACAAAAGTTACACAAATTTAAAAAACTGAAAGAACATAAACAATTCAATCACAAAACATAATATTTTATTTAGCCAATAAGTAAAATGTAAAAAAATTAAAACCTCAAAAAACACATTTACTAAAAATGCTACAAACTTTAAAAAAAGGAAAAATAAAAACAAATAATATAAAATATAGAAAATAAACAAATAATACTGTAAAATATATTTAACCAATATTAGGATAGAGTATTGGAGCCTGGGAATATTAGATACACTATTCCCACTCCACTTTATGCAACAGTAGGAAAAGTGTTGGACTTCTGAGGGGTTAGACTTACTATTCCTACTCCCTTCTGTGTAACAGTAGGGAAACAGTTAGACTTTGGAGGGGTTAAATTTACTATTTCCCATTCTAAACAGCACAACAGTAGGGAAATGGTTGGACTTTGGAGGGGATTTACAATTTTTACTCCAAACAGCGCAGCAGTAAAGAAAGTATTGGACTTCGGATGGGTAAAATTTACTATTCCTACTCCAGACAGCACAACAGTAAGAAAAGTGTTGGACTTTGGAAGGATTAGATTTACTATTCCTATTCCAGCCTGATCAAAATTAGGGAAAGCATTTGACTTTGGAGAAGTTACATTTACTATTCCCACTACAGTCAGCGCAACAGTAGGGAAAGCGTTGGACTTCTGAGGGGTTAGATTTACTATTCCCAGTCCAAACAGCACAACAGTATGGCAAGTGTTGGACATTGGAGGGACAGATTTACTATTCGTACTCCAGTGTAACAAACTGTAGGGGAAGTACTTAACTTCAAATGCATTACATATATGAATAACTCTATTAATGTAGAAAAATATGAAACTTAATATGAATATTAGTAATTAACATATATATTAAAAAATAAAAACTATAAATATATTAATTAAATGAAAGGATAAAATAAATCACATTACATAAAATAAACTCAACTTCCCTAACTACCAAAAAGAAGATAAAATAATTAGTAATGGATATGATTTCAATTATTACATAAAAAAACATTTATATCATAGCACAAACAAACTTTCACAAACACTTACCATAAAATACATTTAAAATGCTTAAAAAGATTATACATTTTTCAAAAGTAAACATAATGAATTACCAATTAATAAATTAGATAAATATCAATTATTATTAATGCTCCCTGTTTTCCGTTTTTACGGATTTTTACAGATAAATACAGACAGAAAACAATGTGTTTTCTGTCTGCATTTATTTTTAAAAGTGGATAAATACAGAAAATTGTGCTCTTTTTAAGTAACTCTCTGTGCTGTCTTTGATGAATTAGAGGCCAGCAGCTGAGAATATGGACAGCATGGGAAATTAATAAACAGGATGAAATTTCTTTAAATAATGGCATATGTCAACATACAATAATGGTATAATGCTAGTATTTACCAGTGGATGTATTGGTATGTAATATTTGACAGCTTAAATAGCTAAAACACAACAGACATCAAATTATGAGTGCGCGTCTATCAGTTAAATAAATATGGAAATGTACAGTTTTTCAACTTCATTTATACGCAAAACACAAAATAAATATGGATAAATACATATAAAATAGACAAAAAATAAATATGGATAAATACAGACCGAAATGTTGAAAAAATAAATACCATAAAACCGGGAGCCCTAATTATTATACACACTATATATATTAATGTTCTTCCTAACCAGCTCATCCAAAAAAAGTAAAACACATTTAAAAATACATGTGTAATACCCATATAAACACTAAAATACATAGAAAAATTAATTAAACAGTAGAACAATTGCACAATTCTTAATAACTTACATACTTTACATAGTTAGTAATCAAATAACATATAATTTTAAAACAAATCAACAGTAAATTAAATTACTTTTCATTTTATGTAAATTTCCACCCTATACCCCTACAGACCCAGCAGCCCGCCCCTAAAATGTAACTAAAATAAATCAGCATTAAACAATTACAATTAATTAATAATTACATAATTAATAATCAATTAAATAATTAATTAATAAGTGGCAAATAATTGTAAATTAATTATTACTTAACTTTCCACCCTATACACCTACAAACCCAGCAGCCTGCACCTAAAATATATCAGTATTAAACAATTATGTAAAATAATTAATAAAATAAATAATGAATAAATAATTGTAAATTAATTATTACCTAATCAACTCCCCACCCTATACCCCTACAAACCCAGCATTCCGCACCTAAAATATAACTAAAATAAATCAACAACCCGCTTCAACACTATAAATTACTAATATCAATTAAACAAAAATTCTAAATTACTTAAAATGACAAACTATATTTTAATTAATTAATATCATTTAAACAAACAATCATAACACATAAAATAATATATTAACTAAAACACAATCAAACAAATACAAAAAAAACATTTTTTACCACTATGCTACTGAAAACAATATTTAAAACAATATTCTTAAAAAAGACATTACTTACCCAAAACAAGATATTCTTGACAACGATATTTTTGCATCACAATATTTTTGAATCACAATTTCTTTTTTCCAATATTTCTGTTGTCTGATATTTTGAACTTGATATTTTGTCTATATACTACAGGCCTTATTATGATTTTGGCGGTCCGACCGCCATAGAACTGCGTCCGCACCCGCCAGCAGCCCACTGTGCTGGCGGTCCAAAGACCGCCGTATTATGAGTTGTCCACAGGGCCGGCGGTGTGGAGGCAGGTATTTTGCAGCAGTGGTGAGTACTTTTTCCAAATATATTGATGCCTGTGTGTGCATTTCGACTGCATATGCGTCGAATGCACACATATTCATGACATATGTGGAAACATACCATATACCCATTACCGGGGTTCAGCCCATATGTGGACAGTCCTGGCGATGGGTATATGGTAAGAAAAAGACTCAGCTATATATCGCTGCACACAGACTCATTATCCTCGGGGTGAAGGTCCTACTGTGAAGGGGGACCTGGAGACATGGATCTATATCGAACTCTGCCTGGAAGAAGAATAAAGGGGTGATTACACACCCCAAATCCTTTATCACAGCCACCTTGAAGCAGGAGGTCGGACCGTCGCGGTTCTCTCGTGGATCAGGCAACTCGTAATACGCACTACGGTGCAGCTCCACCGTACCGACCTATGGCAGCTGCCTTTCCCTATCTACAAACCCGGGGCTCGGCGGTCTGCTGGTGGTCTCAGCAGTCCAGTGGTGCTCTTCCCTAGGCCAATCCACCCAACTCGTAATATGGCAGTCGGACCACTGAGCTGTCCACGCTCGGACCGCCACCGCCGATACGGCGGTGCACGGGACCACCAAAATCGTAATAAGGCCCTATATCTTCAACCAGTCCTTCTTACACCCGGATTCTCATCCACTCTTTGGTCCAGCACAAGTAAGAATCGGCCCTATGAGAGAGATAGAATCAACACTGATGTCCATTTAGGATTATCTAAATGCCAAACCAGGTGTTGATAACAAAAGGGATCCTCATACTTCTGGATAGATCATCTTCAAAGTAGGAGACCTACCAGAATCAAAACCTAAATCCCTTATTAACTGACTGCACAAGGTCAATTTCTAAGTGACCAAGATTCATCTTTAACTTAACGTGCACAAACCTGCCATACTGAGCTTCCTAAGCATGATCAGCACTGTGAAAACCTTACTTTGGCCACTCAGCTTGTGGACATGTCCTCCCCATCTTGCAAAACACTAAAACACCTTGGAGTAATTGTGGATTCAAAACTTTCCCTAGAGCCACATGTCCACAAAGTAGTTCAAATGTGTTTGCATCATCTCCATGCCCTTTATCGCATATTCCTCTAACTGGCATACCATCGAAGACTTCAGGCCATATTCTCACTGAGCCTTTCTTGACTAGAATACTCAAACACTCTCATCCTGGGCCTCCCAAAAAACTCACAGGAAGAGAGCACATCTCCCCACCCTGAGAAGTTTAGATTGGCTCTCTATCACACAAAGTCAAAATAATAACACAATACACAATAAACCCTTTGCATCACTCACAGGGCCAACTATTGCAAGAGACCTGAATTCCTCCAACTCAAACATTGAAACTATAAACACTCTCACATTCTCAGTCCTAACGGTGCTCATCTTATCAAAAAGACAACATTTCAGAAGAAATGGAAGGAAGGCTCGTGCTTCACTGTCCTCACTGCTGACCTCTAGAACTCTCCCCCCCCTCACTATTACACTCAACCCCAGTCCACCAAATCTTCAGACTCTAAAAACCTGTCTCTGAAAGCACATATAAACCTCTTCATCCCTCACTCCATTAATCCAAAAACATAACTCACGCAAAATAAGTCAAACACCTCGCCATCACTAATTCTCCTTTTACTTATCTCTATTGTACGACACAACCCTCTTCTCTTTCTCATCTCACATACTCAATGAAAAATACAACCCAAGCAACTACACCCCCACTAACTCTCCTTTTCCTTAGTCCTTTTTTTACAGAATTATTCACTTCTTTTTCCCATCCCACATACTCAATGAAACATCCAGCCCAAGCAACTGCAGAGTAATTTTTATAAGAAACACACAGGTTTGGCAGTGTACCCCGTAAAGACCTAGCACCTGACCCACTATCCCTAATTAGTATAATAGGATTTCTCCAGTGATAATGTGTGCACACCGTTAACACACCCACTGCCGCGGTGCAATCCAAAACAGGATTATAACAAACAAACTAAAGCGCAAAGGTGCACCACTTCGTAACAAGAAAAAACAGACACATTACAAATCATCAGATCCGTGTCCATAATATTTTCCATATATTTTCTTCTTTTATTTTTCGAAATATTCTTGATACGTAAAAAAAACCACAGCCGACGCGTTTCGTCCAATGATGGACTTCTTCAGGGCTGTAAATTTGACAAACATATATATGTACATAAATATATATATATATATATATAAACAGGACATCACCAACATCAATATTCACATTCAAACAATATATATATGTACAACTTATACACAGAAAAATAAAAAGACCATGAAGACAAGACAGAAAATCACATGACTATTATGCTTAACATATACCAATTTCACAACATGTCTGGACTAACAAAAACTTCTATCTGACAAACACCTAATTTTAACATTTATATACAATATTTAGATAACTATAAAACACTTACGATTTTTATAAAACCATAAACAAAATTACATTTATATAAATGAGTTTAAAAAAAGAGAATAGAAAGAGAGATCGCAGAGAAAATGTTTTCGGGAAAATCCTAAGAAAAAGAGCCGAGAAATTTATAGAGAAAATTCATAGAAAAAATTCATGAGAAAGAAAATATAAAAAATATATATATCATATTATCTCCTCCTGTGATTGAGCAATCAATACTATGATTTAGAACAATAACCCTGTATACCCCAAGATTAATAACCAAAACAAGGTGAACAGGAAAGAACAGGGAAGAAAAGGGCTACCAAAAGACTCAGAGAGACCAAGAGAGAGCAGGGAGGGTATAGCCATCACTCGTATAGAGGTACCCACCATTGAAACCAGAAGGGCGGACACTCCTGGAGATAAATCAACATCCAAGTTCCACCCCCTGGGTGTATATTGGTTCTTATCCTTCGTATGCTGTACCAAAAAGGAAATATATAATACAATATCACCATGTAGTCCTTCTAAACTAATCTTTCTATCTGTAATGAATGATATGTAACAATTACTTACTCAATAAAAACAGGATAACTATTCCTTGATTAAGAAAAAGCAGGATTTATTTACAGGGATAGTACCCTCCACACAAATCCTTCCGGCGTGCGCCTCACTATAGTATAGTGGGCCAACAGTTGAAGCGGGCAATCTCCCAAAACAGCCTACAAAAGAAACCATGGGCAATGTATCAATCAATTGACAGGATGATTACCCTGTTATAACAAACGACGCAATATCACCACGTACACATAGAATCAAAAAACACAACATGAATTCAACCACGGGCTCGCCTCAGACTATAATCCATGTTAGTCCTAACAGAATTCCCACCATTATCTGCTATAAGTCCATGGAGGCACTCCCGTTAGTGAATGCTCAATGCCAAAACCAACATCTTTTAGTCCCTCAACAGTTCTTATATATTGTGAATGAACCCAGTCATAACTGCTCGGTACCAAAACCAACAACTCCAATCCCTCAGCGGTTCCTATATGGTATATATGAACCTTATATATTCAGGGACATGCCCATGGGAATAAATAATAATATTCAATGCGTTTAATAACAGATGCAAAAGGTTTTAATATGCTTAACTTCCACCCGAAAGCGCACACCCTTAGACCACAAGCAGAGTATGATCATTCTTCGATCCTACCCAAGAGTAGTTCACATATGATAGGAATTAGACCCCCCCACTCACGAACAGCTACCGAATCCCATGGCAGATGTCTCCTTTCCTTGATATGGCCAAAGAAGTATATACAGCGACCTCGAATGATCTCCTCCGAGGACAAAGACGGTGCATGGTGTGTTCACACGCCGCTTTATTTATACAGCCCATGCTAAGATCTAAATTGAACACAGCTGTGATTTCCTTCAGCATGCCGGAAGTCAATGTTATCGACTCACGGGAATGCCGAGTATGGCCGCCATCTTGTAGTGGCCAATACATCAGGAAAAAAGGGTACAGTTTCCAAGTGCTGCTTGTCATGCATGTTTATTCCATGGACTGCAGTCAGATACAACATACATCTACTAGGTTAAATCCTCATTAAAAAAGAATTCCAAGCTATTTATTCCGCACGCTGAAAGTCAAAAATACTGACTCACGGGATCGCCATATATAGCCACCATCTTGTAGTGGCCAATAATTAGAAAGCGAAGATACGATTCTGTCATCTATTTGCATGAGCGTTCTTATTGGGAGCTGTGTTTAAAGAGCAGCATACATCTAATAAATTGTGTGTATATTCACAATGAGATTTGGTAAAACAAATGTATATATCCAAAGTAAACGTTTTAACCAACTAGACGAATTTACCAAATGCCAACCTTTCAAAATATATAAATATATTCCATTTGCCTGATCTAAAATTAGTATAAGAAGACATATGCTGATCCCATAATTAAACATCTTAATAGACTCAAGTCAGTAATGGCTTCGTTTTTATCATGATCTCTAAAGAGTACAGCCGCCATCTTGAAATGATACAATATCTAATAATTTGCATGTGTATTATATAACAATATTAGGAGAGAAAAAGAAGAAAAAAGGAAGTGGAATACTCCCAATAGCAAGCCTGAATATAACAAAAAGGAATAAAGAATATTGCATGTATGTCAACATTTTCATCCACAAGATCATAAATCAAATGGGGATAGAACATATATACCTCTAACCAAATATAAAGCCACATGGATTCTTGACAATATACTTTTCAGCCCTACTCTCTGCTGGTAGTTAAGACACCCAATATCATATATCAGAGCCAAAAAGAAAACATATGTATAGAAAAAATATATATAGAAAAGAGTTTTTTTAAAAGGAGGCTTAACCGAATAGCGGAAAAAGGAAAATAGAGAAAAGCAGAGGAGAAATGGAAAAATGTCCATTATAACAATACAATATACCATTTAGATATATGTCTCAAGCAATCATCTAATTGTAAATCGATATAGCTATGACCGATCCATATTAGAATGCACAAACAGAATCATAAATTTACATGTGCATGCAAGCCCTATTATTCGCATACAACCCTTATCCAGAGCATAATCATGATTACCATCCCCTCTACGTTTTTTAAAGGAAGTAATGCATTTCCTCATCGCTATTATGGCCCAGTTCGACACAACGTAGTTTGCATATCCATCCTGCCTCGTTTTTTCTTAGGGCTAATTCCCTATTTCCCCCTCTTGTGTGAGCTGGTATATGATCAATACCCATAAACCATAATGCGCTATCGCCTGGATGATTCTTTTGCATGTGGAATGTCATGGGGTATTTATAATCACCATTCCATATTGCGCGTAGGTGCTCCTGTATTCTCAATTTGAGAGGTCTTATGGTGCTACCCACGTAGATTTTATTACACGGGCAGCCCAGAATATATGTAACATACCTCGTGTTGCAATTGATCAGATGGTTGACGTAATAGACCCGCTCAGTGTTAAATTTAAAAACTTAGTTTTATCTTTTCCAAACATGCAAATATTACAACTTTTACAGGTGAAGAAACCCTTGATTGAATGTGACAACCAAGTCACTGTTCTTGGCATGGTGATGTAACTGGGGCACAACAGATCTCTCAAATTCTTGCCCCTCCTATATGTTATCTTAGGTTTTATGGCCAGTATCTCTTGTAAGGTGGGTACTTCAGTTAATAAATGCCAATGTTTGCGTAATACGTTGTAAATCCTATCACTATTGCTATTGAACTGTGTAATAAAAGATGTAGGGGCCCTACTAGCTTTGACTGAATCCTTCGTTCTCAAAGTGGTGTCCCTAGAGATTTTGGCAATCTTATTTTCAGCTTTGTCCAACTTATCTCGAGGGTAGCCACGTGCTAGAAAGCGCAGTTTAGTTTGTTTAATATTTTCGGAGAAAGCCTCCTCCGTGCTGCAATTTCTCCTCATGCGTGTCATCTCCCCATACGGGATGTTGTTAATTACGTGTTGGGGATGTGCACTGCCTGAATGTAAGGTGCTATTACAAGCTGTATTTTTCCGATGAGTTGAACTTTGTATATGATTATTCTCGATGAAGAAAAGAATATCCAAAAATTCAATTTGTTCTCCACTAAAATTAATAGTGAATTGCACATTGAAGGGGTTTTCATTGAGGAAGGCATGATACTCCAATAACTCCGAGGCAGGTCCATCCCAAAGCATAATAACATCATCGATGTACCTGCCCCAGAATAAAATATGTCCTGTCCAGTTTGCAGAGCGACGGCCCCAGGCATGCTCCCGCTCATACCAACCCATAAAGAGTCCGGCATAAGCGGGAGCAAACCTGGAGCCCATCGCCGTGCCCTGTATCTGGTGATACCATTGTGCATCATGTAAAAAGAAATTTTTGGACAGAATGATATTTGTCATTTCTAATAAAACCTCATTATGTCTATAGTGGTCCGCAGTTCTTTGCCCCAGGAAGAATTCTAGAGCTTTAATACCGAATTCCTTCCTGATGCAAGTATATAGACTAGCCACATCCATCGTTACGAACAATAAAGTTTCAGACCAAACAAGACCATCAAATTTATTTAAAATGTCTTTGCTGTCTTTAATATACGCTGGTAGATTGCAGACCAATGGTTGTAAAAATTGGTCTACATATTCTGACAGCTTCTCTGTTGGGGAATTAACACCTGAAATAATTGGACGTCCCGGTGGGAATTGACTCCCCTTGTGTACTTTGGGAAGTACATAAATACATGCAGAGTAATACCTATCTGCAATCAAATCTACATACACCCACCCTAAAAGTCATATAATTATTTTTTTGCAGTTGTTTATAACACAATCCTGTCCACGGGTTATTAGGTCACTTTACAAGTGCACCAGACTAGGGTGTTCATTTGCTTCTCTTTTTAGGAACAGGGAGATTAAAGGCCCGATTTAAATGTTGGTGGCGAGGGAACTCCATAACAATGGCAATGAAGTTCACTCCCCACCAACATTATGATCCACCCGCCTGATTATAATTCAGGCGGACCATATTTTGACGACGGCTGCAGTGCTTGAAATGGAAAAATAGAAATGCAGGTAGTCTGTATCAGAGTACCTGCTTGTTTCAGAGAAGTGCCGGTACTCTCCAATTAAAAGTATTACGTCTCTCTTGCGAAGTGCAGATGCTCTCCCTCTCAAATTAAAAACGTGGCGGTACTCAGTAACAGACAGTACCTTTCCATTTAAAGCACTGAACGGCAGAGACTAATCCGTCTCCACCGTGGTCAAATTTCTCCGAAGGCCCAACAGAGTAAGGGCTGTCGGAGATTTGGCTATATATCCACTCACCTAATTTAGATGGGCGGATATATAGCTGTTTTTCAATGCTTGTCACCACCAAGAAAAAGCTGCTGTTGAGGGGCATTTTAAAAGTGCACAATGTCCTCCTCTCCATGGAATGGAACTCCCAGGGGGAGGAGGGTATAGTTTTTCTTGTTGAAAATTACAAAAAAAATTTAACTTTGCTGTACCGTCTGGGAAAGTTACAATTGCATTACATTAACTTTTTTGATGGTGGTTCCTGTCAATGCTTGCAATGTCCAACAGGCCGATGGACATTTCAAAATTTGCCTGCCAACATATAAATGAGGTGATCGACCTATAATTAACCCTGGGCGGCAAATTCCGTTACGCTCGCGGAACTTGCAAAATTTCGGCATTTCCGCGTTCCGCGCGGAACGCGGAAATGTCGAAACTTCCGCGATCCGCGAGCGGAACGGAATTCGGGTATAAATAAAGCAGGTGCCCGAGTTGAAGCTCAAATTCTGTGAGCGAGGTTGTGGCTAAGCAGATGTGCCTTCTCTCCATTGCCACCCTGAAAAGCTAGCTGTAATCCTTGATGGAGGTCTTTGCATCCTTGATTTTCTCGAGCGCAATCCTCGTGTAGAATTCGTGAGCGTGGTTAAGCAGATGTGCCTTCTCTCCATTTCCACCCTGTAAAGTTAGCTGTAATCCTTGATGGAGGTCTCTGCACCCTTGATTTTCTCGAGCGCAATCCTCGTGTAGTTCCTGTTACCAGGAGGTTCCTTCTCCTCGTCTGCCGCTGAGATCCTGCTCTGACCCTTTATAAACAAGAGGCATGTGAACGGGCCTAGAAGCCCCGCCCGTTTGGCCTCGCCCCACATACACTAGTGGTATGCACCGTCTTCCCGCCCTTTCCCCACTATGATGGACAGCTTAATCAAAGGACCCCGGTGCTTTCGGCGCGGTGGCAAAGTTACAGACACACAGGTCACTGGGGAAAATTCTTCAGGTCCTTTACGCAGCTGTAGTGTAGTGTAGGAAAGGCACTATACATTTACCCAACGAGGTAGCACTTACTGATTAGCCAGTAGAAAGTACTCCAGCTGAGTAGAGCTATTGCACAAAACGGAGGCATCTTCTTGGATAAATATGCAGGGTAGGTGTGCAGAATTCGTGAGCGTGGTTAAGCAGATGTGCCTTCTCTCCATTTCCAACGTGAAAAGTTAGCTGTAATCCTTGATGGAGGTCTTTGCATCCTTGATTTTCTCGAGCGCAATCCTCGTGTAGAATTCGTGAGCGTGGTTAAGCAGATGTGCCTTCTCTCCATTGCCACCCTGAAAAGTTAGCTGTAATCCTTGATGGAGGTCTTTGCATCCTTGATTTTCTCGAGCGCAATCCTCGTGTAGAATTTGTGAGCGTGGTTAAGCAGATGTGCCTTCTCTCCATTGCCACCCTGAAAAGTTAGCTGTAATCCTTGATGGAGGTCTTTGCATCCTTGATTTTCTCGAGCGCAATCCTCATGTAGAATTCGTGAGCGTGATTAAGCAGATGTGCCTTCTCTCCATTGCCACCCTGAAAAGTTAGCTGTAATCCTTGATGGAGGTCTTTGCATCCTTGATTTTCTCGAGCGCAATCCTCGTGTAGTTCCTGTTACCAGGAGGTTCCTTCTCCTCGTCTGCCGCTGAGATCCTGCTCTGACCCTTTATAAACAAGAGGCATGTGAACGGGCCTAGAAGCCCTGCCCGTTTGGCCTCGCCCCACATACACTAGTGGTATGCACCGTCTTGCCGCCCTTTCCCCACTATGATGGACAGCTTAATCAAAGGACCCCGGTGCTTTTGGCGCGGTGGCAAAGTTACAGACACACAGGTCACTGGGGAAAATTCTTCAGGTCCTTTACGCAGCTGTAGTGTAGTGTAGGAAAGGCACTATACATTTACCCAACGAGGTAGCACTTACTGATTAGCCAGTAGAAAGTACTCCAGCTGAGTAGAGCTATTGCACAAAACGGAGGCATCTTCTTGGATAAATATGCAGGGTAGGTGTGCAGAATTCGTGAGCGTGGTTAAGCAGATGGGCCTTCTCTCCATTTCCAACGTGAAAAGTTAGCTGTAATCCTTGATGGAGGTCTTTGCATCCTTGATTTTCTCGAGCGCAATCCTCGTGTAGAATTCGTGAGCGTGGTTAAGCAGATGTGCCTTCTCTCCATTGCCACCCTGAAAAGTTAGCTGTAATCCTTGATGGAGGTCTTTGCATCCTTGATTTTCTCGAGCGCAATCCTCGTGTAGAATTCGTGAGCGTGGTTAAGCAGATGTGCCTTCTCTCCATTGCCACCCTGAAAAGTTAGCTGTAATCCTTGATGGAGGTCTTTGCATCCTTGATTTTCTCGAGCGCAATCCTCGTGTAGAATTCGTGAGCGTGATTAAGCAGATGTGCCTTCTCTCCATTGCCACCCTGAAAAGTTAGCTGTAATCCTTGATGGAGGTCTTTGCATCCTTGATTTTCTCGAGCGCAATGCTCGTGTAGTTCCTGTTACCAGGAGGTTCCTTCTCCTCGTCTGCCGCTGAGATCCTGCTCTGACCCTTTATAAACAAGAGGCATGTGAACGGGCCTAGAAGCCCCGCCCATTTGGCCTCGCCCCACATACACTAGTGGTATGCACCGTCTTCCCGCCCTTTCCCCACTATGATGGACAGCTTAATCAAAGGACCCCTGTGCTTTCGGCGCGGTGGCAAAGTTACAGACACACAGGTCACTGGGGAAAAATCTTCAGGTCCTTTACGCAACTGTAGTGTAGTGTAGGAAAGGCACTATACATTTACCCAACGAGGTAGCACTTACTGATTAGCCTGTAGAAAGTACTCCAGCTGAGTAGAGGTATTTCACAAAACGGACTCATCTTCTTGGATAAATATGCAGGGTAGGATTCATTCTGGGCTGGCACGATGCTCCTGTCACAAAAATTAAACCTCAACAGGAAGCACTTACAGATATAAAGGGGCGCAGCAAAATCTCCGCGAGCACGCGAAATTCCGCGTGCTCGCGGAGATTTTTTGCCGTTTCACGGAATTTCGCGGAACGCAATTCCGCAAATTCCGCCCACCCTTACCTATAATCACAAGATGTTGAGACAAGACGGGGATTTGAACCCTATATTCCAAAGTTGGCACCTCTAGCCGCGAGACAATATCTCTTCCCCATATTCCACAGCTATTCCACATACTCAAACAGCAGTACATCTGGAACGAATGAGCCGGCATACATCGCAACAATGTAAAATAATCCTCCTTCCCCACTTCTCCTCTTTCTTACACTCCCTCAGAAATCCCCCATTTGCTCTTCGTAGGACCATCTGTCCCATTTTGCTGTGTAAATCAACTTACCTAAACACAGATACATACATCTGACTTGCTTCTGACCACTGTAACATATTCTCCCATCTCCTTTCCTCAACCATCTCAATATATCACCTTCATAGCCTCTACATCCTCATCTAGCAATCTATAAACACTATACTCGTCACCAAACACCACCACAATACATATCATGACGATTTAAAACATACACACCATCTTGCTACATACCTCATCACACAGATACCACACATCTCCACATGTTCCCCACATACACCAATCCCAGAAGCCTAAACGTCCCTTATCCACATACTAGCTACCAATCCAATACCATCTTCCCTAACACCATACTATGTAGATACAACACTGCACCTTCCTCTTCAATACAAATCAATTAATGGCACTAGCACACCTACCCCACCCAATATGGAATCCTCCACACCTATTAAGACAGACTTAGGGGGATATTCTCAATAACGTGCGATAATCATCGCCAAAATAGGTTAACGCAATTTTTCATATCGCCGTCTATCGCGGGAAAATAACTCTGTGTTAACGTCGTATTCCCAACACGGCGGTAACATGCGATAGTTTCTCAATAACGAGTCAAATGTCCGCGATAAAATTACCGGGACGGCGATAAAAATCTAAAGCCAAACGTGAAAAAAGTGGCGATGGGCCCAACCGCGATAAAAAAATCAGCGATAAGCTGCGCCAGGCCTGCAATTCACACACGTCAGGTGGGAAAAATCACTATAAAAGCAGAAAAAAAACAACTGCGAAGCACAATGGAGGCAGCCGGAGCAAGTACAGAGGACAACCAGAACCCCACAAGCCCCACGGAGGACCAGCCTGGGACCTTGGGGTCAGAGAAGGGCAAGGAGAAGAAGAAGAGGAAGACGCGGTTCAGTCTGCAGGAAAACAGGATCCTGATAGCGAAGGTGGTAGAACACCATCAACAACTGTTCGTCACCTCCACTGTGTCATTGGCAACAAAAAATGGAAAATGGCAGTCCATCCTGGACAAGGTGAATGCAGTCGGAGTGCTGAGGAGGACAATGGAAAAGCTCAAGAGGCGCTGGAATGATGTGAACCGCAAAACCAAGCAGAAACTCGGCAGCAATGCAGACTGGAGGTGGGAGTCCAGCGCCACAGGAGGAGTTGGATGAGATGGAGGAAAAGGTGTCCACAGTCATCAGTGGAGAGACGGTGGCAGGAGTAGGGGGACCGGACACTGCTCAACATGACCTGACACAACAGCAACAGGGTGAGTAACGACCAGGGACTGGGGGGACGGGGGGAGATGGGCACAATGGCACACATGCACAATTAAGTATAGCACAGTGCACACCCACAATGACTCTGCATCATGTTCCTGATCCCCTTGGCACACTGCAGCACACCTAGAAACAGCAAGTAGGCCCCCGTCAACTATGTGCCCAGAGGGGGCCCTTCCCACACATCACCAATCTCACAACCAACCCATGCACATGTGCCAAACCCAGCAAAGCAGTGTGTCTGTGAGCCTCACTGACAATGCAAGTGACACTGCATGACGAATAGCATGGCTGCAGTCAATAGATCATGACATGTTGCACGCCACGACACTGAGCTGGCTGAGTGTGGACCACATCCGTAAAGGAGCAGGTCACACTCTGACACATCCACGTGCACAAACAACCCCTGACGTCAACAACACATCTGCGGACAAACCATGCCCAAGAGTCCCAACTCCCACCAAGAGCCCAATTTACCCAAGTATGCAACATCTCAGCACTGTATAAGCACAGAAGTCAAAGGCACACCGCCTGAAAGGGATAAGGGCCAGCAAAATCAGAGCTGCAGGGGCGACTCACCCAAAATGCAGCACACACACATAACATTCAGAGCACATCAACATTGACAACAATGTGGTACAAACTGCAACACGTTCACAACAGAACAGAGGACACAACTGGTGCCGCCTGTGTGTAGAAACTGGCCAATCACATTTGGCATAGCAGGGAAATGTGAGATGATAATGTACAAGTACAAACACACATCCGTGATGTTGTCGAAATGTCCACTGTCCCGCATCAAATAGGCAGCTCCTCCCAAACAGTCACAATGTACATTGTCATGCAGTCTGTATGTAAACTTGTACAATGCGTCAACATACATGTGAACACAATGTTAAACTGCATCGCCCCTTCACATTGCAGAGGGAGGTTCAACACCTCCTGCAGAGCAGACCGCACATCTCTTCACTGATGACGAAGAGGACCTCCATACCTTCGACACTGACACCCTCCAAGAGCTCATCGACAGCTTCGGCACCTCACCTCCAGGAGCAGGGCAGCCCAGCTGCATCAAGGAGACCTCACCCCCTGCACAGACCACACAGCAGGAAGCACCCACCACCACGGCTGACTCCCAGGACCCCCACGAACAACACACGGCCTTCCAACGCCGTGTGTTAGACTGCCAGGAGAAGATGGCTGATCAGGTGCGGGTGGGGTTCGACCTCATGGCAGCCTAACTAGATGCCATACGTGGGTCTCTAAGTTCCATCAGGTACCACTTAAAGTCCCTAACGGACACCCACAGTCCGCTCCATGCTCTCCAACGATCCATGGCTGACATCGCTGGAGTCCTGACTCTGAGACAAGGACAACTGTCTAGTCAGAGTGGCTCCAGCGATGTCAGCCGGGAGTTGGGACACATGTGGAGGCTCATGGAGAACATGGAGCGGATGCAGGCAGAAAGAATGGCTGCCACCGCTGCACACCAGCGACATGTAGCTGGGCTCTTCCATGCCCTGCAGACCTTCATCATGGCATTGCCACCACAAGGCCTGGTGCCGATGAATGCTGCTGCTGCTTCTACATCCACATCTCCGCCCCCTGATGTGTCAGTGACACACAGTGATGCAGACAAAACAACACCACCCACATGTGAGGCACATGAAACATCAGAGGACGGAGATGCGGATGATTCTGCCTTAGTGGTAAGAAGGAAGCGGTAGCATTCATCTCCGCCATATGGCCTGTTTCTGCTTGGTTCTGCCCTCTGCATCATCACCTTCCACTGTCCCCCTATACACTCTGCGACACTCACCTTGTTCCTCGACATGGACTGCCAAATTCTGTTTGGTTACCAATGACACAGCAATCAGACTGCGGACTGAACTCTTCCTCTTCCGATGAACTTGTCATTCCCTAAAGGACTCTGGCTGGCCCTCCACGGGGCAACAATGTAAAGTGGGGTTTGCATGGCCCGGTACTGCTCCAGCTTCAACACTCCACTGAATGTGAATAAAACATTCAAATTCACACAGATGTGTCATGTCTATGTTCAATCAAGTATGAAAGTATGGAAGAATGTAGGGGCAGTGATTCCCCCTCACGTCCATGTTGCTAATGTTGTGGGACTTGAGTCACAGGGTGCAACTCTCTGCATCATGGTGGTACATATTTGACCCCAAAAGACGCCCTGTTGTCTTTTCTTGGTCACAAATGACCGCCTTTATGTCATGAATTTGGACACGTGATACGCTGCTGAGTGGGATTACGTACTATCTTTGACACCCTTATATGGCATTTTGAATACGTGACACCCTAAACAGCCTCTCTGAACAGAGGTGACACACCCACCATCTAATTGCCATTTGTGAGACTGTTAGCACTAAATGTTGCACTTACACTTGTCAGAGTGATGTGCTTATGCAGAGGTGTGACATGCACACAGGGAATGTGTGTTGGAATGAATGTATTTGCACATGCTGTGCCTGTAGTCATTTTGTCCTGTCCCATGATTGCTAAGGACAGTCACAATGTGATGTGCTCATGTGAAGAAATTGTTAATGATTGCGTTCCTTCGGGCTAATCCTGCTGCAGCTGCACTGGGGTGTGGTTCACCTGCCTCATCTTCATCATCATCGTCCAGTGCATCTGACACTTGGATCCATGGGGCATTGGTGCGTACACATATGTTGTGCAACACACAACATGCAATGATCATCTTGCACACTATTTCCGGCCTGTACAGGAATATTCCACATGTGATGTCCAGGCACCTGAAACGTGACTTTAACACGCCAAATGAGCGCTCCACAATGCCCCTGGTGCGTTTGTGGGCCGCATTGTACTGCCTCTGGGCCTGTGTGTTCGTGTCTCGGAGGGGTGTCATCATCCACGGGCAGAGTGCATATCCTTGATCACCTGTGACAGGGGAGAGAGATATGTGTCAATCGGTGGTTCTGCATTCTGGTTGGCAGGCTTATTAGTTTAGTGGTGTGTGATGTGTGCGACTTTGGGATTCATGTTTGACATGTATTGCTTGTGGCAAATGAGCAGCATCCATGTGTATTACGTTGCCTCACAGCTGCTCCTCACTCCCCCCGAGCCTATTTACTTGTGTGCGCTGCGCAGTTGCATCACTTGCACTCCTAAGACACACCATTGTCATGACTGTCTGTGCATGTCCACAAGCCTGACAACGACACTGTGATATTGGCCGTTGAAGGTGGTCAGCCACATGTGTGTAGGCCTATGGTCAGGATATGGCGGACACAGAGACACACGCAGAATTTACTTTGGTGGCCATCCCGGAAGTGAACCACGCCCAGAGCCCCGGGCTATTTATTCCCACTCCTACGCTGGACTGGCGTACGCCGGCCCAGCCCACTCTGCTTACGCTTACAGGGGGGGACGACATAGCTACATGTCCAAGGTCTTTTCCACTGCCTGAGGTGACATGGTTGCGTCCACTGTCCACAACACTACAAATACCAGCAGTATATGTCCACATGGACATGTCTGTGCTCTGCATACTGAAGTCTGTCCAGCACATCACCACCACACTTGGCATTGTGTACATTCTTATTCATGGGTCACTTGCCTCCTTCGCACAGACTTGGTTCCCACCTCTCCCCACATTCTGCAATTGTGTGGCAGAGGTGCCATGACGTGGATGGTGTGTCTACATGCCTGGCCACGGTTACCACAGTTACTTGTGTTGTCGTGTCTGGTAGGTGGGCATGTTGTTTGGCATGTTGTATGTGATTTTGTGACGTGTGCATTCCCACAGTTGTGAGTTACATGATTGTGGAGTTGAGGTGTGTGGTATGTTCATTTGGTACTTACCAACGAGCAGTTCATTTCCATAGGTGCCATCCTGAAAGCGCTGGTTGATGATGGACTGTCGGAAGATGTAGGAATCATGCACACTGCCTGGGTAGTTGGCGACGACGTTGGTGAAGAGTCCCCGGTGGTCCACTATTGCGTGCACATTGATGGAATGCATGTGCTTTCTGTTGCGGTAATTGTGTGCAGTGTCGGCAGGGGGCACAAGTAGTACATGTGTGCAGTCAATTGCCCTCAACACGTGCGGGAAGCCAGCTATGGCGTAGAAGCCTTGCTTGGTCTCCAGCTGTTCCTGCGCAGTGTGGGGGAAGTGCAGGTGCTGGGGTACCAAGCTGATGATGGCATCCAAGACAGGTGTGAGGAACTTTGATAGGGCTGGCTGTGAGACTCCTCCGACTCTGGCAGTTGTTGGTTGGAAGGTACCAGAGGCCAACAGGTGCAGCACAGCCAGCAGCTTTGTCTGCGGAGGGATGTTGGTTGTCCGCTGTGTTGGTACCGTCAGCCTGTGGGCAATGTGGGTCAGGATGCGGAGGATGGTTGTCCTTTTGAGCCTGTAGTGGGCAATGACATCCTCTGGCGTTAAGTCTGTGAGGCTGGTGCGTTTTCGGAAGGTCCACTGTGTTGTTCTGCGCTGCCTCTGTGGTAGTCTGGGGGGTGGTCCGGGGGGGCCTGGGGGTGGTGGCGGTGGGTGTTGTGGCCCTCTTGGGTCTCCGAGCTGCATGTTCAGTAGCTCCATGACATGTGTTGGTCTTCAGATGTGGCTCTGGGCTGGGCTCCCTTTTATACTGCAGGTTGTTGTCCTGCTTAACACCAGTAGAAGGCAGGTGTTAAATGCCTGCTGCTAACATGCCTTATCGCCTGTTTTTGGATCGCATCGCCGATCTGGCAGATCGTTGAGAATATCGCGAAGTGGTTTTTTCGTGTGTTTTTGCATGGGAACGCCTACTCTGCATATCATTAGCGTTAGTTGTCGTTCTCATCCGTGGCGATGTTTTTTGCGGCAGCTATCGCTGGAAAACTGGCGATATCAGCAGTTTGCACCAGCTTGGGAATAGGGCGATAAATCTATTGCCACTTTTGCGGCGCTAAAGTGCCGATAAATCGGCGATAAGTCATTGAGAATATGCCCCTTAATTTGTAATTGGGCTTGAATTCTTAAATATTACCCTGCTCTCTCCTTAGATTTTGGATTGAATTATGGACAATCTACCAGCCTTACATGGGACTGTACAACCACCCTCTGAAATTCCCCTTAAAATTCCAGAGCTCCCAATGCAGGAGATATTTGATCTCAAATACCAAACACATTTTAACCAGATTTAGGGATCCCTGTGTGGGGAATTGACACCCAGAAAAATGATAAAAAATAAACTCTGGGAAGAGAGATAGGATCCAACCTCACAAGAATAATACTTCACAGTCAGGAAATTCAAGGGTTAACATAGAAGTAGTCAGTAAGACTAAATGTTAATGCTTCACCAGGATACTTCCTTCCCAGAGTGGATCCCAAGTAGAGTTACCACAGTATAACTACTGACTTTAGTCCCACGCATCTAATAGAGGAATACAACCCTCGGTAGACACACAAGGTTCCTCTGAACCAAACTTCTGACAGGCAAGCATCAATAAGGGTCGATAAGGGTCAGGTGGGACGACAGAAAGTCCCGAATCCCCACAAACATGCAGAGACGTTCCACAATATACTCACACGGGTTATGTTTGAAGTTGGCAAGGCCCATCTTCCTCATGGAACTACTCCATAAGGATAAACGTCATCTTCCGAAGCGTGCTCACGCACCACAGCTGACTCAAAAATAATCTTCTCCAGTTAAAAAAAAACCATCACGGAATGAATCACAAATGCAGATCATAATCTGTTTAAGCACCGAGAGGCCAAAAAATTAGCGAATGCTGCGCTATATAGCAGCATAACAGTGTGTTAATAGGATGTGCATGCTGGCCTGTGTCACATTATGCTTTTCAATCATCACGACAATTAAGTTTCATTGGAAATAAAAGGCACGCTGAAGCACGAATTGACTTGCACTGGACAAGTGAAGGGAATCACACCGTGGAAAAGCAGACGAGCCAATCTATGGGGTGTGCAGGGAGCTCGCAGAGTTCACGGACTCCTGTTCTTGTATTTTTATTGCCACCTGCAATCTCATTCTTACGGTCCAACAGCCCCCATTGCTTTCCCTCTCGCTGCTCCTCCACTTGAAGAAATAGCATCCCATTAGAACGAAACTAATTTACCATCTCAGAGAGCTAATGGCTAGTGTATGCTGACACGCATTTATGCCTCAAATTCTCATTGGCAAAACGGAAATCGGAAATAAGCATGCAGGGGGTGAAGTATATTTTCTTCAAATCTGCAAATATACTCCGGGAGGAAAGAAAAAAAGGAATTTCCTGAGGTAACTGTCCTTGACCTGGGTCTTTAATCGAGTGAAATTTCATCACTTTATCTAATATCATGCTTCACGCTCCAGGCTCCCAGCAATTCTATTTTAGTGTGGTCTAATGGGCAGCTGACACATCCACTCAGCACCAGACTGTATAATATGCGCTGACGCGCAGTGTGCCGAGCACCCTATTGAGAGCTGTTTATTTGTGCCGGCCAAGGGGGCTGGTGGCGGGAGATTGCCACCAACTAAGTAATATGCCCTTCGTCACAATTTTTGTTTCAGTTATGCAGGGTTCGTCCGACTTTGCATTTCTGTGCGAGATGGCTGGGAGGGCGTCTGTCGCTTCTTTTGATGGCTCAGCCATTCTGGGACTTGAGGTGAGAGGCTGTGAAGGCGTGATGGACCGGTCTGAAAGTAACCTGAATCAAGATGCGTAATCAAGAGTGTCACTCGAGTCGCGGTGCAGACGGCTCTCCTCCCAGCCCCCGGCTCGATTTGATATTCGAAGGTTAACGCACCGCACTGGGGCCGAAATAGCAATGCACAAGAAAAGCTTTTATACTTACTCAGTTCAGTGAGCATGGCAAACTCATCAACAGCTATTTGTGCACGGTGGGAGTGACTTTCACATACTGATTCATGCTTGCCATTTTCCCAGCGACCTTATGTTAGAACAGAAAAGCACTTAAATAAAGAAACGGAATCGACTCTCACCACATAATGGCGGAGCGAATTATCATAAATGGAATTGCTCTAAAGGGGGCGGTAGCAAGGGCATGTCACAATCTATGATTTTGACCTTCTAGCCACTGGAGACCAATCAAATTCTCCGCGAAGAGCGGGGGGTGAAAATAACATATGAGGAAATTGCCGGAGTATAAATGGCACACTGAAAAGAGCCTTCTTTTGTAAATCCAAGTTTTTTTTCGTTTTGTGGTAAAACTTCATGTCTTCCTTTCAAACCGCAGGGAGAGCGCTGGCTTCTAAATCAAAGAGATGGAGACCTGAACATTTCGTAAGTGCAGGGGTCAAACCTTGCTTTTAGCGTCCCACGAAGACAAAAGGTCAAAGATTTTGGTTGTGGTGGGTGGCATGTGCAAACGGTTCACAAGGCACTTTGTGATCCTGAACAATGCTCATTAAACTTTGACCTTGGGCACTGTGAAATATGGCGAGAGGTTAGTATTTGAGGGGCAGTATTTGAAAAATAAATCAAAAGCAAAACATATTTGACGTGTGCAAGGGAATCTTAATTACAGAGGAATCTGCTTTTCAGAGAAAGCAGCACGCAGAGGCTATAACCTCCCATCTTTAAAACCAAATAGAGAGCGTTTCACCTGTATGATTTACACGTCTCATTTCTGCTTCCCCAGGGAAAATGATCTGGTCTCCATTACAATTCAAGCATTGGGACCGGGCACTGAGGCATGTTGAGCAGGTGTGTGTACTGAACCAGCTAGGCTTCTGTAGGAGTCGTGATGTCAGGACGCAACATCTTGGCCAGGCGCGGCTCGATGTTCAGTCCCGATGTGACCCTGTGTGTGTCCATTTATCCCTGCAGTAGCGCGCAGGGCTGAGTTAGGCCGGGGCCAGGCCTGGTAATGTCCTCTTAGCCCCCACCCCCCAGCACACTGGCGACGAGGGAGGAATTACACTTGCAGCCCACAGAGCCGCATCTCCTCAGTGGAGCTGCTGAAGCACCTGGACAGCGGCGACGTGAAACTCCCCCCGCTTCAGCAGCTTAAAAGAGGGGGGGGGGGCACTTCATCTGATCACCTTGTTTGTAATATGGGGACCGCTCAAGGCCTTCTCTGTGTGTCTTTCCACTCTTCTGTCTGCACTCTGCAGAGAACGGCTGCTAAGTGAGCCAAGCCCAATGAAGGAGACAGAAATGAGGAAAGCAGCAAATAGATCAATGGGGAAGAGAAAGATAAGAAAGAAAACAATGTGAGGATAGAAAATGGAAAAGAAGGACAAAGGAAGAAAGGGTCAAAGGTAGACAATATGGAAGAAAGGAAACGTAAAAGGAAAAGTGGAAGGCATGTAGGGTGAAAAGAACAAAGGATGGAAGGGTGCAAGGCTGGATGGTAGGAAGGAGAAAGGAATGGATACATTGTACTGCAAAAGAATCAGTTGAAAGGAAGAAGAAAGGGTGGAAGGATGTATTGATAGCTGGATGGAAGTATTAGCAGAAAGGATGAATGCATAGAACAGTGAAAGGATGGATTATCGACATGAGAACGAAATGATCAATGGATGTATAATTGCATGAATGGATGGATGGGTGAAAGGATTGAAAGGTGAAAGGATGAATAGATGGAACAGTGAAAGGATGGATGATCGACTTATGAACTAAATGATAACTGGATGGATGGATAGAAAGGCGAAAAGATGGATGGGTGAAAGGATGGATGGGTGAACCGATGAATGGAAAGGTGAAAGAATAGATGGGTGAAAGGATGGAAGGGTGAAAGAATGGAAGGGAGGATGAAAGGGTGAAGGGGACCTGTCTATGGATGCTAGGCTTACTTGTGTTGCTGATTCGGTGTCATCAGAAGTTTAGTCCAAAGTGGGGGGCATTTTAATTTTCTGACTACTTCCTTCCATGTGGGCATTCCCATCTTCCATTAAATTGGCACACATGGCTGGTGAGACGCTTCACAGAGAGGGGAGACGTGTGGGGGAACGTGTACACTGCAGTACATTGCTGGCATCGGCTACTGGTGTCGGGGGTACAGAGATCCCGCGGCCCTGCAGCATTGAGGAGGGGAACTCTTCCCGATTGAGCAGAGCAAAGTGTCACCTTGAGGGGAAGACCCTCTCCACCATGATAGCGCACAGCCATGGAAGGCCTCAAAGGGAGTTGGAGACACAGAGTCACCTGGAGGAGAAGACCCTCACCGCGCCCACAGTGCACCATTGAGTGGCCAGGACACACACTGCTGCCAGACTGGGTCAGGGGTTTGTACCACGCAGCATGGGGGCAGGTGGGGCTCATATAATTTGGAACAGTGATGCATTGATGGCAGACGAGGCACAGTCTGTAAAAGACCAAGGGACACAGGCTGTGGTCAACAGAACACCCAGGAGTGCCCACTCGACCATAGGGGCTCTGGTACCTTTCAGCGAGCTGGTGGACCCGACCATGGCGGCCCCCAGGTGGAAGACCTGGGTGGGGCGGCTGGAGAACTACTTCAGGGCCATGAGGAAGAGAGGAACAATGAGATCAAGAGGTCGCTGTTGCTGCATTTAATTGGGGAAGAGATATATAAACTGTTCCAACACCTCCTGGACACTGGGAAGGTTGACAACTACGACACAGTCACAACCGCCCCCAATGCATATTTTGACCCCCAGTTAAACCTTGATTTTCAACACTATAAACTACCCCAAGCCTGTCAGAGGGAAGGGGAGTTGATAGACATTTTCTACACACACCTGAGGGATTTAGCCAGCACCTGTATGGATGATGACTAGCAGAAGGAGGTCAGGGCGCAGTTCATACAAGGATACAGATCGGCTAATCTGAGGAGACTCATCCTCCAACAGTTGGTGATCAAAATGGAAGACATGCTCTTTCTGGCTGCACGTATGACCTATCCAGTGCCAAAGCAGACAAGATGGTGCTTGCACTCAACAAGGGGGCTGGTAACACTGTTTGTCTGAAGTTGCCTGTCATCAAGTCTGAAGTGGTCGATCCCATTCGCAGTAGACCATTGCACCAAAAGAGGACAATATGGCAGGTAGACACCTCCAGCAGAAACTGTGGTTTGGAATACCACCCGTTGGAGATGTGCCCGGCTGCAGGTCACACATGCCCAGCGTGCAACAATCCAAACCACTTTGCAAGGGTCTGCAGGAGTGGCGAATGTGGGTGCCGAGCCCCTGGCAGAAGACTGCCAATGAGGACTGTTCGCCACCTAACTGCAGGTGAACATCCCCCAGCCCACAGGCCGAAGTGGGGACTGGTGGAAGGTAGATGAAGCAGATGTGGAAGACCCTGAGGAGGAAGAGATATTACCCATCATGTACCCAGCTCCTCATACCCGGGGTGGGCATCCTCAACTGGTTTTCAGAGTGATCATCACCAGACACCACCGTGCCAGGCCTCCTTGGCACAGGGGCCTCGGTCAATGTGCTGACCCATTGACGATATCTGCTACTACCCCCACGCCCTCCTTTCCGACCTTCATAAACCAAGATTTACATATATGGTGGCAAGGCGCCACTTCCCCTGGTAGGGACAATGGATGCGACAGTCCAACATGGAGACAGAGAGATCAGAATCATATTCTACATGACAGCAGACAGACAATGTTACGCTACGGGCCTTAGTCCAGCCCGCGATGCCTCCAGATACTCTGCCGTGGGCTGCGGTTCAGCCCACAACACCTCCCACCTCCTGTCGGGCACGCCGCGATTCCTTGCGGTGGCCCGCTGTTGTTTTTACAGCATCCCAGGTGCGCCCCGCGATGCTCACCTCTGCACCGCTGTGGGGTGTGGTTCAGCCTGCGGCACCTCCCACCTCCTCTATGGCATGCTGCAGATCTATGCGTCAACCCACTGTCAACTCTGCAGTGTCTTAGGTACACCGCAGTTCCAGTTTTGGAACTGCAGCTCCCTACACGATGCTCTATGTTGGCCTCAATCCTCTTACCTCATGCCTGGGGGGCAAACATAATTAATATCCCAGTAACCCTTCTCCTGCCCGGAGGCCATTTCCATTCAAATCTTCTACCCATGATTCTGCAGCCATTCCCAGAATGCCTGGGGAAGGGGTTTCTTGCACTTTTCTAAGATGGTCACTTTTCCTCTCTTTTTCATTGCTGCTTCCCTATCAGAGATGGTGGTGGTTCATTTTCTGTCAAATCACTTCCTGTCTCTGGGTAGCAAAAGGTTGACCCTGGAAAATCCACAGCGATCAATCAAGCCCCCGCCCAGAAGAATGCTACTGAAGTGATTCGCTTCTTTAGCATGGAGACCTTGTGTGTCCTGTTCTTGCCCAATTTAGCTACCCTATCAGAGCCGCTCAGGGTGCTCACAAAGACTGGGATAAGATGGTCACAGGAACAGGTGGCTCTAGACCAGAGGATTACAAACTTTTTTGCTCTCAGCCCCCCTAAGGAAAATGTTTTGAAGCCAGTCCCCCTCCAAAACTTTATGACAAGACTTGGGGGAGTGGGAGTGGTAAGGCTAAGCGCAGGGGGCTAGGAGTATAAGATCATTTCAGGGGTACTTTTCTGTAACTCAAATACCACACTAAATGTGAGAAGTATAAAAGAGCAAATTGGTCACACAAAAACAAAAATTGACCAATAACCTCTGCCCCATATAATTAGGGTATTGTGAGCCCCTCAAACTCCTGGGCCCAAATGTAACTGTACCTGCTTCACTAATGATAGCCGAAGCCCTAAGTAGCAGGCTACCTCCATGCCTTTCCCACCATGCCTGGCCATCACTCCAGCCCTGAAACAGACTCTCTGTCCCTTTCAGAAAAAAATGAGCTCCCAGGTGTTGCTCCCACTTTGCAGCAACGGTTTGCTCAGCTCAAATGCTAGCAAGTCCCCATGCCTCTTTTGGAAAGTAAGGCAGCCATGATTCTGATGCAGAGGGCTGCTCAGCCCCCTGGGATCCAGTGCCACTTTACCTGCTTGAATAATGATAGCTACTGCCGGATGAAACAGGCAGTCTCAACTGCTCTTTGTTAAAAACATGACCCAATCTTGCACATCCCCTTCTGTCATCTCTCTGAGGCCCAAGCTAATCTGTCTCCTCTGCTTCAATATTCACCTAGATTTAGGCTATTTGTATGATACCAAAAATACTGGTACAGCAAGGGTGCACTGGGGACTAATGCAAACAAGGAAAGATAGTAAAACAGCCATAATTGGGGTTTAGTTGGCCTCTCACATCACTGGGCCTCAGTGCCATTGCACCTGCAGCACCAATGATACCCACAGCCCTACAAAACAGGCTTTGCCCTCTGTCCACTGCACAAAGCTATTACGTCTAAGCCTGAGGCTCAGAGTAAGCTGTCTGTCCCTTTGTGTAATAACAAAGGGAACAAAGTCCCACATCTCGCCTTCCCACTCGCCCCTCATATTCTCTGGTGCTGGGTCCCTGCTCCCTGTGCAACAAGGGTGACCTGGGCCCTATTACAAGCAAGGAAAATGGGCCTCCAATCCACTTTCTGCTAGTGAGACAGTCATAATTGGGGTCCACTCGCCCCCCACGCAGTCTTGGTCCCAGTGCCACTGCACCTGCTACATTAAGGGCAGTGCTGTCCCTTTCATTAAAAAAACAGCCCCCATATATTGCTCACATGCCTGTCCATTTGTAGATGGAAAAATTATCCCCCAGACAGCACCCCTCCTATGGCCTTGTCTTAGATGTTATCCATGGATTTGCTCTTTTCTCTGTCTCCTGGGCCATCACTCTGAAGCCCCAGGGGTCCAGATGATCAGGGCTCTGCTTCTGAATGCGACCCTGTAAGCCGCCCTTCAACTCACCTTAAAGGACATCTGCATGTCAAAGTGGGCAGGATTTGTGGGGATCAATGTGTCTATGTTTTTTTCATTTCACAAAACTAGTTGCCATATTTTTGTTAAACAAAAAAGAAACAGCTATCCCTGAATGGTTAATGGGGACCTTGTGATGCCTCTGGGTGAAAGTGGAAGGGGAGGGGTGAGGCTCTCATGTTTTGTGAAGACAAGGGTAAGACAGAGAAGTAAACAAGAAATAGGCCTTCTCCCTAAGGTGACTGCTACCTGACATAAATGTAAATGTGTGCAATTGGTTAATCACTAAACGTAAGGGCTTCTTGGGACCCAGTATAAGCCTTAATTGATGGGGTCACTGGAAGTTTCATGATGACAAGTGACATAGTGGAGTTGAGTTCTGGGAACTGTCTTTTTAATGGATGCTTATGAAAATGCTTGTACTAGGTACAGTCTGATAATCTATTATCAAATACATGCTATGAAAGGACTAGTTTTATCCTAAACACTAAACCCAGAGCCACTGGAACTATGTGATTTTGTGGCTTTTCTCCACTTAATTATGGATCTACCACATAATCCATCACCTTGTGTATAAGCTGCAGAATTTAGAAAAAAAATGTTTTCTAGCTCAAGCATATCAAAAGTTACTAAAATATGGCAACATATGTTTCCACCCAGTGGAACGCCCGTCACAAAAATTAATTAGTCATCTTTCATTTACTTATTTCTGTATTTGGTTGTTAAACTGGACTAATAAGGTAACATCTTTGCCCAAACAATATTACCATGTGCAAAAAGTGCAAAATAATGAAGTAATACTATAAAAATATACTACATTATTCCACATAATTTGCTTTTTTTCTGCATAATTTGATCAACTTTGCTGCATAATTTTGCTGTCCCCTGCCACATAATGCTAGTGGCTCTGACTAAACCATTTTGCAGTAGTCTATCTTAAACTGGGTGTAATACAGTTTTAAAAAAATGATTTACATATTCATATTCACAGTGCTTTCTGTTACAGGCTCCGACATTGTAGCACTATATATACACTTAAACCCCTTTTTCCCACTGCACCCATCAGGATTGAATTCTGTAACTCTTTGGCTTCACACACAGACATCTTTAGTGATTGCATTAACCAATTGAGGATTCATAAGTATTAACTTGAAATTATTTTTTTATTTAAGGTATGCGTTATTTATAAAAAATAGAACAAAATAGTTACAGAATATTTTGTTCTTTTTAATCATGTCTTTGACCCTGTCATGCATTTCAGCTGCTGCTTGGAAATGAAGATAGCCTGGAAACACGGTATAGAAAACAAATCTGCGCTTCTGGGCCATTTTCATTTACAAGTTGTTAATGAGGCATTTGCGCCCCACTGGTAACATGGCCATGGCCCCCAAAGGGGGCTTACCCCACAGTTTTAAGACTTCTGCTCTTGACAGAATAAAGGAAGCTCTTTTAGCTGATGCTACAATGACCGATTTCAACTCTGAAACAGGGATAGAGTAGGGGGTGGATCCGATTTCAGTAGACGTAGGAGCCGTCTTGACTAAGGAACAGGAGCCAGGGGTGTGGGCTCCTCTGGCTTTCGCAAACAGGGCAGTAACAGCCATGGAAGCGTGCTACATGCCAATTGAACTTGAAGCTTTAGCCATTAAATGGGCCTGTCACCGTTTTTGCTTATATTTATATGGATGTGAGTTCAAAGTGATAACCGACCAAAAGCTGCGCGAATGCAGAGTGTTACAGAAAGGGGGCGGGGCCTCTGGCATCTTGCTGGTATCATTACAAAAAAATATTAAGGAAGGGGGGCTGTGTGGCCCCCCTTTCCCTGGGCTGTATTTGGCCAGGCATTTTTTAGAATGGGGAGGGGGCCACGCAGCCCCCTCCCCGGGCTGATTTCGGCCCTGGGGACAGGCAGGGCCCGGCATTTTCTTTTCTTTTTAAAAAAAAATTGAAACTAAAGGAAGTGGGTCATGCGGTCCCCCATCCGGGGCCGATTTTGGCCCTGGAAACCCCATTCCCCATGGCCTTGCCTCTCCGTTGGGGACCGCCCGAAGGCCCCCCCGGTCCCTGCTGACTTCCCGCCTCCTGCAGGAGCCAGCATTGCTTTTGGACAGAGGGAGCTGCTAACATGCAGCTCCATCTGTCTGAAAGCAATTCTGCTCCGCTTCGTGCAAGCTCTCACTTGCATGAAGTAGATAAGTGTTTGCTATGGCTTAGCAGGAGCACCGCCATAGCAAACCGCAATTTCTTGGGGGTGGGCATCCTGGGACATTGCTGGAGCCGGCCCTGGGGGGTGGCGGTCCCCAACGCCATTTATGGCTCCATGGGGGGGGCGGACAGGCCCCCTCCTTTGTTTTGTATTGTCCGGGGAGGTGGTGGTGCCCAGGGCAGAGGATCCGCAACGGACCCCCTTCCTAGTTTTGTTTTTTTATTCAAATTTGCCCCGGGTGATGTGGCGGTCCTGGGGGCTATGAGGGGCCATGTAGGCCCCCCCATTTGTTATTCAATAGCGCCCTTGGGAGGTGGCAGTCCCCGGGGCGGCGCTCAGCCCTCGCATTTATTCTATATAAAGCCCCGTGGAGGTGGCGGTCCCCGGGGCTAGGGGTGGGTCTGCACACCCCCTCGCTATTTTTTTAAACTGTGCCCCGGGGAGATGGCGGTCCCCAGGGCAGCGGGGAAGCCGCGTGGCTCCCCCGTATATGTTAATTACTGCCCCAGGGAGGTGGCGGTTCCCATGGCCTCTTTCAGCCCGAGGAGGGGGGCCCGTTTTCCCCCCTCTTTTTTTCAAAGCCGAACTTGCCCCCAGGATTTGGCCCATCCGGGGCTTATTATAAAGGAAGCGGGGAAGCCTACGCTTTGTTTTATTTTTACTTCTCAGCGGGGGTCAGGAATCCTATGCGACTCATGCCGAATTGTTTTTAAAAAATTGCTTTTTAAGGTTTGCAAGGTCCCAGAGGGACCCCAAGAGCAGGTCAAGGGGGTCAGGGTACTCCTACCCTGTCCCCTTTTCTTTTGTTTAAATGTTTTTTCTGGGACTCGGCTTCCAGCCAAGTCCCAAGATGGCTGCCAACACTTCAACCAGGAAGTTACTCTGTCAGCGCTCTAAAACGAAGCACATTTCAATGTGAAAACCCAGTGCCCAGAGGAGAGGTTAGTTGGGTTTCTTTCGGATGCATGCGTTCTGACATTTCGTGTCCGTTGGGTTGAAACATATGGGGGAAGGAGCAAGGCGAATTGATGTTTTTAGTTTGGGTGATGCGCGAGGCTGGTTAGCTTGACTGTTTTACCCAGATTGCAGAGTTCAACCATTGAGTGGTATTATGGCAACCATAATTGCAATGTGCTTAGTTGTGGAGTGCTTAAAGAGTGAGTTTGGGGCTATAGTGCTTGGTATGTGGCGCTGGTACTCTGTTTAGTAATGGCTGCTACGTGTTTGTGACACTTTCGAGAAGTGGAGTACCTCGTATGTGGTTCCTTGTTCATATAATTTGGGACCAACATTGTAGATGTTGTACTGTCAGCATTTTACAAACAAGGTCTGGGAAATCTGGTCACCGACTTGCATTCAGCTTAAACGAGGGTCTTAGGAAGCAAATATGTTTAAAGTAACTATAGGATGCTTATACAAATTATTTCATTTTTTAATTATTTTTTGGGTGTAGATTACTTTAGAAATGCGCACGCTTGACTGACTCCAGATACACTTTACCATGAATGTCTTTGGATATCACTGGAATTTGGTGTGCACGGAGGTTGTTCTGGTTTCGGCCACAGACAAAAAATTCATTTTTGGTAAGCAGTGTATTATTTTTTAGCGAAATGGGTTACGGGTACTATGGTTGGTACATTTATTCGAGTTTTTGATGTTTATGGAATATATGTTTAACTTTTCTTTCAGGAAACACAGAATGTTAATAAGAACTCTGTAATATGTGAAAAATTGGTTTACCTGTTGCCTTAAAAGTTTATGGTCAGAAAAAAATGGTCTTTTAATGAGATACATAAGATGCTGCATTTCTTAACATGGTGTAAGAAAGTGCCCTCTTTTTGCATGGTCGTCCCCACTTTTTGCTAAACTGCTAATGTACTTTGACTGAGTATGCCATGGGCTCCTGCCAAACAGGTACCCAGGGCCTATGTTCTCATCCTAAAACTGCATTGAAAACAAAACCCAATTGGCACTCTCTGACCACAGGTCAGCCCCTTGTAAATGGTACCACAGGTACTAAGGGCACTGTGGCCAGGGAAGGCCTCTAAGGGCTGTAGCACTTTTGTGCCTCCCTTAGAGGCCCTGTCCCTTTACACAAACACACTGCCTTTGCAGGCTGCGTGTTTTGGTGCAGAACAAAGTGAAGAGTCGACATGGCACACATCCCTGTGTGCCATGCCTGCAACCCCTGCCCTGGCATAGATCAGCCACCCCTCTAGCTGGGTACACTATACCAGTTGTGAGGGTACAGGTGCATGAGCCCTGTACCCCTACAGTGTCTAAGCCAATTCTTAGACATTGTAAGTGCAGTAATGCCATTAAGAGTATATGGTACTGGGAGTTTGTCATTACGAACTCCACAGTACCATAATGGCTTTACTGAAAACTGGGAAGTTTGGTATCAAACTTCTCAGCACATTAAACCCACACTGATGCCAGTGTGGGATTTAATGAAAAATGCACACAGAGGGCATCTTAGAGATGCCCCCTGAAAAAAGACCTAACACTAGTGTCCATGCTGAGTGGCTGCTCAGACATGTTTCTGGACCCCTAGGTCGAGAGCCTGCTGCTCTCGTGGGTCTGAAACAATGCACATCCTGGGACGAGGTGCCAAGCCTCCTCCCCCAGAATGGGCAGGGTCTACGAAGGGGAAGCTTCAAAGGCTTGCCGCCTTTGTGAGCTTCCCCAGGTCTTTTACTGCTTCCAGCAACTGGCCCCCATCGGTTCTGACCCCCACTTTGGGCGGGAGTATCGGCTGGAAAACCAAGTGAGGAAGGGAGGTGCGCCCACCTTTGCCAAGCCCACCCCTCAGGTGGGGGAGGCGAGGTGAAGCACAACTCTCAGTCTCTGCCATCTTGCAGATGGGGGACACAGCCAACCAGAGTGAGGCATATGCCCCCTCCCACTGGAGGGTGGCATAATAGGGGGTGTACCCACCCCAAGGATGAGACCCATTGGTCCCAACCTTTACATACCTGTAACGCCCCTAAATCTAGTATTTAGGGGCACCCCTGAACCTTGCCTCCTCAGACCAGAACCGACCTAGAAGAAAAGAAGAAGAAGGACCGAAGAGCTGTGCTAAAGCTAAGAAGAGGAGGACGCCCACTGACTTTGCCCCAGCCATACCGGCCTGTCCCCACCTCGAACCTGCAGAAGCGAAATCCCGGTCTGTCCTGCAGCCAGCAACCTCAAGAACCCCGAGGACCTGCCCTGCCTTCCACAGAAAAGACTCTGTTTCCCGTGAGCACCGGATTTGCTCACTTACAGACTCTGGCTCCAGGCAAATCCACGAGTCTGCACCACTCTGCACCCGGTGCCCCCGGCCCGAGTTCGAGTGGCCCAACACCACAAGGAGGTCCCCCCAGCGATCCTGACCTGAGATCTGGTGATCTCTGACCTGCCTCGACCCTCTCCACGACGCCTGCAGTCTCTTTCTGGAGGATCCCCGCGACCGGAGCTGGTAAGAAAACCCGACGCCTAAAGACACCCCATGGCCTTGGGTGGCCCAACCAATGGTGTCCCAGCATCCCCAGGGATCACAACTTACCTCTCCAGCCGGTGGTCACCTCCAGAAGATCTTCGTCCCCGAGCCTGCAGTCTTTGTCAAAACCGCAGAATCCCCATTGAAACCAACAGGGCACCTGACGCCAAAACAGCACCATGCACCCAGCCGCCCCTGCACCGCTGTGGGTTTACTTTGGGTGCTATCCTGGATCCCCTTTGCCCTGAGCCTAACAACAGGAGCTTTGCTCCCACAACCCTGTGGCCTGCTCGTGAGCAACCACCAACCGGAGCCTCCCTACCCCCCCTTTGGATAACATTGGGCCTCAGCACTCTGCACCCGGCCACCCTAGTGCCACTGAGGGTGCTTTGAGAGTGCATCCTTTACCCTGGGGGAACCCTTGTTCTAACCCCAGAAACTCAACCCCAAAGACCGAGTACTTACCTGCTAACTGATAACTTCATTTCTTTTCATAGGAATACATTGACTGTTTTTCCTTGAAATGAGTGGAGTTGATTTGTATGAAAACCTGAAAAACTACAACTGTGCAAAACTGATTTTACTTACCTTTTCTCTAGGAAATGTCCCAGTGTGATATCTAGGCATATCATACTGAGTAGAAAAAGTTACTTGAAAAGTAATCTGAAAAGTAATTTTGACATTTTGATTTACCTGTATTTCAGTCAACTGCATTTGAACCTGCATTCAATTGTAAAACACTACATAAGATTTTGCAAAGCATTTATTTCACTTACCTGTGCCAGGCTTGTCTTGGTTCTAGAAATAAAATAACAATAATATTTTTATACAAACAAAATTGGTCTGAGTTCAGTCTTTGAGTGTGTGACATCATTTGCTGATTGAGTGTGAACAACAAATGCTTAACACTACCCTCTGATAAAGCCTTACTGCTCGCCCACACTACCACAAATAGAGAGTAAGGTGCTATCTACTTTTACCTCTGCCTACCTTTGGGGTTCCACTGGATTCTGTGCACACTATACCTCATTTTGGTATAGTATTTACAGAGCCAGCTTCCTCCACATGGTTGCTAGATAGGTTTTCTAACAAATTTTTTTACTTTTCAGAAAGAAGCGTGCTACATGATGCACTTATAATGACTTGGGGACTTCAGTAAGATACAATATTATGATTAGTACTGTTAGCATCAAGCTGTATTTATTAAAGGTTCAAACAATAGGGGGTCTGTATTTGCAAATTGCAAAATTGATTACATAGGCCCCATGGATCATATTTGAATTAAGCCTGTATTGCACATTCTTTGTTTTTTGTGTAGCTTTACATGTATTATGCTTCATTATGGGTGTTGTCTTCTTATATATGTTTGCATGTCATTTTTAATAGTGCTCTGGACATCTTTTATCAGTGTATGTGAATGTAACATAACCTTCTTTTTGTTATATTGTTTATATGTTTTTAAGTCGATGTCTTATGTGTTTTTTCAACAGCCCTGAAGAAGTCATATGTTATATGATGAAATGCGTTGGTTGTGTCTATGTTCGTCTTTTTTGTGAAAAGAGAAATAAAAGAAAGAATACTGAGAACTCACATGGCTTATGATGCTTCTTGATATGTCATATTGATATGAATTAACTGGCAGGATATTGACCTGTTGTGGATACTGAACTCAATGTGATTAAACGTAACTGATCTTCTTTGTGAACTAGTGTGCAATTGAGTGCTCCTGCTTCTATTTTCAAAGTCACACCTGGGCCTGACTGCCTTTTATTTTACTAGCAAAGTTGGAGCCAAACCCAGGTGAAAGGGAATAACTGACCAGAGGCAGTTCTAGAGCTAGACAAAGGAGTGTCCCACAACCCTCAGGCTGTTACTAAGCATAAAAGCGACATCCCCAAAACCTTTAATCAGAATACTGCTGGACCTGTGAAGATCAGAAGAAGGACTGCCTTGCTATCTGAAAATACTGAAAGAAGACTGGACCTGGTGCCTTGAACACAGGGCCCCCAGAAGTGACTCCAAGGGTCAGATGGCTGACCTCCTGTTTGACACACAGGAAAACAACAAGTTTCCAGAGGCCTTTCCTGCTTTCCACCTGCCCAGACCTAACTGTACCTGACCTGGTTCACCTCTGCTGGCCTCTGTAGGAGTGACACCTGACCCCCCAAGTGCTGACTTCAAGGTTCTGTACCCTTAGCTGGAGTCAAGAGCCCACTTCTCCCTGCCTATCTGAAGGTTTTACAAAATCCAACGTAATGCAACATCAAGCCAAGCAGAGACAAGCAGCTCCTCACCAAAGGCTTCACTGGATCCGATGCAGAGTGACATAGAGTCTTGCAGAACTGCACAGCGTCCGACTGCAAGCGTCACCGGATCCAAAGCAGTGCTGCTCTGAACAATGCTGAGCCCCACAGAGTTACCCTGCGCAGTCCTTACATCGAAGTCAGCAGGTAAAACTTCTAGCAGCTCAAACTTGTTCATGCATCCTGCTCTTGCTTCACTGCGGTCGGCCTGCACTTCTGACTTTCTCCCGGTACTGTGCAACCAGATACCCTCAGTTGGCACTTCATGCCTTTTGGAGCTACTTTTACCTAGGACTTAAAAAATCATAACTCCGGTTATACTGATTGTATTTTGGTGTCATTTTATTTATTGAACTTTGCTCTATTTATATAAATTGGTTTTGGATTGTTCTTGTGTTCTGTTTTCACTTTACTACTGTTTGAGTGCTGCATAAATACTTTACACATGGTCTCTAAGTTTAGCCTGACTGCTTGTGTGCTAAGCTACCAGAGGGTTAAGCTCACATTTATTTAGTGACTTTTGAGTTCACCCTGATAAAGACGGAATTATTGTTTGAGGTGGGTTCTCACCCTCTTCAATTAATACACCAATTTCTTACAGTAAGCCTTAAACTACCACAAAAAATTCAAATTCTCTTATGTTCTGCCTCAAACTGAGGTGAGCCCAATATTCAACATGTACAAACCTGCCTGGAACCTTGCACATGTCTTTACTGTCTAATATGATGCCACTATTGAGAAACTAAAAGAAAAATATCTTTTCTCAAGTTGTGAACATGATATTGACTATTTATACTGAAAAGTTAATAGTTTCTGCCTAGTAGTGTTTGCAGATGTTTACTACCACTTTTTTCCTCCTCACTGTCCCCCTCTTCATGACCTCATTTAGTCGCTCCCTTCACCTTTTCACAAAGCAGTTAACTGTTTTATTTCCACACATCTTACAAATAGGCAAGCAAACGAACAAATAAATAAATAAATGCTGGTACGCTGGAAAAGGTGTTGTGAAATTTCACTGGATGAAATGCAAGAATATTAGTATGAGCTGTCATCCTTTGAAGGTACTTGAATGTTCCTGTAGTTTAAATTCTTTCAAGTTATGGTTTTATAGCTAGGTATAGTAATATGATATTCCCTTTCATTAAAAACCCCCAGAAATTCACTGAAAAGAACAAAGGTTAATTTACGTAATAGTTAGGCATTGAAATGGGTTAAAAAATGTTCATAAGCTAAAAATAGCATTGAAATTCACCAGTGATAGTTCAATAAGCCCCTGTCATGCACTGCTTATGATCTCACAGATTACATCACTTGTGACATATTAAATTACATCATTGATGACATTTCAAATTACCTCATTGATGGCATAACTGATGACATCTCAAATTGCTTCATTAAAATGACTGTGACAGTTCGCTATACACTTTTCATACTGCAAGGTATACAGCGCAGCACATCTAGACCCAATTTTCTATAACCTCTGAAGTGCTAAAGGTTGTAACCTTTCGCAACATGCAGAAAATGAAGCATATCCATGAAACCATCCACATTTAGTAGATATTATTATATTTTTATGCTGGTTTTTAGGTGCGTAAGAAACATAATGTCTCTGTAGAAATTAACATGATTTATGTAAGAGTAAACTCACAAATGTAAATTACTCACAAGTGTTTATGTTACCTTTGTGATTTGCCCAGGTAATGCCTCTGTAGCCATTAATGTGATCAGCAATTTATTAAACCTTGAATACTGTTCAAAAGAATGATTGATGATTATTTACTTCAAAATTATATACCTGTCAAATTTGCAACTGAAATGATGCATAAACAGTTGTGGAAAGGGGGTGTTAGATTTATGCAGACATCTCACTCTTTCACTTGCCCCTTTAAAAATACACTATGCCTCAAATGACTAAAATCCCAGACCTCCCCTCACATTTTTACCCCTCTGGTTTTATGTTTTCATGCCTAAATTAGCATCTCAATACTCATTTCCTTCAGCCCGCTCTTCAGTAAATGCTTTAAATTTAAACAATATGGCATTCAGGAGTGCCTCGCTTTTGTCTTGAATAAAAAATGTTAATTCTCTTGTTTCATGGTAGAACTCTGTGGTAAACCTGCATTTGATCACTGGACAGTTAACTGGCAGTCTGCTGCTGGTATTGAAAGTACATGTTTCAGTCTGCATGTCAAAATGTTTTTCACAAAATGGATGAGAAAGATATCTGAGAACTCATAGAAAATGTGTCTTTATTTTAGCTTTCTAGAGCACTGCCTTCTATGAAGAAATGGCACTCTAATTTTATTAATTTCTAAAGGAAATGCTTTACGGCGTGCCACAATTTTGTCATAAATACAGAACGTTAGTAATCTAGCTATTCATTAGAACACTGTGGGAAGCTGCAGTAGAACACTGGGGAATCAACTGATAGGCTTCTGCTGATGTTGGAATTAAATGTTTTACTCAGAATATCAGGCTTTATTCTCTCATGTCTGAGGAAGATAGCGTGAATTTTTTGAAAATGTCATCTTAGCTTCTGTAGCACCTTCCATAACCACTATGAAAACATGAGAGAACCAGTTTTCTTTCAAATCTGGTTAATCAAATCCTAGCAGAGGATCACCATTTTTCACTGAGTAAAATCAACTTAGAACTGATCCAGCGCGAGGCCAATACCTGATCAGGGATCAATACTCAATAATATTACAGAACAATGGCCCATACACATACACCCAAATCCCTGATGCGCTGGGGTCAATTTATATATATTCAATTCTCTTCCTCCTAAAATTCACATATGACATTTCCAAAAATACTTTTCTAACTTATACATCAATTTTCCTTCTACTTGGTCGATGAACCAATTAGTTGAATAGTTGATGGTAATGATACTCCTTATCTGACTAATCATTCGATCAACTAAATAAACACAGACTCTCGTTGAAGTTAATAAAGTTTATCTCAAATTAAATGATAAAATGCTCAATGCATATGGTTACAAGTGCAA
This sequence comes from Calotriton arnoldi, assembly GCA_963921515.1. NCBI lineage: Eukaryota > Metazoa > Chordata > Amphibia > Caudata > Salamandridae > Calotriton > Calotriton arnoldi. Next base: position 463,965 of record CAWUFW010009022.1, read on the forward strand.
TCAATGAACTCACAAAGGGAGAGAAAATATCAGCAATTCAGATAGAGACAAACTCATCAATCAAATAATGACATATGCATGAAGGAGTGGATAGATGAAGAGACAAAAGTTTCAGAGACAAAATACATTTGCAGGTAATTGTTCAAGAAACGAGTCAGAATAATACCAACCCAAAGGATCTGTAGAAAACCACCCCTCTGGCCAAAGTGATGGTGGGGGTCCCCTGAAATAGAGTCAGGGAACAAAGATTTCAGGGACAGGAACAGGACAGGACAGGAACAGCTAGGCCTCTCTGCAAACCGACGGACAGCGACGCATCTCCCCTCTCTCAGCCTCTCCGCCTAACGTCTAACCACACCCCTAAAGGCACCCCAGTTATACCCAAAAACCTACATGTCCGTCCCACATCAATTGAAACATTTGACAAAACTAAACAGATGATTGGTGGACTTTGGGGGTGGTATGTCACACCATGGTGACTTCATTCAGACTTTGAACATATTCATTGTTTTATACCCGTTCCCATGAACTCATAATTGTTCCGTTCACACGATTTAATCCATGTTACAATTGTACATAAATTTAAGCAATGTCCACAGAAGGAGTCTTTCTGTCCCACGGTCTGTCACATCTCTTGGCAAACGATCAGCACATTGGCCTTCAACCCTTTCACTTCTTCTGCTGTGCTCAGCGCTTCATCGTGCCTTGGTCAGATCAATTTCACTCATTTATCCAACCCTTCCTTTATCCAGCTAAGTTAAGGGAAAATGGCGTCTCATCCAGCTCACTATAGCAAATGGAAAAATGAACATTCATTAATTATGTGATAATGTAGTTTTCATTGTTCACCACCCACCTTTGCACTATTCCCTGTTAACGTTTTTCCTAGCATAGCTTTACGCAAAAACGATATTATTTATAATTTCAAAGTAAGCTGCAACATGCAAACTACGAACTGCACATGTGGCCTAGTCATGCATTGTTTTTTGTTTCTTTCAAAGCATAATGTAAATACGATTTTAGTTCTTTCATGCGTTATCTCACGTTAGTGCATGCATGCACAAAGCAGTTTTCCCTTGTGTTCATGTAAGGTGCACGTTAATTTTCTATTACTACTTACTGTTAGTACGTATTATGGGGGTATTCATTCGAGCAGGTTTCTTTTTGCAAAATCCTGCTCCATCAATCCCCCCTTTGATGGCTTTCTGGAGCCATCATAAAAAATACCTACCGTACCGAGTGCCATCTTCATTTATCTAAAACTCTGTATTCTTCTCTCTTTTTATGGCACTTTCATCTATATCTTTCATAATATTATAGTATTCTTCTAGCTCAATTTCCTCTCTTTTTCTCTTTCTCGCTCTTCGTCTATTCTCTGATTCTGTCATTTCCTTTTTCCCGCTCTTACACTTACAACATTTGTATGTTGTTATTATCACAAAATCTACTACAGCTTCTGAAATAATTGGCATTATTATTTTTCCTAATAAGCTACTTCCAAAAGTAGTAAACCATTTACCTACAGAGGAGAAACTCTTACCAAGTCTCTCCCAAACACCGTCAACCTCCAGTTGGGTCAAATCTTCATGTAATTTCGTAATATTCTTTATATATCGCTCAATTCCTTTACTTTTGTCAGGGATATAGGTACAGCAATGTTGGATCTTCAACATGCCACAGACTCCACCCTCTTTTGCCAATAAGATATCAAGGGCAAGTCGATTTTGCAAAACCATTGATCTGATTGCAACCATTTCTGTGTCAATCATTAAGAAACCACCAGCAGTATCTGTCGATAAACGATCAACCACTGTGGATAACTTCCGAATTTTATGCAAAGTTAGAACGACTCCAACTGATGGTATCAGTGCACCAAAAATATCACCTACTATTTCTGAGAAACTTGCTCTCTTGTTACGTGTTAGTCTGTGATTTATTTCCTTTACTTTGTTGCTGTTTCGGTCCATGTGATAGACCTTTGGAAAGACAATAGCAAAATAACAACTACCATACCAATGTGCAGGCAACCTATAGTAGGCTTTCTTACCACACACATAATAGACTCCTGGAAAAACAGGATCAGTTCCACCCTTCAGTCCCCAACCTCCAGTGATTTGGAAAGTATGCTCACATTCACTAGTACCAATGAAATAATTGTTATAATTAGTTTTCATTCTAAGCAAACATATTTTTCCCTTCTGATGCCAGTCCAGGGACATTGCAGCGTATGTTTCGCCTTTCTCATAATATCCTTCCCTGAAAGCCCATGGTGGAACCTGTGACTTCTGTTCAGCAGCTTTTCTCTGGAAATTTTCCTTTCTACTTTCTACCATTTCTATAAATACTTTTTCTTCAATCTGCAAACTACATGTTAAATTATTATTATTATTATTATTAGTTAAATTTATAAGGCGCGACAGCTACCCAAAAGGGTTTCCCGGTGCCGGGCAGACCAAGGAATGTATCACCGTTTAAATGATTACTGGTTAAAAAGCCAAGTCTTTAGTAATTTACGAAATTGGGCATATACCGTTTCGTTCCGAATAAATGTGGGAAGGGAATTCCAAAGTGAGGGACCGAGATATGCAAACGATCTGCCACCCATCCGAGATAGTCTGACTCTGGGCACAGAGAATGTCCCTTGGGTAGACGAGCGAAGGCATCGAGGAGGCACATAAAGACAGGCCAGGGATTGCAGATATTGCGGTGCTATGCCTATTTTGATTTTGAACATGTAGCTCAGGGCTTTGAACTTAATTCGGTTCTCAACCCTGAGCCAGTGCAGGTCTCGCAGGTGACCGGAGACAGAGGTGGCTCTAGGGACCCGGCAAAGTAATCTTGCAGCAGAGTTCTGAGCCATTTGCAACCTGCGAGTCACCTCCTTGTTGGTCCCTAGATAGAGAACGTTTCCGTAGTCCAGTCTTGAGGTGATTAATGCCTGGACTACTGTTCTCTGGGTAGGCTCTGGCAGCATCCAAATGATCTTTTTTAGCCACTTCAGGATGGTAAAACATGTGGCGGCCACCTTGACAGCTTGATGTTGCATGGTTAGTGAGTCATCAATGATGACGCCCAGATTACGGACTTGACGGGCGGGTTGGGGAAGTGCACCCATCTCACTAGGCCAATGTTGTGGGCCCCAGAGATCCTTGTTTTTACCCAATATCAGGACCTCGGTCTTCTCTCCGTTGAGCTTGAGGTAATTAGCCTGCATCCAATTGTTTTTATAAGCATATTCTACATCTAAAGCCTTAGTCATATGGAAGAACTCTCCCATATAATGTGCATTTTTACTACTTAAAACCTTATTTATTTCCTTAATAACAGGTATTTCAGAAAACACTAATGGGGATATTCTCAAGAACGTGTGATAATTATCGCAAAATTAGCTTAACGCAACTTTGCACATCGCAGTCCATCGCGGGAAAATAACACTGTGTTAACGTTGTATTCTCAACCCGGCGGCACCATGCGCTAGTCACACGATAACGCGCAAAAATGCCCGCGTTAAAATCAACGCGACGCAGAAAAATGCGAAACATGAACGCGAAAAAAGTTGCGATGCCCCAAATCGCGAAACAAAAATCAGCGATAACCAGCGACAGGCCTGCAATTCCCACGCGTCATGCGGGAAAATGCACCATAAAAGCAGAAAAAAAAAAAAGACAAAAAAAAGTGAAACTGCGTAGCACCATGGATGCACCCGGACCGAGTGCAGAGGACAACGCGAACCCCACAAGCCCCACAGACGACCGGCAAGGAACCTCGGGGTCGGGGAAGGCCAAGGAGAAGAGGAAGAGGAAGACGCGGTTCAGTCCGCAGGAAAACAGGATCATCGTTACGGAGGTGATAGAACACTACCAACAACTGTTCGTCACCTCCAACGTGTCATTGGCAACAAAGACGCAAATATGGCAGACTATCTTGGACCATGTGAATGCAGTTGCAGAGTTGAGGAGGACAATGGAAAAGGCGCTGGAATGATGTGAAGGGCAAAACCAAGAAGAAACTCGATGCCAACATGAAAGCAGAAACGCAGATTGGAGGTGGGGGTCCAGTGGCACACCAGGAGCTGGATGACATGGAGAAAATGGTGGCCACAGTCATCAGTCGGGATACGGTGCCAGGAGTAGTGGATCCGGACACTGCTCAACATGACCTGACACAACATCAACAGGGTGAGTACCGACCAGGTACTGGGGGACGGGGAGATGGGCACAATGACACACATGCACAATTAAGTAGAGCACACTGCACACCCACAATGACTCTGGATCATGTCCCTGATCTCCTTGGCATACTGCAGCACACATAGAAACAGCAAGTAGGCCCCCGTCGACATTGTGCCCGGAGGGGGCCCTCCCCACACATCACTAATCTCACAACAAACCCATACACATGTGCTGAACCCAGCAAAGCTGCGGGTCCGTGTGCCACACTGACAATGCAAGTGACACTGCATGACCACTAGCATGGCTGCAGTCCAATTATCATGACATGGTGCACGCCACAACATTGAGGTGACTGAGTGTGGACCACATCCGGAAAGGAGCAGGTCACACTCTGACACATCCACGTGCACAAACAACCCCTGATGTCAACAACACATCTGCGGACAAACCATGCCCAAGAGTCACAACTCGACCAAGAGCCCAATTTACCCAAGTCCACAACATCTCAGCACTGTAGAAGCACAGAAGTCAAAGGCACACCGCCTGAAAGGGATAAGGGGCAGCCAAATCAGAGCTGCAGGGGCGACTCACCCACAATGCAGCACACACACATAAGAATAAGAGCACCTCAACATTGACAACAATGTGATACAAACTGCAACACCTTCACAACAGAACACAGGACACAATTGGTGCCGCATGTGTGTACAAAATGGCCAATCACATCTGGCATATCAGGAAACTGTGAGATGACAATGTACGAGTACAACCTCACATCCGTGATGTAGTACAAATGTCCACTGTCCCGCATCAAATAGGCATCTCCTCACAAACTGTCACAATGTACATTGTCATGCAGTCTGTATGTGAACTCCGCCAATGCGTCAACATACATGGAACACACTGTGAAACTGCATCTCCCCTTTACATTGCAGAGGGACAATCAACACCTCCTGCAGAGCAGACCCCACATCACGTCAGCGATGATGGAGACGACCTCCAGGACATCGACTTTGACGAACTCCAACGGTTCATGGACAACCTCCGCACCCCACCTCCAGAAGCAGGGCAGCCCAGCACCATCGAGGTGATCCCACCCCCTGCACAGACCACACAGCAGGAAGCACCCACCACCACGTCTGGCTCCCAGCACCTCACCGAAGAACACATGGCGTTCCAACGCCGTGTGTTAGACTGCCAGAAGGAGCTGGCTGAACAGGTGCGGGTGGAGCTTCGACCTCATGGCAGCCAAACTAGATGCCATACGTGGGTGTCTAAGTCCCATCAGGGACCACTTACACTCCCTAACGGACACCCACAGTCCGCCCCATGCCGTCCAACAATCCATGGCTGGCGTCGCTGGAGTCATGACTCGGAGACAACAACAACTGTCTAGTCAGAGTGGCTACAGCGATGTCATCCGTGATTTGGGAAACATGAGGAGGGTCATGGAGAACATGGAGCGGATGCAGGCGCAAAGAATGGCTACCATGGCTGCACACAAGAAAGCTGTAGATGGGATCTTCCATGCCCTGCAGATCCTCATCATGGGAGTGATGCCACAAGACATTGCGCAGATGAATGCTGCTGCTACTTCTACATCCACATCTCCGGCCCTTGATGTGTCAGTGTCACACAGTGCTGCAAACCAAACACCACCACCCACATGTGAGGCACATGAAACGTCAGAGGAAGAAGATGAGGATGAATCTGCAGTAGCATTCGTCTCCGCCATATGGCTTGTTTCTGCTTGGGTCTGCCCTCTGCATCATGACCTGGAACAACACCTTCCACTGTCCCCCGACACACTCTGCCACACCAACCTTGGACCTCGACATGGACTGCCATATTTTGCATGCTCAACAATGACACAGCAATCAGCCTGCGGACTGGACTCTTCCCCTTCCGAGTAACTTGTCAATCCCTAAAGGACTCTGGCTGGCCCTCCACGGGCAACATTGTAAAGTGTTGTCTGCATGGCCCAGTACTAAGACAGCTTCAACACCCCACTGAACGTGAATAACACATTCTAATACACACAGATGTGTCATGTCCCTGATTAATCAAGTATGAAAGCATGGACGAATGTAGGGGCAGTGATTCCCCCTTACGTCCATGTAGCTCATGTTGTGGGACTTGAGTCACAGGGTGCATCCCTGCATCTTGGTGGTACATATTTGACCCTAAAAGAAGCCCTGTTGTCAACTGTAGGTCACAAATGACAGCCTACATGTAATGATTTGGGACACATGTGAAACGTTGATGAGTGGGATTCCGTACTATCTTTGACACACAGAAATGGCATTTCGAATACGTGACACCCTAAACAACCTCTCTGTACAGAGGTGACACACCCACCATCTATTTCCAATTTATGAGATTGTTAGCACTACATGTTGCACTTACACTTGTCAGAGTGATGTGCTTGTACAGAGTAGTAACATGCACACAGGGAATGTGTGTTGTAATGAATTTATTTGCACATGCTGTGCCTGTGGTCATTTTGTACTGTCCCATGATTGCTAAGGACTGTGACAATGTGACGTGCTCATGTGAAGAAATTGTCAATGATGGTGTTCCTACGGGCTATTCCTGCTGCTGCTGCAGTGGGGTGTGGTCCACCTGCCTCATCTTCCACATCATCGTCCGGTGCATCTGGCACTTGTAGCCATGGGGCATTGGTGCGTACACATATGTTGTGCAACACACAACATGCAAAGATCATTTTGCACACGATGCCTGGGCTGTACAGGAGCCTTCCACCTGTGATGTCCAGGCACCTGAAACGTGACTTCAACACGCCAAATGTGCGTTCCACGATGCCCCTGGTGCGTTTGTGGGCTGCATTGTACTGCCTCTGGGCCTGTGTGTTCGGGGCTCGGAGGGGTGTCATCATCCAAGGGCAGAGTGCATATCCTTGATCACCTGTGACAGAGCAGAGAGACATGAGTCAAAAGTTGGTTCTGCATTTATTTATTTATTTATTTATTTATTATGAGATTTGTAAAGCGCTCAATTACCCATGGGTGTCTCGGCGCTAAGGACAGCAGGCGGATACCATATATTGGAGAAACTTACTGATTAAACAGCCAGGTCTTTGTCATTTTCCTAAAGGTTAGCAAAGATTGGGAAGATCTAATCTTTAGTGGAAGAGAATTCCAAAGTTTTGCAGTGGCGACTATAAAACGTTTATCGCCCCATGAGGCTGTTTTAGTGCGAGGGACCCTAAGCAGAAAAGCAGTGGATGAGCGAAGGGCTCGGCCCGGAACGTAAACTGCTAGCTCCCTGATTAGAAACTGAGGTCCTGTTTTACGAAAGGCTTTATAGGCAATACACAAGGCCTTGAACTTTATACGATTCTTCACACATAGCCAGTGATAGTTCCGAATGACATGAGAAATTGGCTTATATTTAGGGGTTCCTGATAGCATCCTGGCGGCTGCGTTTTGGACTGACTGTAGCTTATGAACGACTTTTTTGGGGCATTTACAAGAAGCCCGTTGCAATAATCAATAGTAGACATAACTAATGTACTAACCAAAGTTTTCCCTGCAGTCAACGGCAAAAATGGTAAAATCTTTTTTATCATACGTAACTTGTGGAATGAAGCTGAGACCACTGAGTTAGCATGAGGCAAAAAGTCAATTTGTCATCGTATATGACGCCCAGGTTCCTAACCCTGGTAACTGGGAGTGGGGGGGAACCCAGTGAGACAGGCCACCAAGAGGAGGACCAAATAGGAGATAGCTTGCCAAATGTCATAACCTCTGTTTTATCAGAGTTCAATTTGAGGCAATTGCTGGACATCCAGCTACTAATTGCAAGCATGCCTTTTTGAAATATAGTATAGTCAACACCAGTTGCGTATCGTCGGTATTACGATGTAAGGCCCATCCCATGAGACTTGATTACTCTAGCTAAGTCCGACACATAGATATTAAATAGTGTCGGACTTAGGGATGATCCTTGTGGGACACCACATGGGAGGGCCAATTGGGCAGACTGGAAGGTGCCAAAGTTTACCGACTGAGTCCGGTTGGTGAGAAAGGAAGTCAACAGTGCTCTTGCATTGTGTCGGATACCCATTTTAGTGACACGGTCGATCAAAATAGTATGATCGACCGTGTCAAAAGCTGCTGAGAGATCCAACAATACAAGAACCACTGTGCCTCTTTGATCCAAAATGATTCTAATATCTTCAGCTGCCTTAATGAGTGCGGTTTCTGTTCCATGGCCTTTGCGAAAACCAAATTGAGTGTCGTCTAACAGATGATGATCTTCAAGATACTTAGAAAGTTGAATATTCATCACCTTTTCAAATATTTTAGCTGGAAGAGGCAAGCTGGCTATTGGCCTATAATTTTTTGTGTCATGAGGGTCTAAGTTTACCTTTTTTAACAATGGTTTTATAATAGTTTTCTTCCAGGCCGTAGGGTATATGCCTGAGGCAAACATAGTATTACAAATGCTAGATAGAACAGGTGCCATGATGTGTTGGCAGGCTCACTAGTTCATTGGTGTGTGATATGTGTGACTCAGTGATTCCTGTTTGACAGGTACTGCTTGTAGCAAATGAGCGGCATCAATGTGTATTACGTAGCCTCACTGCTGCTCCTCCCCCCCGAGCCTATTCACTAGTGTGCGCAGCGCGGTTGCATCACTTGCACTACTACGGCACACCATTGTCATGCCTGTCTGCGCATGTCCACAAGCCTGACAACGACACTGTGATGTTGTGCGCTGACGCTGGGCGGCCACATGTGTGTAGGCCTACGGTAAGGATAGGGCGGACACAGATGTAGAGTTCATGGCGGGCTGAACTCGCGATGCGGTTGAGGGTAGTCCTATGGCCTACGCTGCGGTAATAGCAACCCACACAACAGTTGGCATGTATGATCCCGGACCCCGAGCGGGCTTGCGCTTCTTCATTTATCCCTTCGGCCGAGCCTGCACTCTGGGGGCATGCTACATTGCAACATTGTCCATTGCGGGACGGGTGGCGCCGACGCTACAACAGAGACACACGCATTAGTTACTTCCTTGGCAAGGCCAACACATAGCAACGCCCAGAGCCCTGGGCTGATCATCCACACCCATACGCTGGACTGTCGTACGCCAGCCCACTCCGCTTACGCTTACAGGGGGGTACGACACAGCTACATGTCCCAGGTCTTCCCCACTGCCTGAGGTGACATGGTTGCATCCGCTGTACACAGCACAATGTAATGTGGTAGGGCCCGGGGCCCTCATGCATACACAATGACCACACGGACAAACTTAGAGTTTGTGGAACTGGCTACGGGCACGTGCGCCCGGCCCCTTTTATTGCCAGGGTCACATGTCCAGTGACGCCTGTGCTGGATGAGTGTGGGGTGAGTGTAAGCCAGCCCTCAGGGAGTGGTTGTTGCTGGCAACAACTACAACAGTGATCAGACAATCAGTAGTTCAAAGTCCAAACAGCAAGCGTCCATGACTTGAGCTGCACAGAGTTAGTGGCCCCGGATGCACTGCGGCCGGCACAGGCACACCGCCACGGGACGGTGATTTGCGGTGCACTGAGGTAGGGCCACGGGAGCTGAGCGGGTCCTCGTCGATGTCCAAGTTGAATGTCGCCGAGTGTTTCGGGGGACAGTGGAAGGTGTTCTTCCAGGGCATGATGCAGAGGGCAGAACCAAGCATGAACAGGCAATATGGAGATGAATGCTACAGACTCATGTTTAACACCAAGTCAGTATCAGCTACATGATGATGAAGACAACCCCCAGGCCATAGACTCAGACGCCACCAAAGTTCAAACAGAGAGTGTCCCTGAATTTCGGGGCACAGAGTTAGTGGCACCAGAGCTGAAAGGGGATGCAGTCTGCGATGAGGCCTGTACAATGGTATGAACTCTGCCATGAAAAAAGCAAGACTCAGTTCCAAATGTGTGACCTACTTGACCGCAGTGTAGGCCGGAGGCAGCGGTCAGCAGGGGCCCACAGCCACGTGTCGTTGGCTTGCGATGCACAGAGTTAGTGGCACCAGAGCAGTTGTTGGAAGTGTTCGATCACCTCCATAACAATGATCCTTTTTTCCTCCCGACTGAACCGAGTCTTCCTCTTACTCCTTTCCTTGCATGCAATGATATGAACTTGGCCATTGAAAAATCAAGACTCAGTTCCAAATGTGTGACCTACTGGACCGATGTGTAGGCTGGAGGCAGCAGTGGAGTACGTCAACGAGAGAGGAGTGCTGGGGGCCTGTGTCGCAGAGGGCGTGATGGTCTGAGGAGGCTGCCAAGGTCATGGGCCTCGGGCTTGGAGCTTACACCGGCACGTGGTGGGCCCTCTTTGACACACGCCGGTGTCGGGAGGTGAGCAGTGAGGCCTGGTTGTGCAGGGGGGGGCCAAGACGGGTCAGGGGACCAGCGGCCTGGGGTGCAGCAGGCGCACAGGATCGCAGGCACCGCCGCTCACGGCGTCGGCCTCGTGGCGGGCTGACAGGCGCCGCCCTGGCAGACACGTTGGCCATTCCAGAAGAGAACCACGCCCAGAGCAACGGGCTTTTTATTCACACCCCTACGCTGGCCTGACGTACGCCGGGCCAGCCCACTCCGCTCATGCTTACAGGGGGGGACGTAACAAGCTACATTTCCACGATCTTCCCCACTGCCTGGGGTGACATGGTTGCGTCCACTGTCCACTACACTCCAAACACCAGCAGTATATGTCGACATGGACATGTCTGTGGTCTGCATACTGCAGTCTGGCCAGCACATCCACGTCACACTTGGCATTGTGTATATTCTCATTCATGGGTCACTTGCCTCCTTCGCACATGCCTGGTTCCCACCTCTCCCCACATTCTGCTATTGTGTGGCTGAGGTGCCATGCCGTTGATGGCTTGTGTACATGGCTAGCCCAGGTTACCACAATAAGTTGTGCTGTCGTGTCTGGTAGGTGGACATGTTGTTTGGCATGTTGTATGTGAGTTTGTAACGTGTGCATCCCCAGAGTCGTGAGTTGCATGACTGTGTAGTTGAGGTGTGTGGTGTGTTCATTTGGTACTTACCAACGAGCAATGCATTCCCATAGGTGCCATCCTGAAAGCGCTGGTTGATGATGAACTGTCAGAAGATGAAGGAATCATGCACACTGCCTGGGTAGTTGGCGACGACATTGGTGAAGAGTCCCAGGTGGTCCACTATTGCCTGCACATTGATGGAATGCGTGTGCTTCCTGTTGCGGTAATTGTGTGCAGTGGCGGCAGGGGGCACAAGGAGTACATGTGTGCAGTCGATTGCCCCCAACACGTGCGGGAAGCCAGCTATGGCATAGAAGCCTTGCTTGGTCTCCAGCTGTTCCTGCGCAGTGTGTGGGAAGTGAAGGTGCTGGGGTACCAAGCTGATGATGGCATCCAAGACAGGTGTGAGGAACTTGGGTAGGGCTGGCTGTGAGACTCCTCCGACTCTGGCAGTTGTTGGTTGGAAGGTACCAGAGGCCAACAGGTGCAGCACAGCCAGCAGCTTTGTCTGCGGAGGGATGTTGTTTGTCCGCTGTGTTGGTACCGTCAGCCTGTGGGCAATGATGGTCAGGATGCGGAGGATGGTTGTCCTTTTGAGCCTGTAGTGGACAATGACATCCTCTGGTGTTAAGTCTGTGAGGCTGATGCATTTTCTGAAGGTCCGCTGCCTTTGTCTGCGCTGCCTCTGTGGCAGTCCGGGGGGGGGCAGGAGGGTCCGGGGGGGGCGGGCCTGGGTGTGGTGGCGGTGGGTGTTGTGGCCCTCTTGGGGCTCCGAGCTGCATGATCAGTAGCTCCATGGCATCTGTTGTTCTTCAGGTGTGGCTCTGGTCTGGGCTCCCTTTTGTGGTGCAGGTTGTCGTCCGACTTAATACCAGGTAGGAGCAGGTGTTAAATTCCTGCTGCTAACGCGCCTTATCGCCTGTTTTGTGATCTTATCGCTGATCTGGCTGGTCGTAGAGAATATTGCGAAGTGGTGTTTTCGCGGCTTTTTGCACAGGAACGCCTACTCTGCATCTCATTAGCATTAGTTGCCGGTGTCATCCGTGGCGATGTTTTTTGCGGCTGCTATTGCAGGAAAACTGGCGATATTGGCTGTTAGCACCAGCTTGTGAATGGTGCGATAAATCTATCGCCACTTTGGCTGCGATAAAGTGCCGCTAACTCGGCGATAGGTCCTTGAGAATATGCCCCTAAATCTATATTAGAATAGTGAAATTCGAGCTTCCCCGTCACGTAAAAAAAACTGGTTAAGACACTGCAAGACACACCATATGTTAAAGGAAGGTGATAGTACGTCACCCCCTCTGAGACAGACGAAGGCAATTGCATGCACACATAACAATCACTCACATTCATTGTATCAATATATTCAAACAGCAATTTAGTAAACACATTTAACGAGAAATCACTAATTTATTTATCATGATGGAGAATGCTTCCGTCCATTTGTTCTATGTTGGTATTAGGTGTTCCTTTAGTAACAACATTCACTCTTTCACTTGTTACATCATTAGTATTATTTCCATTATTACAGGAACAGGGGTGGGAGCCCCTGGCATTCTGGTAAATGCAGTCTCATGTTGCTTGCTTTGTTCTAGTATTCCGAGTGTTTCGCCAGAGTTGGCGCAGATAGTGCTGATCTCTAGACACGTGTTTCTGGTTCTTTAACTTTAACCGTCATCAGTAGAGATTACAGGCTTCAAAGTTGGGGTTTGCTGAGTAGGCTGCCAAACATTACATCAGGTCAAGTACCTCTCACTGGCGCGCGGGTGCTTCTTCCACGAGCTCATCAGCTCAATGACTCACAGGAGCACTTTTAAACAGGAACAGGGGTGGGAGCACACCACTTCACCCCCAGCAAGGTTCGCCCCTGGCATTCTGGTAAATGCAGTCTCATGTTGCTTGCTTTGTTCTAGTATTCCGAGTGTTTCGCCAGAGTTGGCGCAGATAGTGCTGATCTCTAGACACGTGTTTCTGGTTCTTTAACCGTCATCAGTAGAGATTACAGGCTTCAAAGTTGGGGTTTGCTGAGTAGGCTGCCAAACATTACATCAGGTCAAGTACCTCTCACTGGCGCGCGGGTGCTTCTTCCACGAGCTCATCAGCTCAATGACTCACAGGAGCACTTTTAAACAGGAACAGGGGTGGGAGCACACCACTTCACCCCCAGCAAGGTTCGCCCCTGGCATTCTGGTAAATGCAGTCTCATGTTGCTTGCTTTGTTCTAGTATTCCGAGTGTTTCGCCAGAGTTGGCGCAGATAGTGCTGATCTCTAGACACGTGTTTCTGGTTCTTTAACCATCATCAGTAGAGATTACAGGCTTCAAAGTTGGGGTTTGCTGAGTAGGCTGCCAAACATTACATCAGGTCAAGTACCTCTCACTGGCGCGCGGGTGCTTCTTCCACGAGCTCGTCAGCTCATTGACTCACAGGAGCACTTTTAAACAGGAACAGGGGTGGGAGCACACCACTTTACCCCCCAGCAGGGTTCGCCCCTGGCATTCTGGTAAATGCAGTCTCATGTTGCTTGCTTTGTTCTAGTATTCCGAGTGTTTCGCCAGAGTTGGCGCAGATAGTGCTGATCTCTAGACACGTGTTTCTGGTTCTTTAACCATCATCAGTAGAGATTACAGGCTTCAAAGTTGGGGTTTGCTGAGTAGGCTGCCAAACATTACATCAGGTCAAGTACCTCTCACTGGCGCGCGGGTGCTTCTTCCATGAGCTCGTCAGCTCAATGACTCACAGGAGCACTTTTAAACAGGAACAGGGGTGGGAGCACACCACTTCACCCCCCAGCAGGGTTCGCCCCTGGCATTCTGGTAAATGCAGTCTCATGTTGCTTGCTTTGTTCTAGTATTCCGAGTGTTTCGCCAGAGTTGGCGCAGATAGTGCTGATCTCTAGACACGTGTTTCTGGTTCTTTAACCGTCATCAGTAGAGATTACAGGCTTCAAAGTTGGGGTTTGCTGAGTAGGCTGCCAAACATTACATCAGGTCAAGTACCTCTCACTGGCGCGCGGGTGCTTCTTCCACGAGCTCGTCAGCTCAATGGCTCACAGGAGCACTTTTAAACAGGAACAGGGGTGGGAGCACACCACTTCACCCCCCAGCAAGGTTCGCCCCTGGCATTCTGGTAAATGCAGTCTCATGTTGCTTGCTTTGTTCTAGTATTCCGAGTGTTTCGCCAGAGTTGGCGCAGATAGTGCTGATCTCTAGACACGTGTTTCTGGTTCTTTAACCGTCATCAGTAGAGATTACAGGCTTCAAAGTTGGGGTTTGCTGAGTAGGCTGCCAAACATTACATCAGGTCAAGTACCTCTCACTGGCGCGCGGGTGCTTCTTCCACGAGCTTGTCAGCTCAATGACTCACAGGAGCACTTTTAAACAGGAACAGGGGTGGGAGCACACCACTTCACCCCCCAGCAAGGTTCGCCCCTGGCATTCTGGTAAATGCAGTCTCATGTTGCTTGCTTTGTTCTAGTATTCCGAGTGTTTCGCCAGAGTTGGCGCAGATAGTGCTGATCTCTAGACACGTGTTTCTGGTTCTTTAACCGTCATCAGTAGAGATTACAGGCTTCAAAGTTGGGGTTTGCTGAGTAGGCTGCCAAACATTACATCAGGTCAAGTACCTCTCACTGGCGCGCGGGTGCTTCTTCCACGAGCTCGTCAGCTCAATGACTCACAGGAGCAGTTTTAAACAGGAACAGGGGTGGGAGCACACCACTTCACCCCCCAGCAAGGTTCGCCCCTGGCATTCTGGTAAATGCAGTCTCATGTTGCTTGCTTTGTTCTAGTATTCCGAGTGTTTTGCCAGAGTTGGCGCAGATAGTGCTGATCTCTAGACACGTGTTTCTGGTTCTTTAACCGTCATCAGTAGAGATTACAGGCTTCAAAGTTGGGGTTTGCTGAGTAGGCTGCCAAACATTACATCAGGTCAAGTACCTCTCACTGGCGCGCGGGTGCTTCTTCCACGAGCTAGTCAGCTCAATGACTCACAGGAGCACTTTTAAACAGGAACAGGGGTGGGAGCACACCACTTCACCCCCCAGCAAGGTTCGCCCCTGGCATTCTGGTAAATGCAGTCTCATGTTGCTTGCTTTGTTCTAGTATTCCGAGTGTTTCGCCAGAGTTGGCGCAGATAGTGCTGATCTCTAGACACGTGTTTCTGGTTCTTTAACCGTCATCAGTAGAGATTACAGGCTTCAAAGTTGGGGTTTGCTGAGTAGGCTGCCAAACATTACATCAGGTCAAGTACCTCTCACTGGCGTGCGGGTGCTTCTTCCACAAGCTCGTCAGCTCAATGACTCACAGGAGCACTTTTAAACAGGAACAGGGGTGGGAGCACACCACTTCACCCCCCAGCAAGGTTCGCCCCTGGCATTCTGGTAAATGCAGTCTCATGTTGCTTGCTTTGTTCTAGTATTCCGAGTGTTTCGCCAGAGTTGGCGCAGATATGCTGATCTCTAGACACGTGTTTCTGGTTCTTTAACCGTCATCAGTAGAGATTACAGGCTTCAAAGTTGGGGTTTGCTGAGTAGGCTGCCAAACATTACATCAGGTCAAGTACCTCTCACTGGCGCGCGGGTGGTTCTTCCACGAGCTCGTCAGCTCAATGACTCACAGGAGCACTTTTAAACAGGAACAGGGGTGGGAGCACACCACTTCACCCCCCAGCAAGGTTCGCCCCTGGCATTCTGGTAAATGCAGTCTCATGTTGCTTGCTTTGTTCTAGTATTCCGAGTGTTTCGCCAGAGTTGGCGCAGATAGTGCTGCCAAACATTACATCAGGTCAAGTACCTCTCACTGGCGCGCGGGTGCTTCTTCCACGAGCTCGTCAGCTCAATGACTCACAGGAGCACTTTTAAACAGGAACAGGGGTGGGAGCACACCACTTCACCCCCAGCAAGGTTCGCCCCTGGCATTCTGGTAAATGCAGTCTCATGTTGCTTGCTTTGTTCTAGTATTCCGAGTGTTTCGCCAGAGTTGGCGCAGATAGTGCTGATCTCTAGACACATGTTTCTGGTTCTTTAACCGTCATCAGTAGAGATTACAGGCTTCAAAGTTGGGGTTTGCTGAGTAGGCTGCCAAACATTTCATCAGGTCAAGTACCTCTCACTGGCGCGCGGCTGCTTCTTCCATGAGCTCGTCAGCTCAATGACTCACAGGAGCACTTTTAAACAGGAACAGGGGTGGGAGCACACCACTTCACCCCCAGCAAGGTTCGCCCCTGGCATTCTGGTAAATGCAGTCTCATGTTGCTTGCTTTGTTCTAGTATTCCGAGTGTTTCGCCAGAGTTGGCGCAGATAGTGCTGATCTCTAGACATGTGTTTCTGGTTCTTTAACCGTCATCAGTAGAGATTACAGGCTTCAAAGTTGGGGTTTGCTGAGTAGGCTGCCAAACATTACATCAGGTCAAGTACCTCTCACTGGCGTGCGGGTGCTTCTTCCACGAGCTCGTCAGCTCAATGACTCACAGGAGCACTTTTAAACAGGAACAGGGGTGGGAGCACACCACTTCACCCCCAGCAAGGTTCGCCCCTGGCATTCTGGTAAATGCAGTCTCATGTTGCTTGCTTTGTTCTAGTATTCCGAGTGTTTCGCCAGAGTTGGCGCAGATATGCTGATCTCTAGACACGTGTTTCTGGTTCTTTAACCGTCATCAGTAGAGATTACAGGCTTCAAAGTTGGGGTTTGCTGAGTAGGCTGCCAAACATTACATCAGGTCAAGTACCTCTCACTGGCGCTCGGGTGCTTCTTCCACGAGCTCGTCAGCTCAATGACTCACAGGAGCACTTTTAAACAGGAACAGGGTGGGAGCACACCACTTCACCCCCAGCAAGGTTCGCCCCTGGCATTCTGGTAAATGCAGTCTCATGTTGCTTGCTTTGTTCTAGTATTCCGAGTGTTTCGCCAGAGTTGGCGCAGATAGTGCTGATCTCTAGACACATGTTTCTGGTTCTTTAACCGTCATCAGTAGAGATTACAGGCTTCAAAGTTGGGGTTTGCTGAGTAGGCTGCCAAACATTACATCAGGTCAAGTACCTCTCACTGGCGTGCGGGTGCTTCTTCCACGAGCTCGTCAGCTCAATGACTCACATGAGCACTTTTAAACAGGAACAGGGGTGGGAGCACACCACTTCACCCCCAGCAAGGTTCGCCCCTGGCATTCTGGTAAATGCAGTCTCATGTTGCTTGCTTTGTTCTAGTATTCCGAGTGTTTCGCCAGAGTTGGCGCAGATATGCTGATCTCTAGACACGTGTTTCTGGTCCTTTAACCGTCATCAGTAGAGATTACAGGCTTCAAAGTTGGGGTTTGCTGAGTAGGCTGCCAAACATTACATCAGGTCAAGTACCTCTCACTGGCGCGCGGGTGCTTCTTCCACGAGCTCGTCAGCTCAATGACTCACAGGAGCACTTTTAAACAGGAACAGGGGTGGGAGCACACCACTTCACCCCCAGCAAGGTTCGCCCCTGGCATTCTGGTAAATGCAGTCTCATGTTGCTTGCTTTGTTCTAGTATTCCGAGTGTTTCGCCAGAGTTGGCGCAGATAGTGCTGATCTCTAGACACGTGTTTCTGGTTCTTTAACCGTCATCAGTAGAGATTACAGGCTTCAAAGTTGGGGTTTGCCTTGTAGGCTGCCAAACATTACATCAGGTCAAGTACCTCTCACTGGCGCGCGGGTGCTTCTTCCACGAGCTCGTCAGCTCAATGACTCACAGGAGCACTTTTAAACAGGAACAGGGGTGGGAGCACACCACTTCACCCCCAGCAAGGTTCGCCCCTGGCATTCTGGTAAATGCAGTCTCATGTTGCTTGCTTTGTTCTAGTATTCCGAGTGTTTCGCCAGAGTTGGCGCAGATAGTGCTGATCTCTAGACATGTGTTTCTGGTTCTTTAACCGTCATCAGTAGAGATTACAGGCTTCAAAGTTGGGGTTTGCTGAGTAGGCTGCCAAACATTTCATCAGGTCAAGTACCTCTCACTGGCGCGCGGCTGCTTCTTCCATGAGCTCGTCAGCTCAATGACTCACAGGAGCACTTTTAAACAGGAACAGGGGTGGGAGCACACCACTTCACCCCCCAGCAAGGTTCGCCCCTGGCATTCTGGTAAATGCAGTCTCATGTTGCTTGCTTTGTTCTAGTATTCCGAGTGTTTCGCCAGAGTTGGCGCAGATAGTGCTGATCTCTAGACATGTGTTTCTGGTTCTTTAACCGTCATCAGTAGAGATTACAGGCTTCAAAGTTGGGGTTTGCTGAGTAGGCTGCCAAACATTACATCAGGTCAAGTACCTCTCACTGGCGTGCGGGTGCTTCTTCCACGAGCTCGTCAGCTCAATGACTCACAGGAGCACTTTTAAACAGGAACAGGGGTGGGAGCACACCACTTCACCCCCCAGCAAGGTTCGCCCCTGGCATTCTGGTAAATGCAGTCTCATGTTGCTTGCTTTGTTCTAGTATTCCGAGTGTTTCGCCAGAGTTGGCGCAGATAGTGCTGCCAAACATTACATCAGGTCAAGTACCTCTCACTGGTGCGCGGGTGCTTCTTCCACGAGCTCGTCAGCTCAATGACTCACAGGAGCACTTTTAAACAGGAACAGGGGTGGGAGCACACCACTTCACCCCCAGCAAGGTTCGCCCCTGGCATTCTGGTAAATGCAGTCTCATGTTGCTTGCTTTGTTCTAGTATTCGAGTGTTTCGCCAGAGTTGGCGCAGATAGTGCTGATCTCTAGACACATGTTTCTGGTTCTTTAACCGTCATCAGTAGAGATTACAGGCTTCAAAGTTGGGGTTTGCTGAGTAGGCTGCCAAACATTTCATCAGGTCAAGTACCTCTCACTGGCGCGCGGCTGCTTCTTCCATGAGCTCGTCAGCTCAATGACTCACAGGAGCACTTTTAAACAGGAACAGGGGTGGGAGCACACCACTTCACCCCCAGCAAGGTTCGCCCCTGGCATTCTGGTAAATGCAGTCTCATGTTGCTTGCTTTGTTCTAGTATTCCGAGTGTTTCGCCAGAGTTGGCGCAGATAGTGCTGATCTCTAGACATGTGTTTCTGGTTCTTTAACCGTCATCAGTAGAGATTACAGGCTTCAAAGTTGGGGTTTGCTGAGTAGGCTGCCAAACATTACATCAGGTCAAGTACCTCTCACTGGCGTGCGGGTGCTTCTTCCACGAGCTCGTCAGCTCAATGACTCACAGGAGCACTTTTAAACAGGAACAGGGGTGGGAGCACACCACTTCACCCCCAGCAAGGTTCGCCCCTGGCATTCTGGTAAATGCAGTCTCATGTTGCTTGCTTTGTTCTAGTATTCCGAGTGTTTCGCCAGAGTTGGCGCAGATATGCTGATCTCTAGACACGTGTTTCTGGTTCTTTAACCGTCATCAGTAGAGATTACAGGCTTCAAAGTTGGGGTTTGCTGAGTAGGCTGCCAAACATTACATCAGGTCAGGTACCTCTCACTGGCGCGCGGGTGCTTCTTCCACGAGCTCGTCAGCTCAATGACTCACAGGAGCACTTTTAAACAGGAACAGGGGTGGGAGCACACCACTTCACCCCCCAGCAAGGTTCGCCCCTGGCATTCTGGTAAATGCAGTCTCATGTTGCTTGCTTTGTTCTAGTATTCCGAGTGTTTCGCCAGAGTTGGCGCAGATAGTGCTGATCTCTAGACACATGTTTCTGGTTCTTTAACCGTCATCAGTAGAGATTACAGGCTTCAAAGTTGGGGTTTGCTGAGTAGGCTGCCAAACATTACATCAGGTCAAGTACCTCTCACTGGCGTGCGGGTGCTTCTTCCACGAGCTCGTCAGCTCAATGACTCACATGAGCACTTTTAAACAGGAACAGGGGTGGGAGCACACCACTTCACCCCCCAGCAAGGTTCGCCCCTGGCATTCTGGTAAATGCAGTCTCATGTTGCTTGCTTTGTTCTAGTATTCCGAGTGTTTCGCCAGAGTTGGCGCAGATATGCTGATCTCTAGACACGTGTTTCTGGTTCTTTAACCGTCATCAGTAGAGATTACAGGCTTCAAAGTTGGGGTTTGCTGAGTAGGCTGCCAAACATTACATCAGGTCAAGTACCTCTCACTGGCGCGCGGGTGCTTCTTCCACGAGCTCGTCAGCTCAATGACTCACAGGAGCACTTTTAAACAGGAACAGGGGTGGGAGCACACCACTTCACCCCCCAGCAAGGTTCGCCCCTGGCATTCGGGTAAATGCAGTCTCATGTTGCTTGCTTTGTTCTAGTATTCCGAGTGTTTCGCCAGAGTTGGCGCAGATAGTGCTGATCTCTAGACACGTGTTTCTGGTTCTTTAACCGTCATCAGTAGAGATTACAGGCTTCAAAGTTGGGGTTTGCTGAGTAGGCTGCCAAACATTACATCAGGTCAAGTACCTCTCACTGGCGCGCGGGTGCTTCTTCCACGAGCTCGTCAGCTCAATGACTCACAGGAGCACTTTTAAACAGGAACAGGGGTGGGAGCACACCACTTCACCCCCAGCAAGGTTCGCCCCTGGCATTCTGGTAAATGCAGTCTCATGTTGCTTGCTTTGTTCTAGTATTCCGAGTGTTTCGCCAGAGTTGGCGCAGATAGTGCTGATCTCTAGACATGTGTTTCTGGTTCTTTAACCGTCATCAGTAGAGATTACAGGCTTCAAAGTTGGGGTTTGCTGAGTAGGCTGCCAAACATTACATCAGGTCAAGTACCTCTCACTGGCGCGCGGGTGCTTTCTTCCACGAGCTCGTCAGCTCAATGACTCACAGGAGCACTTTTTAAACAGGAA
Organism: Calotriton arnoldi; assembly: GCA_963921515.1. NCBI lineage: Eukaryota > Metazoa > Chordata > Amphibia > Caudata > Salamandridae > Calotriton > Calotriton arnoldi. The sequence goes on from CAWUFW010009022.1 coordinate 484,920, forward strand.
CAGGGGTGGGAGCACACCACTTCACCCCCAGCAAGGTTCGCCCCTGGCATTCTGGTAAATGCAGTCTCATGTTGCTTGCTTTGTTCTAGTATTCCGAGTGTTTCGCCAGAGTTGGCGCAGATAGTGCTGATCTCTAGACACGTGTTTCTGGTTCTTTAACCGTCATCAGTAGAGATTACAGGCTTCAAAGTTGGGGTTTGCTGAGTAGGCTGCCAAACATTACATCAGGTCAAGTACTCCCACTGGCGCGCGGGTGCTTCTTCCACGAGCTCGTCAGCTCAATGACTCACAGGAGCACTTTTAAACAGGAACAGGGGTGGGAGCACACCACTTCACCCCCCAGCAAGGTTCGCCCCTGGCATTCTGGTAATGCAGTCTCATGTTGCTTGCTTTGTTCTAGTATTCCGAGTGTTTCGCCAGAGTTGGCGCAGATAGTGCTGATCTCTAGACACGTGTTTCTGGTTCTTTAACCGTCATCAGTAGAGATTACAGGCTTCAAAGTTGGGGTTTGCTGAGTAGGCTGCCAAACATTACATCAGGTCAAGTACCTCTCACTGGCGCGCGGGTGCTTCTTCCACGAGCTCGTCAGCTCAATGACTCACAGGAGCACTTTTAAACAGGAACAGGGGTGGGAGCACACCACTTCACCCCCAGCAAGGTTCGCCCCTGGCATTCTGGTAAATGCAGTCTCATGTTGCTTGCTTTGTTCTAGTATTCCGAGTGTTTCGCCAGAGTTGGCGCAGATAGTGCTGATCTCTAGACACATGTTTCTGGCTCTTTAACCGTCATCAGTAGAGATTACAGGCTTCAAAGTTGGGGTTTGCTGAGTAGGCTGCCAAACATTTCATCAGGTCAAGTACCTCTCACTGGCGCGCGGCTGCTTTCTTCCATGAGCTCGTCAGCTCAATGACTCACAGGAGCACTTTTAAACAGGAACAGGGGTGGGAGCACACCACTTCACCCCCAGCAAGGTTCGCCCCTGGCATTCTGGTAAATGCAGTCTCATGTTGCTTGCTTTGTTCTAGTATTCGAGTGTTTCGCCAGAGTTGGCGCAGATAGTGCTGCCAAACATTACATCAGGTCAAGTACCTCTCACTGGCGCGCGGGTGCTTCTTCCACGAGCTCGTCAGCTCAATGACTCACAGGAGCACTTTTAAACAGGAACAGGGGTGGGAGCACACCACTTCACCCCCAGCAAGGTTCGCCCCTGGCATTCTGGTAAATGCAGTCTCATGTTGCTTGCTTTGTTCTAGTATTCCGAGTGTTTCGCCAGAGTTGGCGCAGATAGTGCTGATCTCTAGACACATGTTTCTGGTTCTTTAACCGTCATCAGTAGAGATTACAGGCTTCAAAGTTGGGGTTTGCTGAGTAGGCTGCCAAACATTTCATCAGGTCAAGTACCTCTCACTGGCGCGCGGCTGCTTCTTCCATGAGCTCGTCAGCTCAATGACTCACAGGAGCACTTTTAAACAGGAACAGGGGTGGGAGCACACCACTTCACCCCCAGCAAGGTTCGCCCCTGGCATTCTGGTAAATGCAGTCTCATGTTGCTTGCTTTGTTCTAGTATTCGAGTGTTTCGCCAGAGTTGGCGCAGATAGTGCTGATCTCTAGACATGTGTTTCTGGTTCTTTAACCGTCATCAGTAGAGATTACAGGCTTCAAAGTTGGGGTTTGCTGAGTAGGCTGCCAAACATTACATCAGGTCAAGTACCTCTCACTGGCGTGCGGGTGCTTCTTCCACGAGCTCGTCAGCTCAATGACTCACAGGAGCACTTTTAAACAGTAACAGGGGTGGGAGCACACCACTTCACCCCCCAGCAAGGTTCGCCCCTGGCATTCTGGTAAATGCAGTCTCATGTTGCTTGCTTTGTTCTAGTATTCCGAGTGTTTCGCCAGAGTTGGCGCAGATATGCTGATCTCTAGACACGTGTTTCTGGTTCTTTAACCGTCATCAGTAGAGATTACAGGCTTCAAAGTTGGGGTTTGCTGAGTAGGCTGCCAAACATTACATCAGGTCAAGTACCTCTCACTGGCGCGCGGGTGCTTCTTCCACGAGCTCGTCAGCTCAATGACTCACAGGAGCACTTTTAAACAGGAACAGGGGTGGGAGCACACCACTTCACCCCCCAGCAAGGTTCGCCCCTGGCATTCTGGTAAATGCTGTCTCATGTTGCTTGCTTTGTTCTAGTATTCCGAGTGTTTCGCCAGAGTTGGCGCAGATAGTGCTGATCTCTAGACACATGTTTCTGGTTCTTTAACCGTCATCAGTAGAGATTACAGGCTTCAAAGTTGGGGTTTGCTGAGTAGGCTGCCAAACATTACATCAGGTCAAGTACCTCTCACTGGCGTGCGGGTGCTTCTTCCACGAGCTCGTCAGTTCAATGACTCACAGGAGCACTTTTAAACAGGAACAGGGGTGGGAGCACACCACTTCACCCCCCAGCAAGGTTCGCCCCTGGCATTCTGGTAAATGCAGTCTCATGTTGCTTGCTTTGTTCTAGTATTCCGAGTGTTTCGCCAGAGTTGGCGCAGATATGCTGATCTCTAGACACGTGTTTCTGGTTCTTTAACCGTCATCAGTAGAGATTACAGGCTTCAAAGTTGGGGTTTGCTGAGTAGGCTGCCAAACATTACATCAGGTCAAGTACCTCTCACTGGCGCGCGGGTGCTTCTTCCACGAGCTCGTCAGCTCAATGACTCACAGGAGCACTTTTAAACAGGAACAGGGGTGGGAGCACACCACTTCACCCCCCAGCAAGGTTCGCCCCTGGCATTCTGGTAAATGGAGTCTCATGTTGCTTGCTTTGTTCTAGTATTCCGAGTGTTTCGCCAGAGTTGGCGCAGATAGTGCTGATCTCTAGACACGTGTTTCTGGTTCTTTAACCGTCATCAGTAGAGATTACAGGCTTCAAAGTTGGGGTTTGCTGAGTAGGCTGCCAAACATTACATCAGGTCAAGTACCTCTCACTGGCGCGCGGGTGCTTCTTCCACGAGCTCGTCAGCTCAATGACTCACAGGAGCACTTTTAAACAGGAACAGGGGTGGGAGCACACCACTTCACCCCCAGCAAGGTTCGCCCTGGCATTCTGGTAAATGCAGTCTCATGTTGCTTGCTTTGTTCTAGTATTCCGAGTGTTTCGCCAGAGTTGGCGCAGATAGTGCTGATCTCTAGACATGTGTTTCTGGTTCTTTAACCGTCATCAGTAGAGATTACAGGCTTCAAAGTTGGGGTTTGCTGAGTAGGCTGCCAAACATTACATCAGGTCAAGTACCTCTCACTGGCGCGCGGGTGCTTCTTCCACGAGCTCGTCAGCTCAATGACTCACAGGAGCACTTTTAAACAGGAACAGGGGTGGGAGCACACCACTTCACCCCCCAGCAAGGTTCGCCCCTGGCATTCTGGTAAATGCAGTCTCATGTTGCTTGCTTTGTTCTAGTATTCCGAGTGTTTCGCCAGAGTTGGCGCAGATAGTGCTGATCTCTAGACACGTGTTTCTGGTTCTTTAACCGTCATCAGTAGAGATTACAGGCTTCAAAGTTGGGGTTTGCTGAGTAGGCTGCCAAACATTACATCAGGTCAAGTACTCTCACTGGCGCGCGGGTGCTTCTTCCACGAGCTCGTCAGCTCAATGACTCACAGGAGCACTTTTAAACAGGAACAGGGGTGGGAGCACACCACTTCACCCCCCAGCAAGGTTCGCCCCTGGCATTCTGGTAAATGCAGTCTCATGTTGCTTGCTTTGTTCTAGTATTCCGAGTGTTTCGCCAGAGTTGGCGCAGATAGTGCTGATCTCTAGACACGTGTTTCTGGTTCTTTAACCGTCATCAGTAGAGATTACAGGCTTCAAAGTTGGGGTTTGCTGAGTAGGCTGCCAAACATTACATCAGGTCAAGTACCTCTCACTGGCGCGCGGGTGCTTCTTCCACGAGCTCGTCAGCTCAATGACTCACAGGAGCACTTTTAAACAGGAACAGGGGTGGGAGCACACCACTTCACCCCCAGCAAGGTTCGCCCCTGGCATTCTGGTAAATGCAGTCTCATGTTGCTTGCTTTGTTCTAGTATTCCGAGTGTTTCGCCAGAGTTGGCGCAGATAGTGCTGATCTCTAGACACATGTTTCTGGCTCTTTAACCGTCATCAGTAGAGATTACAGGCTTCAAAGTTGGGGTTTGCTGAGTAGGCTGCCAAACATTTCATCAGGTCAAGTACCTCTCACTGGCGCGCGGCTGCTTCTTCCATGAGCTCGTCAGCTCAATGACTCACAGGAGCACTTTTAAACAGGAACAGGGGTGGGAGCACACCACTTCACCCCCCAGCAAGGTTCGCCCCTGGCATTCTGGTAAATGCAGTCTCATGTTGCTTGCTTTGTTCTAGTATTCCGAGTGTTTCGCCAGAGTTGGCGCAGATAGTGCTGATCTCTAGACACGTGTTTCTGGTTCTTTAACCGTCATCAGTAGAGATTACAGGCTTCAAAGTTGGGGTTTGCTGAGTAGGCTGCCAAACATTACATCAGGTCAAGTACCTCTCACTGGCGCGCGGGTGCTTCTTCCACGAGCTCGTCAGCTCAATGACTCACAGGAGCACTTTTGTCGTAAATCTGTTTTGTTTTATTAAAACAGAAAAAAAATAAGCCACAGCTACACAGCAAGTCGCCTACAACCCCATGGCGGGCCGGCCGCAAAGTAAGATAAGCAAAAACAAAAAGGGGGGTGCAATGGCGTATCGATACAGATAGCAGACATACAAACTTAGTTACACAGCAAGTCGCCTACAACCCGCTTAGGGCCGGCCGCGTGATGTAGTGATCAAAAGTGGCAGGCGTTTGTTTTACAACAGCTCCAAGAGCATTTAACCAAAACCAAAGAACAAACGCACACAACGTGCAAGAAACAAACAAAATAATAAAAGAAGAGAAAGGAAGACAGACAACAAAGACCAACGAGAGAAAGAAAGAAAGAGGAATCAATGAGGAAGAAAGAGAGAGGAGAGGAGGGACAGGAAAGAAGATAGAGTAGAAGGAAGGGGACAAAAGGAAGAGAGGTGTTGGAAGTGATCCTTGCAAAGAACAACAACCTGGTGGAACAGGGGCAGCTGGATGGCGCGGGGCTCAGGAGGGCACAGTGAAGGCAAAGGGAAGCAGCGCATCTTCAAAGAGGCGTAACGCCCGGAGTTTCGGGGGCATAAAGCGAGCGTGCTCCATTCTACAAAAGTGATCGATTAGTGGTTGCCAAAGCCTGGTGAAGCGAGTGTCTTGGTCCTGCAAGCGCTGTAAGGAGCTCCATGGCCATGGTATGCCATAGATGGGTGAACCAAGCCGTGATCGGGGAGTCTCTGCTTTCTTCCAGTACAGGGCTATGAGTTGTTTCGCCGCACCCAGCATATGGAGACAGACCTGCCAATCGCCACGCCGTCAGTGCGCGCAAATTAGTAGGCTTAATACCCAAGATGAGCGTAGCTGGAGCTTCAGGCAGGGGAAGCCAAGAACCAGTTTGATGTGGCTGAGGATCTCCTTCCAGTAAGTGGCCAGGAGTGGACAGGACCACCATATGTGAAGAAAGTCTCTGGGTGACGTCAAGCATCGCCAGCAAAGAGGGGAAGCCGTAGGGTACATTTTATGTAATCGTCGAGGGGTGTAATACCACTGAGACATTAGCTTGTAAGCGGTTTCACGCTGCGAGATACAGCGATAAACCCTTGGAATGTCCTGCCAAAGGCGCTCCCACTGTGCGGGCGCAATGTCCGTGGCCAGGTCCGACTGCCACCGAGTCTGATAGAGATGCGGAGTTAGCCGCGGGGTGTTGGAGAATACGATAAGTGCGCGCAATAAGACCCCTGGAATTATCAAACGAGCGGACCAGCCGCTCGGAAGGAGTGAGAGCACGTGTGGCCGCCGACGCCAAAGATGCATCGTGAACCCAGTGCCGAAGTTGCAAGTACTGAAGCCGAGCCCCTTCAGGGAGTTGAAATTCCTGCTTGCATTGTTCAAAAGTCTTAAAGGTAGTACCGACAAAGAGGTCCCGTATCGTACGGCTCCCGCCATCTAGCCAGTCAATGAAAACGGTAGGGTTCAGAGCAGGAGGAAAGAGAGAGTTGCTTGCGATGGGGGTGTGAGAGAGGGGAAGGTGGTAAGGCCCTTGGGTACAGCAATCCGGTCCCAGATGTCAAGGACAGTTTTGGTAGGACCGGCTATATAAGCACTGCGGGAGCGGGAGATGCGGGAGTGCCAGGGCAAATCCCATATGGAGCGCCCGGTCACCGCCCTATCCATGTGAAACCACACCTTTTCACTCTCCCATGCCATCCATTCGGAGATAAAGCGAAGGTGCGCCGCCCAATAGTAGTCCAACAGGTTCGGACAAGCCAAGCCCCCTCTATCCCGGGGTGACATGAGAATTTTGTTAGAGAAGCGCGGGCGACGACCTCCCCAGATAAATCTGGTGAAATCACGCTGTAAGCTTAGAATCTGATGACGCGGGATAGGGGTAGGAAGTGACTGGAAGACGTATAAAATTTTGGACAAAATGGACATTTTGAGGGCATGAATACGGCACAGCCAGGAGAGAGTGAGAGGTCTCCAGACCCGCAAGTCCTCCAACACAGACCGACGACACTCCTGCCAGTTAGCTTGCGACCAGGTAGCGAGGGTAGGGGTCAAGTTAAGCCCAAGATAGCGAATGGAATTTTGGGCCCATTTATAGGGGACCAACGCTTGCAACGTCGAGATCTCCGTTGCCGGGATGGTAAGGTTCAGGGCCCAGGATTTGTCATGATTAATCTTAAGGCCAGACGCCCGCTCGAATTGACACAAAAGATGGTGAAGGGCAGGAAGAGACGTGTGTGGATGTGACAGTGTGAGAAGGAGGTCGTCTGCAAACAAAGCTATCTTGTGCTGTTGGCCTCCGAGAGGGATGCCATGTATGTCTGGCGCCTGGCGAATCAAGATGGCAAGCGGCTCGACCACAAGGGCAAATAAAAGAGGAGAGAGAGGGCAGCCCTGCCTCGTACCTCTATGTATAGAAATGGGGCGTGTGAGTTGGCCATTGACCCGGACTTGGGTCGTAGGGGAGATATAAGGAGCCATGATGCGAGACACCATCAAGGGGCCAAGCCCGATTTTACAGAGCACCGCGCGGAGAAAGGTCCAGTCCACCCGGTCGAACGCTTTCTCCGTGTCAAGAGACAGCAGGCAGGCAGGGATATTCCAGTGCTGGGCTTTCCCAACAAGATGGGCAATCCGACGCACATTGTCAGCCCCCTGTCGCTGCCGAATAAAACCAACCTGGTCGGGGTCGATCAGGCCCGGGAGGTGCGGATCCAGCCGTTTAGCTAAGATTTTGGTGTAGAGTTTAAGATCCGAATTGAGTAGGGCAATGGGGCGAAAGGAGGAACATAGTGCGAGGTCCTTGCCTGGCTTTGGAAGTAGCGCTATTTCTGGCTAATCCCACGGAAGCAGAAGGGCCCGTCGTGTCCGTGAAAGAATTGAAGAGACGGAGAAGATAGGGCTGAAGCTGTGAGAAGAAGACCCGGTAAAGGAAAGCGGCAGACCATCCGGGCCCGGCGATTTCCCAAGAGGGAGGTCCTTCAGATCGCCCGCAAGTTCGCTCTGTGAAAGAGGGGCTTCCAGTAGTTGTGCATGATGAGGGGTGATCGGAGCCCAAGGGCAGCTATCAAGGACAGCCCGGACCTGTTCCGGAGGAGGCGTCTCCTGAGCGTACAAAGACGAATAATATGCATGAAACGCGTCGAGTTTAGCTTTTCCAGTAATGGCCCGGGTGCCATCAGGGCACTTAATATTAGCTATATGTGCTTTAGCTGCACGTGTCCGCAATCGCCGGGCTAAAACCGTACCTACCTTATCTCCTCCCTCATAATATCGCTGCTTGAGAGCCAGTAAGGCCCGTTCAGCCTTGTTGGTACGATGTACTCGGAGCTGGCCGCGCAGCATAGCCAGTCGCCGCTTGTGGGCAGCCCGTGGCTGAGTCTGATCAAGGCGCTCCAGCGCCTTAATATCACTGGAGAGTTTAACTTCAAGCAGGTGCGACTCTCTGGCCCGGGCACACGCTATAGAGGTAATATGGCCTCGTATAGTGGCCTTAAATGCGTCCCAGACCACAGGAAAAGGGGTTTCTGGCAAGTCATTCGTCTCAAAATAAGCGACAATAGCAGCCCGAAGTTCCTCAATATCAACCGGGTCACGAAGTATGTGGGCCGGAAGCCGCCATCGCGGTGGGCAGTTAGAGTGAGGAAGCAAATCCCGAAAGAGGAGCTCAAGGTGCGCGTGATCTGAAATTGAAATGTCTGACATAGAGGCCGAGAGCGTGTCCCCGATGAGGGAATGCGAGACAAAGAGATAATCGATGCGCGAATATGAGCGATGTACAGGAGAGTAATACGAGTAGTCACGCGAGTCGGGCGAGTGGTAGCGCCAGGCATCTATTAGGCCAAGCTCGGTCAATTGATTTTTGAGGGCAGAGGACATAGCCCCGGTTCCGTGGAAGGAACCGTCACTGCGATCATCAGTGACACTCCACACCAGATTGAAGTCACCCCCGAAGATAAGGAGGGGATCCGAGTTCGACACGTGTTCCCGCAGGGCCTCCCAGAGGAATGAATCCTGCGCCTGATTGGGGGCATAAACGTTACATAGAGTTAAGGTCCTGTGGCCAAACCAAACCACCACCCGGAGGAACCTGCCATCCGGAGTGCGTACCGCCTTAGAAGCCCCCTGCTGAATGCCTGTTCGACAAAGTATTGCTACTCCAGCTACCTTGGAAGAGGTATAAGCCCAGAATTGAAGCGGAAATCGAGGATGGGCCATGCGGGCGATATCCTCCTTAAGCAGGTGGGTCTCCTGAAGGAAGACAATATCAGGATTCAATTGGAGAAGGTATCTCCAAATCTGTCGCCGCTTGTTAGGGGAGTTGAGTCCCTTCACATTAAGGGATACGAGTTTCAAACCAGGTGTGGCAGCCATAACTGGAAGAAAGAGAGACCAAGCGCGCGCATCATTTGATGGAGCAGCAGGTAGCAGCTAGAAGGGGAAGAGAAGAGGGAGAAGGATAAAGGAGACATCGCACAGCAAACACCACAGGACGGGCCAGGAACCCCAGCGAGGGGAAGGTCGGCTGAGGCCCCACATAGAAGTAAGAGAGATACCCCACCAAGAGCGCCAACAGGGGAAGCATACCAAGCACAGAGGGACAGGTCCCACCAGCCCCCAGCAGGATGCCCCAACACCCCAAAGTCCCCCCAGAGCCAAGCCTCCCCGCGGGTTCAAGCAAGGACGTTGCCGAAAGGGGCCCAGAGTAGGGCAAGAAAGAAGAAAGCCAGAAATAGGAAAAAAAAAGAAGAAAATAAACTGGCCAACTGGGCCAAAATAGTGCAGAGTCGGTGCGGAATAGCCCAGATCCCCGAAGGTAGGACATTCCGGAGAAGTCACTCTCCCTCAAGACTCGGCAAAAAGAAATAGGGGGAAGTGGTGGGCACACTAGGAACGGGAGGCCCCCGCTACCAGTCCTCCGCCCAGCGACGTTGAACATGCAACACATTTCAGCCTCCAGGCTCGGACAGAAGGCCCCCAGGAGCGAGGCCCCATCGGGAGCATTAACAAGCGCCATGCCACAAGGGGAAGAGCAGTCAAGGCCCCAGGGATGGAGAGGCACTCAGGGAGCGGACATGGTTGACGGCGTCCCGTTTGGCCTGCGTGGAGTCGATGTCCCTTGAAGAGCGTCCAGAGCGAGGCGGGGGAACAGTGGACCACTCCGGCCGGAGCGAATCCGCGGGGCGAACACCAGAGGAGGGGGGATCATCAGAGTCCGAGTCCACAGGCAACCGAAGAAGGTGCAGCACCTCTTGCAGGGACCGGATAACCCGCCGTCGACCCTCCCAGGAGAACATCAGGGCAAAGGGGTGGCCCCACTGGTATTTGATGTCCAGGGCCCGCAATTTATCGGTGACAGGTTTAAAAGCTTTCCTCCGACGAAGCGTGGACGGTGCAAGGTCTTGGAAAATTTGAATGGACAGTCCATTGTAGGAGACTGACCGGATCCCCTGTACTTTACGCATGATGGCTTCTTTGTCCGCAAAGAAATGGACTCGGGTGATAATGTCCGGCACAAAGTTTGGGCGGTTGCGGGGACCCGGGACGCGATGGGCTCTGTCCAGCATAGGAGGTGTGGTACCTTCCCCCTCACGGATTGCATGCAAGAGGTCTGCGGTGTACGTCAAGGCATCAGATCCCTCTGTGCCCAATGGCACACCCCTAATACGGAGGTTGTTCCGCCGTCCGTGGTTCTCCAGATCCTCCTGCTTCAGTTGTAAGGAGATATTCTTGTCCTCCAGTTCTGACATCTTCCTCCATAGGCCCTCGATGTCCTCCGTCCTGGCGTCCACCATCCTCTCAAGACCGTCGACCCTATCGCCAATTTCCACAACATCCCTGCGGACATCCTGCAGCCCAGATTTGAAGTCCTGCCGCAGGGAGCTGATCTCCGACTTGATTTCCTGCAGAAAGGTCGTCATGTAGGCCTGAGTGATAGGGATGGCTTGAGCTGGCGTGTCCGAGAGCCCTGAAGAGACAGGGGGCCCTCTTGCGTAGAGGGGGCACCTTGGCCCACATGGAAGTCACTGGGTTATCACGGGCAGCAGCTGCCTCTGCGTCCTTGTGAGCCCTGTGTTTAGGTGGCATGGCGGCGGGACCCCAAGAGGACAGTAGCCGCCGAGGTCAGGGCCAAGGGTGTGAATCGACGGGACAGCCGAGACGTGGGCCAGTCCAATCGGCCACAGGCAGGATTCTGGGAGGCCTCCCCTAGGCAGCAAGCGCGGCCGGCAGCGTGGCGGCAGGGCGGCTCAAGTCGGTGGTCCCTCCAGAGGTAAGGGCGCCCAGAGCAAAGGGCTATTTTAGCAGGAGCAGTGGTGGGGACACTCAAGGCAGAGGGTAGGGGCAAGCAGCGTACACCAAACTCCCAGCGGAGTCCAAGGGCGGCCCAAGTCGTGGCGGTCGTGAAGCAGAGTCCAAGGAGCCCATGACAAGCGCCGATGAAGAGGCCCCCAGGAATGTGAGCGCCCCTCCGCCCCTTCTCATAGGCAGCTCGCTCCAATTAAGGGACCAGATCCAGGCACCAGGGCAAGGCCAGCGCTGAGATGCCCCCCAAGGGCAGGCAGGGTCGCAGCAGTGAGCTGGGCGTCAGGGGGACACTTTTGGGCAAAAAAGACCCCCCGACCCGGTACCTGCACTACTCCAGCCGCAGCTCGGTGGCCCTCTCCGATCGTCGCGCCGTCCAGGATCCGCCAGGCAGGAAGAAGCCGTCGCCAGGCCCCGTATGCTCCAGGGGCCCCACACCAGGATCAGGGGTATCACGGGACCAGAGAAGCAGAGCAATCCACTGGCCAGAGGCGACCGCCTGCACCCCCCCACTGGGAGGTGCCGTAGGCACCAACGGGCACGCGTCCGCAGCCGGGGCCCTAAATCGCGGCTGGCGGGCTGCAGGCCCGATCCAGTGTCAGAGAAGTGGCCGCAGGGGTCCAGGCAGCGTCGTCCAGCCACCAGAGTGCAGCAGGTGTCCGGCCCCCGCGTGCCCCCGCCGCCGGCAGCGCTCTCAGCTGGCGCAGCGCCCCCAGCACCGTCCGGAGCTCAACTGCGGCCAGGAGACAAGATGGCGGTCGCCAGGGCCGGCCACCGAGAACCAGGAACACCGAGCCCCCAAAGGACCCCCAGGCCTCCAAACACTGCCTGGGAGGTCCCGGCCGGGTTCGGAGCAAGCCCCAGGTGAGAGCGGAGCCCGGAGATCAAGCTGGTGATACGGGCGAGAGGCGCTGGAGCGGAGACTCGATGGTGCACGTCTCACTCCATGCGCGCCCAAGCCACGCCCCCCACAGGAGCACTTTTAAACAGGAACAGGGGTGGGAGCACACCACTTCACCCCCCAGCAAGGTTCGCCCCTGGCATTCTGGTAAATGCAGTCTCATGTTGCTTGCTTTGTTCTAGTATTCCGAGTGTTTCGCCAGAGTTGGCGCAGATAGTGCTGATCTCTAGACACGTGTTTCTGGTTCTTTAACCGTCATCAGTAGAGATTACAGGCTTCAAAGTTGGGGTTTGCTGAGTAGGCTTCCAAACATTACATCAGGTCAAGTACCTCTCACTGGCGCGCGGGTGCTTCTTCCACGAGCTCGTCAGCTCAATGACTCACAGGAGCACTTTTAAACAGGAACAGGGGTGGGAGCACACCACTTCACCCCCCAGCAAGGTTCGCCCCTGGCATTCTGGTAAATGCAGTCTCATGTTGCTTGCTTTGTTCTACTATTCCGAGTGTTTCACCAGAGTTGGCGCAGATAGTGCTGATCTCTAGACACGTGTTGCTGGTTCTTTAACCGTCATCAGTAGAGATTACAGGCTTCAAAGTTGGGGTTTGCTGAGTAGGCTGCCAAACATTACATCAGGTCAAGTACCTCTCACTGGCGCGCGGGTGCTTCTTCCACGAGCTCGTCAGCTCAATGACTCACAGGAGCACTTTTAAACAGGAACAGGGGTGGGAGCACACCACTTCACCCCCCAGCAAGGTTCGCCCCTGGCATTCTGGTGAATGCAGTCTCATGTTGCTTGCTTTGTTCTAGTATTCCGAGTGTTTCGCCAGAGTTTCCGCAGATAGTGCTGATCTGTAGACACGTGTTTCTGGTTCTTTAACCGTCATCAGTAGAGATTACAGGCTTCAAAGTTGGGGTTTGCTGAGTAGGCTGCCAAACATTACATCAGGTCAAGTACCTCTCACTGGCGCGCGGGTGCTTTCTTCCACGAGCTCGTCAGCTCAATGACTCACAGGAGCACTTTTAAACAGGAACAGGGGTGGGAGCACACCACTTCACCCCCAGCAAGGTTCGCCCCTGGCATTCTGGTAAATGCAGTCTCATGTTGCTTGCTTTGTTCTAGTATTCCGAGTGTTTCGCCAGAGTTGGCGCAGATAGTGCTGATCTCTAGACACGTGTTTCTGGTTCTTTAACCGTCATCAGTAGAGATTACAGGCTTCAAAGTTGGGGTTTGCTGAGTAGGCTGCCAAACATTACATCAGGTCAAGTACCTCTCACTGGCGCGCCGGTGCTTCTTCCACGAGCTCATCAGCTCAATGACTCACAGGAGCACTTTTAAACAGGAACAGGGGTGGGAGCACACCACTTCACCCCCAGCAAGGTTCGCCCCTGGCATTCTGGTAAATGCAGTCTCATGTTGCTTGCTTTGTTCTAGTATTCCGAGTGTTTCGCCAGAGTTGGCGCAGATAGTGCTGATCTCTAGACACGTGTTTCTGGTTCTTTAACCGTCATCAGTAGAGATTACAGGCTTCAAAGTTGGGGTTTGCTGAGTAGGCTGCCAAGCATTACATCAGGTCAGCTACAAGAAACTGCATTTACCAGAATGTAATTGTAATTGTAATTGTCATTTGTAGAGCGCGTTATCACCTACTGGTCTCTAAGCGCTATGAGAGAGAGCCCTGCCCTGGCACGTAAGGAGGAAGAAAATGATTAAATTGTGCCCCAAGCTTCCACAAAGAGGAATGTCTTTAATTTCTTCCTAAAAGGGAGAAGGGCTTGTTCCTTCCGCAGATTCTCCGGTAACTTGTTCCATAATACAGGAATTGAGGTTGAAAAGGCTCTGCCTCCTTTAGAGGTCATGCTAAAGCGGGGGCAGGCCAGCAGGCCGGCCTCCGAGGACCGTAGTGACCTACTAGGAGTATAGATAGCCAGGCGATCCTTAATGTAGGATGGGGCTTGGCCATAGATGGCCTTGTGCGCAATGCAAAGGCCTTTAAAACTAATTCTCTGCCTAATCGGGAGCCAGTGTAGCTGGCGTAGGAGAGGGGTAGCATGGGCCCTCCTAGGCAGTTTAAAAATCAGTCTGGCCGCGTCATTCATAATGACCTGTAGTCTAGCAAGCAGCTTTCCTGGGAGGCCAATATACAGGGAATTCCCGTAGTCCAAACGTGACACTATCAAGGCTGATACTGCTAGGGGCGAACCTTGCCTGAGAGGTCAGCGGTGTGCTCCCACATCCTGTTGTCTATTTAAAGTACTCCCGTGAGTCATTGAGCTGACGAGCTCGTGGATGAAGCACCTGCGCGCCAGTGAGAGGTACCGGACCTGATATAATGTTTGGCAGCCTACTCAGCAAACCCCAAAATTCAAGACTGTATTCTCTACTGATGACGGTTAATAAACCAGAAACACGTGTCTAGAGATCAGCACTATCTGCGCCAACCTTGGCAAAACACTCAAAAATATCGGAGCGAGCTACAAGAAACTGCATTTACCAGAATGCTAGGGGCGAACCTTGCCTGAGAGGTCAGCGGTGTGCTCCCACATCCTGTTGTTTATTTCCATTATTAGTTACCATTAGAATAGGTACAAGGACAGTTAGTAATATCCACATGAATGTTAATAACAAGACACTACATAAGCAAGCTTTAATACATCTACGTTTTAGACTAGATTTTGGATGTCCAGTCACCTTTTCTTCAGCCATTTTGTAGTCTACCAAAAATATATAAAAAATATCTATCTAAATCTATAAACACTATACTTTTTACTAAAAAAATTAAAATTCTGGGGAAATAGTGTAATCCTACACTTCAGACTTTCTTCTTTACCCCTTTCTTTTATATATATATATATTTTGTTTTTTTAGGTCTTCAGATTTCTTTTACTTCTTCCAGCTGACAAATGTTGCACCTTAGTTTTTGTCACAGTTCTTTTAAGGTGGTCTCAATTTGCTTTCATCAACATGTTCAGTGTTAGAATTGTCTTTTTCTTCACTTGGATCTGAGCTTTCAATTTCTTCCAAGATTACGTAAGTCCATTCTGGTGCTTTATATTTTCTGCTTGGAATTCTTACTCTTCTTGTTTTTCGTGCTAATTCTTCTCCTGACTCTTCTTGTTCTGTCTGACTTGAGACCTCATTACTTTGCTCTGGTCTTTTCTTCAACTTCCTCCTTACAAGAGTGTATTTCAGTCTTTTCACTCCACCTGGCCAATTGTCATCTTTTCTTGGTTTCTTGGTTGGTACTACCCTGTCACCTTCTTCATTTGGCTCACAGGTTCTTTTGTTTTGCCTTTCTTCTGTCTGTTCTTCTTCTTCTTCTGGATTTTCTGTAACTTCTGTTTCTGCTGATTCAACAGCAATTTCACTTTCTCCTGGTTTAACCGTGAACCCACTTTCTTCTGGTTCAACCATGAACCCACTTTCTTCTGGTTCAACCGTGAACCCACTTTCTTCTGGTTCAACAACAGTCTCACCTTCTTCTGGTTCAACAGCAGTCTCACAAGACCCAGTAGCTGGTGCCCACTTTACTTGACTTGTGCTTGGCTGTTCGTCATCAGTTTGTTCTTCAGAATCTGTTACTCTAGATTCTTCAGCTTCACACACTTCAACCTCTGGTCTTTAACTTTGGTTTACCAGTTGTTGCTCTTTTTGTCTTTCAAGTGGACTTGGGACTCGTCTGGTGTGGCTTGCGTGAATCCAGTTTGGCAGACCACCACACTTCACTGCCGTCGTCGTCACCAGAATTATTTGGTAAGGACCGCTTCACCTGGGTTCTAAACACGATTTCCACACGTGTTTCTTGATGAGAACCCACTCACCAGGACTTAGATCATGAGCTTGATTAGGCTGTGTTGTTGTGGCACCTTCTCCAACCTGGCGAGACACAGAACGCACCAGATCAGCCAATCCTCTGCAATAATCAAGCACTAGATCATCAGATATATTCATCAGTTTGTTCGCTGGTATGTATGCTTGTCTCATTGCTCTTCCCGTTAGGATTTCATGTGGACTCAAACCCATCTTCTTGTCAGGAATGCTTCTAAGACTCATCAGTACAAGGGGTAAAGCGTCAGGCCATTTCAGTGTTGTGGATGCACACACCTTTCCTAACCTAGATTTTATTGTGCCGTTTAACTGCTCAACCACTCCAGATGCTTCGGGTCGATAGGCACAATGCAGCTTCTGTTCAATTTGTAATGCTGCACAAATCATCCGAATTATCTCATTATTAAAATGTGTTCCTCTATCTGTTTCTAAAGTGACTGGAAATCCGAACCTAGGAATCAGTTCTCTTAGAAGTAGTTTGGCGACAGTTAAGCTGTCATTCCTTCTTATCGGATAGGCTTCCACCCAACGAGAGAACAAGCAGACAACAACCAACACATATTTCAGCCCATTACATGGGGGCAACTCGATAAAATCTAGTTGGAGACGGGTAAATGGTCCTCCTGCTCTTCCAATTCGTCCCCAACTAACAACTGTCTTCCTGCCTGGATTTTGCTTCTGACAAGTGATGCACCTCTGGCAAAGGCTCTCTGCAATGACCCTGAACTTTGGGTTATACCATGACTGCTTGAAGAGTCTGATCATTGCATCTCTTCCAATATGTGGAATTCCATGGTACACCCTGGCCATGTGGGAAAGTAAACTGTCTGGCATGACTGGTCTTTCGTCAAAATAGACCCACACTTCGTCTTCTGCTGGCTTTCTACAACCTGAATTTTTCCAGATTTCTTTTTCCTCATCACTTGCCTCTTCCTGCATCTGCCTCACTTCATCCCAAGTTTCAAATGTGGTTGTAAGCATAAGATGGCATTCGGTATTTCCCCTTTCAATTGCTCTGTTTAAGGCCATTACATTTTGTGCACAGAAACGCGCTATCAGGTCAGCGTATCTGTTGCCCTTTGTCACATAATCATCTCCTGATTTACGTGCGGCACATTTGACCACTGCAATTCTTTTGGGCAATTGCAAAGCATCCAATAATTCTTTTACAGTTTTGCTGTTACGGATAGGGGAACCTGAAGAAGTCCTAAATCCCCTTTGCACCCATAGCTGTCCAAAATCATGGACAACCCCAAACCCATATTGGCTGTCAGTGAATATGGTCACCCTCAAGCTTTTGGCAATTTTGCACGCTCTAATTAGAGCTATCAATTCAGCAATTTGAGCAGAGTTTACCCCTTTTAGACAGGATGCTTCTAGAACTCCTGCTATGGTGCAAACAGCACAGGCAGTGCATAATTCACCTTTCTCATTTCTTAGGCATGACCCATCCACAAATATTTCACAGTCTGGTTCTTCCAAAGGAACATCCTCTATATCAAACCTGGGTTTGGTACACAGTTCTGTCACATCCAAACAATCATGATCCGCTTCCTCTCTCACTTCCTCACAACGAGAATTTGGCAATAGAGTTGCTGGGTTTACAGTTGTGCACCTCACCACAGTCACATTTGCAGCACCCAGAATCACTCTCTCGTACTTAGTCAGCCGACTAGAGGTCATATATTGAGTCCGGGTTCGAGTTAAAAGGATCTCAACAGAATGTGGCACATACACTTTGACTGGATATCCCATCACAATCGCTTCACTTTGTTCCAGACTCACAAAAGTGGCGGCTACTGCTTTCAAACAGCCTGGTAACGCTGCAGCCACTGAATCCAAAGTAGCAGAAAAATATGCTACTGGACGTCGTGCCATTCCATGTTTCTGAGTTAGGACTGAAAGTGCACACCCATCCCTTTCGCAACAGTACAATGCAAAATCCTTTGCATAATCTGGCATTCCCAATGCAGGTGCTCGACAAAGACTGTTTCGAGTTTGGTAAAAGCTTCCATACTTTCATCATCCAGCACAATCGGATCTTTTACATCTTTTCGTGTCAACCTCTGTAGAGGTTTTGCAATCAGTGAGAAACCATTGATCCATTGCCTACAGTATCCAACCATTCCCAAAAACATTTGTACTTCTTTCTGAGTGGTAGGTGGGCTCATCTGTTTAATCACACTAATTCGTTCTGGTGTTACTTTTCTGACTCCCTTTTCTATTTTATGTCCTAAGTATTGGACCTCTTGTTTACAAAATTGTAATTTTGCTGGTGACACTTTGTGTCCTCCTTCAGCCAAATGGTTCAGTAAGGCAATGGTATCTGTCACACATGCCTCTCGGGTCTTTGATGCCACAAGTAGGTCATCAATGTACTGAACCAAGACTGAATTTCCTGGCATGATCAAAGTCTCCAGACATCTTTTCAAAATCTGGTTAAAGATTGAAGGACTCTCGGTATACCCTTGAGGAACTCGGCACCATGCAAAGACACGGTCTCTGAACCGGAACGCGAAAAGATATTGGCTCTCCGGATGCAAGGGAATCGAGAAAAATACTTGGCACAGATCAATCACTGTGTACCATTCTGAATCGCATGGAATTTGGTAAAGGATTACTGCTGGATTTGGTACTACGGGACAGCAAGGTACCACAATCTTATTAATCTTTCTTAAATCCTGTACTACTCTATATTTTCCACTTGGCTTTTTAATTCCTATAATGGGCGAATTACAAGGACTACTCATTATTTCTTTCAAAATTCCCTGTTCAATCATTTGATCAAACACAGGAGTGACTCCCGCAATTACTTCTGGACTAATTTTGTACTGAGGAGTGTTTGGATACACAGCACCCTCTTTCACCGTAACCTGAATCGGGTCTACATTTGTCATTAAGCCGATTTCTTTTCCTGTAAAATCCCATACATTTGACCTCACTGTACTTCTTAATTCTTCAGGCAAACTCTCTTCTGTGAGAAGTGAAAACAACTCATCCACTTCTGTCTCTTGTTTCGCTAACATCATTTTGAATTCAACATCTTCATCAGGTGTCTGAAACGCAACACCATCTGGCGTACAGTAGATGGTACAGTTCATTTTGCATAACAAATCTCTACCTAAGAGATTTACTGGACTCGAGTCACATACCACAAATCATTGCATGTCTCTGAAGTTTCCAATATGAACTTCTATTGGATTTGTGACTGTGGTTCTAATATGCTTATTTGAGACTCCTACAACTTGGATAGTTTCTCCCGAGAGGGGTAGGTTTGGAATTTCTGCTGCTCTCACAGTAGAACGGATAGCACCAGTGTCCACCAGGAATGTAATATCATTACCTTCCACCTTTCCTTTGACAAATGGACCTGACTGATCTACCGCCAAAGATGTGCCAAGTACGCACTCTTCCTCCCCCCTCAGGCACCGTCATTGAGATGAGTCTGAATCATTCTCATTGCACTGCAACCAATATTGCGGACCCATTTGCACACTTTGATTCTTACCAATCTGGTCACCTCTGTGAAATCCAATGTTCGCACCGTACCTCTGCACTTGAGCATTCACATTATTTGGCATAGGAGCTTGTGGCACCTGTAACTGTGGAGTAACTACCTGCTGCTGCTGGTTCACAACCACCTCATTCTGCATCTGTGGATTTCAATTTTGATTTACCCCATTATTCTTTTGAGTAGATCTACACTCATTCTTCCAATGTCCAATCTTTCCGCACGCATGACAAGGAAATTTCTTCCCAGCCTCTTCTTTACTCATTTTACCTCTACCTCCATTTGATACCTGACCATTTTGATTTAGACCATTCATCTGATAACCTGTCTGGGAATTATTATTCACCTCTTGTTGCTCTGCTACTTTCACTTGTGCCCACATCATTTTCTCCTTTAATTTCTTATGTCTTGATTCAATGTCATCACTACAATACTTCGCATACCTCAAAATGTCATCAATTGTTTTACTCTGCCAACAAATCAAATGTTGCTGAATCATATCACTAATCTGCAGTTTCAACCCAAACACAAAACGATACACAAAATGTCCCATATCTTTGTCTCCAATATTCTCAAATCCGCTGTACTGTTTAAATACTTGTAACAGCCTTTCATAGTAGGCATGCACTGACTCTTTCGGTTCTTGGGTCGTTCTGTCTATCTTAACCCAATCTGATTCCTTAGGGGAAATTTTTCCTTTTAAGAAAGTGATTACTTGATTATATTTTTTCATTACCTCTTCGGATGGTGCACCTGTTTTAGGATCTCTAGGATATTCTTCTTTTGGCCAATCGACAGTGATCTTACATTCTGTCCACAAGTCTGCTGGAACAACAATCTCAAACAACCCATCCAAATCCTTTAACAGAACCTTCGAGAACTTCACAAATCTTTCTACCTGTTTGTACCATTCAACTGGTTTCTCTCTTAATCTGGGGAAATCATTCGTAAAAGATAATATATCCTGCCTTGACCAAGGAACATGAACATATCGACCACCTGATACTTCTCTCATCGGACACGCCCTTTCAACCTGTTCTGTTTCTTTTAACGGGAACATAGACACTCCTTTACTAGCTGCTTCTTCCTTCTTTTTCACCCATCTATTTTTCCATCGATCTACATCTCCCCATTTCTTCAAAATATTCATCAACTCTTTTATCTGTAACCTTTTTCCAGACGCATTCAAACTCTCCAGATCCTTTTCAGTAAATGCCAATCTGTACGATTTCTGCAACACCTTTTACTTTTCTATGTCTATTCCATACTCACTAGCAGCTTCGGATATTTTCTCATGAAGATTCCTTGCTCTCCAAGTAATGCTTTTACACAAAAACAATAATTCATCATCTCGGTAAGTCCCTAATCTGTCTGGACTTATTTTACCAATAGACACACAATTGATGGACGGATGCAGAACAAATTAAAACATTCACCCCCAGTCAAGAGATCTGGGTTAAATCCATCATTCTTTTGCTCACCATGCCACCCCAGTTTAGACCTGGCCATATGCAAATCAGTCTTGACCCTGTGCCTCATGGGAACAGTCCAGCCCGAACTGCTAAGCCAGGTCCTCCCTGGACCGGAAACAAGCATCCTAGGACCGGTTTCGGGGTTTCACCCCTCTTCAGCCAGGATAGCTTGAATCCAGTGGCACAGTGAGCCCAGGACCCACGTCTGGGCATACCCGGCACACTTAGGGCGAGGAAGCAAAAGTCACACAATTGATGGATGGAATGCAGAACAAATCAAAACATTCACCCCCAGTCAAGAGATCTGGGTTAAATCCATCATTCTTTTGCTCACCATGCCACCCCAGTTTAGACATGGCCATATGCAAATCAGTCTTGACCCTGTGCCTCATGGGAACAGTCCAGCCCGAACTGCTAAGCCAGGTCCTCCCTGGACCGGAAACAAGCATCCTAGGACCGGTTTCGGGGTTTCACCCCTCTTCAGCCAGGATAGCTTGAATCCAGTGGCACAGTGAGCCCGGGACCCACGTCTGGGCATACCCGGCGCACTTAGGGCGAGGAAGCAAAGACACACAATTGATGGACGGAATGCAGAACAAATGAAAACATTCACCCCCAGTCAAGAGATCTGGGTTAAATCCATGATTCTTTTGCTCACCATGCCACCCCAGTTTAGACCTGGCCATATGCAAATCAGTTTTTACCCTGTGCCTCATGGGAACAGTCCAGCCCGAACTGCTAAGCCAAGTCCTCCCTAGACCAGAAACAAGCATCCTAGCACCGGTTTCGGGGTTCACCCCTCTTCAGCCAGGATAGCTTGAATCCAGTGGCACAGCGAGCCCGGGACCCACGTCTGGGCATACCCGGCGCACTTAGGGCGAGGAAGCAAAAGACACACAATTGATGGACGGAATGCAGAACAAATAAAAACATTCACCCCCAGTCAAGAGATCTGGGTTAAATCCATCATTCTTTTGCTCACCATGCCACCCCAGTTTAGACCTGGCCATATGCAAATCAGTCTTGACCCTGTGCCTCATGGGAACAGTCCAGCCCGAACTGCTAAGCCAGGTCCTCCCTGGACCGGAAACAGGCATCCTAGGACCGGCTCGGGGTTTCACCCTCTTCAGCCAGGATAACTTGAATCCAGTGGCACAGTGAGCCCGGGACCCACGTCTGAGCATACCCTGCGCACTTAGGGCGAGGAAGCAAAAGACACACAATTGATCCTTGTACTGGGGTGAATGTATGACATTGTTCTGCATTCTGTCCATCAATTGTTGTTTTTGCATTTGTCACCCCGAGTGGGACGGGTATGCCCAGACGTGGGTCCCGTGCTCTCCATGCCACTGGAGTCAAGCTATCCTGGCTGATGAGGGCTGAAAGCCCGAAACCGGTCCTAGGATGCTTGTTTCCAGTCCAGGGAGGACCTGGCCTGGCAGTTCGGGCTGGACTGTTCCCATTGGGTGCAGGGTCAAGACTGATTTGCATATGGCTGGGTCCAAACTGGAATGGCATGGTGAGCAAAAAAACGATGGATTTAGGCCCAGATCCATGTACTGGCGTGAATGTATGACATTGTTCTGCATTCTGTCCATCAATTGTTGTTTTTGCATTTGTCACCCCGAGTGGGACGGGTATGCCCAGACGTGGGTCCCGTGCTCTCCATGCCACTGGAGTCAAGCTATCCTGGCTGATGAGGGCTGAATGCCCGAAACCGGTCCTAGGATGCTTGTTTCCAGTCCAGGGAGGACCTGGCCTGGCAGTTCGGGCTGGACTGTTCCCTTTGGGCGCAGGGTCAAGACTGATTTGCATATGGCTGGGTCCAAACTGGAATGGCACGGTGAGCAAAAAAACAATGGATTTAGGCCCAGATCCTTGTACTGGGGTGAATGTATGACATTGTTCTGCATTCTGTCCATCAATTGTTGTTTTTGCATTTGTCACCCCGAGTGGGACGGGTGTGCCCAGACGTGGGTCCCGTGCTCTCCATGCCACTGGAGTCAAGCTATCCTGGCTGATGAGGGCTGAAAGCCCGAAACCGGTCCTAGGATGCTTGTTTCCAGTCCAGGGAGGACCTGGCCTGGCAGTTCGGGCTGGACTGTTCCCATTGGGCGCAAGGTCAAGACTGATTTGCATATGGCTGGGTCCAAACTGGAATGGCATGGTGAGCAAAAAAACGATGGATTTAGGCCCAGATCCTTGTACTGGGGTGAATGTATGACATTGTTCTGCATTCTGTCCATCAATTGTTGTTTTTGTATTTTTACCAATAATCATCTCTTCCAAATCTACTTTTAATTGACTCACATTTATACTCTGCGGTTGAGGTAGTAGTAGTTTATTCGATCAATAGCATGATCATTCATATTAAAACATTTCATTATATAAATACACATCACAATTTAAAAAATGAAATACAAAAGTTAAAAGATTAAACTACAACATTTCATATTTTTATACTCAAATTCAGTCTACATTTAAGGTACAGTTATAACATGAATAACATAGTAATAACCCATCAACGATCTAAAAATACTGTTTTAAAAATGGGGTAAAGAGAATTTAACATCTTTTTATGGGCTAGTACATCAGTTAAATAATGGCCCCTTTTTTTAAAATTCATATCAACAATCTGAGTGACCTATCAACCACCTTTCTCAGAAAGAGGTCGTGATTTTTTAAGAATACTGTAGACTATTCTAGATCTTCTCCACCATGCATATAGCAGGTATCTAGATAGTGAGAAGACTAGCCATCTAGTTGTGTCGGATGAAAAGACGCGTAGAGCTTCTTTAGGTTGTGAGAAAGATAGCACCCGACACACAGGAATGATCCATGTTTTTCTCAGGTTGGCATAAGACGGGCAGAAAAATTAAAAATGATCTGTCGTTTCAGAGGCGGCATTACATAAAGGACATGAGGTATTTACAGATGTGTTTTTCCAGTTGCTTCTTAACGCATTTAATGGTAGAGCCCCAGTTCTAAACTGGATATAAAGTGCACGTGCTTGGGGGGTTCAATTTCATCCATATAGTGTTCTAGCTTAAAAACATTTTTAATGTCAAGAAAACTAGTGGTTAGGGAGCCATAAATCCTGGTATCTAGATATGCGGAGTCAATAAATTCCCAATATTTCCTTTTAATAGGAACCCCATTTTTTTGTTAGTAACTTTGGGTCTTCCCACATAAAATCTAGTCCCAGTTTGTGCAGCCAGATTTTTACTTTATTAAACCATGCCAGACGCCCTGTACGATTATGATAGATTAGTAACTCTTCCGTGTCCTCCCTTACAGGAATCTGCGTCTTGCTGGTCCCGATTCTAATCCAGAACAAGAGCACCTTCAAGACGGCAGAGTGATTTATGGACCTGAGGCCAAGATCTAATCGCAAGGGTAATAATGGCATATTCCTAGGGAGGTTTAGGGCTGCTCGTAAAAATTTATTTTCAGATATTTCTAGTTGGTTCAGATTTTCCAGCCCCCACAATTCTGCCCCATATAAGGCGGCACCCTTTCCTCGATGTATTTCTAAAACTGGCGAAATAGGCCGTAAAGGGGAATTTTTAACTTTCTTTAAGATAGCAAAATCCACATGTTGCATGGACAATATACTCTTTGTAATTGGGGAGTCCAAGACATATTCTCGCTGAGTCTAACCCCCAGATAATCAAAAATTTAACCTGATCAAGTCTTTGGGTACCTAGCTTAAGTTTATTCCTAGTAGACTTATATGGGTTAAATACCATGAACTTGGTCTTTAAGCAGTTTATCTCCAAACCTCTTTCTTTGCAGGCGGTTTCAAACTTAGTTAAAACTTTCTGGATCCCTGCCGGGGTTTTAGAAATAAGTAACGTGTCGTCTGCAAAGAGAAGACAGGGAATTTGTTTATCCGCCAGCTTTGGCGGATCCCCTCCACAATCATAGAGGTCGTTAATGAGACCGTTCATGTATAAGGTGAACAGTGTAGGTGCTAATACGCACCCTTGGCATACCCCTTTTAAAACCGGAATATTATTTGTTAGACTACCATCTGTGTTCCATCTAACATTTGCATAATTTCCAGAGTGTAACCTTACCAGTAAACGGAGCAACCCTCCCGGGAGACCTAGTTCGCTTAAGGCAGCCCACAGCTTAGCACGCTCTATAGAATCAAACGCCGTTTTTAAATCAACAAAAACGACGTACAAATGCCCCTTCATGATAGTTACCTCCTTCCAAATTAATAATAAAAACCTAAATACCTGGTCTATTGTACTCGTGGAAGGTCTAAAACCAGCTTGCAAATGGGACAATATACTTGAGTCCTCCATCCAGCCTTAAAGATGCATTAAAATCATTTTACAAAAAATGTTTGCGATACATCTTATGGGTCTATAATTACCCGGGTCCCCCTTATCACCCTTTTTAAAAATGGGAAGAATTTCTGCACCTTTCCATGTTTTGGGGATATCCCCACCACGAGTAATGGCTGAATACACTGAATACAGTATCGGGCCCCATATACTTGGTTCAGAGCGGTATAAGTCACCAGGAATCCTATCAAGGCCTGGAGCCTTCCCAGGCTGTAGGGTAGAAATTGCATGTATAGTCTCCTTTAATGTGAATTGTACTTCTTCTAAGGCATGCACTGAGAGGGGGAGCCTGTTTACCTCACTTATGTCTTCCTCCAGTGGTGATATTTCTCCTGTGAACTGGCTTTGAAAGTACTCTTACCACACTTCTGATTGAATGTGAAAGTCGGCTTCACTAACTGGCTCTTTGTGGCCTTTCGCTAGTAAGTGCCAAAAAGTCTGGGAATCCTTTTGTCTTGAAGCCTCAACCAGAGTGCGCCAATTTTCTTCTTCCCATGCCCTTTTGGACTTGTCCTGTGTTCTCTTATAAGCTCTTCTTGTGTGAAGTAAATCATCCCTGTTTCCGTTCTTAACCGCCCTTACTAATGCTGATTGATAAGATTTACATTCTTCATTATACCATGGGGCTACTTTAGCAGTGCCTATTTTCTGATTACAGTTTTTACCTCTTTCTTTGCAGGCGGTTTCAAACTTAGTTAAAACTTTCTGGATCCCTGCCGGGGTTTTAGAAATAAGTAACGTGTCGTCTGCAAAGAGAAGACAGGGAATTTGTTTATCCGCCAGCTTTGGCGGATCCCCTCCACAATCATAGAGGTCGTTAATGAGACCGTTCATGTATAAGGTGAACAGTGTAGGTGCTAATACGCACCCTTGGCATACCCCTTTTAAAACCGGAATATTATTTGTTAGACTACCATCTGTGTTCCATCTAACATTTGCATAATTTCCAGAGTGTAACCTTACCAGTAAACGGAGCAACCCTCCCGGGAGACCTAGTTCGCTTAAGGCAGCCCACAGCTTAGCACGCTCTATAGAATCAAACGCCGTTTTAAATCAACAAAAACGACGTACAAATGCCCCTTCATGATAGTTACCTCCTTCCAAATTAATAATAAAAACCTAAATACCTGGTCTATTGTACTCGTGGAAGGTCTAAAACCAGCTTGCAAATGGGACAATATACTTGAGTCCTCCATCCAGCCTTAAAGATGCATTAAAATCATTTTACAAAAAAATGTTTGCGATACATCTTATGGGTCTATAATTACCCGGGTCCCCCTTATCACCCTTTTTAAAAATGGGAAGAATTTCTGCACCTTTCCATGTTTTGGGGATATCCCCACCACGAGTAATGGCTGAATACACTGAATACAGTATCGGGCCCCATATACTTGGTTCAGAGCGGTATAAGTCACCAGGAATCCTATCAAGGCCTGGAGCCTTCCCAGGCTGTAGGGTAGAAATTGCATGTATAGTCTCCTTTAATGTGAATTGTACTTCTTCTATGGCATGCACTGAGAGGGGGAGCCTGTTTACCTCACTTATGTCTTCCTCCAGTGGTGATATTTCTCCTGTGAACTGGCTTTGAAAGTACTCTTCCCACACTTCTGATTGAATGTGAAAGTCGGCTTCACTAACTGGCTCCTTGTGGCTTCGCTAGTAAGTGCCAAAAGTCTGGGAATCCTTTTGTCTTGACGCCTCAACCAGAGTGCGCCAATTTTCTTCTTCCCATGCCCTTTGGACTTGTCCTGTGTTCTCTTATAAGCTCTTCTTGTGTGAAGTAAATCATCCCTGTTTCCGTTCTTAACCGCCCTTACTAATGCTGATTTATAAGATTTACATTCTTCATTATACCATGGGGCTACTTTAGCAGTGCCTATTTTCTGATTACAGTTTTTACTTATAATGGCCTTTATTTTAGTGGATACATTTGAAAAGGTAGGTAGGATAGCGTCATCACTTAAATCCTGACTTCCCAGTATAACTATGGCTTCTGATACCTCTTTGTAGATTGACGCTAATCTGCGGTTGAGGTTCTTTCTTTTCCATTCCCTTTATCCAATCATTCAATTCTTCTGATGAAGGACCTGCTGAACTTCCTGTCATTGGAGTGACATTTGTCCCTATTCTCCTTGGATTTATTTGTATACTTCTTCTAGGGGTTTCTGTTATCATTTCACAAACCGGAAGATCTAACAATGTAATATTTGTGTCAGCCTGTCTATCCTCATTGACTACCGTCTCCATTCCACTCCTGACATTACTCCTTGGAACTGCTAATGTATGTACTTTAGGTATATTCTGGTTTTCTCCAAACAAAGGAACTATTGGACCTATTGTAACCGGTACCGTCAATGCTTCTGCATTTAGACTCAACTGATTTAGGGCCATATGTATCAAAAAAGAGTTTTGCGATTCTCAAATTGCGATTTTTAGCGAATCGCAATTAGAGAATCGCAAAATGCAATGTATGAAGCATTTGCTAAAAATTTTGCGAATCCTACATATTCCTTATTTGCGATTCGCAAATTGAGATTCGCAAATAAGGAATACCTTCCCATTCATTCCTATGGGCTAGGAGGCCCATAGGAATGAATGGGAAGACATTCTCAATTTGCGATTACCAATTAGAGAATCGCAAATTGAGAATGCAATTTCAAGGTTGCAAGGGTGCCAAAAGGACACCCTGTTGCACCCCTGAAATATGCATGTGTGCACATTTTGCGCATATACATGCCCTAAGGGCATGTATGTGCGACATATGGCACTTTTAAAAATAAAAAAAGTGCTTTTTAAAGAAAATCGCAAATTACCACCAACTTGAAGTTGGTGGTAATTTGCAATTCCTTAAGGCCAAATAGCAAATTTCTGGTGCTTCCAGAATTGCATTTAAGGAATCGCAACTTGCAATTCCTTAATTGCATTCGCAAAATAGAGAATCGCAAATTTTGCGATTCTTTATTTTGTGATGGCCTTTTGGGATGATACATCCCAAAGGTTTTTCCATTCGCAAACGGGCAGATTCTGAGAATCGGCCCGTTTGCGAATGGAAAAAGGCTTGATACATATGGCCCTTATTTTCTGAATCTGCTCTACATTTGCCTTATTTAGCATATCAAATTCTTTTTCTCGCATTATCCTAGCCATGTCCGCAATCTGTGGGATTAATGGATTTCCCATAAAGGGTGCATTCGGAGTCACCTCAACTGAATTTTCCTGATATGGCGGGGGTCTTTTGGTCATAATATCTTCAAATAACTCATCATCTGAATCGTTTCCACCATCTCTTACACTTGAAGGGGCAGATTTACGAGCCCCTTGCGCCACTTTTGCGCCGCCGTTGCGTCACTTCTGTGACGCAGCAGCGGCGTAAACCATGCGCCACGTTGCGCCCTATTTACAACGTGACGCATCTAGGGAGATGCGTCACGTTGTAAAGCCTCAGCGCCACATGAAACCTGCGTCAGGTTTCATGTGGGCGTCCCGGCGCAGGGGGCGTTCCGGCGCAGTAAGCCTCGGAAAGTGCCTGAGTGAAATCTACAAGATTCCACTCAGTCACTTTTCCAACGCCGCTGCGTCAAAACCTTGCGCTTGCTTGAAGCAGGCGTAAGGCGTGACGCACCACGTCATGTATGGGCAGGCCACGAGCATTACTGGAGTTGTGTCGCGCTTGCGACACGACTCCAGCAATGCGCCACCCTTCCGACGGGAGATGCGTCACGCATCTGTTTATCCTTGCTCCACGATGCGCCGCATTGTAAATGCGGCGCATCTGTGGTGGCGCATGGGTAAACTTGCGTGACGCATCTTACCTGGCGCATCCCTGCTGATTTGCAGGGATGCGCCAGTCGTCATAAATCTGCCCCGAAGTTTCTATGTTTTTCTTTTTCTCTTTACATTTACCTCCTGTCTGTTCGTCAGCAACTAAAACTGGGTACAAACCCTCGGTTACCACAGCTCTCCTCCATCGTTTCATTGTGTCCTCTCTTCTCTCAAAAGGGTACCTAGTCATTAAATTTATGTATCTCCTACCCCCTCGATATTTCTCTCTTTCCATTGCTTCTACTTCCCATTCCTCTAACGCTTCATACTGTGTAGGTCTGGGATTTGGCTCTAATAAATTTATTCTGTTTCTCAAATTCTGCAAAATCCTCATATTAAACAAAACCATGCTGTGGGAAAGCTAAAACACCATTATCCTTTGTATATTCCACCCAATTCTCTAACCATGTACACGTATGGTATCCTCGCTCCAAGATCATATAGGAAGCAGGCGTTCCTGGAGGGGGAATAAGAATTCCCTCTCTAGTCACTATTGGTTTATCCTTCTTAAAGAAATTCTTTATTTTCTTTAACAATTTCATTTTCCCTGACCTTTACGCAAATGTATCACAACAAAACACACTAAGAATTCTTCCCGTAATTCTTATTCTATTTGATGCTTCTTGTCCAATACCAGCGCGGCTCACACCAACTAGCCAATCACAGCTCTCTACGTATCTGCTATCTCGACCAATGTCAGCGCGGCTCACACCAACTAGCCAATCACAGCTCAGTACCCGCCCGCTGCCTGACCAATGCCAGCGCTGCTTTTTCTGACGTCAGTATTACTCCTTCTACTGACCCTCCCTTTACAAAATAATACGGCAAGGTATTTCTAAATACTTTTAATTAAAAAAAATTCAATTAGTAACAACACGAAACAATGCTACCTTGTCTGTTCCACTAAATAAAGAGATAGTTTTCACTTTTTCCAAAAGGTTTTCTTCACTACGAGTCCTAATAACGTCCAGCGCTATTTTACTCTTCAAATAAGCTCCGGGTGGACCTATTACTCCTCTAGGGATAAGGCCAAAGTTTCGCAAGAGGACTTTTTGGTGTGAAAAGAAGTCTTGGTACTCCCCTGGGGATAAGGCTAGAGTTTCGGAAGTGGACCCTTTGCTATTTCAGACACTCTACTCTCATACGAAATTTCCCTAATATAACACCTTCAGTCCTCCGTAGCTTCGGTATTATTACAACAGACAAAGTACTTCTGCAGTGTGATTTCTTTACCACACTCTTCTTCTGCCTATTTCAGGCTAATTCCATTCCTGGGATTCCTCAGGTATCTCCGTACCTGTACTTCTAGACACCATAGAACATGACACTAACTTTTTGTGTTAAGAACACATAATCAATAATCATTACCAAACTAATCAATAATTAAACCGTCCTCTGCTACCAAGGAACTGATCCAGCGCGAGGCCAATACCTGATCAGGGATCAATACTCAATAATATTACAGAACAATGGCCCATACACATACACCCAAATCCCTGATGCGCTGGGGTCAATTTATATATATTCAATTCTCTTCCTCCTAAAATTCACATATGATATTTCCAAAAATACTTATCTAACTTATACATCAACTTTCCTTCTACTTGGTCGATGAACCAATTAGTTGAATAGTTGATGGTAATGATACTCCTTATCTGACTAATCATTCGATCAACTAAATAAACACAGACTCTCGTTGAAGTTAATAAAGTTTATCTCAAATTAAATGATAAAATGCTCAATGCATACGGTTACAAGTGCAATCAATGAACTCACAAAGGGAGAGAAAATATCAGCAATTCAGATAGAGACAAACTCATCAATCAAAAAATGACATATGCATGAAGGAGTGGATAGATGAAGAGACAAAAGTTTCAGAGACAAAATACATTTGCAGGTAATTGTGCAAGAAACGAGTCAGAATAATACCAACCCAAAGGATCTGTAGAAAACCACCCCTCTGGCCAAAGTGATGGTGGGGGTCTCCTGAAATAGGGTCAGGGAACAAAGATTTCAGGGACAGGAACAGGACAGGACAGGAACAGCTAGGCCTCTCTGCAAACCGACGGACAGCGACTCATCTCCCCTCTCTCAGCCTCTCCGCATAACGTCTAACCACACCCCTAAAGGCACCCCAGCTATACCCTAAAACCTACATGTCCGTCCCACATCAATTGAAACATTTCACAAAACTAAACAGATGATTGGTGGACTTTGGGGGTGGTATGTCACACCATGGTGACTTCATTCAGACTTTGAACATATTCATTGTTTTATACCCGTTCCCATGAACTCATAATTGTTCCGTTCACACGATTTAATCCATGTTACAATTGTACATAAATTTAAGAAATGTCCACGGAAGGAGTCTTTCTGTCCCATGGTCTGTCACATCTCTTGGCAAACGATCATCACATTAGCCTTCAACCCTTTCACTTCTTCTGCTGTGCTCAGCGCTTCAGCGTGCCTTTGTCAGATCAATTTCACTCATTTATCCAACCCCTCCTTTATCTGGCTAAGTTAAGGGAAAATGGGGTCTCATCCAGCTCACTATAGCAAATGGAAAAATAAACATTCATTAATTATGTGATAATGTAGTTTTCATTGTTCACCACCCACCTTTGCACTATTACCTGTTAACGTTTTTCCTAGCATAGCTTTACGCAAAAACGATATTATTTATAATTTCAAAGCAAGCTGCAACATGCAAACTACGAACTGCACATGTAGCCTAGTCATGCATTGTTTTTCGTTTCTTTCAAAGCATAATGAAAATACGATTTTAGTTCTTTCATGCGTTATCTCACGTTAGTGCATGCATGCGCAAAGCAGTTTTCCCTTATGTTCATGTAAGGTGCACGTTAATTTTCTATTACTACTTACTGTTAGTACGTATTATGGGGGTATTCATTCGAGC
Source organism: Calotriton arnoldi (assembly GCA_963921515.1). NCBI lineage: Eukaryota > Metazoa > Chordata > Amphibia > Caudata > Salamandridae > Calotriton > Calotriton arnoldi. Next base: position 516,629 of record CAWUFW010009022.1, read on the forward strand.
AGGTTTCTTTTTCCGAAATCCTGCTCCATCAGAACGCATCACAAATCTTAAAACGAGTATAGTAGTACCGCCAACAAATGACTTATATTGTGTTTAAAATCAGAAATTGCCCTTAATGCGTGCTCCTTTTGTGACCCTGTTCAACAGGCATACACTGTAATGCATTTCATAGGGGACCATGTCCCCGAGTACTGAAATGGCTGCCACAACATATTGTTCAGGTTGGGACTGTTAAAGCAGAAACAGGGATTAAAAGACCCGGTTTATCGTCAACAGGGCTACCCCCACCACTATGGCCTTGATTTAGATTTCGGCAGACAAATTACTCCGTCATAATGGTGACAGATATCCCATCCGCCGAAATATAAATCCCATAGGATATTATAGGATTTATATTTCGGCGGACGGGATATCCGTCACTGTTGTGACAGAGTAACCCGTCCGCCAAAAATCTAAATCAGGCCCTTTGTCACCTCTTGCCGTTGTATTTGAGAAGAAGAGGGTTAAAACATTTGATCAGAAATAATTACAGTAACTATTCTAATAATTTTAGTCAATAACAAGAGTTGTTAAAGGTTTGAAGGGTTCTATTAATTAAATCTTTTAATAAATCATCTTTATTGAAAATCACAAGTTAAATTTGGATTAATTTCAATCGTCAATATATGGCAGAAATATAAAATCAATCATGGTTAATCAATTCAATAAAAATATTGTATCAAAGCGTGTTCCAGAAAAAATTGAATCTGTATTCTAAGAAGCGGGTAGAAAAGGGTGTTAGTCAGAGCCCATAAAGGGTTCTAAATCAAGAGAGTGAGAGAAAGCATAAAGCTTTATCATTTAAATCAGCTCAAATAGATCAAAATATCAAAGCTGGAAGTCCCCAACAAGAGTAGTTCAAGAAACTCAGTAGAGTATCAATGCAATAAAGTTTAGATGTAGGTAAATGGGAAAATCGAGCAAAAGAAAGGGGTAAAATGGAGTGTGTTAACCTACTGTAGGAACACGTACTATTATAGACTTCACATTTCATAAATTTGTAACATGTTTCACATCTTGTCTTTCCGCCAGCCAACCAGCATTAAATGCTCTCCTGTGAACAGGATCACACCTCGTCTTCTGACACAAATACAATAAACTTTAGATGATAAAGTTGCACTCTCAATAATATGTTATCAACTATGCTTTCACATGGAGTCCACTTTCTTCAGGCAGGCTTTCTCACATATGTACAATGTTATTTAATTAGCTACTGTCAGCTTCTAACCAGTAAACTATGTAAGAATCTAAACATCTATTTCATAAATAGAAAACATTTCTGCAGGCTCATCATGAAGGGGAGAATAAGCATGTTAGAAACTCAACTTCACTTTTTAAACTTTGCAATTCAATGCTTGAACTACTCATTGCCTCATTAATCAACAAAAAATAGTTATGTGTAGCAAGGATCTTTCTATATGCAGAAACATTCCGCAGGAATACTTGAAACTTATTTGTTCATGAATACAAAAGTTCCTGGTGTGCTCAAGATGCAATTTAAAAAAATATTTTATATGCATTCAGTATTCTCTATTCAAGCTTGCTTTTCAAGCAGCATTGCTTTAGCCATTATTGAGGCCTAGTACATAAACATTTTACAGTTTTATGCATTCTAAATAAGTTATTTCATCAAGCTTTGCACATTTATTTTACATATTAATTAAGAGCCAGTGTTATTTTCTTGTTAATTATAAATCTGCTCCCTCATTACCAGCCAGTCAGAACTCACTAGCTTATAAAGGCCAATCAGAGCATATCTGGACACCAACAGTCCAGATATACCTAACTGTTTAACTGCTTCATGACCACCCAGAGCACCTTTTTAAACACAAATGTCTGATAAACTATTGAACTGATTTACACCAAATAGCAAAAAGCACACTTTCTGAGTAAAATTCTAACTTCCTGCTAACTTTGGTATAACTCCATTCACCCTCTTTTTCTGTATATTGTCCCAACCAAAATTTATTTTGTGAATTAACATGGGAAGTTAAGGTTTTAGGACACCCCTTTTTCTTTGCCCGATCACTCTGATATAATCTGTGACTGAGCTGGGGGTGGATGAACTTTTTTTTGAAACATTTTGTGAAGGGTATTCAAATGGCACACACAAAAGGTGATGGGAGGCTGCTTGCAATATGTCTAACCACTGGCCATAACTCGGGATAGTGCTCTACAACCCATTGTTCTCTTTCTCACCGTGCTACCTCAGTTTGGACCCAGCCATATGCGAATCAGAATTGACCCTGTTGCTTATGAGATCAGTCCAGCCCAAACTGCCAAGCCAGGGCCTCCCTGAACCGGAACACAAGCAGCCCAGGACCGGTTTCGCCCTAGTTATGAGCTCATCAGATGGCTACAGCTTGGTTCCAGTGACCCAGTGAGTACTGGACCCACATCTGGGCATTCCCATGCCACTTATGGCGGTACATGAAACACACAAAACATGATGGGAGGCTGCTTGCAATAAATTTAACCACTGGCAATAGCTTGCGATAGCACTCCAACCCATCGTTCTTTTGCTCACCATACCACCTCAGTTTGAACCCAGGCATATGGAAATCAGTCTTGACCATTTTCCTCATGGGAACAGTCCAGCCTGTACTGACAAGCCAGGTCATCCCTGATCCAGGACACAAGCAACCCAGGGCTGGTTTCACCCTAGTTATGGGCTCATCAGCCGATTACAGCTTGGTTCCAGTGACACAGTGAGCACAGGACCCACGTCTGGGAAAATGGCAACAAACTTATTAGCAAAGCAAAAAATGCTCTACCTATGACCAACTATAAATGCACTACTGTGTATTATATATAAATGTATTTTTTATGCAAACATGGGTGAAACCATTTCTTTTGCAAAGCTGAGCAGGTACTGCTGGTGCATGCTCTTTTTGTGATTTTATTGCAGAAAATGCAGTAATATAAAAACGAATATTTCACCGGGAACTATGAAATACTGAAAATATTTCACAGTTGCCTGCAAAATATAGATTTCCTCATCATAATGACAACCTCTGTTCAGAAATCCGTTCAGTGGTTTTCAAGAAATGTGTGTTTACAAAGTGTTTCAGAGTGGGCTTCAAAGGGTTAAAAGGTTAGTGATGTCTGAACCCTCAGCTGTGAATTGTTCTAGAACCTTAGTTTGAGAGCAGTTCGTGGACTATATTAAAAAAAATCCTATTAAACGAGGGAGCCTTTTATTTCATTATTAATTTTAGGTCTATATGAGCCAATAATTCTGAGAACCATTTTAGGTGAGGAATTTGAAATCTCAGAAAAAGTCTGGAGACTACTGATAACTTTGGAGGTTGGTTAAATTAGAAAATCCAAAGCTTAACTTCATTAAAATGTCCACCTATGTGTGGACTGTAATCAGAATCATTTTTAGGTGGGGCAATCATAGCAGACTTAGGATTTTTTTGTGTGCCAAGTCTGTGGTCTTTATTTTATGACTGTGGACCCAGCACACCTAGCATCAGGGCAGGACTTCCTCTGCGATCCCTGGACTACTGCTGGGTCTGCATACTATTTTAAATTTCAAGGGGCATTCTGAGCTTTTCATTGGCTGAGAGCCCAAACAACCTTCGAGTACATCTGAAAGTGCCTATCCAATAGCAACAGAAGGCAACAGGTGGTATCCATTTTCATTTGCATAGGAGACCTGTGAAGTTGGGACCTGAGAAGATGGGATACAATGGCGGACAAAGACCTCGCAGGATAAGCTTGTACACCTGCTTCGGCATTCAAAGAGCAAGAGGCGATCTGCATTGAGAATAGGATGCAACTTGAGAAGAAACTCCACTGCTTCTGTCATACTGGAATGCTGCAGTCATCCCCCAGCTGAGAATAAACCTGAATGCCAGGATGATCAGATATAAAGTTTGTGAGCAGAAGCATTGTAGAGACCAGAAAGGACATTACTCCTTCTGGAAGTCAAACATGCAGCGACATTTCAGGTCATCGCGTGAAAGGGAGTACTTCAGGTTTCAGCAGGAGAGGTCAACTGCAAAAGTAACGAATGCCCAAATTGTCAAAACATTCCAGCAGCGATGCAGAATGAAGCTCAAGAAGAAAATAATCTGCACTGAGGATATTTGCACTATACTGTATTGAGTGTGAGACCAACGTGTGGTGTAGAGAGCCTAACCCATCAATTGAGAAAGAAAAGTTGGAGGAACATTACAGCAAGTACCATAAATAAACCATATACATAAGAAGCCGTTTTCCACAACATTTATTTAAAAAAAACAGGAAAACAATCTGCCACAAACCTAAAAAAAATGTCAAAACAAACAAAAATGGTTTGTTTGAGAACAGCCAGCCAAAAACAATGAAATAACGTAACTCTATAAACAGCACAGTTGTCTGTGGTGTGTTGGGCGCAGGGTCTGGCCATAGACCAGGCACAAGGACAACCCCCAATCCAGTGGCGGCTTGCATAGGGCATGTTGCGGGGCGGGGAGGGGCAGGGTGGGGGGGTAATAAACTCGAACATACGACGGAACGGAGGAACGTCATAATTACTTTCCTCCGTTCCATCGTATGTTCGAGTTTACTACCCCCACCCTGCCCCTCCCCCGCCCCACCGCCCCGCAGCACGTCCTATGCGAGCCGCCACTGCCCCAATCCATGTTGTCCGTGGCTGAAGGCTGTGCAAAGTGGAGAACGGAATAAGTACAAACAATTGGATGTAGAATATCATCATAAAACCTCTGAAATTCACAGAAAAACTATAGTTAAAATGAGGTATTAGTTATAACCCACAGGATATGTATAACAAAAATTTGGAAATTCATATACAAAACCACAGTTAAAGTGAAATTATTGATACTAGACAAAAGGTTAAGAACACTTTGTGGGGGTGGAGCTAGGTCGAGAAGCTAATAGCCACTCACTAGTGCACCTCTGGAAGCATCCACCTGATACAGAGCCTTCAAACAGCCAGATCTTTTCTTCTGACCACAACAGTACGGTCCCTGGGGTGTGCAACCTTAGACAGAGGGGTGAGGGGATGGCGGGTGAAACAGAGGCACACCTTTTGATGCGACACTCACTGCTCCAATCTGGAGACTTCAAAGGTCTGATCCTTTACCGAAGGTGTGGAGACCCCATCGATCCTCCAATCATCTTCATTGGTGCCAGGGGTCATAATTAATATGGGTGCAGCCTCCCGCTAAGCAAATACTGACTGGCTCTATTTTCAGAAGGTGCTGCCTCCATAAACCCTGGTGGCAAGCTGCCTCATGGGTCACTTACGCTGTACCTTGCGGTCCCCCCGACAGCACTGTGGAACCTCGCTAAGACCCCTCTATCTTGAGGAACACCTATGGGACACAGAAGACAGTCCTGCAGGAGGGGCACATCTCGTCCCACTGGTGACCAGCACACCGAGTGGCCTCAGGTAGCACCCGCCATCTTGAATTGGATAGTTAACATCATGCCTGCTAATGAAATGATGCACCTACTGCAATCTAGTAGTCTTCTATTGAAAGGTTACCACACAGCTCCTTATTCCTTCTTTAGGAATACTTTGCGCCTCCTTTCCTGACCTGGCTGGAGTCTCCTAATTGTTATGCACATCTTTACTATTGCCATATGACTGATGTAGCAGACCTGATATACCAGTGTAACAAGATTGCTTTAAGGGAATTACTGTACCTATTACCACCTCCTCTACTTTTCATACTGCAGCTTTGCTCTGCTGTACAGGATTGATGCAGAATATTTATTTGAGCCCGACAACTAAAATTTGAGGTGGCCACCCAAAACAAAAAAAGTCACACTCACCTCCATAGATATGGCAACAGCCGAATTGACGTTAAATGCTATCATGACTGAACTGAAAAATATCCAGCCCACAATATTTACAGTGAAACACTCCACCAGGGAAACAAATGCAGAACTGAAGGTACTCGAAGGGCAAATGCTACAAATGTGACAAAGGTTAGACTCCGCAGATAAATGACTAGATGATATGGATCTCAAAGTAAAGGAAACAATGAAATGGAGCACGGACTTATGGAACACCCAAAAGAAACTTATGGAACAGGAAGACTGCTGACGAAGGAATTAGATAAGGATCTTTGTGGTTACAGAGACAGAAGAGAGAAAGCTTCACACCAACACATATGGGACTGATGTTCTCGCCATCATTAGAGTTTCATAGAGCACACAGAACAATACAACATAACTTAGTGACCAGAGGCCCACCACACTCGATAATTGTTAATCTGCTACAGTTTCAACACACAAGGACTATTGTTGGACTTGGCCCTTTCAGCAGGGTCATCTCAAACTTTTTGCCTTCACTCTCCCGTTTTCAGAACCCATTTTTGTTTGCTTTTAGGACTCTGTGTATTCTACCACTGTTAACCAATGCTAAAGTGCTTATGCTTTCTGCTTTACACATGATAAAATTAGATTCCACCCAATTGGCCTATTTAGTTTACTTGTAAGTCCCTAGTAAAGTGGTACTAGATGTGCCCATGGGCTGTAAATTATGCTACTAGTGGACCTGCAGCACTGATTGTGTCACCCATTTAAGCAGCCCTTTAAACGTGTCTCAGGTGGTTGGGTAGGTAAAGTTATCTCCTCCTCAGGCTCTGACAATGCACCTGACCCAGCACTGACTGTATCAAATGCAATCAAAATATAATGGGTGGCTATACTGCTACACAACAGACTCTCATTGCAGGTTCTAAAAACATGGGCAGACCAGACTGGTGGATATGTCTTTTCCGTTTGAAGATCTCGGAGCAGATCTTGATTGTTGGATCTGTCTAGGGGGCTGAAAAGATCTTGGCTTACTAAAATGAATAGTCTACTGACAGAATTTGGCTCAACTAAAGTGATTGTCGGAGGGCACTGAAACATGGTCCTAGACTCTGTCCTGGAATGTCAGGGAGGGGTTCACTAGATCCACCAGCCCAATCCACTCCATCATCAGCCAGGTGAAGCAATTTGTCAGCTACATCAAGCAACCCAATATCAGTCCTGGTGAGATTGAAATCCTGATTGTTTGGAATGGTCTTGTTGCTAAAAGATGGCTACCTTCCTTAAATTCTTTCTAAGGATAGGTAGACACCCTATGTACCACAAATTGCATGGAGTCTGATGAACTCATTGTGAAGAAGTACAAAGAAGCAGGAATACAGCAAAGCAGATCTTCTTTATTTTAAGTTCAAGATAGAGCAATGTCCTAGCCACAGGGCAGCCAGCAGCAACTGACTCTCAGCACTTGGCAACCAGACCAAGCACTCTTTATATTCTAGAGTCCTAAAGATAGTGTGTTCCATGTGAGAGCAGATGGCTAGCACAGAGTAGTGCAAAGGTAATTACCACACACCTTCCCCCAATACAAAATATAACATTGAGAGAATAAAAATTACATTCAGTTCAAAACATAGTTAAGTAGTTTCTGTGGAGTTTTACGAGTGCGAGTGCTCCTACGCAGAGGAGAAACAACCCTGGAAGAAACAAGTTTATCATCTCTGCCATCAAGAACACAGGAACGTACAGGAGCAATTCTACTCAAATTCCAAATACGCCCATCATCAAGTTTATCAGCATTAAGAAATAGTTTAGTCACAGTACGAGGAGGGGAGAATTTTGCACTACCACACTTCTGGGGAATGCGTACCCTCACACGGTCACCCACGCTAACCAAGGTGCAAGAAACCGCATGTCTGGTATCAAAGTTGGCCTTTCTCTTAGCTGACTTGAGATCCTGACGAGCGCGCCATTGAGCATCTTCCCAAGTGTCAATATCAGCACCTTTTCCTCTCATCCATGTTTGAAACATGTAAGTATTAGGATTGCGCCCCCTAAACAACTCAAAAGGGACTTTCTCAGTGGAAGAATGTGGAGTTAAGCGGTATACCATAACTCGCTCAACAATTACAGCCCTCCAGTCACGGTTTTGTTCTTTGGCCAGTTGAATTGATTCTTTCAGAACACGGTTGAATCTCTCTACCATTCCATTACTTTCTTGATGATAGAGAGAACAACGCTTGTGTTCAATTCCTTTCTTGGCCAAGAACTCCTCCATCTCTCTTGATACAAGCTGTACACCATTGTGAGTCAAGAGAGATTCAGGAAGACCTTCCCAGCAGAAAATGTCCTCTAAGAACTTTATGACATCTTTAGTTTCTATGCTCTGTGTGACTTTGACTTCTGGCCATCTGGAGTACATGTCAATTAAGACGAGCACATAAGATTGACCCGTCTTGGAGGAGACAGGGCCAAACAGATCTAAGGCCACATGCTGCCAACAACGTGTGGGAGCCTCTCGTATAATCATTGGTTGAACCCTAGTTTTGCAAATTTTATCACAGGCGTTGCACTCCATGCAATCTCTCACCATTCGCTCTACAAGAATATCAATGCCGGGCCACCAGAAGTGTAGACAAACCCTCTCCTTAGTTTTGGAGATGCCTTGGTGGCCCAGATGAGCCAAACGGACTATTTTCTGTCTGAGGGACACGTACCCCTCCAAAGTAAATCATCACTCAACGAAAGTTCATTCCGTACATTCCAGAATTTCTGGACACCTTCAGTCAATCTCTTGATACCCGTCCACCCTCCTGAAACCAATCTGCACACATCAAGCAAGTCAAGGTCACTTTTCATAGAGTCTTTCCACTCTGACTCAGAAACAACTCCTTCGACCACCTCACATACTTTGAAGTCATCAATTTCCCAGGTATCTTCAGGGTCAAGAGAGGTTTCGTCAGCTTGTTTGGGAACCAAGCAAGAAAGACAGTCTGCCACTTTGTTATCCACCCCGGGGATGTATTTTACAATAAAGTCAAAGTCCTGCAGTGCTATGACCCACTTACATATCCAGGAGGAGGCAGCGTCTAATGACTTTTTACAGAATAGATCCTTTAGAGGCTGATGATCTGAATGAACAACAAAGGAAGTACCCCAGAGAAATTTCTTGAGCTTCTTGATTGCCCAGAAAATGCACAACGCCTCCTTTTCAATTACCGAATATTGAAGTTCTGGACCAACGAGAGCTCTTGAGAGAAACAGGATGGTTTCTTCCCTGCCATCCCTAGTCTGATTAAGAACGGCACCTAAGCCTCTTGAACTGGCATCAGTGACAAGAATGGAGCTGGAAGAAGTGTCAAAGCTCTGCAGAGAGGGAGCGGAACAAAGAGCTTTCTTGACTCCCTCGAATTCCAACTGGCACTGAGTAGACCAGGAGAATTTCACACCTTTCTTTAAAAGGTACCTGAAAACAAAGGTACGGCAGGCAAACCGTGGAACAAATTTATTGTAGTACTCAGCCATTCCCAGGAAGGTTACTAGTTCATCTCTGGACTGCGGGACGGGAAGTTCCTCAATGGTCTTCACCAGACGATCTCTGGGCCTAACTCCATCACTGGTCAAGTGATGACCCAAGTAATCAATTTCAGAAAGATTAAACTTGCATCTATTTTCATGCAGTTAGACCTCTCGCACTGAATCGTTCAAGCACACTCCTCAGTCTTGCATCATGTTCACTCTGAGACGAGCCATGGATCAAAACATCATCCTGGTATATCTTGACTCCCTCCACACCACTCAACACATCTTCCATGACTCTCTGAAAAACAGAGGCAGCAGAGATCAAGCCAAAAGGAAGACGTGTGAACTTGTATGTTCCAAAAGGGGTTATGAAGGCAGTCAAGTCCATGGACTTATCATCAATTTTGACCTGATGATATGCAGCACGGAGATCTAAAGTGGAGAAGATGCGTGTATCCCTCAACTGGGCTAACATTTCAGTGATATTTGGGAGAGGGTACCTGTCAGCAACCACCGCACGGTTGAGAGCGCGAAGATCCACACATAAGCGTACCTCGCCAGAGGCTTTGCGTGCTAGAACCACTGGAGCCAACCACTCACTAGCCTCTGTTTCAACAATGATACCTTCTTTCTTTAACTTCTCAAGCTCGGAGAGCATAGACTCCCTCATAGCTAAAGGTACACTGCGTACTTTACATGCGACGGGTTGAGAATCAGGCTTTAGTATAATTTTGTGCATGTAACCCGATAGACAACCCAACCTCTCGCAGAAGACTTCTTTGAATTCAGAACGTAGAACACAGCTCGAATCACTCACACTAGAAATAACACTTGCATTGCTCTCACTCGGGACAAGTTTTGAAGGAACAGATTGTGAGGAGATGTCTCTGAGGATAATGCAGGGATCACCACCAGGAACTAAAGACACACCCAGGTCAGCCTGGTGAAACCAGCTGATTATGCTGTCACCTCTGCATGAAACATATATCTTCCCTGCAGTTAGCCTACCTTTGTATTCAATATTGCCCATGAAGTAGCCAAATAATTTTATGGGTTGACCGCCATAGGCTAACGGTTTTATATCCGGCTTGTAAATTTTCACCTTCCCACGCAGTTTCAAGTCAAAGAACTCCTTAGGAATGAGAGAGATCTTTGCCCCAGAGTCAAAGAGCATCTTAATGTTGCAATCATTCACTAGGACCACATCAACAGGGCCCTTACTCTTATTTTTACCAATTGGTGTGATAACCTCCCCACAGTGTAGTTCATTGTCATCAGAGTCACTTCTACTCTCAACCAAAACCTCCTTGACACGCCTGCTTGACTTATTCTTTTTAGCTCTACAAACTTTGGATAGATGCCCAACTTTTCCACAGTTAAGACACTTAGAAGTGAGAGCAGGACATGACTTGTCGTTGGCAAGATGACCTAACATGTCACAACGATAGCATTTTATTCTTGTGTTACCTTTAAATTGGGAGTTAGAAGAGTGGGTAGGTTCACGTTGTTTCCAAACTGGCTTTGAGGGTTTTTTTGTAACAGTGTGAACCTTTTCTTCCAAAACGCCATTATCTTTTTTAATAACCTCTACGCAAGCAAGGGAGTGTTCCATTCTCTTTGCTATTACAACAACCTCATCAAGTTTTGGGTCATCCTTTTGCCAAAGCTCGTCTTTAATTTTCTCAACAGTGCAACCCAGCATAAACTGGTCACGTATGCGTTCTTCAAGAGAACTATCGAATTTACAGGTGGCACCCAATATACGCAGAGCGGTAATGTATGCTTCAACAGACTCATCAGATTTTTGTACTTGCTTTCCAAAATGGTAGCATTCGAGGATGGTGCTAACCTTTGGGAGATAGTGCTTATCGAGTTTCTTAAGACAGATTTCAAACTCATTGAGACTATCTGACTCATCATCAGTCAGGTTAGGAAGATGTTCAAACACCTCTTGTCCTTCAGAACCTAGACAGTGTAATAGTAATGCTGATTTTCCTTCAGCACTCAGAGATACTCCGCAAACCCTTGCATAATTTAGGAAAACCTTTTTCCATTTTGACCAACGTAGAATTGGATCTCCAGGGTTAGATAGGAAGAACGGAGGAGGAGTTACATTTTGCATATTGTATCAAAAATAATTGCAAAATAAGTAAAATTGTAATTATGGAGCAAAGTGTTTACACAAGTATAGCAAAGGTAAAGTATACAAGCAAGTAAGTACCCAAGGTATTTTGCCTTTTTTTTTAACAATGCATAAAATTCAAATTCAATGAAAACAAAGCTTGAATGTTCAGTAAGTATCTAATTGGTTTGTGTTTACCAGCGTAATAAAAAAGTAGTGAATATTCCAAGAAATGAAAGGTAGGCTCTGTGTATCAGCGCAGAGGGACACAAATCAGAAGTATTATATTCCACATCTGACACACGAATTCCACTTTCTAATGCTGTGTGTGTCAGCGTGAAGTTGTGGTTGCTGGTAAGTGGTTGCAGAAAGTACAAGATAAGCTGTGCGCATCAGCGCCACATTTAACCAGTAGAACTTGGAAGCGTAGACAGCGCGTTGCAAGAAACACCACAAAACTCTGTGAAATAAGCTCGGGATTGCTGTGCGCATCAGCGCAAAGAAGTGCTGGGAAAGGCTGCGTAGGAAATAGCTGTGCACGTCAGCGCGTTGTCAGGGAGACGAGAGGATCCGTGAGTAAAATTGGTTGTCAGGCAACAATGAAACAGTAGAGCGTAGGAAGACGTGAAACGTCACACTAAGGCAAGTTGGTTGCTGGGCAACGATGACGCTGCAGAGCGTAGAGGAGCGTGATGCGTCACGCTGATTAAGACGTCACCGTCAGTCTTCGTGCAGGAAAGAAAGGATTCCAGGAATACCGCGAGGCGTTCGACGCGAGCAGGTATTCAAATAATGCTCGTGAAATGCTTGCCGTTCACGCTCTAGAAATGTCTCCTTTGCGAAGCACAATATCCAATTGTAAAATATTAAATGCGCTGCAAAGAGGATGCGTGATGCGCTGAGGGGGGAGGCCGGCTTAACGCAGCAAATAAGTCAAAGGGAAATTCGAGAAAGATGAGAAGGGTGATGTCCAGGAATACAGCTTTTAATTAAGAAAAAAGCAGCGCGCACAGTACCTTATGATTTTGAAGGTGACTCAGTTGTGTTAGGACGTATGCTGAAGAAAGACAGGCCTTACAGGAGCTCCTTTTGGTCATCTGAAGAGATGAACTCGCTGGATTCAATACTCTTGTTTCATGTCTTTAAATTAATGATGATCTTGCTGGGTCCAATGTTCTTCGCTCGTCGCCAGTGTGAAGAAGTACAAAGAAGCAGTAATACAGCAAAGCAGATCTTCTTTATTTTAAGTTCAAGATGCAGCAGCGTACTTGCCACAGGGCAGCCAGCAGCAACTGACTCTCAGCACTTGGCAACCAGACCAAGCACTCTTTACATTCTAGAGTCCTAAAGATAGTGTGTTCCATGTGAGAGCAGCTGGCTAGCACAGAGTAGTGCAAAGGTAATTACCACACTCATCTTTTTTGTTAAAGTAGAAAAGTGTGGTATGACATTTTTTCCTGAAATGAGACATTAAAGAATACAATTTAAAAAAAGAAGGCTTGCAGTGACATTCATCCAAAGCTAGTTACCTGTAATGCTTGACATTACCACACAACCCTTAAAGCCAGACCTATTGGCATTGTCAATGTTTGTTATAATATTATGATAGTTGCACCATGCTCATTACAGATGATACAGTGAGCTGAAAAGTTGCTCTCCACGGGGCATATTAACAAGAGGGGGAGATAAAATTATCACCGCTTTAGCGTCCGTTTTCGGCCGAAAAGCGGCGATAATTTTATCGCAAGATTAGCAAGGACACGCTAGCGCGTGATTCCGTGAGTTAGCACCCGCTTTGCATCTCAACGTTAATGAGATGCAAAGTAGGCGTGCCACAATATGCTACATGGGTAAATATCGCGAAGGCAAATCGCGATATTTACAACAATGCCCCGGCCGGCGTAGCGATAAACAAAATCGCGCTAACCGGCCATTAACGCTGGATTTTAACGTCTGCTAAAATCCAGTGTTAGGCATACTTTGCATGGGAGGTGGATTATGCTGATACGACCACAGGGTCGTATCAGCAAGGTTATCGCCGTTTTCCATGGAACATCTCTGGAAAACCAGCGATGTTCCATGGAAAACACCGCTATCGCTGGAATAATTATCGCCATTGCCCTATGCGTTGTTAATACAGCGCTAGCATGGCGATAATTTCCAGCGATAGCCGGCGATAAGAAATCTCACGCTAAGCGCGGCAGCGATAATTACCGCTGCCGCTTGATAATATGCCCCCACATTCTTCGTAATTACCTTCCTTTTGCTAGATCTTTTTCAACTGAGGCAATACCCAGCTTTTATCATAAGTTTAAACTCTACTAGATATATTGGGAACTAAAGTGCTGAGAGCATGCGGGCACATAGTGGCGAGAACTTCCCAGTGTTCAGAATAGTTTAACCAATTAAAATTGGCTTTTAACGGCAGGGGAAAAAGCGTTTTCCTATCCAGAGCGATGTTTTTGCGATGTTCCTGCTATTTCTTTAGTGCCATTTGCTCAGCATTTATTCATTGTCATAAATAACAGTAAAAGAGGTGTGGAAAGAATTCTAAAATGTCAGATGACTTTAGTGGCCATGTCTCCATATTAGATGCACAGACATTTAAAAAAATAAAACATAAACTATATTTCATGAGTGTTGTCGGAACAAATTACCTCAGTAAATTTGACCAGCAAAATATTTTGTTTATCAGTAATTGAGTTACTATGGATTTTTAGGGAGTCGAAGAAATAGTATATTCTTCAGACATCAAAGGTTTACGGTTGAGAATGAAGGGCCCATAGATGACATCAATGAAAAAACAGCCCTGAAGGGGAAGGGCAGAAGAGCACTGGTGGAACTGGAGGTGTGTGAAGCATGGAGCGACAGTGCAGACAAGAGAGAGATAGAGAGTAAAATGGGGAGGGAGAGCATGGGGTAGGAAAGAGAGCAAAGGTAAGCAGAGATAAAAAGAAAGTGAAGAGAAAAAAATAGTCCCTCATTCACTGAAAGCAAGGACTCTATAGGGAGGCTGGTGACACAAAAACATTCTATGGTATGAGGTGAGAGAGCCAATTACCTTTGGCAGGAGCGGCCCGTGCAGGTAAGAGCAGTGGGGCGGTGGGCCTGGGTTGGGGGAGTATTCGACAGACCACCACGAGAGAAAATTAAATAAATAGTAAATTTTCCCACATCGTCATCTGTTGAAACACCCCCGCCCCCCCCCCCACCCGGCCCCATCACTCTTACCTGCACGGGCCGCTGCTGATCTTTGTGCTGAACTAAGATTTGATTCACAATACCTCAAGCCAAATGCTATAAGATGAAGAACACAAAAGCCAGCAGTTTGAAGTGGGCTCATCCAAATCGCACTGTAAGAATATGTGTATTAGATACAGTAGCTCTGTCAATGGCAGACAGCTCAGGCTTACATATTGAGAGGCACCACCTACTTCTCCCTTTACTGGGTCGGTCTAGGGATATGATCAGAAAGTGAAGAGGAGCCAAAGTGATAAATATTAAGTCATTAACATCAGCATCATTTAACCACATTTCTTTGATGAATAATACTTAAAGCTCAGTGTTGAGTATCATATAAATGCGTTCAACATCTAAATATAATGTGAAAAAACATAATTAAAAATTAAAAAGCACCAATACCATGATGTTATAGGATTTTGTCACCTATGATCAACAATAAATGCAACAGTATACTTGAATGTAGAAATGTGAAATGGAAAGATGTAATGGTATGTTTGTTCCATGTTCAGCGATCATCAAATATGTACCAATAAAAAGAGTATATAAAAAATATATAATTATAAAGCACAAATAAATCATTGTGTATCAAAATTCGTAGGTCGGAGTTGTCCCACCGCTCTGATTTTCAGTTTGGTGATATTCGTAAGAACTATAGCCTCAAGGAGAGAGGAGTCTTTCAGTTCTCAAAGTGCATTCATAGAATGAAGAAATATGCTTTTGGTTTAAAAAAAAAAAAACAGGAGCATTCCACGCCAAATACACAACCACTGTGGTAGTTAACTGCTGGGCCACATGTTATAAAAACAAAAACTGCTTTTCCTGAATGACACTATTCAGGTAGTGAACAAAGGCCTATAGTAACAAATAGTGAAATAGAAAGAACAATTGATCATCACTTGGCAGGGAAATAAGAGAGAGGCAGGCATATTGGCCCGATGACATCCATACTGGCCGTGCGCCTGCACACCATCTTTACAGATCAGTTCCACTCATATAGCATCAGAAGTTGTGCTACTTCTAATGACTGTTAGAGCAGTGTATGAAATGTGGATGCCCTTCCTCCATTTTGAAAAGCACTAGTACTGCTAAAGAATTTTACCAATTGGTACAATTCTGGAACGGAAACAGAAAATAGAAGTTGAAACCCAACAGGTGATTGTGAACACCCAGAAATGTAGGTTTTCAAGTGGTACCAACCCCAAGTCAAAAGGTCTACAAAGTAGACTGCGGACCCAGATTGGTTGCTGTGAGTGTCATATAAATCTCTCTGTCAAAGTTCATTGCCTGTATCAGTTTATATTTGTTACTTTTTACTTTTTCTCCTCTTTGCCCACCTCTCATGACAGTAACTCTGTTTCCAGCACATTTTCCCTCCTCCCTCCTTGTAAGTAGTTTCGAAGTGGGCCTCCTTTATTGGCAAAATGCCCAGTGGTATCATTGGCCTTCATTGTATCTCCCTTCTCTGACTGTCTTACATTTTGTGACCTATCTTTATGGTGGCCTTCTGAGGCGAGGTACTGCAGGGACTTCAACTGGAGCAGTTGATAGCAGCCGTCAATTCGTTTTTATGGGGAAGGTCCAGTAGGTACCAAGCAGTCATCCGTTATGTCATCCCAACTTCCTGCCACCTGAAGAACATCAAGTGCACTCTCACCACGTTTTCTGAACTCGACCTGCAAGGAATGCCTTCCCCCAGGTGCTGGTACCTCCAACTACACCAAGCATGTCCGCTTTCCAGTTCGATGACAGACTAATATCTGCCATGTGTGTCCATCCCCTTTATCTGATGCCCACTGGAAAGTGGGAAGTGGTCACCCCTCACTTTGAGCTCCTTTCTGAATTATGGCCTGATTCTAGGATGTAAACTGAGAATCCACTAAAAATGGCAGGGTCTCCATCCATGGAACTTAGTGGACCATGCTTGGTGAACATCCTGGGGATTTGTTTCTGTAAAACAAAAAGCTCCAACTGCGCCACCATGATGTAATGGCACTAGGGGAAGTTCCCTGTCAGAGCAGTGGGGAACTCAAAATTTGGCAGGCAGGCTGCCCCGTGGCTGGCAGAGGAAGGGTCTCCGCTGTGGGTTGGTTTGGCGGACAATCTGCCAAACTTTAAATAAGGCCCCGGTTTCAGATGCTCGGAGCACTGCATCTGATACATCAAATCTGAACCTGAAACCTGACATTTCAGGAAAACAAATGCATGGTGGCAGGAGTATGAAGAAGATGACAGATTTCAATAAACAAAAATAATACAATATTTGAAAAGTGTCTCTTTTCAATGTTTGATTAAGTGTAAACTGCTTTGCGGCCAGACAAGTGTAAAGAATGACATACTGCAAGTACGACTGCATAAGTTGTCTGCACGTCATCAATCCTCACCATCAGTGCTTTTTGCAGACAAGTGTAACGTGAGCTCTTTCATATTTTCCTGACCACAGTAAATGTTGGAGAGAGAGAGTGCCAACATCAAAGCTATAAACATGCGTTCGCAGCTGAAATGCTCGTACCCTCACTCTGTCCACAGCCACATTCTTTCTTCAATAGTGCTGCAGCTACTGCCACTTTCCCCAAGTATCTCGTTCTCTCAAATCTTAGTACATCCCCTACGTCCTCTAGGCTAACATTCTGCCACGTGTGCCCTGCATTTGTCTCTAAACACTGCAGGCTTAAGAACTGCCATCTGCAGTGGGCACCCCGCTCCTTCCCTGGGCCGGGCCTGCGGCTCTAAATGAAGCTGTATGCCAAAAGCTGGCCAGGCCTCCCAGCTGTCCCCTACCGCAGACATGTGTCATGCTAATGGTACCCAATCCATATAAATATCATCCCTGGAATGTGTGAAGGCAGCTTATGTTGTTTATTTGGGTCAGCAGTTGAACTCCGGAATTGACGCATGCAGAGGACAAGCTTGTCAGTTACAAATAATGGCGGCGATTAGATCCAGGGTAAATGATTTAAAGACAGTACAATCTGCACTGTTCTCCCTGTTACTGCAGTGTGCTAATACAACACCCTGCAATAAGTGGACACTGACAAAATGAAATGCTAAAGATGAGTTTTCTTTCCTTTTATGGCATGCTCCGTCTGTAACTGTGTATGGTCCACTGAAGAGCACTGTAACTGTTAGCGGGTACTGGAGTACATATGGTGGTCTAGACTGTGAAGGTACATCTAGGCACAAGTATGCACACAATGCCTGATTAACAAAGGGACTTCTGACTCGTAAAGTGACGAGTGCGGATTCTCACTCGTGGTGGAATCTCCGCACTGCAGTGCTCAGTGTGGAGACTCCGCCACAAGTGCGTAGACTCTGCACTCATAACTTTACGAGTCGCTAAGTCCCTTTGTGAGTCAGGCACAGAGTCTCAGGTCATGCCATGTGGACAACTTTACAGGTCCCCAAACCTACTGATTAAAGTTTACTGGATTCTATGTGCATCTTGTGCCTGCGGTCAACAATGTGGAGATAGTTGTGTACCATAGCCAAGTGTGCAACACTGTCTGTGAGTGGTGGAGTTCATGCCTCCCCCACTTCCATACTGCCTCCATCACCCAGTAGTGTGGCAGTGTAGGGGATGGAATGTTAGCATGCATGAATCAGTCATGTAGGGCTTGATTGTAGATCTCTGGCAGCCATGTCACAGACTCTGTGAACGGTGAATGTATAATGTAAGGGATTCCATGCCACCTGATTGGGTTACATGACAAGAGACAGGTGTAAAGAGGAAGGAGCAGAGAAGATAAGACTCTTGTGCCAGCAAACCATCGTCCGTGCTTTACGCACTGCTATTTTAGTAACAGGAAACCATTGGTAGCACTGTGTTGTGAAAGTAGAATTTCACCATCATCAGCTTGTTTAGAACAGATTGAACCAGAGAAATATACAGATACACTTAATGTTACAGTTATAAAGTTCTTATTTTGTGATAAGTTACTACAGATTCCTTACACAACCCCAGTGCTTAATTTGTTAAGGAATGAGTCCCGGTGCCCAAAGCTCTTCTCAGAAGCCGGCGGTCGGTGCTACTATATGTGAGGGCACTGAATATCAAGGCTGTGTAGACTTGAATGTACCTCATGGCTCTTCCTTCCACTGCCAGACACTTCCTGCCACTTTATCGAACTCGTGCAAGTTCCTGCTTTCTCCCTTCAGGATGGTTTTTATGTCTTTCTCTTCCTATTTATTTCCCCTGTGTTTTCTTCCCTCTCTTGCTCACAGTCAATGTCTAATGAGGGACAAAAAAGTGGCAGCCCCCAAAAATGAGCGCCAGGGGCCCCCAATAGCAACCACTGGCTCAAATTAATCACCATACAACACACTGAATAAGTGTTTCTTTATTCTACTTGTTCCCAGAATTAATTTACTTGACCTTCCATCGACCATTCACCGAGTGCTATAGAACCAAATCTCAATTCATTAATAGTGATACTCAAAACAGGGAAACAGAAGAAAAGTCTTCATGGAAATCTCAGGCAAAAAAATCCTTAAAGAATAGGCGTCTTCATATGGGTAAGACTGCCTTTTCGCCAAATAACTAACATCAATTCAAATACATAGTGAAATAATCTCACAACACAAATCAAAATGTATCATAAAAGGCTACTTTCTTAGGACAGGTTTGTAGTTGGATATATATAATTATTTAAATACAAATGCAACATCTTATCAACCTCACTAATACATCAAATCCCTGACAAACCCCCCTCCCTTAAACAAATCCCCAAGGTGTACAAACCATTCCCCGAACAATTCCCCCTACCCGAACCTCCTTCATCTTTCATTTTTCAGCCCCTTGCATTCCCCAGTCTCTCTCTCTCTCTAACCTTACCAAGCATTCCCAAGGGAAGCCTCACTGTCCTGCTCCAAAGCCCCAAACTGCATTGTCACCTTTATTCATAAACACCTTTACACTACGCCTTTTCATTTCACTGCTTTTCTGCGACATCCCTCTACTCCAGCATGAGGTAAGTATTGCTAATCTGAGATAAATGTACCCCCACCATCCCATGGATGTCATTTGGGAGTAGTCAGGGGTTGCAGCTGTGACCTCTAGCTTGCTCTTGCTACTCCTGACACTTCCTTTGCGACCGTTCGCCTCAGAGGAGGAAAAGGTTTTGCCCCCTCTGAGCCAGGTGTTGCAAAGGAAGTGCCATGCCAGGAGTAGCAGGGAGCAAGCTAGAGGTCACAGCTGCAACCCCTGACTACTCTCAAATGACATCCATGCACCATCCCTGAACAAAAAATGATCTTCTTCTTTGATACCACTGTGGGATAAAACTTTAATGTTCATAGACATGCAAAAAACTCTCATAGCTCTGTTCAATTTTCTCCTGGCCTTGTCAATAGCTGCATGTTTTATTGCTCCTCTACAATGTCTTCTGGGCGCAAACACTGTCCAAATCAAACATGTCTCTGCGAACTTTCTCTTTATCAACTGTAAATCCTCCTTCATTTGTTGTAAAAGTGTTAAACCCAGTGCTTAATTTGTGCCGGTGCTTTCCGGTGCTTAGCACCGGCACTTATCTATCAGGGCCGGGTCTACACCAGGCGTCTGCAACTCTGCACGTCATATGGCATTGCGGCGTAGACGGTATATAAAATAACCTCACTGACTCGGCGCATCACGTATGATTCATTTCACTCTTCCTCCCCGCTACCCTTCTTTCTCTCTTTCCTCGGAAAGTAGACATGCGCGCGCTGGAGGATAAGGTGAGTCGCACGCAGTTCGACGCCACCAATGAGCAGCTGCACCGGGTGATGCCGGAGCTGCTGGACAAGGTCACAGTCACTGTGCAAAGACAAGACTGGCAGAATGTGGTAGACAAGATCTCCTCGGAGATGGAGTACAAGGTGAGTGCCAAGCGCCTTGTGTGCACCATACTGCCCTCAGTGCACTGCCCTCCCTCCCCAGCTGATACCACATACCTCCAATGTCGTGTTCTGCAGTTTGAACTAAAATTGCATGACTTCAAAAATCTTCTAATAGTATCTCCCATGCTGCTATAGGCCATGCCACGTGTTTACTCCAATGAATGTCTGATCTCATTGCCTGCTGTACTTTTTGTGTTATTCTCTGAGGCGCCCGTAGGTATGTACAGCGTTTCAGGGCAGTTGTGTCTGCGGTAAATCCATGCACTGCCCGGTAGAGAATTAAGGTTGACTTTCCCGACTTCTGGGTCTGGCCAGGGGATGCCGGGTAAGGTTAATTGAACAATTGCAGTCCATGTATAAAAGTAGCAAATAAACCCTGCTATAGCAATAGCACCTGGCATCATACTGGTCCAGACCGTCGGACTCACTCCAACCATAATTTATTTACTGATTCCAATATGATCCACATTCAGTCGTGAGACTCGTGACGATGCGCATTGCAATTTGCTTTAGTTAGGTGGCGGCCCTTAGTTCAGTGTTGCCGGTGGGCGGGACACTGATTGGGCTGGGTTTGGTTCTGCGGGGGTAGGGGCTGTGCGGCAGTGTGCGTAGATTTTTTTCAAAATGCGACGCCCGTCACACGCGCACCCCGCCACGAGTCATCAGCGGTTCAGGTGGTTAGCCCGAAGAGTGCAGGCAGTAGCAGACCTAGGCCGCCTATCGCTTTCAGTTAATAAAGGCAGGCAGGCCAGTGCTTGGCCACCCACCACCACCAGTAACCGTAAGTAGTAGCCGTTGCCAAACCAACGCTGCTTTTTTTCTCTTTCTTGAGCGTGGTGGGTGGCGTGACGTGACGGTCACCGGCGTGGTAGCTCCGGCTCCCACTCCATATGAAGAATCGATGATGGCCGACCCCCGGCCTCTGGATGTGCAGTAGAGCAGTCGCTGCTCCTTTGCCACTGACAAGCGTGGCATGGCAGAATAAAGTTTAAGTGTGTGTGTCTGTGTGCAGCACAGACAAAGCAATTACTGAATACATGAGTAAAGCCTCATTTACGTAAATTACATTAACTCAGGGTGGTTGGGACTCGGGAGTGGCCTACGCCAGCGTCAGCACAGGGTTAAATTGCTCCAGAGCGGTGAACCACAGCCTAGCTGGGCAAGGGTTCAATGTACTTAAAAAAATTTGCAAAACTGTAGGGCCGGCAGGGGTTAAGTTAAAGGCCCTGCCCGGCCCCTGCCCTTCTTCCACCCTTCTCCTGGCCGGGCAGTGGCATTGTACTTGCACACGGTGCCCAGCGCCGTAGGCATGATTGCTCAGGGCAGGCCTTCGACTCATCACTCGGTGGTTCACTTCACAAATCACTTATACGTATGAAGTGAATTGTGAAGTAAACCACCGAGTAACGAGTCCAAGGCCTGCCCTGAGCAATCATGCCTCACGGCGCCGGGCACCGTGTGCAAGTACAATGCCCTTAAGCTTAATGGCATTGATTTGTTGCAGACTAGGCCACCACTGCGCCACAGGTGTTTCGTTAGCAGGCGTCAAAGCAGTTTGGAAATCAGCCAGAGGCAGGGTGGCATCCCAGCTACCTGCCAGCAGGTATTTCCGCAGGCCCCGTGCGTCTTTGTAAGGCTGCTCCCTCGGCTCGGGCCCGGGCCCGGGCTCCCAAGCAGTGATCGCAGGAGGTGCCAAAACTAAATCATGAATGCTCTGCCTTTAAATGCTGTAGGTTTCATAGGTTGCCCTTATGATTATAGGGAACATGTAGAAGAGTGGCCCTCGATAGAAGAGAGGTAGAAATAAAGGTAGAGCAAGAGTGCTGAAGGGCAGAAAGAAGAGATGTTGAGAAAAAGAGGTGAAGCAAGAAGACAGAGGTGAGGTAGTGAAAGAGAGCTGAAGGTGAAACAAAGCTAGAGAGTGGTTGAGGTAAAGAGGTAGAGAGTAAGAGGTGATATACAAGGTTCATAAGGAGAGGGAGAAGTAGAGGGATGGCTGTTGTGTCGGTGAGGAAGGGAGAGTGGGGTGATACTGGGAAAGGGGCACAGAAAGATGAGAGAGGGACAGAAAAAAGAGGTAGAGAAGGAGAGGTGTAGTAAGAAAGAAGTAAGACTGTGAGAGGTGAGAGGTGAGGGGAAGAGTGGCAGACAGGGACAGTGGACAGGTGAGGTACGCAATGAATGGTGATGTAAATTGAGAGGATAGGAGAGAGAGAGAGAGAGAGAGTAGACTGTAGAAATAAATGAGGAAGTGAGTTAGATGTGACTTAGAGAAATGAGGTAGGGACAATGGTGAGAAAGAGTGGGTAGATAGAGAAGTGAGAAAAATTAAGAGGTGAGGTGTAGAAAGGTAAAGATAGGTGGGGAAAAGAGGTATACAGTTGAGAGAAAGGGGTGAGGTTGATGGAAAGTGGACGCTAGATAGGGAGATGATGGTGACAGTGCAGTGTGGTGCACAGCGAAGGGTGGAGAACAGACAGGGAGGTGAGGTAGAGATCGAAGGGTAGAGATGGGCACAGAGACTGGACGAGAAGTGAGATCGTGAGAGAGGCTCGCTTGAAAGATGTGCCTGAGAGTGAGGCTGAGAAAATTGAACTAAAGAGAGGAGGGAGGTACAGTACTCGGGTACATAAAAATCTGGAGATAGAGAGGAAAAGTGAGAAGTGAAGAAAGGATACATACATGGTACATGAAGCGGCAGCGGGGCACAAAAAGGTGGAGGGTGGTACAGAAAAGTGTCATGGAACTGGAAGTAGTCAGAGACAGCGATAGAGAAATGACCTGAGAGAAGGGTGAGGATTTACTGATTTGATTTGTGAGGTAAACAAGACAGAGTTAAAGATTGAGCTTACGTAGAGAAAGGTGGGGCAGAAGGAGAGGCAGAAGCATGGTAGCAAGAGGGAGGTGAGGTGATGAATAACTTAGAAGAGGTTAGGGAGGTAGTGTAGGAAGGAAGCAGAGAGAGACAGGTAAAGAGTGGTGAGGTCAGATACTGAGAGAGAGATGACAGAGCAACAGATGGGCGAGGAGAGAAGGAAAGATATATAAAAGACAGGGTGTAGAGGGAGGGATAGGTAGAGAAAGACAAACAGAGTTAGAGGTAGACCGGGGGGTGTGGGGAGAGATTTGGAGAGACAAATTGAAGCGAGTAAGAGAGAGAAAGAATACCAGGGAGGGCCTTGGGAGGTTGGGTCCAGATTAATTGCCCACTTTGCCCTTGCCTTAAAGAATCTCTGGGTGACAAACCACCCCAATTACGTATACAAAGTTGTGATCCTCTCTTCAAAGAATGCAAATGCCCTCCAGCCCAGTTGATGTAATTAAACTCTGATGGCATCAGCCATTCATGAGTGCGTTTGTAGTCTGTAAAGGGAAGACTGCAGTGTTGTTTAGTGCAGCAGTATTTATGTACAAACTTGTATGAAATGTGCATTATTAATTCAACTTATAAAAGTTTGCAATCGCAAGTAATGCACATAAGGTGATGGCAGCACATGGCAGTGGTGGCCACAGCTTGTGATTCACACTTGACTTGGGAATCTTGCACTGTTGCTGTCGCTGCTTCTGAAATTCAGATTGAGTATTACGTCTGACTTTTAGCAGTGCCAGTTGAGGATGTAGGTGGAGCCAATAGAGTAAGTGGGTGGAGCCAGTGGAGGAAGTGGGTGGGGCTGGGGGAAAGTGGGTGTAGCCTCCGACAAACATTTGAGCACCTGCACTTCATATTTTACAAATTAAGCACTGGTTAAACCGGACAGTCTAACCAAATCATTCTTCCCCAGGTGAAGTAAAAGCATATCTGGGCAACCCCTCTGAGTAACCAAATTCGCTAGAAAAGGTGATAAGCTGCCCCATCGCATCCCACTCCATCTCCACCATATCACCTCATGTCTGCCAATTGATAGTCAAAGACTTCTTCCATAGATTTGCTGATCTGCATATTTGGCTGCCCAACGCACAACAAAATGTCCCACTATCCATGTCAACATCTTACTCCTCCAGGGTCAGTGCACACATCCTGAGGCAAAAACAAAAACATTATTAGATGACCACAAAACTACTCTCTATCCCTAATTTTTTCACATATCCTTCACAGCATTTGGATTTCCATCTGCCTATCCTTCGGATCTGTCCCCACCCCCAACCAACATTTGCTGCTTCTGTGGCTGCACCTATTCTAAAGGAGTGTGTCCCATATTTCCCCAGGGCCAAACCCAATTTCTTTAAGGCCATTTTCAACACTACCAGGCTAATGAAAGGCTTTAACCCTTCTTCCCCCTTCCAGACAGCAAATTTCCAGGCCACCACTGAAATCTCACCCATTCCTACACCAGACAAGCTTCAGCCTTACCTCCCTCACTTAACCATACCCTTCTACCCAACAGCCTCGTCAGTTTTTGAGCCTCTTAACCATATCCTCAACTGCATTTTCTCCAAACAGACTTTCTTCTGAGAGCCTAATAATTCTGACACCCTAAAAGTGCCAAAGAACATCCGCAGCATGCATAATCTAAAAACAGTAACTTCAAAAAGGTCATAACAGCATTCTGGTAAACTTTCCAAAATGTTCTGCAATAGCTCAAATGTTATTGCCTCTCTCACCAGTGACCTAGATCCCTGCTCTCGCCCCAAAATACTCAAAATTCTCCTTAACAGCTCACTTTGAGCAGGATCGTAACCCCACTATAATTTCCCATAGAAAGACAGTCAAGCCAGTTTCCCCACTATTGTCATTGGCGATATAAAATTGTGAATTAAATGCAGCACAAAACTTATTACTCTACAATCATTGCTTGCATAGTCTTCAAAGGTCCCTGCGCATTCCACTCAAAGCTCCTAAACTCCTGCTAAGCATGTTGTTAACTTTTTGTAGATTCTGCTATCGACCTATCCACCAGTTCAACCACTGTCATTCCCCCACGCCCAAATACCATGCGGTAACTGGGTCTTCCGTTCTTTTGCACCCGCCTCCAGCATTCAAAATCTTTGCCACTAGGAATGAGATAAAGTATCTGCTATATTAATGTTCACATCTGGCACATGCTTTGCCCAAAAAATAATGTTTAGTTGTAAGTACATCAGCATAAACTGTCTTAACAAACATAGCACCCTAAGGTCACACCCTTTCTTTTTGTTCACCAACTCTACCACTGTCATGTTATCCAAATTTAACATTACTAATCTGTTGGATAATTCTCTACCCGATACCACTAGTGCAACAACTAATGGAAAAAATTCCCAAAAAAGCAATACATCTTCCTTGTCTCAACCATTGCTTTGGCCACTGCTCGACACTCCACCTCCCTTCCCAAAAAGGTCCAAAACCATTCGCTCCTGATGCATCTGAAAAAATGTGTACCTGCCAAATTGTGTAATCTTCCAGAAAAAAACATGGACATCCTGTTAAATTCTTCTGAAAATGTTCTCCAAATGCATAAATTGTCTTTTACTGCCATTGAAATTTTAACTTTGTGATGTGGTAAATTTGCCCCAGACATTGCCATGCCCAATCTTAGGCAAGTCGTCCTACCTCCTCGCATCACTCTGCATGCACAGTTCAGAAAACTCAAAAGCTTCTGTACTTTCCTCAACTTCAGGCATCTCATGCCAATCACCTCATTAAGAACTGTCTTATTTCAACCCCTTTGCATAGTGGCAAATGTGCCACCAATTCCTGAGTATCTAACTCAATGCCCAAAAAAGACACAACTGTATATGGGCCTGTGAGAAGTTGGCCTGGTATGCTGTCCACTAGTTAAAGTGGGCACCTTGCACCAGTCCAAACAACCCTTATGGTGATTAGGTTAAAGATAACCTTTATAGAAAGCTATCCTAGTGGTAGCTATGGAGAGCAGCCTTCAGGCTAAGTCTTGAAGGAATGTTAAGCAGCTTGTTTTACCAGAGTGAAACCTTATTGTATTGGTTAAATGAAAGGGAAACCACACAGTAGTTATAAAAATATGTATTTATTATATATAACACCCTCTACATGAGGGTACGACACAAATCAAGTAATACAGTTGCTAAGAAACAATCGTAAATAGCACAATACACAGTGGGCTCCAGGGGGAGACCAAACCATATACTAAAATAGTGGTATAAGAACCACAACTTAGGACTAGACCTAGTCTAGGAGGTGTAGAATTGCTGGGACCCCAAGGAACCACCCCAGGTGAGTAAGTAGGGACCCCACGGAGGACGAGTGCAGAGTGAGAACACGACCGCGTGCGCCGTACAATTCTATGGGGAAGTCGCGGTTGGGATTAAGGACCCTTCCCAGTGGATGTCGAGGAATTCCCTTGGAACTTAAGAGGTTGGAGAGCCACCCCACCTGTGGATACCTTTGTATCAGAGTTACCTATCCCAGAGGAGCCGGGTGCATAGGTACGAAGTGGCGTCGGAAACCCTCATCGTTTTCTATGGAAGACCTCAAAGAAATGCCACTGCTGGAAGTAAGAAGAATCTCCGGTGAAATCCAAATGTGGATTTTAGATGAGAGGAACCTGAAAGCAGAGGGGACAGAGTCTGGGTCACTTTGGAGTGACCAGGGGCTCGGTAGACCAATGCCCACCGATGTTGGGTGCTTCAGGTGCGTTGACAGGGATCTTGACTCTTCAGCTGTGGGGACCAGGAGATGTCTAGGATGACCAGGAGCCAGAGGCGAGCTGTCCCACAAAGGATGTCGAGTGCTGAGGGGACGGTGTCCGGCTGGAGCACCAACAAGCCTTGGCAGCGGCAACCCACGAAGATGGTCAAGTTCAGTGTCGATCTGGCCCAGCAAGGACCAGGAGACTCACCACAGCAAGGGAAGTCAGGGAAGGCCTGGAGCAACCAGAGGAGCTCAATTAAAGCAGTGTTGACCTTCAAGTGGACCCACAGGCCGAAGGCACAGGAGTCGCGAGGGGACCTCAGGCGAGTTCACAGAACAACAGCTAACAGGGCACAGAGTGCAAAGAGGCCAAAGTTCTTTGTGGAAAAGGTGCGCTGGGGTCAGGGCTACAATTGGCCCAATGCACAGAATTGTTGCACAAGAACAAGCATGTGCTGCTGCAAATGAACGCGGTGCACAGAGGTACAGGTTATGTGGTTCCCACGAGGGATACTGGCCTCAAAATCAATGAAAGGGTAGCTTAACCTCAGAGACTTTCGGAACCCACCTCCGGTGTTGCTGGATCCTTCGGAGTCCGCAGGAGCTCAGGATCAGCAGACCAGTGAGATGCATTACAGTGCCTGCGAATGCAGGGGAGTGACTCCTTCACCCTAAGGGAGATTCTTCTGATGTCTTGGAGGTCCACAGGGTCCTGCACAGAGCCTGTATGGAGCACGGACACAGACGAGGCTTTGGACGGAAAGGGAGACAAAGTCGAGCCCAATGGAGGTCCAGGGAAGTCCAGCGTGTCCAGACGATCAAAGCTTTGTGGTTTCTTCTTGTAGAATCTTGTCCACGTAAAATCTAATGTCCTGTACTCAGGTAACCCATTTTATACCCACGGGGAAGGGTTGGACAGAGTCTAGGGACCCTCCTAGGGGAGGGTCTGGACAGTGGGGAGGATACTCCCATGTCCTTTGTCCAGTTTTGCGCCAGTGCAGGAGCAAATGGCTCCCAGAACTGGTTTGATCTGGACTATGCACAGGGACACCAAATGTGCCCCTCGTGCAGACTTTCTGGCACGGAGACAGTGCACCCACCCAGCCCCAATACACTAAATCCTGTCTGGGAGGTGGTCACACCTCCCTGTGACAGGATGCCTATTGTGCTGCCGTCCCCTGCTCGAGCTTGGCTCAGCAGCAGGAGGGCAGAATCGTGTCTGTGGCTGGCAGCATCCATTTTGTGCTGTCCGGGTCAAGAAAGCTGGTACCGGTATACTAGGTACCCCCAGAAGCTTAGTTCTGAGGGGAGGAATCATACCTCCCACACCAGTTACTGGTGTGGAGGTATGATTCCAAGGTGTTTGATACCAAACACGACATATTTTGTTGCAGTCGTTTTCGAGATAACATTTACCGCGAGGTTATAATGCACCTCTACTGTCTGGCTGTATCACAGTCAACCCGTGTGAATGGTCTCCGAAGGCTGCAGAGGGGCCCTGCTCATGCAGTAGCACCCTCTCACGTAAAACCCAGCACCCTGCCTTCAGGATTGGTAAGGCCTCCTATAGGGATGACTTATAAGTTTTAAGTGTAGTGATATATATAGATATAGTGAACCTATATCTCTCGTAAGTGGTGCAAGCACCAGCTTACACAGGTTGCAGTAGCATACCTGTAGTTCCATTTTGCATGGCCTCTCATGGGTGGCATAATACATGCTTCAGCCCATGGTAGGCCTCTGGGGTACCTATGTCCTGGGTACATGTGTACCATATACTAGGGACTTATAAGGGCGCCCCAGTATCCAATCTGGAGTGTACCAAAGTACATGTATAGCAATTTAAAGGAGAAAGCAGATAGGCTGGGATCCTGAATAGCAGGATCCAAGCCAGACTAGTCAAAACAGTGGGTGCAAAAAGCAACAAGTGGGGGTAACCATAAGAAGCAGATCCTACTTTCCTACAGGGCCTTCAGTTTTCTATGGGGCTAACGGTAGGCCTAGATTCAGTGCCATCTGTTCAAAATGTTCTAAAGCTTTCTGACATTCTCCTGTATTCTTCCGTCCAATAGACAAAAATCATCCAGAAAAAAATGAAACACTTATGTGCCCACTCCTTTTAGAAAAAACCTACTGCAAAAATTTATTGAATGTCTCAAAAAGTGAGCAAGATATAGTACAGACCATTGCAGGGCTCTACCTACAAAAATAGCCCCCACAAATTGCATGCCTAAAAGGGGAAAGTTGGCCAGATGTATTGGCAATAGCCTAAATGCAGATTTGATGTCACATGTGGCAAATTCGCCCCTTCACTGCTCTGACGTACCAATTTCAGAGCATCATCCACTGAAGCATAAACCACCATTGTGTTGGCTGCTGCTATGAAGTCGTTTACAGATGACCTTTCTAGTCAAGATAAGTGATGAATTAGTCTAAATTCCCCTTCCTTCTTTTTAGGAACTACTCCCAGTGAAGATATTATCAATTCTTGCATGGGCTATTCATGAAAAGGACCAACAATTCTCTCTTCTGTCATCTCTTTATCTAGTTTAGCTGCTACAATATGATTCAAAGTTGTGCAGATTGCAAACTGTCGGCCCACCTTTGCACCCCGAGACCTTGATATCGGAATTCGAGTTTCAAGGCTTCTTCCCGATTGGGGTAAGTCTTCATCAGTGGAATGAATTTAAAAACTTTAACTGGTGTAGGAGCCTTTTGGTGTGGCCTGCACCTGATATACTCTCCCTCTGGGTGCCCTGCATTGTTCCCAAGTGTTGACTATTGTGAAACATTGTGCAATGGGGTGCCCACCCCCACATTTAGAGCATTCATGTTTAAATTTACAGAACTGCCTGAGGCAAAAACCCTTGTTGAAATTCCAGCATGCCCCCATATTCTGCCCTTGTCCTCTTGTAAAATTTTCTGCCCCATGCTGTATGGAGCAATACTGAAAGGGCCAGTACATTATTGGAAGGCCACTTGCCATGTATGTGGTTGCCGGTGGCTGTGTAGAAGACATCCATTGTAACCATAATTCTGAATCCACATCCCCCCCATGGTTTTTCAGAATTCAAACTGGGTATTGCCCTAAACTCCTCGTCATATCAATGCCAAGCATATGCCCCAAAATGCATTTTAGCTTTCCTGATGATATCCATGACTTGAATATCGCTATTTCCCTGTCCATATGTTTCTCGCAATAGATACTCGAATATATCAAAAATGCAGATGTCCAGTTTTCCATATTGATAGGTACCCTGGGCCGCCTGGCTAATTCCCATTCCTCCTCCTTGGATCCCTCTTTCGCCTGAATGTCCCTATGCAGTAGTTTAAAAACATCCACATATTTGTGTTTCCAAATATGTTTTAATGTCTTTTCCAATATGTGTGACACTAATGGCATCACTAAACCCTGATAGAGAAGGTTCTTCCTATATAGCAAACCCTCCTTGTCTTCTTCCCCTTCTTCATTTTCTTGTGTTTTATCATCTTCTTTCACATCACTTTGAATCTCTTTATCGATATCATTTTGGTCAAATGCGTCTTTTGGCTTGCAACCCCCCAACCGTGAATTCCCTTTGTCAGTATCTCTTTCAGTTTCATTATCAATAGTTCCTTCCCCCACACCAACTGATTTACTTCCTTTCTTGCCCTTTTCTGTGCCCCTCATATCCCTCACTGACCACCATTCTTTAGTACCTTGTGGAAATCTTTCTCTTCTGCTTCCTTGTTTCCTGATTTCGGATATACTCTTTCCTTTCTGAAAATCCGTGGTGCTTCCTTTGTCTGCTCGTGACCTCTGAAAAACACCAAAACTTCCTCTTGCCAATTAAGCCTGTTCCATCTTTCTTTTCTGTATTCATCTAAATCACTGCCCCCTCCGCACTGTAATCTAAAACCAAGTCATCTTCACCATACGTCCCCCATGAACTCACACCAGAAAGTTCCTCAATCCTTCCCCTTTTTGCAAATAATTCAGCATCCACAATAATTTGTCTTGTTTTGTGTTCCATTGTCGAATGATCCTGCGGTGTAGGGAGGGCTGCAGACAACCTTCCCATCTCTTTAGGCCAATGTCCAAGAGCCGTTCTATGCTCCATTGACTTTGCCACCTCTTTGCTAAACACTCCTCTTGGCATTGTAGAAAATTCCTCCTCTAGACTGCACAAGCCTACTGGACCTCTTTCACCATGGGCCCCATGGCCCGTCCCAGATCTGACTGTCCCTAACCTCTCTTCATCTGTTTCTTGGACCCATAACCATTGCCCTTTCTTAACTCTACTGGGTGACAGGGCCTCTTGTAACATTTTCTTGCCCTCTGAAACCCCCTGTGTACATCTCACCTTGTCACTGTGCCCTTGTTCTACTACAGCCTCCCTTTCTTTGCACAAGTGTTCCCTTTTTTCTTCTGTTTTTTTCAAAAATTGCCTCTGCTCATTAATTTTTGCCTCTATGTCCACATTCTGACATTTATTAATTTGCTTGGGGTTGATTCCTCCAGAAACCACTGTCTTTATAGTGCTTGTTTCCAAAGGAACTTTAAGTCCCATCATGCCTCCCTCAACTAACTCCTTAATGCATTCCTCCTTACAGATGTGAGCCTCTCCCCCTCCGACTTTGTACAGCCCACAAATGCCGATAAGCCATACCTACCGCACAGAGGCTTTGTGTCAGTAGTAGCAAGCGGCACTGTGATGGTTTTCACCGCTGTCTTTTTAGTCTTAGACCTGCCTCGAGGAGGAGAGCAAGCCGCTAGTGCAGCCCTCACACCCCCTGAAACCTGTCTCAATGGATGTGCCATGCCCACCCATGCCAGCTTCAGGACACCGGTTTTAATGAGGTCTTCCCTCCCTGCTGCACATAAAGTGTGCAGCGCTTGCCTCACTGCCTCACTGTCCTGCATAACGAAGGGTATTTTACCCTTTCTTCAGTTATGTGTAAAAAACACCCTTTCTAATTTCAAAATTTTAAATATATATCCCTGGAAAAAGAAAATAATTAACTATCACACTTTGCTCACCTTTTCCTCATGAAAAAAACTATCCCTGCCAGCCAGTTGGTGATAGAGTCATCAAGAGGCTAAACTCCTGACCACACTGTCCCTAAATACCTTGTCCCTTAAACCCGTCCCCCTTCATTGTCACCTAGCCTATCCCCTGCCCTAGTCTTGTGGCTCGTTTCATGTCATGAAGCCACCAGGGCAGATAATGGCAGCGCCCGTCGCTCCCCCAGGTCCCTTCATTTCACCATTTAATGCAAGGACTTAGGGGGGCACCTGCTACACCGCTCCAGTGGGGGTCATTGGGCAAATTAAAGTGTCTTGTAGGCTCTTCTTAACTTTGGACTGTGACTAGACATAAGCACAAAAAAATGACAGAAAGAAAATACTATGACATTGTTATGGGTGGAGGCCAAGGTTTGGCAAAAGAATCAAACCCTTACAGAGAGAAAGAGGAATGGTGAGGATTGAAACACAAATATATGTGAGAAGCAAATGGAGTGATTGCACAAACAAATGGGGGAACGAAGAATGCAAACAAGAAAAGATTAAAGGAAAAATAAAATCAGAAGGGAAAGAAGGTTGTAAGAAACAAAAGAAGGAAATAAAATGGAAATGGTAAAAGAGAAGGAAAGAAACTTTCCTTGGGGAAACAATTCCTGGGGACCCTACATAAAAAGGCTGGGATCACACACTTCTCTGCCTCACTCAGGGGCAGCCATATAGTTTAAAGTGGGGGCTTTTTACTCTTTTGGCTGCCCCCTTGCTTAAAAAGACTTAGCTCAAGAATACCCCATGGCGAGGAGAATCAACAGGATTTTCTGGCTCATCAGCTGCCAGCAGTGTATGTGTCACAATTCTGCCGTCGTGTGATTTTTGAAGCAAGAATCTGCCAGCAATGTTCAGCGATGTTATCCTGAATCTGATGACTTACAGACAGCTGCAGGCGCTTTTGGCTAGGCCAGGGGAAGCTGTGTGCATCATCCGACTTTCTGTTGGGAGAAACATGGATGACATCGAGAAGGCTAACGCACTTAAGAGAAGGGTTTTATTTTCATCAGAATCTCACTTTTCCTTTACTACACAAATGCACCTCCACCCCCCTCCTCCTCCCCTCTCAAGTTTGCTTACCAATTGCAAACAGCCTAATTTTGATTTGTAGCGGAAAGATCAGGTCAAGTACTGTACGGCAGTGTCATTATTCAACATTACCGCACATGCAATAAAGTCCAGCGAATGAAGTAATGATGAGGTAACACAAATGGTAATTTTGCTCGTCCAACCACATTTAAAAACAGTGCACACTGGTGATCTGCAGTGGGTAAACAACATGCAGAGATGGCTGTGACACCTGATAACGTGCACAGCAGTAGTTGTAGTGATTAAGGTGTTTCTAGCATGTACGTTTTTGGATGTTGCCCTTTCCGAAGTTTATTTGTGGTTTTAAAAATTGAAGTGCTACAGACTGGACATAAGGTAATTCTGTTTGTTTTGGGTACTTTTTTGAAATTGTGAGGTTTCTTCCCACATGTGCATCATTGCATGCAAAATCACTGCTTGCATCATTTTTGCATTTATTGAAACAGGAGGCTGTGGTAGAAATTATTTAATTGTCACAAATTTCAGAACTTATTGCATAGCTCTAAATAAGAGGCAAAGGGAATTATTTACTAGCAATTTGTGTGGGCACTCACTTAGCATAAAGCTGTATAGAGCAACCCAAAGCCGTGCATAGCATTACAACAATTTACTTACCATTAAAAAGGCATTTGGGCAAAGTATAAAAATGTGTATTGTTGCGAGAATCCCATCACAGCTCCTAGTAGGTCAAAGCAAGAGGGGCAGATGTATTAACACTTTGTTCCACCGCAAAGTGAAGCAAAGATGAGCAAAGTGTTGATCTGGAGGCAGATATGCAAAGCTTTTTAAAAAATATTTTTATTTAGTAGTACAGGTAGATACAAAAAAAAAGACAGTACAAAGTTTTCAAAGGGCAAGGCTATTGCACTGCTTCAGTTAATAATATAGGGGCATATTATCAAGAACAGCGTTAAAATTATCGCCGCTTTAGCGGCAGAAAACTGCCCCTAAAGCGGCGATAATGGGCTTGATAATATGCCCTTGAGAATTCCAATAGAAGCCCATGTTTACACCAGAACATGGGCTTCTATTGGAATTCTCAAGGGCATATTATCAAGCCCATTATCGCCGCTTTGGCGGCAGTTTTCTGCCGCTAAAGAGGCGATAATTTTAACGCCGTTCTTGATAATATGCCCCCGAGGGTCTATCAATAGAAGCTGACTTTTACAAACACAAAATTCATTCATACTGGAAAGATGCAGTAGGGTACTAATCCTCCCCCTCCCATAATTTTGGGAAATTCTGTACTGCCCCTACCCTTAAAGCATACAGTTTTTCCTTTGCTTTCACCTGTTGCATCTTACAAACACAAGATCAATATGAAGGTGCTTTCCTTGCCTTCTATTTTTGAAGAATAAGAGATTTTGCCACAAGAGATGCTATAAAAAAACAGCTGCCTTTGACAAACTGAAAGATTTATAGAAGTGCAAATTTCAAAAAGGGCTCCCAAAGGACCAGGTGTAATAAGACCTTGGAGTGTTGTGGTGAACCACTGAAAGATCTTGGTCTAAAAGTCAGCTAGTGCAGGACATGTGAAACAAATATGAAGCCAATCTCCTATGGCGAGCCCACATCTAAAACACACACCGGCTGCCAAAGGGAATATTTTGTGCAGGCGATCCAGTGTACAGTAGAGCATCCATTTGGAGAAAAGGCCATTCTTTTCAAATTCGCCCTGCTAATAGCTTTGTGGGCCCACAGATTGTACTGTTTCCAGGTAGAGGGTTCAATCCTACACCATGTAGAAACCTCAATCTTATTGAGAGCAGTCGGTACCAGTTTTACCTGTAGTTGTTGCACCAAAGTACAATACCAGTTGCCCACACTGATCTGTTTGCTAACATAGTAACCGTAGCTCATAGCGGAAGCTAAGGAGTCCCTTGGGGGCTGAAATGTTTGTAGAAAATGATGGAACATGAGATATCAGAAAAACAAGGAACCAGAGACTATCGGATTGCTCGTTTGCACCTGGCTCCATGATTTCAGAGCTCCAGACGCATACAAATCCTTAAAGCGGAGAATCCCTGCTTTTTCCCAGTTGCGAATGAGCCCCTTATCTACCTGGAAACCTAGGTCGCACTTGTTCAATCGCATATCTGAATGACATTCGGGGAAAAGATACTCTTCCTTCAATTGAGCGATTTGCAGCATAAAGGTTCAAATCTAAAAAGGAGGCCTGATAGTATTTTTTAAAGTTTGGAAAGGCTAGCACGCCATCTTCAATCGATAATTGCAGAGTTTCTAATTTGGTATGGGGCTTTTTCCCAGACCAAATGAAATGAGGCAAAGTTTAGTCAAGCTCACTAAAAAATTTCTGGGGCTCCTTGATTATAATTTGGAGAAGATGAAGCGAAAATGGGGCAGAATCATCATCTTGATTAATGCTACTCTTCCGATGATAATTAGCGGATACGACTACAAGTGTTGCAGCAGGTTCTGGGCTTTAACTAGACTGGGAAGATAGTTAAGCTGAAAAAGTTCTGAGAAATCATGGGAAGCAAACATGCCCAAGTACCTAATGAGGTTTGAAGACTGAAATTGAGATTGCATTCAATTGGTAGTATTAGTCGAGAGCAGTTGAACAAAAGAACTTCTGACTTAGAGTGATCCCAGTACAGAAAAAGATTTGATTTTGTCGAATGTTCTAGAGAAATTATCAAATCATTGGCAAATAATTTCAGTTTGGGTGCACCCTGGAGAGGTGCTTTTATTAAAGCATCTTGCCGGAGAGCTGAGGCCAGAGGCTCGATGAAGAGAGCAAATAACACCGGGGACATGGGGCAGTCCTGGCGAGTTCCATGACTGACCGAAAGAGTCCCTACAGAATAACCACAATTCTGGCTTGAGCTCCTCAATAGAGATTTTCTAAAAGCCCTACTAGCTTTGAAGAAAAGCTAAACATAGATGAAATGGCAAAGAGAATCTCCCACTGAACCAAGTCAAAAGCCCTCTCTGCATCAGTCATAATGATAGCCACTTTAACTTTGTTTTTAGAAAAGAGGTTGATGGCCTGTAATAAGAAATTAACGTTCACTGAGATAGTTCTCCCTGGTAGAAATCCAGATTATTGGTCCCTATGGACTTCCTCTTGAGCTAACAGAGTTATTCTAGAAGCAATAATCTTGGTAAATAATTTATAATCATTGTTCAAGAGACTGCTAGGCCTATATGAACCAGGTTTAACAGGCATTTTGCCCTTTTTCAAATAGCTAATAATTACCACCTCGGTAAATGAACTAGGGACTTTACACCCCTCGAATATTTCATTAAATAGTTTAACCAGAAATGCTGTGATCTGGGCCAAAACATTTTTTTATACATCTCGGTGGGCAGCCCATCATTCCGGCAAGATTTACCAATGAAGAATGTCCTGATGGCCTTCTGAACCTCAGTAAACGTATTAGGGGTCACAACTTTTGTTTGCAGCTCTCTGCTCAAAGAGGGAAGATTGATAGCACCTAAATATTCATTTACTGCATTTAACAAGGCTGTAGAAGAGGATGTATACAAACTAGCATAGTGTGTTAGAAAAACTCCATCAATATCTTCAGGCGAGTCAACCATCCTGCCCCTATCCTCATCATCAATTGATTTGATAATCACATTATTGCATCTTTTCTTGACAGACCATGCCAGGAATTGGCAGGCATGTTCACTCTTTTTGAAATGATGCTGGAAACTTGAGTTTTGATTGATTACTGTCTGAACTAAAAAATCGTCTTTCAAGGCCTCTCTAGCCTTTATTTTTTTTGTTTTTACTTTTTAATTGTGACAAGGTTAAAACACATTATACATCATACAGACATGTGTATCCGAGGTTTTGTGCTGGCACA
This sequence comes from Calotriton arnoldi, assembly GCA_963921515.1. Lineage (NCBI taxonomy): Eukaryota > Metazoa > Chordata > Amphibia > Caudata > Salamandridae > Calotriton > Calotriton arnoldi. The sequence continues at coordinate 553,756 of CAWUFW010009022.1, forward strand.
AACTTAACGGTATATCTGAGACCATAGAGTTATTACAATCAATTTACATTGGGTCCATTTGTTATCGATCATCCCGGATCAGTGCCCCGTCTAGGCTGCGGGGGATCACATATTTCTCCCCTGTATTCATTCCATTTACCCCAAATTTGTGTCCATTTGGTGGGGCACCCCCTCGACTCATAAACAGTCTTCTCCGTTGCCATGCTCCAATCCATGTCTTTCCCCCACTTACACAGTGTTGGTGGTTCCTGCAGTCCCCCACAGTCTTGCAATATTTCTCTTGGCAATTATCATCCCATGTGTAACCCATATTCTCTCTTTGGTGTTTAAGTCTGTAGGGCCCCAAATATTCAGGAGACATAGCTTTATATTACAATCAATCTCATTGCCCATTACTCGCTCCATACACTTCTTCAATGATGACCAGTATCTCTGAATGACTATACACTCCCAGAGTATGTGCTTGAAAGTGCCCTCCTGCCCGCATCCCCTTGTACATCTGGCCTCAGTACTATATCCCATCTTTACCAACATTGGTCCTGTGAGGTATATTCTATGGAGTATCTTCAGTTGTATAAGTCGAAGCCTTGAGGAGATGGCAGTCTCTCTAGGAGAAGCCAAGGCTTCAAGCCATTCTTCATCCTCCAAACCCGCAACATCGTGGCCCCACTTGGCTCTAAGTCGGAGAAGGGGGTCCGTCGTGTTATTGATGAGTTTTTTTTATATATTAACGATATGGCTTTCTCCTGGAGATTCCCGTCTAAGACCCTATCTTCTAATGGGGCAGAGTCTAGTGGTGTCTCTCCCTTTGCAATCACTACGAGCAATGCGTGCCGGATCTGCAGATACCTGAAATACTCAGTATTAGCTAGTTCATATTCCAATTGTAATTGGACAAAGGGGGTTACTCCCCCCGCCTTCCAGAGATCCCCAACCTTAGAGATGCCTATCAGGTCCCAACGGTCAAATCCGCGGGTGTGTCATAGATTGCCCAGTAGGTCTGTGTCCCAGAGTGGGGTGGTCAACGTGATCCTACCCTCCCATCCCAGGCTCCTCGTAGCCACTCGCCACACCTGGACCGCATGCCCAGTGGTTCCCGACAATCTCATCTTGGCGGTGTTAGTGTATAGCGCCCCTGCGAAGCTTCCCCCCGGGAGGAGCCATCGATCCATGTGAAATCCGGGATCTCCCTGTGGCCTATATGTACACTAGTTTACAGCGGTGAGTTGCGCCGCCCAATAATATTTCTTGATGCCAGGGAGACCAATTCCTCCGTCATACCATCCCCGTGTAAGCTTCTGCATGGCAATTCTGGGTGTTTTACCGTCCCATAGGAGCTCTCTCAAGGCACAATCTATAGCCCTAAAGTATTCTGCTCCCACTGAATTCGGCGTGTTCTGTAAGACATATAAAAACCGTGGAAGGGACATCATTTTGAATAAGGCTGCACGCCCCAGCAGGGACAGTGGGAGCGACTTCCAGTGCAGGACATCACTCTTGAGTCACTGTAGCGGTGGCAGGAGGTTGCAGTCGTAGAAATGAGTTGGGTCTTTAGAGACCCGGATTCCCAAGAATTTGAACCCCATCTCTGCTTTTGTTATAGTGAAGCCCCTGGGCAAGGAGGGCTGCCCTCCACTAAGAACATAGATGACTGATTTGGACCAATTGATCCTGTATCCAGCGAAGCTACCAAATACTATAAAGATGTGAAGCACTCTATTCAGGGAGGCCACCGGGGATGCCAAGTACAACAGAATATCGTCGGCATACAGTGAAATACCGTCCTCCCAATTCTCAGCCCATCTAAGCCCCCTGATAATGGGATCTTTACGTATCCACATCGCCAGTGGCTCAAGCACTAGGGCGAAGAGCAATGGGGTGAGGGGACAACCCTGCCTTGTACCCCTACCGAGTTCGAACATGGGAGACTTTCTATTATTGACCACTATTTGAGCAAGCGGTTTTGAATAGAGGAGGCAGACCCACCCCAAGAAGCCCGGGCCAAAACCCAGCTTCTGTAACACAGCAAGCATATAGGACCATTTGATCATATCAAACGCCATGGCCGTGTCACGGGACACCACCACCGCGTCTTCCTCGATCGTATTGGCTCGGTCCAGCACTCCCTGTAGTCTCCGCAAATTAAGAGAAGTATTTCGGGCTGGCATAAAACCCGACTGATCCGGGTGTACCAGCTGTGTAATGACACTTATTAATCGAGTGGCTAGGACTTTCGCCAATATCTTGGCTTCCGCATTGAGCAGTGATATTGGCCTATACGACGAGCAGAGATTCTTGGGTTTCCCACTCTTATGAATAACCACTATCGTCGCCAGCCTCTTGTCAATGGGGAGCAATCCTGCTTCTCTACTGTCCTGAAACATTCTAGTCAGGTATGGTGCAATCTTACTCGGGGCCAGTTTGTATTTTTCAATGGGTAAGCCATTTGGGCCCGTCGCCTTGCCCACTCGTAAGTCTTGTATGGCTTTCTTTACCTCTGCGCTGTTCAATTCCAGTTCAAGTTCCGACTGTTCTTCCTCAGAGAGTAGGGGTAAGGAAATGTCCCTCAAAAAGGAGTGCATATCTTTCTCTACGTGTGGCGTCTGAGACGTATAAATGCCACGATAATAATCACCAAAGGCATCTGCAACCTTCTGTGATTCAGTAAGTCTCTCCCCGGACTCCATTGCGAGCTCCACCACCCCTCTACTTGCCTGCTCCCTACGGTCTAACCAGGCCAGTAGTTTCCCGGCCTTATCTCCGACTTCATAGATCCTGCTGAGCAGTGCCCTGTGTTGTGTCTTGGCCTCATCAGTGGCCAAGGCAGTATATTCTTTTATTTTTAGTTTTAAGGCATGTCGTGTCTCATCTAGGTTTGCATCTCGAAGCTTCCCTTCCAGTTCCAGTATGTCTGCTTCTAAACGCACTAATTCTGCCTGTTTGTGTTTTTTAACCCCCGCAATTTGTTAGATAGCGGCACCGCGAATTACAACCTTGTATGCTTCCCACAGTATCTGGGCTGAGTCCACCGAGTACTCGTTTTCTTGGGAATAAAGTTCTGTATCCCGTACAATTTTCTCTTTTATCTGGTGGACCTTAAGATACCATGGATTAATCGGGGCCGTTCTGCCGATTATGGGTTCTCTCACCTCGATCCTGGCCCAGATAGGTGAGTGGTCTGATATACCTCTGGCTAGGTGGTTCACCTCTTTAATGTTTCCGAGCTGATCCGCCGGTGTTATAATATAATCTATCCTAGACATACTTCGGTGAGCCCCCGAATAGAATGTGTATTGTTGTTCCATGGGATGTAGCGCCCTCCAAGTATCTACTAGGCCCATTGCTCCCAGAAAATTATGAATTTGTGTACGAGCGGGTGGCAAGGCTTTTGGGGGCCACCTATCCAAGGAATCAGAAACAATTGAATTAAAGTCACCCCCAATCATGAGTCTACCCTCTGGTAGGGTGAGCAGGAGGTCGCCAAGGTCTCTTAGTGCCGGGGCCTGAAGACCCGGCGGTAGGTATACTGAGACTAAATTCAATGTACGTCCCTCCCATGTAACGAGGTCGCCACAAATCGACCCAAGTGATCTGTCCATGTGCGCTCAGTCGTCATCTGGAAAGTTTTGCGAGTCATTATTCCCACCCCCCGAGATCCGGAACCAAACGCAGAATGTGCTACCAGTTTGAATCCCCATCTCGTCAGTGCGTTACATGCGTTACCTAGTAAATGTGTCTCTTGAAGTAGAATCACATCGGGGGATTGTCGTTTTATATATTGGAGCACTACTCCTCTTTTTATCTTGTCCCCAAGCCCATTTACGTTACAGGACAACAATTTAAGCCCTTGTTTCGATGTTATAGCCATGTTTGCATAGGGTATTAACCTGCGCTGTCAAGGGGTGACCTCTGCGTGCTCCATTACTCTGCTCAGTATCCTTCGCCCATCTAACCCTGTCAAGCATCAGTCTCATCTTGTCTAGTGTATGAAGTGCACTGTCGCCAGCTTTCCGTCCAGTGTCAACCTTGTCCTAAATGTTCATGAACTTAATTAAACTTTACCCAACCCTCTTCCTGTCACCAGAGAATTCTAACTGGTCCTTTGTGTGTGCGATACAATGTTCGCCGGAGGTTCTCGGTGACTGGAAACCCACCCCTTTCATTGAAAAGAACTGTACCCCCTTCCCTGCCTCCCTGCATGGCGGTTTCGGAACCTCCCGCCACACCAAACTTGCAGAGTGCCTATCGCCCACCCCTTTAACTTGTGGTGCGTGTGCCAACCCCACACCCGTTCGACAATCAAATTGAGGAAATACTGAATCAGTGCTATGATTCCCAAAGCAGCTCCATCTTACTGTATATTGTGCATCTTTCGCCCTTTAGAATGGACAGTTCGTTACATAATACCTCTCTCACACGTGCTTGTCAGCTGGGAAGCCAAGTTCGTATGGAGCTCAGTGAAAGAGTTGTTGTTGAAACCTTTATCATAAAAATGGAAGATACAGACTAGTCCTCATTTGTCACCATCAGCCGTCGTGTTCTCATCTGTTGGGGATCGTATTTTTTGTTCCACTCGAGGTTTCCTTTGTCTATCTCGTAGGCTTTGGTGATCCTTCTTTCCCGCTACTCGCCATCCATCGAGCCAATCCCATGCCTCCTCAGGAGTAACGAAAAACCGAACCTTTCCCTCCGATTCCACTCTCAGCTTGGCCGGGAAAAGCATTGTATATTTGATGTCCTTATCTCGCAAGGCTCTTTTAATTTCAAGGAAGCTGCGTCGCTGACGCTGTACCTTGAGCGTAAAGTCTGGAAAGAAAGTCACCTTACTATTTTCGAGTTCAATTGGAGGCGCCGTGCGAGCCGTTTGTAAAATGATGTCCCTGTCCCTGTAGTTGAAGACTCTCGTCACTATAGGCCTCGGGGGGGGGCACCAGGTTTTGGTCTACACCCGGGCACTCTGTGTGCCCGTTCGATCATAAAAAACTTTGACAGTCTTGAAGGCTTTAGATAGGTAGCGACCAATTCCTCTACAAACAAGTCCGTTGCCTGCCCTTCCGCATGCTCTGGAACACCAAGAATTCGTACGTTGTTGCGCCTTGAACGCCCCTCATATTCATCCAGCTGAGCTTCCTTCCATCATTGCGAGTCTGTAGGTCATTCACTCTTTGTTGAAGGGTGGACGTATCTTTAACTAGGGAGCCTGCGGTCGATTCAACCTCCTTAAGTCTAGCGTTCATAGATCTCATATCAGCCCTTATTAAGGAGACCTCTGTGGCAACAGTATCAATTTTGGACTCCGGTGAGGTCCTCACCATCGTGATGGCTGCCATTATATCTTGGAGGGTTAACTCCGGTGGATTATCCACATCTTGCCTCTTCTCAGTCACGTCTTCTGCATCTTTTTCTTTGGAGCCCGTGCCCTTGCTCCAGGCGTATTTGTCTAGCTTGGCCTGCATGTTGGATTTGGTATTCCGGCCACCGGCCATGTTGGGGTCGTGTGGGCGCTCAGATCAGGCAAGCAACCCCGGCCAGGTAGTCCCCCCACGCCACTGATAGAGGAGAGCTAGCCTTTGTCCGTCCTCAGAGATGGCTCGGACGGCCTAGTGAGCCGCCGCGGTATTCGACAGTCACTGTCAGCGAGTCACAGCCAATGTTGCGTGTGTTTACTTTCTAATTATCCTGTAGGCCTTTCCCAGGCCGGCAGGCTGCAGAAGCGTCACGGGGCTTTCCCAGAGCTCTTGACACCCCCACCGGGAGTGACAGAATATGGCCCGTTCACCCAAACGACGTCGCCAACCTCAGAGTGCGAGAATCTCCACTGATGCCTTCATAGAGAAGCGACCGTTATTAAAAATTGCAAGGCAGTCCCCAGTGTCCATGACGATGAGGGAGCATAAGAATTGGACAGGGCCGTTAGGGACAACAGTGTATGTGCATTTATTCAAAGTCTCGGTAGGCTACATACTAGGAAGCGCAGCTGACGACAATTCTGTTACATGGTCTCAAGTTCAGCGCATCACCAGCTCCACTTATACTTTGCTCAGGTTGCTGTTTGAGTTTGATGTGCCCTTTTTGGCCATTGGGCGCTCTCCAGGGTGCTTCTTGTTCTGGCTGGGACAGCCGATAATGCGTCCCAGCCTCGAGCGCAGTCAATGGGCCCAGCGGGCACCCTCACAGCATCTTCCCCTGATCTCAGCCACGCCCTCCAGCTCTGGGGTGAGTTCGATTTACATGTGCGTCACCCCCACGCTCCACCATCCTCCCTCGGGCGCCAGCTGCAGTAACGATCCGGTGTCGCTCCCAGCCTCGCGTCGCTCACTCAGCACAGGCCCCACAGAGGCCGCCCATCGGCTCCAGCGCGCCACTCGCTAGTACCTTTCATGTTGGCGGACCGCCGAGGCTCAGGTTCCAGCCGGAGCAAATTCTGATCAAGGTCTGTCAAAGCTGCTCAATTCGCCGGGTATTGCGCTCACCGTCCAACCCCACGCCGATGTATGCTGCGGTGGCCGGGTTCAGAGCGCCCCTCCTCCGTCATTCGCACTTCCTACCCGGGGTTGAGCATGCAGGCGAGCCGTACTCCTTCTGTAAGCACTTAAATCGCCCTGTTCTTGGCTCGGGCTGCTCACGCTTGGTTCCGGTGCATTATTCAGCTATTATTCGCTCAGTATCTCCGGATCATGAGGCAGATTATTATGGGAACGGGTGTGTTCGGACGGAGCCGCCTCAAGGTGCGGCCATCTTTCTCGGCGGTTGGCCCCGCCCCCCTGTCTAGCCTTTATTAATCTAAGGCCTGAAGTCTGAGACATGACTGATGATCCTGTGTTGCTTGACCCAGATCAAGTTGCAGTGTTTGACCTTTTTCCCCTCCTTAACCTGGATACTTGGGCTTTTAAGGCAACTGCTTCACCTCTGATATATGCCTTGCATGCCTCCCAAACTGAGAATGTAGAAGTCGATCCCTTGCTTCTTACTAAAAAAATCCTCAATGTTGGTTCGTATCAACACGACCCTGCCTGTATCAGTTAATAGTGACTTGTCTAGTGACCAGCGCGGTCTTTCTTACTGATACCAGCATTTATTTCTATTGAGGGGACTGAATGATCTGAAAATGGGTTTGACAGTATATCAGAATTCTTCCTGACCCATTGATAGGAGATTTAAAAAAGTCTATCCTAGAGGCTGAGTTGAACCTTTTTGAAAAACAAGTAAATTCTTTCCTATTAATACAGTATTTAGACCCAACTTTTAGAAAGTATTGCCTCATCCTGATCTGGCTACCTGAATTTTCTTTTTTTCCCCTTCAAACACCCCCGTGATCACACCTCACCCCCTCCCCGGCCTGGAGCCCGACCCTTCCTGGGCCCGACCTATCAACCTATCCCCTTCCCTTTCCTCCCCTATTCTCCCTATATGAGTGCTTTGGCATGGCACTCTTGGAACCCACTGCCAGGGAAGCTACGTAAGACGTGCTTCTAGTAAAAAAGAAGTAGGAAACCAAAGAAAAAGAAAAAAAAAGCAAACAAGGAAACAAACGAACAAGGGGGAAAACCTCCTTGCGTAGTAGCAACCAGCCCCAAGAAGAAAGAGAGAGAGACAGCCCCCCCCAAGTAATCATTCACAGCAATCTACTGCATAGAACAAACCTGCTACTTCAAGAAGCACTACTTCTTACCCACCGCCTCCTTCTTGATTGAATACAAGAAATTTCTAGCCAGTTCAACAGATTGAATAATTTGTACACAGCCCTTGAAATAGACTTTAAGTTTGGATTGCTGGATGATGCATGACGGGTCTCTGTGGTGCTTAAATTTGTCGATCAGTCCCACACATTTTTTACGGTGTTGATCAGCCAAAATCGATGGCAACAGCAGCACAATTGCTAGATCAACCTCCTTCCACCACAGGTATGTCATCCAGTAATAAGGAGAAACCGACGTACCCTCTATTTTCAATTGGAGGCCCTAAAGTGGTTCAAAGAGAGACCAGGCTGGCCGATCAAGCATTAAATAATGGCGGAGAACAATGCAACATGACTGGGCCAGTTACGAATGAGACATTAAACCCCTCTCTAGCAAGCTCAAGCATGAATCAAACCATGACTTGCCCTACAACGACTATATCTTGTTTCCAGATGCCCTCAATCGAGATGACACTGAAACATATCTTAAGAGTACTGCAGGAGATGAAACTGTCCCAAGACGAGGCCAATAGGATAACGAATGAGCAGTTGGGGCAGATCAATACCAGTACCCAACAGTTGTCTTCTCGTGTGACACAGGTGGAGCAAAGGGTCTCAGTCTTGGAAGACACGAGTAGTAAGCACCCAAAAGTAAATAACTAATCCAAATGGAGCTTGTAGAACTTCAATTTAAGCTGAATGATGTGGAATATAGGTCTCAATATGCAAACTTAAGATTTGTGGGAATTCCAAAGGACCACGAGGCTGGTCGGACCATTACAGCGCTAATATCAGACCTTATTTTCAAGTATATACTCCCGGATAAAGCGACAAAAGGAATGGATTTAACAATCACCCAGGCACATTGGATTCTAACAGTTCGACCTAGCAATGCAAAATATCCTAGAGTTGTCTTGGCCAACTTCAGAGCTTTTAGGATCAAAGAACAAATTTTGTCACATGCGATTAAGAACAAATCCTTCACAACCACAGGCAGATATACAAAGTAGGCATGCAACACAGCAAATCAGCCAAAGTTGATGTGCTGCGCAGCTTGAGAGGCCGAGAGAAGGACAACAGCATATCTATTATGAGATGGTGCTCCTATTCTCTTCCCACGCGCTGCTGCACAATCAGGTTGCCTAGTGCCACACATGCGCACCTTAGTGCAAAGGTGTCTGCGTGAAGTCTAGCATAGGTTTTGTACTGAAAGGGTGACTTTCAGAATAATATGCTCAGGCATTCTTTAAAACTTTTCCCAGTTTGGATGTATGCTGTACATTGCGGCGCACATGCAAAGTTACAAAGATTTTTGAGAAAAAAAACATTTCTCCTTTTTAACACCTGCCTAAAAGAGGTGTTATTTTGTGGTGCAAAACATTGTCTACCATTGTTAGTAGACAGGGCTTTGTATCAAAACCATGTATTGTTATATGGAAATTTCCATGCACATCCCACGGGGCGCCCCTTTGATGCAAAGTAATGCAAGCACCATAAAGCACTGAAAGCACTGCTTTACATTACTTTCAGGCAATTTTCAGTGCAAAACAAGTTTGACACTGGAAAGTAATTCCCAAGTAAACATTTTGCACCAGTTTGCAGAACTTTTGTGATGCAAACCCAGTACAAAGTTTTAGTAAATCCACACCCAGGTATTTACTTTCCCGCACAAAACTTTTTTTGTGTACAAAGTCGTCCTCAAAGTAGCACAATGGTGATACTTGGGCGAAATTTTTTAAAGTTTGTCAAGGCATAGGATTACATTCTGGAAGGATATCCTTTCAATACAAAACCTATGCTAGACATCATGCACACACCTTTGCACCCCAGATAAGAATGCAACAAAGTATCTTTGCTTGCTGCTCTGCATTAGCCTATTTTTTAATAATTGGACCCCTTAGTGTCTTTTATGCCTAATGTTAGTCATGTGTAGAAAATAACCACAAATCAGTGACCCAAGCAGTCATGTAGTTTATTGTTTTCATTTGGCCCATGAATTCAGCTGGTCGAGGCTAGCAGCCAATTTATAAAATGTGAAACACCTACAATATTTGTTTTTTTTGCCTTCAAAAGACGCCAGATCCCAGTTTCTCAAGTAGGTGTTGTATGACCGTGGACCCATTGTAATATAATAAACTTTAGATGCACTCTATGTTTATGTGGAATAGATACTTCAGAGTATGAGTAGTCACAAACATTTTCCCAGGGGCCACAAAGTTTGGTATGTAATGTGACCAAGAGCCGCATTGATGCCAGCAGGGTGGTGGTCAAGGAGTGGGTGGCAAGGGGTTATTTTGTGGAAATGTGGGTGTAAGGGAAATTAAACATATACATATAGATTCTGAAGTGTACAATTTGAAACCAAAAGCTTGGGATTAATCCCAGCTTCTCCACTTAACCAGATTGTGTGATCCTAGGCAAATATTTTATTTCACTTTCCCTCCTTTGTCTTCATTATCAAAAAATGACTTCAGGATGTGTTACAAAATTGTGTTTGATTAAATAAAAACATAGGGGCATATTCACAAGGACTTATCCCGAGTTATCGCCACCTTAATGCAACAAAAGTGGTGATAGATTTAACACCCCATTCACAAGCGGTTGCAAACTGCAGACAACGCAAGTATTCCTGCGATAACTGCCTCAACATTTACCTCCACGGGTGACACCACCAACTAACCCTAATGAGATGCAGAGTAGGCGTTCCCGTGCAAAAACACACCAAAACACCACTACACCACTTTCACAACGAACTGCCAGATCTGCGATGCGAACCAAAAACAGGCGATAAGCCGCGGTAGCAGCAGGGAATTAACACCTGCCTTCTGCTGGTGTTAAGCAGGACGACTACCTGCAGTATGAAAGGGAGCCCAGGCCAGAGCCACATCTGAAGACCCACAGATGCCATGGAGACAATGATCATGCAGCTCGGAGACCCAAGAGGGCCACAACACCCACCGCCATCACTCCCAGGACGCCCCCACCAGGCCCCCCCCGGACAAACACATACCGTGCACAACACAAGAGCCACAAAAAGCGCATGACGTCGCACAATGACAAACAGAAACACACATGTGTGGTCAGAAGAACGAGAAACAGTCACTCATCATTGAAGCAACAACCAAAAACTTTATTGAATACAACACAAAACACCAATGCGGAAGACTCCTGTCGGGTCCGTCCGGGACAATCCTGATGTCACAGCCTGGAAAATAAAGCACAAAATCAGAACGTGTGTCATGCGCACATCAAAGGAGCAAGACACAGAGAAACAGAGAAGGAAAGAAAGGCAGAGAGAGAAAGAGAGAGAAGGAAAGGAAAGGAAAGGAAGGGAGAGGGAGAGGGAGAGAGAGAGAGGGAAAGGAAGGGAGAGGGAGAGAGGGAGAGGGAAAGGAAGGGAGAGGGAGAGAGGGAGAGGGAAAGGAAGGGAGAGGGAGAGAGGGAGAGAGGGAGAGGGAAAGGAAGGGAGAGGGAGAGAGGGAGAGAGGGAGAGGGAAAGGAAGGGAGAGAGAGGAGGGACACGGCCGCCCGCGCACCCAGGCACCACTGCTCACCTGCTGCCACCGATGAGTCTCCAACCACGTGCCGGGAAAAACTGCAAGCCACCAGGTCTGCAATCTGTAATTGAGGCCAGAGTCAATCATGGCAGAGTCCATCACACTGCACACGGCAACAACGCCTGTCCGTCGTTCGCACACATGCAGCCGCACCCTACCCCCTCCCACCGGCCAGCGCTGGCAGTCCACACTTGCGCACCCAGGCCCCTCTGCTCACCTGCCGCCAATGGTGTGTCCACCAGTGGGCACACCACATGCCCGTGCAAGCTCCAGGCCCAGGTACCGCCACCATGGCATGCTCCACATCATGCGGACCCGCACCGTGGCCCAGCAGGTCCCACACATGACGCTGAGTCCTGAGGCATCAATGGCAGAGACCACATCAGTGCACACGTCATCATCGCAGGCTGCACACCCGCTCAGCAATTTCGGAGCCACTAACCCTGTGCAACCCCAGTCAGCACCATGTGGTGGTAGGCCCGTGACGGCCGCACGGCTTCGGGTGCCACTAACCCTGTGCAACCCCAGTCAGCGCCACGTGGTGGTAGGCCTGTGACGGCCACATGGCTCCGGGTGCCACTAACCCTGTGCGCAACAACTCATGTGCCCTTTATGATTGAGTATCGTGGAACGTCCGTCATCCAGTCACCACCGGCAGAGGGGAATGTGCCGTTGTCGGCCCCTTATATTGGTGGGGTCACATGGCCCGTGACGCCTGTGCCGGATGGGTGTGGTGTGCGTGCAAACCTGCCCTCTGGGAGTGGCCGTGACATGCTGACAACTAGACCAGCGACCTGCAGACCACTAGCGTGTAAACCTGCGACATGTAGCTATGTGGCCCCACCTCGGAGCGTAAGCGGAGTGGTCTGGCGTACGCCGGACCAGCGCAGGGCTTGCAACAATGACTCGGGGGCTCTGGGCGTGGTTCAGTCCATGTCCGGACAAGGAAGTGACTAATGCGTGTGTCCCTGTTGTAGTGTCTACGGCACCCGGAACGCAATCGGCAATGTAGCACACTGTGACTGGAATCCCACTAGATGAGCATTATTGAGGTTAGGGGGAATCACTGAGCCTACATTCATCCACACATTCATACATGAATGATGAAAGACATGACACAGAAGTGCGTTTCTGAATGTTTAATGCACATCCAGTGGAGTTTTGCAGCTGGAGCAGTACAGGGCCATGCCAACCCCAGTGCACAATATGGGCCCGTGGAGGGCCAGCCAGAGTCCATCGGGGAATGACAAGTACAGCGGAAGAGGAAGGGTACAGTCCGCAGTGTGGTCGCCGTGTCATTGGTCACCAAACAGGATATGGCAGTCCATGTCGCGGTCCAAGGTGAGTGCAGCAGAGTGTATCGGGGGTCAGTGGAAGGTCATGGGGCGATGTGCGGCACCAAGCAGCAACAGACCAGGTGGCGGACATGAATGCCAGTGCCTCCTTCTGAACTCAAGCCCATCCACGTCCTCGGATGTGTGCTCTGCCCCACCTGTGGGTGGTGCAGTTCCGGCTGCAGCACTGTGTGTCACTGACACATCAGGGGCCGGAGGTGGATTGTCGGCCGCACTGTGTGGCAGTGACACATCAGGTGCCGGAGTGGAAATACCTGCCGCACTGTGAGGCACCGACACACCAGGGGGCGGAGATGTGGATGGTGTAGGGGCAGCAGCATTCATCTGCGCCACGCCTTGTGCCAGCAATGCCATGATGAGGACATGCAGGGCATGATAGATCCCAGCTACATTTCGCTGATGTGCATTGGTGGCTGCCATCCTTTCCGCCTCCATCCGCACCATGTCCTCCATGAGCCTCCGCATGTGTGCCATCTCACGGCTGAGATCACTGGAGCCACTCTGAGCGGACAGGTGTTCTTGTCTCCGAGTCATGACTCCAGCGATGTCAGCCAGGGCTCGTTGGAGACCATGGAGCGGCATGTGGGTGTCCGTTAGGGACTGGAGGTGGTCCCTGATGGGACTCAGACACCCATGGATGGCGTCAAGTTTGGTAGCCATGAGGTCGAACCCTACCCACACCAGCTCAGCCATCTCCCTCTGGACCTCCAACACATGGCCTTGGAAGGCCATGTGTTGTTCGGGGGGGGGTCTTGGGAGACAGCCGGGGTTGTGGGTGCCTCCTGCTGGGTGGTTTGTGGAGTGGGTGGGGTCTCCTCGATGTAGCTGGGCTGCCCTGGTCCTGGAGGTGATTGGCGGATGAGTTCAATGATGTCTTGGAGGGCTTGGGTGTCGATGCTGGTGGTGTCCTCCTCGTCATCAGTGAAGAGTGGCTGGGACTGCTCTGCAGGAGGTGTTGACGGTACCCCTGCAATGTGAAGGGGAGATGCTGTGTTACAATGTGTCCACATGTATGTGGCCGCATGGTACATGTTCACATTCAGACAGCATGGCAATGTACATTGTGACAGTGTGTAGATCAGGGCCATGATCCAGAGTCATTGTGGGTGTGCACTGTGCTCTGCTTGGTTGTGCATGTGTGCCATTGTGGCCATCTCCCCCCGTCCCCCCAGTACCTGGTGGTTACTCACCCTGTTGCTGTTGTGTTGTGTCATGTCGAGCAGTGTCCGGTGCCCCGACTCCTGCCACGGTCTCCACACTGATGACTGTCGACACCAGCTCCTCCATGTCATCCAGCTCCAGCTGTGGCGCTGGGCTCCCACCTCCAGTCTGCATTGCTGCCTTCTGGTTGCCTGCGAGTTTCTCCTTGGTCTTGCGCTTGATGTCAATCCATCGCCTCTTGACCTCTTCCATTGACCTCTTGTGCTCTCCGACAGCATTCACCTTGTCCACGATGGACCGCCATAATCCATTTTTGGTGCCCAATGACACATTGGAGGCGACGAACATTTGTTGATGGTGTTCTATCACCTCCGTGACCAGGATCCTATTCTCCTGCGGACTAAACTTCGTCTTCCTCTTCTTCTTGTCCTTGCCCTTCCCTGTCACCGAGGTCCCAGGCTGGTCGTCCGGGGTGCTTGTGGGGTTGCACTCGTCCTCTGCGCCTGCTCCGGCTGCCTCCATGGTGCTTCGGTGTTGGTCATTTTGTGTTTGTGTGTTTTTTCTTCTTTTGTAGTGATTTTCCCGCCTGCCGTGTGTGTATGGTAGGCCTGGCGCTGCTTATCGCTGATTTCCTAATCGAGAATGGGCTCATCGCACGTTTTTTGGTGTTGGGGTTTGTGTTTTGGACTCCGTCGCGGTGGTTGTTTCGCAGACGTTGGCTGCGTTTTCGGAGGACTATTGCATGGTACCGCCATGTTGTGAATTCCAGGTTAACACGGGGTTATTTTCCCGCGATCGACTGCGATGTGTAAAGTTGTGTTGACATTTTTTGGTGATGTTTAGCGCACGTTCTTGTGAATATCCCCCATAATGTTCATGTATAATAGAAACACAGGACACGCAAAGACTTCACATAACTGACTTGAGTCTTAGTTCACTATTGGCATTGTTGCCGGGAAGGGTGGAGGAGGGAAGAATGAATGTTTCTAAATTAATGTTTGAAAATTATCACTTTTACAAAAATAATTTTCAACGCACTGATATATTCTGATGTACTAAGGTGAAACGGTTCTGCGAGCACTGGAAACCACTGGCTCAAATTATGCACTGGGTACAAGGATGAGTCTCAATGCTTACTGAAGACATTAGAGCCTAGCCATGGCTCCAAAGCTGGTGCTTGGTGTGTACAAGAAGCTCTGTGCTACAAGGATGGTTCTCCATCCTTATTGCTAATATCAATACCTAGCCAAGCCTCTTGAGCTGAAGCTTGATGTGTACAAGGTGTGGGAGAGGTGTGGCGCAGTGGCCATAGCGGCTTACTCCGGAGAACGGGGCTCACGGTTTGATTGCTGGCGGCAGCTTAGCATCATGTGACTCTGGGCAATAGCTCACTTAACTCTCCCCGACAACCCCCAGCGTCATGAAACCGTTAAGGGGGTGATATGTTCGCACTTTCCAAATATGGATGGATGGTACAAGGAATTATGTGGTACAGGGATGGGTCTCAATGCTTACATTAGAGCCTAGCCATGGCTCCAGAGCTGATGCTTGGTGTGCGCAAGGAGCTCTGTGCTACAAGGATGGTTTACTTTGATTTCTTGGACTTCAAAGCGTTGCTTGTTGTCTATGGGCTCAACACTGCCACATTTACATACCCTGCCTAGTCACTTCTTATGTACTTATTCTTCCTGGTTTCTTATTTTAAATACACCTTTCTCACTTTTGTGTGTTCCAGAGCCCCCTTTTTTATGCTGTCCCTGCCCCCTTTGATCATTCATCCCTTTTAATATATACTCCTGACTGTCCGGTTTATATTCCTCCCAGTCTCCTTTTATACGCCGATGGTTCCTTGGATATACTCCTCCTAGTTGTGACGTATACAAGCTTCAGCTCTCTGTTCATACACAGTCCCTGGTTCTTTCATAGTAGTCCCCTGCCTAGTCCACTCTGATCCAGTGGCGTAGCTAGGCCTTATGCCTCACGTTGCGGCCCCTGCGTTTGCCGCCTGCGGCCGAATGTAGGAGCAAGGGGTGCTAACGATTACTGCGGCCGCCGCCCTGCAACGGCCGCAGGAAAGAGCGGGGGAGGCCGCTGCCCCTAAAACTCATGCTGCGTGGGGTGGACCGCCCCCCCCCCTTGCTACGCCACTGCTCTGGTCCTCCTACTGGGCCTTCTGGCACACTCACCCTTATTAAAATGAGCAATGCCCCATTCCCAGGGTGGGATAGGTGATACTTTCATCTTCATGAGACTTGTTTACTTTGCTTCACACATCACATGCCTGCAATTTGGCGCACACTTTTTATTTTGTGTGCAGTTTATTTTTATTTTTTTTAATGGATGCATTTTGGGCTTGTTTTAATAGGCTCATTCAGTTGTACATAATGTCTTTGTGGTTATATATAAGTAAATAAAAATAAGTGCTTGTAACACTTTTTTATTATAACTTTTCAACAAGCTGCACAGCAGCCAACCTGCTCTACAACATAGCTTAAAAACATTGGCAAAGCCAAAAGCTCTGGGTAAACACTCAAAAGGTCCCAAAGGCGAGACCTATTGGCTATGCCAATGCTTGTTTAAGTTATTGTAGCACTGACAGTGTAACCAGCTTAGGCTCAGGGTCAGCGCCGGTACCTTATCCCGCGCCGATCTCCCTTAGCTAGTCAAAACACTTTAACGCTCTGCATTAATCTCTTCACGCAACCACGAGCACACACATGAAAGCACGTAGCAAACACAATATCAGCTGAAGTGGCATTCACACCCCTATAAACCTGAGAGCGTGAAACAGGAAGCAACCGAACATGTTTGAATGGGCTGTCAAAAAGCCTCTCGATGCCTTTGCTCCGTCCAACAGCAACAAACCCTGTGCAAACAAACTCAAGAGGCGCAGAAATGCTTCTCGGGAAGGATAGGCCGGGCCTCCATGCTGACACTGCCTGCGAGCCAAGTTTTCAAGCTCTGTGATGGCCGACCTCCAACTCCTGACCCGCTCATTATATTCCAGCGTGTCGGGCACGGATTGCGTCGACGTGATGACAGCTCCGAGACAGCCAACGAGGGATACGGGCATTCTGGCAACAGGTGGCCTCTCACTTGCACCACCGGTGCTAATCTAGTTTATCATCAAAGTACTCTACTCTCTGCAAGGAGTGTCATGTTCAGAGGCTGCTAGAGACCAGAGACGTTTTAATGCATGGGCAAAGTGGGCTCTGGCCCAGGGCCCCAGCCTTTCAGGGGCCCCTGACAGAGTCCAGCTCCGTTCTCCAGAGTTTTGCCCTAATGACCTTGAATATTTCTTAAACAGATTGTTTTAAATACTGTTTTCCTTTAATTTATTTTTTATGTACCTGATGTGTGAGAGTCTAGTACAGCCA
The DNA here is from genome assembly GCA_963921515.1 of Calotriton arnoldi. Lineage (NCBI taxonomy): Eukaryota > Metazoa > Chordata > Amphibia > Caudata > Salamandridae > Calotriton > Calotriton arnoldi. Next base: position 570,884 of record CAWUFW010009022.1, read on the forward strand.
TTTTGCAGAGAAAATGTGTTTATGTTTCATGCAATATACATAAAAAAGTTTCTTTTAGATCAAAACAAGGCCTAACATAAGAAATGGGAGGGCGTCACAGAGATTATTTGCAGTAATATTGGTGAGCTGCTGCTGTGTTACAATATTGAAAACACACATAACTATCCCTGAATATTAGATGTAAACACATTTAGGGCCTTATTTATGAGAATTGATGCATTGCTGTGTGAAAACAGGATGCGTCACTTATTAGTGCGCCCTCCTTGCAACATGATGGATGCGTCATATTTACTGTATGACGCATCATGTCGCAGGGAGTTACAGATACGTCAGTATTTCTGACGTATCTGTAGAAGCAAAGTGATGCATTGCTGGGGTGTGTCTTAAAATAGACGCAACTCCAGCAATGTGTCCTTTCACATGGGGCAAGCCCCATGTGAAAGGGCCTGCATCAGTCTTACGCCTGCTGTGAGGCAGGTGTAAGATATTGACACAATGGCGTCCTAGAAATGGTGCACTAAGTTCTCATAAATTTCAATGCGCCACTTCTACGAGGCTTTTTGCGGGGGACACCCATTCCTGCATACATTATACCTGGATCAGGTATAATGTGGTGCAGGGGTTTACAAAGTGACGCATCTGCCATAAATAAGGCCCTTAGAATTTGGACGAGTGTTCCTTTGCACTGTCAGGGACTTAATGAAATGAAATAGTGTATTTAATAAAGCGCGCAGCTACTCAGACTAGAGTGTCCTGGCGCGTGACGGGGGAGGAAAACGTGCGTAAAAGACCCATCAGTTATTAAAAAGCCAGGTTTTTAAGTTCTTCCTGAAATAGAGTAGGTCTGTGGTTAGTCTCAGAGACTCAGGAGTCTATTCCACAATTTTGCACCTAGAAAGCCGAGGGATATGCCTCCAGTGCGGGCACGGCATATTTTAGGCACGATGGCCAGGTTGGCATTGGAAGATCTTAGGGGTCTAGATGTTGTGTGGCGATTAACGCACTTATTTAGGTAGCCGGCTCCTAAGCCGTGGAAAGCTTTAAAGAAGATGGTCATCGCTTTGAAGTCTATCCGTTTTTATGCGGAGCCAGTGTAGAGACTTATGAATAGGGGTCATACTAGATCTGGGTTTAGGTCTCAGGATGGCTCTGGCCGCCGCATTTTGTACCACTTGTAGGTGCTGGATAAGGGATTTGGGAAGACCGAGGTACAAGCTGTTGACAGTCAAGCTTTGATGTCACCAGAGCCTGCACCACGATCTTTCTGCTCTCAAGCGTTAACAGTGGCAGGAATTTTTTTAGCATCCGGAGTATGCCCAAGCAAGCACCAGTTAGATTTTGGATTTGAAAGTGCATGGAGAGTGTCTTGTCTATGACAATTCCTAAGTTTTTTACTATCTCCTTTTCCGCGGGCGGCAGATCTTTTGGCCACCAAGAGCTCCAGTCAGGCGTTTCTGGATTACCAAAGAAAACAACTTCAGTTTTGTCAGGATTGCACTTCAGCTGATTGGTCTTAAGCCAGTTAAAAACCTTTGTGAGGCAAGACCTAATCATTGCCCCGTCAAAGTCGGTTCCTTTTTCACATGTAAAAATCAGCTGAGTGTCATCAGCATAGGAAACTATTTTGGCGCCCTCTTCCTCTACCAGAAATGCAAGGGGGGATAGATATATATTAAAAAGGGTAGGACTGAGAATGGAGCCCTGCGGGACACCTACATTCATGGCCGGAACCGGGGATGAGAAAGGGGAGAGCCAGATGTCCTGAGATCTATTTGCCAAGAAGGATGACATCCACGTTAAGGCGGTTCCCCCCAAGCCGATGTTAGCAAGTCTCTCCAGGAGCCTCTCATGTGGGACCGTATCGAAGGCCGCCGACAGATCGAGCAGTATCAGAACAGCCTTGCCTCCCTGGTATAGCTTACCCTTGAGAAATTCAGTCACTTCCAGCAGAGCGGACTCCGTACTGTGGTTAGCCCTAAAACCGGATTGGGACTCATGAAGGAGCTTCCCATCTTCAATGTGTTTTTGGAGGGCCTTGTTTACATGCTTCTCTAATACTTTAGAGAGGGCCGGAAGAAGGGAGATTGGCCTGTAGTTGGCAGGGTCCGTCGGTTTGGCGTTAGCCTTTTTTATCAGTGGAAGAATCTTAGCATTCTTCCATAATTTCGGCATGTTGCCTGAGGAGAGGGAAACATTAATGAGCTGGTTTACCGTGGGTTTATGGTGGAAGCGAATAGGTTCAGGATATTCGCTGGAGATGGGTCGGTAGGAGAGCCAGACTTAATGCTTTGGAGAAGGGTCAGTGACTCTTCAAGCTGAAACTCAGGGAAAGCTAGTAAAGATGGAGGATCCAAGAGGTGAAATTTGCTATTAGAACTAAGGTAGAAGGTCAGTTCTTCCTCTGAGATGTTAGTGAAGGCTTGTTGGATCACAGAGATCTTTTGTGGAAGAATTGAGCTATTTGCTTAGACCATTCTTCCGTGCATGGCCCTTCCTTTGTGCCGGCTTTCGGGCGGTAAAGGATGTAACTATGCTAAAGATTTCCTTACTCTTATTTTGGGCATTTTCTATCTTGGTTTGAAAGAAGTTTTTCTTGGCTGCCTTCACGAAAATGTAATGAGCTTTTAAAGGTGTCTTTATACACCTTTCTGTCCTCAGGTAGATAGGATTTACGCCATTTCCGTTCCATTTTTCTACAATTTCTTTTGCTAGATCTGAGGGAATCGTTAAACCATGGAGCTGTTGGGGCCGACCTCTTTGAGAAGCGGGAAACAACCGGTACCGCTGCACCAATGTTGGTTCGGAGAGGGCGTCCGAGTCGGGGCAGCCAGACAGCTCCGGTGAGGAACGACCGAGGGCATCTGCTAACATCTGCTAACATCGGGATGGATAGTTTATTGAACGTCCTGTAATTAGGGACCCTCTGCCCTGCGTTAGCCCGAGGGGCTGTGGCAGAGTTGGGAATTTTAATAGGTGGTGGTCAGACCAGGTAATGGGAAGAGAGTAGGCTTACTGATATGTCAAAGTTGTGAAAGATTTGGTCTAGGGTATGGCCCTTCTCATGGGTGGCCAAAAAATAGATGGAAACATGTTGCAGGCCTGCAGCGTCTCCAACAAGGAAACTGTTTGAGGGTCTTTTCCATTGTCCATATGTATATTGAAATCTCCCAGAATAAGGCAGTTGTTGTATGTTAAGGCCAGGGAGGTGGTGGCTGTATTAAGAGTAGTAATAAAATTTCCAATTGCACCGGGAGGTCTGTAAATCAGAAAACCAGCTATGCTATGATGGGGGATAAGGCACAGCGGAAGCCTAAGGACTCTGCGCCCTCAATGTTTTCCATCGGGATGGGAGAGCAGTCTAGTTTTTGATTGTAAATTATGGCGATACTGCCCCCTTCTCACTCCCGGTCGGTCCCTCCTAAGGATAGTATAACCCATAGGGATGGCCGAGGTGATAGTAGGGTTGGAGGCTTCAGACAGCCAGGTCTCAGTGAGAAATAAAAGATCAGGCTGTTCATCTAAAACAGTGGTCTTCAAACTTTTTAATGCTGGGCCCCCCAGTAAAGAAATAAAATGCATCAGGCCCCCCCTCAGAATTTTCACAATTATTCTATTTAACTGGCAATGTTTAAATATGTCTCGACTTATTTAAACACGAGACATATTTAAACATTGCAATTAAATTGTGTTAACATTTTCCCCAGCTAGGACATAAATGACAAAAAAGCTAGTGATGGGCCAGTACAGAGTGGCTTACTGCCGCTCATTTCCCCCCACCGCTTAAAACAAAGCACTGCTATCAGCATAAAAGCTTTGTTTGGCCAGAGCCTGGCGCCCCCCCTGGGATCACTTGAGGCCCCCCTAGGGGGGCCCGCCCCCCAGTTTGAAGACCCCTGATCTAAAAGTAGGTCATAAATGTGTGGTTCATGCTTTTGCATAGAGCGACTATTCAAAAGGGTGGCCTTTAAGTCCTCTGTTTTCTTATTGTTTTTACACTTATTGTTGCGTGGGAGGATCTTGGGTGCGAGTTTCCTGGGCTGGAGGAGAGACCAGTTGCACTTATTGCATCGAAAGTCTACCTCCAGCCTCGGATCAGCCGCTGTACACTGACATAATGGTAGCCGCCTAAGGCTAAGCAGTTTTTACCTATTGAAATATAGTGGAAGAAACTCACCGGAGGGGAACTGGGCAGCATGGCCGGCGCCGGACGCCGACGGGCGCAGACGGGCTTGCCTTTGGCGCGCCAGTGGCGCGCCCGCTGCACGCGCCCGTTTGCATCGGGAATATATAGGCTAATGCCTATGATGCAAACTGGATCGCTAACGCAGCTGAGGAAGCAGAAACTGCATGGGCGGAAGTGAGGGGCTCGATAGTAGCCCCAGCCCTCCGCACAATCGGAGTATCAGCCGTGGCGGACCTGGACTGGAGGAAAAGCGAGATGCGAATCGGAGCAGCTAAGGAGGTGTAGGCACACAGAATCAAGTAATGTGCAAGTGCGCGTAGGTAGGAGAAATTGTTAAAAAGCACAGAGTAATTCAGCCACACATATACAATTCAAAAAGTATTAAAAACCTAGTAGCAGGGCAGGAAACACTAAATCCTACCGCTGTCAGCTGCGCGCGTCCATTTGCATCGGGAATATATAGGCTAATGCCTATGGTGCAAACTGGATCGCTAACGCAGCTGGAGGAAGCGGAAATTGCGTGGGAAACAGGGGCTCAAATTGGATCATAAATTCAAAGCTGTTCTGAACAGGGGCCCCCAAAATATGTTTGGCCCAGGGCCCCCAAAATCCTTAAGATGTCCCTGCTAGAGACAGATATCATAGAAGGGCCATTCTTCGTGGAATGAAGCTTTTTTTTTTCAGATCGACCGAACCTTTGAAAAGGTTCAGTTGTGGAGTCCTGATTTAACCCTGTTAAAAATACTGCATCGTTTGAATGTATGTGCAAATGCGGTGCCATCCTTGCAAACTGTGCGTAAAAGGTTCGGGCAGTAAACTGTAGGCACATCAGCATCACTACTGCTTCCAATACAGCTTCGAGTGGCGTCATAGCGACGCGGTTTTGTTTAATTACCAACATTCCAGTGATAGTTCAGCATATAAATAGCTTCACACGGTACTTTCATCGCGGCACGAGGACTTCTATGTGTAATTTCAGTTAAAGCGCATGTACAAAGCAAAACTTAAAGATGCCACCCAGTGGACAGAAAAAAATAGTTCTCTTGTCCTTGTCATGCTTTTCTGTCAATTACTAAAATAAGCATTCTAGAATTTTCGTTTGTTGTCAGCTGGGGGTTTGAGATCTATTGTAACATCATTCACTGGATGATCTCTTTAATCTCATGTAAAACCAGCACTGTCACCTTGAGTATCTAGTGATTAGTACAGATATCACTTTGTCATGTCATGTCGAGTTTGTTAATCCTGCCGAAGTTTGAGATTCTTCGGACCCCACGTGCACAGTTACATGAATATATCAAGAATGTGATACACTTTAAATAAATCTCAACCAACAATAACATATAGTTTACAGTTATATATTTTTTCTCAGTTCTTGTAAACAAATTTTAGTTTCCTATACACTAATACAAAGTCCACTCCTGGCGTATCTAATGAAAATAATAATCATAACAATTGACATCTTTCACTATGTCAAGCTGTCACTTAGAAATTTCCCAAATCTGGAATCCATGAATCCATTGGCCCATTCATGTATTCCAGATTTTGGAAATATCTAAGTGACTACTTGACATAGTGAAAGATGTCAATTGTTATGATTATTATTTTCATTTGATATGCCTTACCCTGAGTATTGTCGCTGCTGCTTGACAAGGGCTCACACCCTAGTCAACCAGTGACTCCATTTCTCACAGATATCCCTGGAGTTGCTGAATTGCACAGGGTGAAACCACAAAACCTGGGGTCAATCCCGGCTTTAGTGCTTGACCAAATTTTGTGAACTAGACAAATCATTTATTTTACCAACCCTCCTTTTTGTTCATTATCACACATGAGAGCACCTTCAAATACTGGAGTTCAGGATGTGCACTGTACAAAAATCTCTCTTTTATTTGATTTAATAGCTTATAATGCTGCACCTTCTATAATAAGAATCTCATTTTCATATAAGATATGCATGACAATTGACTTGCCTCTTACATCACTAATAGCCTTCTTATCCTGGTGGGAGAATGTTTCTCAGTGCATGTTTAAAAATTCTCAATTTTGATAAATGCTTCTCAATGCAGAGATATAATCTGATGTACTAAGGTAAAACGCTTCTGCATGTTTAAAAAATTTACTTTTTGAGTTTTGAACTTGATGTTTGTTGCAGGATTTACATACCACATATTTTCAAGGCTCGGCTCCTGCATGATCTCTTTACGCCTGATTCACGCTTGGCTTGGCTCTATCTCGGCTCTCCCTGTTCATTTTCTGGCTCACCCACCTCTAGTTTGCAGAATACTCAGAGATAAGGTGTCCCTGCACAGCGAAGAATGCACAACCTACTAGTTCAAATTCCAAGTACTTGCACTAGCCTGCAAAGCAACTCACGTATGACTCAATTACGAGTCTGACTTGCGGGGACGCGGAGGTGGCGGTCTTCCGACCGCTCTATTGCAATTAAGGCAGTCGGACCGCCATTGCCCCGCCGCGACCACCAGGGAACCGCTGTTCCCTGGTGATGTTGCAGCCATGTAGAGGCAGCAATATGCTTGCGGGATCGCCGCTGTCCCGCCAAGCATATTACAAGCTTCCTCTCTGCCACAGTTTTCATGGTGGTTCTTCCTCCATGAAAACCATAGCGGAGAGGAAACAAAGGGGGCCCTATAAGGCCCCCTGTTGCCACTGGGCTATGGAGTGCATGCAGTAGGGCACAACATGTGCCCCCCTGTGTGCATGCACCCCAGTTCTTGCACGGCATGGACTTTAAAGTCCATGCCATGCAGAGACTGTTTTTGGCATTCCCATTGTGGTGCCCATTTTCTGAACACCGCCGTGGAGGCGTAAAAAAAAAGCCCACTAGACACGAGAAACACTCGTAATCTGGCAGGCGGCAGGGCAGTCCCATCGCCAAACCGCCAAACTCCTAATCAGGCCCTTCGTGAGGCACCTCAACATTCTGACTTTTGGAGTTTTAGACATCGTCTTGATTGTACTTTCATGTTTTTGGAAATTCACATACCTTTATAAGAGAAGGCTGGAAAGCTGCACCAGTAGCAGGTTTCCAGTTGAGTTCCTGGCAAGGTCACAATGTGGAACTGTAAGCACAGTATAATTTTGTATTGGAGAAAGGGAGCACCACAGTGCAATTACATGTAGTTTATTTTTTTTGCTTAATGGGGGAACATGTTTTTCCCAGTGGGGAAAATCTTTTCCTTCCACCGCTACAAGGTTTGGATGAATTATCTTCCCACTTCCCCCCCATGGAAAAAGATTTTCCTCAGACAATGACTCGTGTAAAACTATTGCTATTTCTAGGGAGGGAATAGGTCAGGCAGTAGTTTATCAATGATCAGGAACAGATGTGTTCATGGGGTATCACAAACCTTTTTTTTTCTTCAGAGTTTTATATAGCGCAAACTTGACCTGAAGATATCTGGTATCAGAGCGTTTTACATGAGCACCAGTTGCGTTACACAAGGACACATTCATTTTTGTTAGGCACCGGGAGATTAAGTGATATGCCCAGAATCACAGGATGTTGAGCGTCATTGACTAGACTCGAACCCGGTTCACCAGATTTGAGGTCGACCGCCCTTGCCGTTAGACCACATCCTCTTCCGAAACCTTCAATGCAAACCGTGCCTTGATACACCCACACCCCAATCCTCGTGTGACATTTACTTCTGTCTAATATTATACAAGAGTGGGTGAATATTAAGCTGGAATTAATGCATTTACATCTGCAATGTCACTTTCTGTGAATGTCTTACGGGCATACATTCAATCGTTTTCAAGCATGAAAGTCCTTTTACAATTGAGCTGTGATTTGGGACCTTGAAAGTGCAGGATCAATCCCTTCAATCCAAGTCTCTCTATCCACCTCAGGAGAAAAAATTCTTCTAAAACCTTACTATTAGAAAATATGTGTCATAAGAGAACTCTTTCAAACTGTCATTTACCATTTTCTATATTGTATATTATTGTTTTGTACCTTGCTTTCAGAACTCTATGTACAACATCTCTGATATGACAAGTGTTTTCACTGTTTTTACTGTACTGCAACCCTCATCAGCTCTCTCTTTGTACAGCGCTCTGATACCGAGGTGGTCATGTTCAAACTTTATAAAACACTATAAATAAATAAATAAAATAGAAACACCAAATTTCAAAATGTCCATACCATACTCAACACAGGTTTTTGATGCATGTTGTAAACCAAACTAACAAATCACATATTTTAATTCACAGATTCTACAGAAATGTGGCTGTATCATGATCTTGTTTTCTGTACTGCGCTGGTGCAGGAACAGTATATGCACTTCTTTTTCGTGTCTTTAGCGCATACATTAGGTCAAGAAAAAATCTCTGAGTTAGTGCATAGGCTACAGACAGCAGAGCTTGAAACACAGGGCTTTAATTGCCACTTTATGTTTCTGAGCTCTGCTTTCATCAAAACATGCACTAACCCAGAGCTTTTTTGAGTTAACATATGTGCAGAAGACATGCAAAAGAAACGCTGAGATACCTTCTGTGCCAGCGCAGCACAGAAAACCAGAGCACGATATGGCTAGGGTTGCCACCTTTCCCAGAGAAAAATGCCAGCAAACTCTTCACATTTTAAGATTCTGCAAATGCCTGGACATGCTTCTTAAGCAGAATTTTACATGGAATCTCTGGATTCAGTCTTAGTATGGCCTTTCTGTCTTTGTCTACCTTAATTATCAATCAGGGGTCATCAGGGTAGCTGTAGAACATAGTTTAACCACTTAACCGCGGCGGCAATTCCGCCGCGGTGCGGCGGTTTTATTGAGTGGGCGGGGCCGCGTCGGCCAATGGACGTGCGCAGCACTACGGAGGTAGTGCTCGCGACGGCCGTTGGCCGACGGGAGCACGGAAGGGGTTAAAGTGTTTTCTTCTAATATTTACTGTTTATAGTATTTACTGATAAGGGGAAAATACTGGCTTTAGGTGATTTTTCTAATTTTTGACCGTGTAGAAGCATTACGATACTGGTCATGCCGGTATAAAACCAGCCAGGTGACAACCCTAGATATGGTTCAGGGTGCTTCTATTTAGGAAGTTAATGAGGAACTTCAGTTCCCTAACTATAGCACTACAGGCCTTGAGATGTATACAGTAGCACAGAAGAACATTCAGTGTTAGACTGAAAACAGCTTTGTTTTCCTGAGACTTCAAAAAAATGGTTATCTTTGTTCTGCATAAGTAAATAAATGTGATACCAAAGCATCTAGGACCATCCCAGTTACAATTCCTAACTCATTTATTTTACATTCTTGTGTTCCTAATAAGGTTTCATCTAGTGTTCACACATACAATTCTGTTCTGTGAACAGCAGCTCGAGTCTGAGATAACCCTGCAATAAAATTTTCCATGTTAAGCATCTTGGCGCTCATTGGAGCTAAGTTAGCTCTATGTCAAGAACCTAAAATAAAAAAAATGGGAATTGGTTGGGTATGAATGGTGAGGTATACCTGTAATGCCCGGTGACGACTATAGTACTATTTCAACCTTGATGAAATAACAAAAGAAAGGACTAGAATCTTGTGTACAATTTCAAGCAACAGGAACACACACAGACATTTCAAGACATGGACAGAATGGGCAATTGTCTAAGGCCTCCATTTTCCAAGGGATGTCCTGTGGAAGTGAGCTTTCTCTTCATCTCACATCTGTCTATTTCTCTATTTAAAGTATCATGTATTATTCAATAATGTTTGACATCAAGGGGCTTGAATTAGCAGAAAATTGGCAATAAAACACAAACCTCTTTTGGGTAGGGGCCTTTACAGTATTCCTTGCTCGGGGCCCCAAAATCCTTAAGATGACACCGGAAACATAGATTTGCGCCTGTGCTGATGTGTATTCAATGACAACTGAATGTGAAGGAACATGTTAACATTCCTTACTGTTTAGGTTGGGGACAGACAAGAACATATTCCAGTGTCATGATATTCAAATTTGCCTTACGTTGCCTACTGTTAATGAAGGTATTTCAAGTCGGTAACTGACTTGTGATTTCAAGATAATTCAGCTGTCGCAAATGCTGTGGTAGTGTCAGGTGTCAGCGATCATGGGAGGCTTAACCTCACAAGAATGCTAACATCGAGGAAGTCATGCACCATTTTGGGGACGCACTGTAAAGTGCTCTCCAGGGTGAGATCTCATTAGTGGTAGTTTCCAAAATATTGGTTAGGAGATATGCTAATGGTAAGAGCGTGCAAAGGTGGGTATGGAGATATTAGCATAGCCAATAATTCATATCTACTTCTTTGTTTGGTCCATGCATCACTATGTCAAGGTGGAGAAACAACTTGCTCCCTCTTTTCCCAAGAAGTAATTCCCAGTTGGCTGGCTCCTCTTGATTTTTTGCGGTCAATGGCATAAAAACGAAAGATATGTTTGTATTCATGGTATCTGGTGCAATATTCTGAGAGAGGCTTCCCACCTTCCAGTGTATGAATATTTTGAAAATGTTCTTGGATTTGGGTTTTAAGTGGGCTATTGTGCTTTCAACATTCACGTCGCATGGGCAGAGAATTACATTGATAGCTGCTGGTGCATTTGAACCAATAGTGTATTCTGTACTTAGTTTCATTTATGTACTTAACCCATTCTGTGCTGAGAAAGGAACAGTTCCATCCTCAGCCACGGAGGTCATGTGCTGAGAACGGAACCGCTCCGTCCTCTGCACACTGACCCAGAAATCCCCCTGCTGTTTACAGCAGAGGGATTTCCTTTTTATATTTTAGCCTCGAGAGCTGGGGAAGAGCTTCCCAAGCCCGAGGCATTTTTTCATTTCAATGTAATGACGATCGCCGCACACATCGCGCTGACGTCATTACTTTGAAACTGAAACTGAAATGAGCCAATAGGTTCATTTCAGATTCACTGCTTCGGTGCTCGTGGGATTATCTCAGACCCCCGAGCACAGAATCACACGGGAGAGGTATCGTTGGAAAGGGGAGAATCTCCCCTTTCCAATGGCACCCTGTGCTAGTTGATCACTGCTTGGGGATTGCCGAAGGAGGGTGATGCACAAGCAGGGATCAACCCGCTAGACACAAGAGAGGGGGGAGCAGTCCCTTGGGCAAGGGCCTTTGCTCCCCCAACTATTTTAGGCCTATTCAGTCTTTCTGCCCCCTTGGGGGGGCAGAAAGCCCACTAGGAACCAGGGATTACATTTTTATGTAAATTTAGGGGAGGGGCTGCCTTAAATGGGAACTGTAATGCCTCCACACATCCCAGAAATAGGCACAGTTTTTCTGCCCCCCCAGTGGACAGATGGGGGCAATAGCACCCGATCTGCTCTCCCCGGGGGGCAGAAATCCCACTAGCTTCCAGGGACTCTTTTTATGGAATGCATAGGGGTTGGGTCTGCCCAAAATGGGCATGCTAATGCCCTTACTCCCAAACACAAAAGGAACAGTATTTTTGCCCCCCAGGAGGCAGATGGGGTTATTACCACCGATCTTCTCCCGGGGGGTGCAGAAAGCCCACTAAACAACAGGGATTGTTTTTTCATAAAAGAGAGGTGGGGCTGCCCACAATGGGCAAGACCATGCCCCCACCCAAAAGAAATTGTGACAAAAGTTTTTCTGCCCCCCCTTGGAGGCAGATGGGGCACTAGACCCCAATCTGCTCCCCCCGGGGGGGCAGAAAGCCCACTAGGCACCAGGGATTTTTTTTTTTTTAAATGTAGGGATGAGGGCTGCCCAATAAGGGCATGCCAACGCCCCTAACCCCAAACACAAAAGGGACAGTTTTCTACCACCCCCCCACCCCCCGGAGGCATATGTTTTTTTTTTTACCACCAATCGGCAGAAAGCCCACTAGACACCAAGGAGTTTTTTAAATAAAAGATAGGTGGGTCTTGCCCGCAATCGGCAAGACCATGCCCCACCCACAAGAAATTGCAACAAAATTCTTTGTGGCCCTCCCTGGGGGGGCGGATGGAGGTACTAGCCCCTGATCTTCTCCCCCAGGGGAGCAGAAAGCCCTCTAGGCAATAGAGATTTTTTTTTTAAATGTAGGGGTGGGGGCTGCCTAAAAAGGACATGCCAATTCTCCTATCCGCAAACACAAATGGGACAGTCTTTCTGCCCCCTGGGGGGCAGATGGGTGTTATTAGCCTGATCTGGCCCCCTCCTCGCCGGGGGGGCAGAAAGCTTACTAGACAGCAGGGACTATTTTTATCTTTTTTATAAAAGGGGGGTGGGGGCTGACCACAATGGGCATGGCCATACCGCCACCTCACATAAATAGGGACCACAGTCTTTCTGCCTCCCCTCGGGGGCAGGTGAGTCAATATTCCTGATCTGCTCCCCCTGTGGGGCAGAAAGCCTACTAGGCACCAGTGATCATTTTTTTCTTAGTGTAGGGGTGGGTGCTGCCCAGAAAGGGCATGCCAATGCCCCCAGCCCCCAAAAAAATGGGCACAGTCTTTCTGCCACCCGGGGGCATATGGGGCAATACACACCAGTTTGGCCCATGGGGGTCAGAAAGCCCACTAGGCACCAGGGACTATTTTGCTCTTTGTGCAGGGGTGGGGGCTGCCCTGGAGGGGCATGCAAATTCCCCCACCACCCCCGAAAAAATGGGCACAGTCTTTCTGCCCCTCCAGGGCAGATATGGGCAAAAGCCCTTGATCTGCCCCCCCCCCCAGGGGGCAGAATGCTTAGTAGACACTAGGGACTATTTTTACTTTGTGTAGGGGTGGGGGCTGCCCAGCATGGGCATGCTGATCCCCTCACCCCCCTCAAAAAAATGGGTGCACTCTTTCAGTCCCCCTGGGGGCAGATGGTGGTTATTACACCCGATCTGCCCCCCCCCGGCAGAAAGCCCACGAGGCACCAGAGATAAGTTTATGGGCTTGCTAAGGAGCGGCCCCAAAGGGCTGCTCCCCTTTTTTTAGGCACACATTTTAGCTGTTTCTGCCGACCTTGGGGGCAGATCAGCTATATTTTTAGGCTCATCTGCCCCTAAGGGGGGGCAAAAAACCACTAGACACCAGGGAAAGATTCTGCGTGTGTATGTGAACTGGAGTTCGGCTGACGGTCTGCATGTACTGGCATTTGGCTGGCTGTGTGTGTACTGACATTTTGCTGGTGGTGTGTGTGGACTTGCACTTGCCTGGAGGTGTGCGGGACTGGCGCTTGGCTGGCAGTGTGCGTGGACTGCAGATTGCCTGGCGGTGTGCATGGACTGGCGCTTGGCTGGTAGTGTGCGTGGGCTGGCTGTGTGCGTAGATGCCACTTGGCTGACGGTGTGCATTGGATGGTCCTTGGCTGGCAGTGTGTGTGGGCAGTCACTTGGCTGGTGATGTGGCTTGTGTGGATCCCCAGCACTTCCTTATCCAGAATCCTCTGCAAACCTCAAAGTAAGCTAAAAACATCACATTTTCCTCACATTTCTGTGTAGGAAAGCTGTGGGATCACAGGGCCTGCACAAATTTCCTACCACCCAGCGTTCTCCCAGGACTCCTGATACAAAGGCTGCCTCACTTGTGTGGGTGAGCCAAGTGCCCGCGACAGGGAGGTGCCCAAAACATATTGTGGAGGCTAAATATGAGGTTTGCAGGGGATTCTGGGTAAGAAAATGTTAGGGGATCCACACAAGCCACACATCCTTGGACTCCCCCAGGTGTCTAGTTTTCAGAAATGTCTGCATTTGGTAGGTTTCCTTATATGGCGACCGAGCCAGGGACCAAAAACGCTGGTGACCCCCTTGCAAAACCAGGTCATTTTGTGATCGATAATTTTGATGCCCTCAAAATAAGTTTTGGGGCCTTCCCTGTCGCGGGCACTTGGCCCACCCACACAACTGAGGTAGCATTTTTATTGGTAGACCAGGGGAAACACTGAGTGGTAGTAAATTTGTGTTGGCAAGGTGATCCCATAACTTTCCCACACAGAAATGTGAGGAAAACATCATTTTTTACCTGAATTTGAGGTTTGCAGGGGATTCTGGGTAAGAAAACGTTGGGGAAGCCATGCAAGCCATACCTCCCTGGACTCCCTCAGGTGTTTAGTTTTCAGAAATGTCTGGGTTTGGTAGGTTTCCCTAGATGGCCGCCAAGCCCAGGAGCAAAAACCTAGGTGCCTCCCTATCTATCACAAAATAACCTGTTTTTGCAAAGGGGGCTCCTGCGTTTTGGTCCCGGGCTCAGCAGCAAACTAGACACCTGGGAGAGTCCAGGGAGGTGTGGCTTGCATGGATCCCACAAAGGTTTCTTACCCAGAATCCCCTACAAACCTCATATTTAGCTAAAAACTTAACATTTTCCTCACAAATCTATGTGGGAAAGCTGTGGGATCACCGGGCCGTCATCAAATTTCCTACCACCCAGCATTCCCCGAAGTCTCCTCATATAAAGTCTACCTCACTTGCGTGGGTGGGCCAAGTGCCCGCGACAGGAAAGGGCTCAAAACGCATTGTGGAGTTATCAAAATTATCAACCACAAAACAACCTAGTTTTGCAAGGGGTCATCTGTGTTTTTGGATTCAGACTCGGCGGCCATCTAGCTAAATTTGAGGTTTGCAGGGGATTCTGGGTAAGAAAGCATTGTGGGATCCATGCGAGCCACACCTCCCTGGACTCCCTTGGCTGTCTAGATTTCAGAAATGTCTGGGTTTGGTAGGTTTCCCTAGATGGCCGCAAAGCCCGGGAACAAAAACCCAGGTGTCCCTCTATCTATCGCGAAACAACCTGTTTTTGCAAAGGGGGCTCCTGCGTATTGGTCCCTATATATCCCTGCAACCTAAAGCTTCCAGTGGACATAACGGTATATTGCTTTAAAAAATCTGCCATACTTAGAAAAGGTTACAGGTGAAAATGTAGGCACCAATGACTGATTTTTTAAACTCAATTTCAATATTTCTTTTATTTCAACTGTTACTTTCTATAGGAAAACCTGGAAAGATCTGCATTAATGACCTCTTGCTGAACTTAGAATGTTGTGTACTGTTCAGAAATGTATAGCTTTCTGGGGCCCATTATTGGTTTCACAGCCATTCCTACCACTAACTGGAAGGAGGTTGAAAGCACAAAAAATAGGAAAAATAGGCTATGACCCAGTAAAATGCCAAAACTGTGTAAAAAAGTTTGGTTTTCTGACAAAAGCCTGCCTGTTCCTGAAATCTGGGAAGATGGTGATTTTAGCACCACAACCCCTTTGTAGATTCCATTTGCTGGGAGAATTTCTTCTGCAGCACTTCCATTTTCCCCAAAAAAACAAAATGTAGCTGTATTTTGGCTAATTTCTCAGTCCCCTCCAGGGGAATCCACAAACCCTGGGCACCTTTAGAATCTTCAGGATGTTGGAAAAAAAGGATGTAAATTTGGTGTGGATACCTTATGTGGACAAAAAAGTTACAGGGGCCTAAGCACAAACTACCCCAAATAGCCAAAAAAAGGTTTAGCACATAGGGGGGAATGGCCTAGCAGCTAAGGGGTTGAAGCTGGTCTTGGTATCTATTCATAGCTTACACAAGGGGCAATTATGTCAAATGTGGAATCCTAGTATATTTTGAAAGAAGCCATCATGTTTGATCAATGAAATCTGATTGGCAAAATCTCTTTACATGTTGTGTTTGTGGTATGGTGTTAGAGCATCCCTTAGTGTGGCATTGTATTTTAAGGGGTCAGTGTTTATTTAGTGATTAGCCTAAATTTGTGTCATTTGTGCAATGATACTATGAGTCTAATGGGTACAGTATTGGGCTCCTCTCTGTTTTCCATGAGGGATGGATGATTTATTTGTTGTTTTGACCTCTTGTTCTGTTGTGTCCACTTTCTTGTGTCATAGGTGATAAGTGGTTCAACAGCTCTTCATCTTACTTTCATATTCTGTATCTTCACTACAGTTTTTTTTCTTTCTTATTATTTCTCCTTTTGGAAAGTGTTTATTGTTGATGCCGGATATCAGTTGTTTGTATAAAGATTGCAGTTTGTGACTGTTGTTTTTCTTTGCGATTTTGTTTGTAATTTCTCACTGCTATGGTAAATTGTGAGCTCTGGGAAGTCCACTTGGATTTTCAAGAATTATGAAGCTAGTTTAATGTTGAGGTTATTCTGATTCATTTTGGTGATGTTTTGAAGCAGAATAGAGAGTTTCCCTTGCCAAACTAGAAGGATGTCATCAATGAATCGTCCCCAAATTTTACATGTGCATGTAATCAAGGAATTTGCTACCCCATAGCCCACATTTTTGTGCATTTCCTAGAAAGAGACAGGAATATGGGGAAGAAATTTGGCTCCCATCATCATCCCTGAAATTGAAGGAAGATTGTCTTTATCAAAAGTAAAGATATTATTCTTCAGATAAATGTCCAACATTTCAATTTACATACTGTTCATGGCCCAGGAGTGGGTGAACCTGGTCGGAAGTGCTTTCTGTATGACTTGAATGCCATGTCCCTTTCTGATTGAGAAACAAAGGCTTGTCCCATCTTTTATAATCAACAGATAGTCTTGTTGCCATTTAATATCTTAAATGTAGTCATTGTCCTTTTTGTCCCATGTGCAAGAAGGTAAATCCCGATGAATGGTTGCAGGTGGGAGTCTATGTATTCTTCAAGTCTGGAACAAATGGAATTAATGCCTAATATGATAGGGTATCGTGTAAAAGGAGGACTCCGTTTATGTAGTATGGGCAAAAGACAGATTGTGGCCAATTCGGAGTTTTCAATAAAAAAAGGTAATTGTTTCTTCCAACGTTGATAAGCCACTAGTATTTCTAAGGTACAATTTTTGCTGAAATTCAAATTGTATCTTAGAAGGCAGTGTATTTTTCAATTTCTGGTAACATGTAGTATCAGAAATTTTCCTCTGGGATTCTTTTATGTAGTTATCTGGATGTTGAATTACTACATCCCCTCCTTTGTCAGCCTCCAGTACAAAAAAAGCTAATGGTATTTCCAAGCGATCAAAAAGGTGTTATAGTTGACTTCAGTTTAAAACTGCTTTTTTATTGGATAATTTGTGGGTATACCTAAATCTTGTGCCATACACTCAAGGTCTGATGGATAATATGGTTCTGTTGTTGATAGTTTGGAAATCAAGAGGTTGCCTTCTAATTTGTCTAATCTAAACGTGGTCTGACTAAGAAAATAACTGTTTACTTTCTTAGGTTTATATTTGAAAAAAGTGTCATTTGAGTATTCTCCTGATTATAAAGAGATCAAGTTTGATTCCTACTAAACCAAAGAATGTGATTGGGCAGAAGGAGAGTGTTAAAAATTAGGTTTCTGGCTCGCTAGGATATGCACCTAAGCCAGACAAAACCCACCACTCTAGTCAGGGCAAGTAAGTTACACACCAAAGATAACCTGTGCTCACCCCGGTAGCTTGGCACAGAGCTGTCAGGCTTATCCCCAGAGGCAATATGTAAAGCATTTGTGCAACACACTCACACCAGTGACACAATGAATGCACCACAAAAGAGACATCACACGGTAATATATAAAAATATAATTTGTATTATGCATTAAAACACATTAGACCACAATCACATAAATCACGGTGCCACTAGGCACTTGTCATGACATCACATAGATCCTAAAATCACTTTGCCAATCGGGCAGTGGTCATAACATCATATTTAGTGCACTGAGGTAAATACTCATAACTTGCACGTCATAATATCACAATTAGGGCAATAACAAATAATGAGAACTTGCTCATATCAGGAAAACATCAGTGCATGAGTTGGAGTAGGCATCTCTTCTAATTACACCCCAGAAAACACTGTAATCACCATATAGCACTGAGGCATAACAACATAAACCGTGTAGCAAGCAAGGTTAGCACAATACATTTCTAAATATGCTGACTGTAAACATTGGCATCAACTTTCCCACCGTAAATACAGGGCACCAACGTACTTTGCACCTCTATTAAAAGATATACAGTAATTTCACTCCACACGTAGGTGTTAGGGCCTCCTCTTTACATACGACAGTAAATGCAGTAATTTATGGGGCCAAACCAGATCGAGACCTCCACAGCGGGTTTACTCCTACCTGCCAACGGGACTTCCAGTGGCCCCCCCCCAGGTATGTGCAGTCACGGGGGGCGGAGGGAGGAAATGACCACCTCCTTGGCGAGGCGACCTCTCTGGGTCCCCCAAGTCAGAAATCCAAAGATCGGCCCCCGACAGCGAGGAGCGCCGTGCACCACCTCTGGGACCACTCATGCCCGATACCGATGGCCTTAGGGGAAGTATGCGCTACACTACACAGAGGGCACTAGGTTGCTGAGGGGCACAGAGACATCCTTAGGAGCAGGCCATTCTCAGCTGGCCCTTGCAGACCCCGCCATGCCTCTGCCAGTGTTAGGGAAGAGTGGTGCGACCAGCGCTGACCTCGGCGGGACTCAGCACAGCTCCGTCCTCAGTGGCACCACAACGAAGGCCCCTGGTTGCAAGAGAGCATCCTCGCTGCTCTCGGGGCAGGGTGTGGTGTCCTGCTGGGGGGGGGCTGTAGCTTCCTTCTAGTGCGGCAGTGAAGTCACGATCTTGAAAGGGGTGATCAGCTTGGATTCCTCTGCGTGCTGATTGATGCATCTCCCATCTGTGGAGACATGTTCAGCCTGTGCCAAGTGGGTGCAGGGCTGAGGCGGCTCAAAGCCGAATGCGGAGAAGGTCCCAGCCACAGAGCTGGCACAATGGCAAGAAGTTAAGGACCCCAGAAAGAGGCGCTCCTTATTCTTTGCACAAGGAGAGTTATAAAACACAGCGCTCCTTTCTTCTTTGCTGCAAATGAAGCACAGGGAGGTTTACAGTGACCTAAGATGAAGCGCTTCCCCATGGGCTTGAAATTTGCAAGGACAAGGGGCATGACAGCACTCCTTGGTGATCACTGGGGGCACCAAAGCAGGAGTGCAGCCCACAGGGTACATTTGGGCAGGTCAGCGCCATAAGTAAAGTCCCATGGGGGTTCCTCCTGGCAGCATAACAGCTTCTCCTGGCAATGTGCTGTTTGTAGAGCCAGGAGCGTCTGGTTACAAGTCCACGCAGTGTCTGAGTCACTCTGGTTGCAATTTGTTGCCCTTCTTGGCAGGGCAAAGGTCAGCAGGCATCAGGGCAGCACAACAAAGCAGGGCAGCAGTTCCTAGCAACAGTCAGTCATTACAATGGGGCAATCCTTTCCACGCAACAGCCTTTATTTATTTATTTAATTTATTTATTACATTTATAAGGCGCAACAGCTACCCAAAAAGGGTTTCCCGGTGCCAAGCAGATCAGAGACTGAGATGAAACGGCTAACAGGTTATTGGTTAAGAGCCAGGTCTTCAATGATTTGCGAAATTGGACGTACTCTGTTTCATTTCGAAGAGCAATGGGCAGGGCATTCAAAAGTGAGGGACCTAGATATGCAAATGCCCTTCCACCCATCCGAGTTAGTCTAGTTTTGGGAACGAAAAACTTCCCCTGAGTGGATGAGCGGAGATTGCGAGGAGGGACATATGGGCGGACCAGAGATTGCAAGTACTGCGGGGCAATCCCTATTTTGATTTTAAACATGTAGCTCAGGGCTTTGAACTTGATTCGGTTCTCCACCCTGAGCCAGTGCAAATCTCGTAAATGGACAGAGATAGAGGTGGCTCTAGGAACCCGGCAAAGTAACCTTGCAGCGGAGTTTTGGACCATCTGCAGCCTACGAGTCACCTCCTTATTTGAACCCAGGTAGAGAACATTTCCGTAGTCCAGCCTTGAGGTGATCAAGGCCTGGACTACTGTTATCTGAGTGGGCTCTGGTAGCATCCAGATGATCTTTTTTAACCACTTCAGGATGGTGAAACATGTGGCAGCTACCTTGACAGCTTGATGATGCATACTGAGCGAGTCATCCACGATGACGCCAAGTTGCGGACTTGGCAGGAAGGTAAAGGAAGTACACCCATCTCGCTGGGCCAGTGTTGAGGGCCCCAGAGATCCTTATTTTTCCCAAGTATCAAGACCTCGGTTTTCTCACCGTTGAGTTTGAGGTAATTTGATTGCATCCATGATGCGATTTTGCTCAGGCCCAACTGAAGGGGTGATGGCCCGGCCGTGCTCTTCATGGAAAGAGAGAAAATAATTTGGGAGTTGTCTGCATAGGGTCAGTCCACCTTCTTCCGCAACATCAGCAAGAGGTCTTACGTACAGGTTGAAAAGTAAGCGGCTAAGAATGGAGCCCTGAGGTACTCCATGGGGTGATGAGTGAGTGTCAGAGCTAGCTGTGGGGGAAAAGGCTTGAAAAGTGCGATTTGTAAGAAAGGAAGTGAGCCAGTTCAGAGCTAAGCCACAGATGCCTAAAGATCTTAAAGTTTTAAGTAACACGGTGTGAGACACCGTGTCAAATGCTGCACTTAAATCCAGCAGAATGAGGGCCACTGTGTCTCCCGTAAACAGATAACAGCGCAGCCTTTCCGTTACCCCAACAGGGTAGTTTCTGTTGAGAAGCCAGCTCTGAAGCCCGATTGAGAGGGATGTAGAAACATTTGGGTTTCTACAAACAAAGAAAGCTGTGCATGAACATGTTTCTCTAAGATTTTCGAAAAGGCTGGTAGCAGCGAGATGGGCCGATAGTTGGAGGATAAATCGGGGTCGGCATTGGCCTTTTTGAGGAGAGGGAGTATCATGGCATGTTTCCAGTCAGGCGGGACAATGGCTTCCTGCAGGGAGGCATTCAAAAGGTCCAAAACAACAAGCAGGGATGGCGGCTCCTTTACTCCAGCAGAGATTCTTGCAGGTCCAGTAGTGTACTCTGAAAGTGCTCTAAAATGTGAGGTCAGAGCCCCTGCACTTATACTCTGGTGCCTCACTTCTAGAAGGTTCTAGCAAGATCTGGTCAGTCCCAGGAGTTTCCTCCACCCTTGCACTGGATCCAGACATCAACAGGGGGTAAAAAAGCCCTTTGTGTGAGTGCAGAACACAATTTATACAAATGTAAAGTGTCAACGCCCCTCAATCTCCCAGCCCAGGAAAACCATTCAACATACAGATGAATGCAGATGCAACCCAGTTACACCCAGCCCTCCCTGTGTGATGGCTGTCTGGAAAATATGCACAAGCTGAACTGTCACTCTGCCCTAGATGTGGATTGGAGTCAGGCCGCAAAGTAAATAAGAATTAATGAGGAGAGAGAAATGCCCACTTTCTAAAAGTGGAATTTCTAAAATAGTAATAAAAAATCCATCAACACCAGTAAGCGTGATTTTTCACTACTATTCCAAAAATACCAAACATGGCAGCGCTACTCCTTTCAGATCAGGAATTACCACTGAAAAACATATCAGGAAATTCCCAATGCAAACCTATGAGAGGAGCAGGACTCACAGCAGTGAGAAACCAAATAGTCTGTTTGTCACTACCAGGACATGCCACACAGCAAAGGTACATGTCCTACCTTTTACCTACACAGCACCCTGCCCATAGGGCTAGCTTGGGCCTACCTTAAGGGTGAATTATATGTAGTAAAAGTGGAGTTTCAGACATGGCAACCACTTCAAATGCCACATCACTGTGACAGTGAACTGCGCAGGCAGGCTCTGCAGTGGCAGAGGCTTGAGACAGGTTTGAAAGGCAACTTCTGTGGGTGGCGCAAGCAGTGCTGCAGGCGCACTACTAGCATTTAATTTACAGGCCCTGGGTATGTGGGATACCACTGTACAAGGGACTTACAGGTAAATTAAATATACCAAGCAGGTGTAGACCAATCTTACCAAGATTTACAAGAGAGAGCTCATGCACTTTAGCACTGATTAGCAGTGGTAAAGTGCCCAGAGTCATAAAACCAACAAAAGCAGGTCAGAAAAAATACAGGAGGAAGGCAAAAAAGTTTGGGGATAACCCTGCAAAAAGGGCCAGGTCCAACAGAGAGCCTCTGTTTAGTATATCAAGTTGGTAGATTTTAAACTGGTAGGTGAAAGGCTCACCATTAGTTGCTTTGGTGTGGAGATTTTTCGTACTCTAGTTCCCTCCTGTGTGCTCTTGATTGGACTCATGGAGTGATAGTACAGTCCCTCTATGTGATATCTTGGCTGCCCTAGTTCCAACATTGGTTTTCTTTCCATCTTGTCTAGCTAACTGTGCCAAGCCAATGTGGTGTCAATTAATTTTCTCAAAAGAATTAACAGAATTCATAGAGTATGAGACTTCCTCCAGTGCACGGGTGATTCTGTGTCAGACTGAGAGGATGACCTGTTGTAATCTTGTTAGGTTATTGTATTTCTTGACAAAGGTATAGCTGATAATTAAATTAATCTCTCCTTAATTTGTAATTTTTATCTTTTTGTCAGTTACTCCTCAAATTCATCAATGACTTTATTGAAGAATTTGTGTTTTTTTCTGGCAGCATCTCCCCATGCTTTCTTCAGTCCTCTTGGTTATATTATCGACATTAGATTTATCATTTTCAAATTCTTCCTCAACATTGTAAATCAATTGTAGAATCATATCCCAGATGTACTAAGATTCTTTTCTCATAAAGTGATTACAATTTGTAACCTGACATTTTGCTAACAATATCTAACTTTGCAAACCAACCTATGTACTAATAAGTCAGTTTGCAAGATTGGGATTTGGAGGGGATTGCAGAATGACCGATCAAGGAAATGGTTGCTATTTATAAAGCTAAGGGAGTGACCACTGCCACTTATGGGGCAGGTCTTTGGGGCAATGTCAATGGTTCTGCTCTGCAAATAGAGGAAAATACATTTCTAAAACAGCTTTTATGCTTGCCACCCTGTGCTCCAAATACTATTGTTCAGAATGAGGTTGGCCTGCAGTTTTTAGAAGACTACCTTTTATTAAGACCTCTGTTATTCTGGGTATCACTTTGGGCAAAGGAAGAAACTAGTTTTACCAGAACTATTATCTTGGATTGCCTAGCCTTGGATAAGGTTTTAAGATTACCCTGGTTATCCTATATTAACTCCCTTCTTGGTAAGTTGTTTAACCTATCAGTCTGGTCAGATCCTCTTCAGATTGCATCACTAACCAAGAATAGGATTAAAGACATTTTACTAAAATATAGATAGTTAAATGATGGTAAAAAAATATTCAGTAGCCTTCTATAAATCCTTGTACAATGAGGAGGGGGCCAATAACTTCTATTTTACGTAACTAATATGTAGCACCATTTTGTGCTGGTTAGATTGAGATGTGGCATTGTCCATCACCTAGTTGCCTTTCCCTACATGAGGTCTTGCCCCACCGATATGATCCCCTGCCCCTGTGACGGCCAAAGTAAATAAAGCACACTGCACTTTTTATTGTACGATAAATTGTACCTACATTTTAGGTCCTTAAATCTGAAACCCATGTTTGTTGCCCAGAACATTAGATCTTAGAAAGTTGCTATGAAATACCTGGTGACACTAAGCGAGCCCTCTGTGTGTTATAATGCTGCCATTTTTACATTGAATGCCATTAAAACAAGGACAGCATATTGCAACAGTTAAGGAATAGATTACTATGTGCTTCCTATTGTCCTGTAGACCTATTTGGACCGATCTAAAGTAAGGACTGTGTATAGAATATTAATTAAATAATGTATGTATGATTTTTTAGGTGACCCTGATTGTACTTTTTATATGTTATAGCGTTGCAATAGGGCAGGGATTGTACACACTATTGTGTTTTATGTATTGTATAAATTAGAGATTTTAATTATGTGACTAGAGGATATTTTATTGTTTTTACTTATGTATATGTATGTGTTGTATTTATGTACATTTATGGCTGCATTTCTGCTCAGTCGAATAAAGTTAATGAACCGAACCGACCTGCTTAATTATTATTCATTAGGCAGGTCGCAATTGTGACCTTGTGGGATTGGCTGTAATAAAAGCCATGGTGTCCTGCAAGGGACAGCAGACTACTAATCCATTTATTGCATTTCAAAATTGAAAACGTATCTTTTTTTTTTCTTTTCAAGGAGCCCAATTTAATTAAAGGAAAGTGGAAACTTTAAAAAAAGATTTCAGTTTTGAAAAACTTCAGTGAGAGTTTACAGTGGTCCCCTGGACACTGCCTGCACCCACCGGTGCTGCCACCCTAATTCCCTAAAGGCAAGGTCTCCAAACGTGATCCATTCTCCCATGTGAATTAGTTAACACCCCATCTTAGGAGTTGGTGGCAGATCAATGGATTTAGGGTCACAAATAATTGATACATACAACACAGATTCACAGTTTGGAAGTAATGCCCAAAACATGCCCCATCCAAATTGCAAACCGGTAATAATTTCTTAACCATTTTGCAATTCTGAAAAACGTTTCTGAATCGAAAAATGGGTTTAGTAAATAAAAAAACATGATTTAGCTGTCTCAAACCCTAAAATTTAGCGATTCTCACGGTTTACAACTGCTAAATCACTTAGTACATCTGGCCCCATATTCTTGTAATCTATCCTTAAAGTTGCATTCTATTTTCAATTTTTACTGGATCACTTGTTTTGGTAGGTGAAAGATAAATATCCTCAGCCGCTATGGTTTGCTACCTGCTTCATGGTGTGTTTTTTAAACGTCGTGACTTCAAACGATTTGGAATTTGGTGCTTTTTCTAATGCCTGAAAAGTACATTTAGCGTTAATGATTGTATGGTAGTGTGATTATCACACGCTTGAAACAAGTTAAGATTATTGCCCCATATGGATATAGGATATGTGTGTTGTCTAAAAGTGGAACACCCAAGATTACGCTTATAACAGTACAATATTGGAGGTATCACCATCTAAAACAAGGTACAGGCTTTGTTTAAATCTTTGTTAAATAAATGTTTTCTTCTTTCACATTCTTGATTTTTCGGTCGAGCATTCGAGACCTTTTGTATATACTTTAGTATATACTTATATGTGTATGTACTTTGTGGGCTCTGGAGATCATCCCTAGGACTTGTCTGCTTCCGCTTAGGGACTTTTTGTTTTTGTTCAACTGCCTTTATTTAACTGTCTTGATAGAAAACGACCAGTAGAGGTCAGTAAAATACCAGAATTTCTTTCTGCTTGTTCAACTGCCTCTATTTACCTGTCTTGATAGAAAACGACCAGTAGAGGTCAGTAAAATACCAGAATTGCTTTCTGCTGAGGGACTTTATTTTTTTTAATTTTTCTGGCAACCGCCTCAATTTAACTTTCTTGATAGAAAACGACCAGCAGAGGTCAGTAAAATACCAGAATCACTTTAGCATTCTCTAGATTCCTGTCCATAGAAATTGTCTTCCACAAGCACCCGTAGACAATAATATTTTTTTCAAATCTTGTATTTTCAGTGATATGACCATCGAAGGTCCTGATTTTATATTAAAAACAGAGCTTTGGAGTATACCATTTTCCGCTGAAAGGAAATATTTCTCTCCATGTGTTCCCATACCTGGTGTGTCACGCAGTTTGACGCTTACTTTTCATCCATGTTAAAGAACAGTAGATGTTTCAGCACCCAGGCTAATGTGCTGCATAGCTAAATACATATAAGGTCCCAAAGGCGAGACCGATTGCATTGCAAATGCTTGTTTGTTTTTGTTGGCCTCAGACATGACCCCTGCCTTTGGCCTACAAAAGTGAGCAGTATTTTGTGACTGTTTCGTTTACGAAAGGCACAGGAGCAGATGTTGTAACTGGACCTTTTTGAGACCCTAAACAATGGCAACATCATGCCTGCTCAGCCTTGCTCATGCAGGACTTAATGCATGTTTTTGATGCATGCTTTCAAGTGTAGAGTTCAGTTTTATTAGGAAAAGGTCCAAGGTATGTACATGTGCTGATACAGTCTAATATTAAGCTACATAAAGTGAATGGTGCTGTAATTCACACGTAACTTAATTGTTTATTTAAACTATTCCTTTTGTATAGAGAAAGCTACAGTCAACCTAATTGTACACAAACTGTGTGAAGAGTGAGATGGCAGTGCTGGAAATCAACGCATGAACGGAAGGCCACAGCTATTCAAAACAAACGCTGAAAGAAACCCCTGCACCATCTTGCCATACTTTCCAAGTCAAAGTTCTAATGCAGATCTCAGGGTGCACAGTGTCTTCTAAAGAAAGATACCGTGTTCCCCAATAAACGCGGGTCAGTCTACTACCGCATGATTTTGATATTATACTGTCCAGTTTTCAGAGGATGTAATTTGCAACTTTGGTGATGGACTAAATTGTCTTGTATCAATTAGCAGAATGGAACATACTTCTGTGTCACCACACTTCGCTTCATTCTCCATTGACCAATGCCTCTCATTTAGTCCGTAGATAGGGGTTAAAAGCTGATCACGTTTTTGTCTTGTCTTGTTCAAACAAGTAATTTTTCTTTTTTTTTAAACAAACAAACTGAAAATTGATCAGGGAGCTCTATTGCAGAAAAACACGTTTGTTTTGTTGAAGTACCATAATAGGGTGAGATTGATGTTTTAAAACACGTGTATAAAAATATTTTTACTTCTTGCAGTCAGTAGTTCTGACAATTCTTTTATGCTGGCCAGTGAATCAAGAATGGGAAACATTTGTTTTTTGGAAAATTGCAATGGCTTGGGGTTAGTTAAGAGAACTACACGTGTTGGGAACAATAATATGTGAATTGCCTCCACCATATGGATAGAATGGTGGAGGGGAATTCAGGGCATTGTTTATATTAAGATTGGGTATATCCCCTTCTTCTTGGGTCAAACGAACGTGGATGTATCTGCATCAATTGCAACATTTGTGCCTTTGTGTTATTAATAAGGTTATAAGATTTGCTATGTTGTACTCGAAGTGGACATTTGGCCCCGAAAGTGGGAGTCGCTGCTCTTCAACACCATATTAGGCAGGTCAAAATATCTGTTTACCAATTCCTGCTTGCCTAGCGGGCACAACACAGATTAGTTAATAAGGTAAATAAAAGCTCATAGAACAGATAAGAGCAGCAAGGTATTATAAAGGAACAATTATTGGTATTGTGCCATTGTATGTGACAATGCTGAAGATCTGTGGGTATGTGCCCGACAGACCTTTAATTTGTATTTGATTTGCACTTTTGGT
Organism: Calotriton arnoldi; assembly: GCA_963921515.1. Classification (NCBI taxonomy): domain Eukaryota; kingdom Metazoa; phylum Chordata; class Amphibia; order Caudata; family Salamandridae; genus Calotriton; species Calotriton arnoldi. The sequence goes on from CAWUFW010009022.1 coordinate 598,073, forward strand.
CATTGTGTTGGTGAGCACTGTATGGGACTATGAAATTGTGTATGCATGTGCGAGTTTGTGTTTGTGATGAATGAGAGTTTGTTAGTGTGTTTGTGTGGGGGGGGGTAGTTTCTGGCTGAAATAAAAGTGTAACAATTTTTTAACCATTGTGATTTTTTGTCAGGATTTGTAAAATTTGATTGGTGCCAAAGCACCTTCAGGGGCCACAGGACAAGCAGGTGTTGCTATTCCTCAACCGCGGTGATTGGAGCCTTTTATCACTGATATCCCAGTGTCTGACCTCTTATAGTACTGCAAACTGGGCACCAACTGCGCCCTTTCAGCACTTGACTCTCAGGGTAGCGGCAGTCAAAGGCTTCTCAGGTGGTAGACTGCGTAGTAGAGACTCAGAACTCAAAGAGCTATGCAACAGAGCAACAAAGACGATGAATGCTGTCAAGCCCTTGCTTTTCCTTATAGAAAAAGAGAGGTTCTTTTATTAATTTCCAAAACCATAACAGTACAAAAAGTATGGTCAGTCAGGCACAGAGATTTAATATGGATACTAAGGGATATTAATGACACAGAACATGACTAGGCGACTTTATGGCACAGGAGCTTGCAGTTCAGTCATGTCTCACTACTAAAAAGTTATTTTTTAATGAATAAAGGACAAAATACCCATTCAGTTTAACAGTAGAGGCAGAGTCAATGATCAAGGTCACTTGATTACTTTACCTAAAGTATTGGACACTTAGGAATCTTGAGCATGGGTACAACAGACAACAGCAACCTGAGCTGTCCTGTTTGCGGTTCTCAGCAGCTGCATGGTCGGGCATCCCCACCTCTTTTTCCCAGTGTCAGCTGAAGAATACAGCAGCTTGGCAAAGCGCAGGACAGGCTCAGTAGCTCCCTCCACCTAAGCAACAAGATGCCCCTCCACTGCTGATGGTCACAGGTCCTTGGACCATAGTCAGTCTGCTCCTGTCAGCAGGTTGCAACATTGAAAGCACGCTGATGGTCATGCTCTGAGGGTGTTGAAAAGAAATTAAATGAAATGAAAATAACATTTATAAAGCGCGACAATCACCTGGGGGTATCTAGGCGCTAAGCAGAATCTGACAGGCTGAGAAGAACCAGAAGATGGCAGAATCATTTGAACAAAAGCCAAGTTTTTAAATCTTTCCTAAACTCTAGTAAGTTTGTTTAGAATTTTAGTTCTGCAGGAAGAGAATTCCATAATCTTGATGTGCATAAAATGAAGCCTCTCCCACCCCACTTGTCTTTTTTAAATCTGGGGATTACCAGGTTTCCACTTGTGGATGATCGCAGTGAGCGCGTTGGGATATATTGATGAAAATGCTGTGTAAAGTAGTCTGGCCGTCAGCTTGTTGTGCCCTGAAGGCAATGCAGAGTGCCTTAAACTGTATACGTTTGTCAATGGGGAGCCAGTGTAGTTGAATGAGTGCTTGAGAAACAGATGTATGTTTTGGAATGCCCAGCAGTAGCCCAGCTGAGGCGTTCTGTAGTGTTTGTAATTTATGTAGAAAACGTTTTTGAATGTTAATAAAAAGTGCATTGCCATAATCTACTTTGGACTAAATTAGAGTGGTTAACTGTGTAGCGATACGAATCATGGTCAGGGAATGTACAGTTAGGCCAGACACACTCCTTGACTCAGATCGGTACTGGTTACACTCCTTTGATTAAGTCTACTCTTCTGTGTTGCTTTCACTCCAAGCACAGCAGCCGGGCTTCTCTTCCTTGAGCTGTCATCTCACTGCAGGGGTGAGCACCTCTTTCCCTCTCTCAGCAGGCCAGACAGGTTCCCAGTTGTCCGGCAAACCCCAGCTCTTCCAGCAAGATGATGCAAACTTCAGGTGAAAGCCCCTCACCTTTTGGAGATTGACTGTCAAGGATATCAGCCCTGCCTCTCAGTAGTACTTTGA